>OX451738.1:1095166296-1095766296 GCA_948472305.1 Vicia faba
TAAATTGTTATCTTGTCGGATTCATGGCTTCGCAACAAATTTATGAGGAAAATGAAGTTAATTGTTATTTGGTCGAATTCCAGGTTTCACAATAACTTACTGAAGTTAAATATTATCTGGTTGAATTATAGGCTTCACAACAACTTTCTGAGGTTAACAGTTATCTGGTTGGATTCCAGGCTTCGCAACAAATTTCTGAGATAGATGAAGTTAATTGTTATCTGATCGGATTCCAGGCTTTGTAACAACTTACTGAAGTTAACTATTATCTAGTCGGATTCCAAGATTTGCAGCAACTTTCTGAGATGGATGAAGTTAATTGTTATCTAGTCGGATTCCAGGCTTCGCAACAATTTACCGAAGTTAACTGTTATCTGGTCGGATTTCAGGCTTCGTAGCAACTTACTAAATTTAACTGTTATCTGGTTGGATTTTAGGCTTCACAACAAATTTCTAAATGAATGAAGTTAGTTGTTATCTGGTTAGGTTCCAGGCTTCGCAACAACTTACTGAAGTTAACTGTTATCTGGTCGGATTCCAGGCTTCGCAGCAACTTACTGAATTTAACTATTATCTGGTCAAATTCCAGGCTTTGCAACAAATTTCTGGGATGAATGAAGTTAATTGTCATCTGGTCAGATTCTAGGCTTCACAACAAATTACTGAAGTTAACTGTTATCTGGTCGGATTCCAGGCTGCGCAACAACTTATTGAATTTAACTGTTATCTGGTCGGATTCTAGGCTTCACAACAAATTTCTAGGATGAATGAAGTTAATTGTTATCTGGTTGGATTCCAGGCTTCGCAATAACTTATAGAATTTAACTGTTATCTGGTCGAATTCCAGGCTTCACAGCAACTTACTGGGGATAGTATTGACTCCATTGGTGACAAGGGGTTTTGTCTGTTGATCTGTAATGGTCTGAGAAAAGAACTCGAGCTGGGGAATTTGTATTCTGTTGGGGAAATAAACCCTGTTCAGAAGGATATTTTGGTGTCCTTATTTGAGAGATGACTTCTTTTGGGGAAGAGCTCTGCAAAATTTCCTTTTTTAGTTAAGGCCAACTTAGTTGGGGATTGTCAGGAAATTTGAACTCCAGATGAATACTGTATGAATTCAACTATGTGGGAATAATCTTTGTTGAAGTAACTCTTGTGGGGATACCCCGAATCCCTAAGAAAATGTTTATTACTCTTTTTAAACATACATTTGTTAATAGTTAATCATGCTCATATGCACATGCTCATTCAATTTTAGTCATTGGACGTTTTTGAACTCAAAACTGAAAAACAAAAAGTTTGCACTTCAAAGTGTATTTGTATTGATGTTTTCCCTATAAATAGGCGTTTTTGTACAAGGAGACAAAGATACTAGTAAGAGGAAATCTTCGAAAGAATACAAAGTGAAAACAAAAATAATAGCCATGTGGAAGTGATCTCATTGTGTTCCAACTCCACTATTGCCTCTATGTCTTTGAACACCATCCCTTGTCGTTGAAAGAAGTTGATTGAATTGATCTTACATCCAAGAACTTGGACCTTGGTATTAAAGATGGTTGTAGTGATTTCACGGGACATAGTCATATGCTTTAATCCTTTACTTTTGCCTGGATCGCCCTTTCGGGTTTTCGACCCACCAGGATACCCTTTTTTGCCCAAGCCGCCCTTTCAGGTTTTCGATTTTCCGGATGTACAATCTTTTGTATATATCCCTAACTTTTTCCCGAACCTCTTTGGTTCACGGGGATGGCCTTATTTTTGCCTAGGTATGTCAACCTAGTGGGTTATTTTTATGCGTATTATTTTTTGACTATGTCCGCATTCACAGAATGTGGAAAATCTTCGCCGTCCATAGTAGTTAGCATCATGGCACCGCCAGAGAATACTTTCTTAACAAAAAATGGACCTACATAAGTGGGAGTCCATTTTCCCCTGGGATTTCCTTGTGGAAGAATGATGTGTTTTATTACCAAGTCTCTAGTCTGATACACTCGAGGCTTGATCTTTTTTTGTTGAAAGCCTTGATCATACGCTTTTGATACATTTGACCATGACAAACAACATCCAATCTCTTCTTATCAATCAAGTCCAACTGATCCAATATAGTTTGAATCCATTCGTCTTCACCTAAATCTTCTTCTTTCATAATCCTTAAAGAAGGAATTTGAACTTCCACAGGCAGGACAACTTCAATGCCATAGACTAAGGAGAAAGGGGTTGCCCCAGTTGAATTTCGAGCTGAAGTACGGTAGCCATGAAGAGAAAACGGTAGCATCTCATGCCAGTCTTTGTAGGTTACCACCATCTTTTGTGCAATATTCTTTATGTTTTTATTAGCAGCTTCCACTGCGCCATTCATTTTAGGTCTGTAAGGATAAGAATTGTGATGCTTTATTTTAAATTGAGTGCAAAGCTCTGTAATCATAGAATTGTTGAGATTGATTCCATTATCAGTATTAATCCTTTCGGGGATACCGTAACGGCAAATAAGGTTATGCTTGATAAACCTGGCTACAAAGTTCTTCATAACTGAGCCGAATGAGGCATCTTCGACCCATTTGGTGAAGTAGTCAATGGAAACAAGGATGAAACTGTGTCCATTGGAAGTACTGGGATTGATCTCTCCAATTATGTTAATACCCCACATTGCAAACAGCCACGGAGCAGACATGACGTTCAAGGGAATTGGAGGCACATGAACCTTGTCGGCATAGATTTGGCATTTATGGAAAGTCCTTGAGTGATGGTGCTAATTAGTTTCCATCGTCGACCAATAGTAACCAGCCCTTAGAATCTTTTTGGCTATAGTGTGTCCACTAGAGTGGGTCCCAAAGATACCATCATGCATGTCTTCCCTAATTTTCTTTGCCTCTTTCTTATCCATATAGCGGAGTAGAGTAGAATCATGGTTGCGCTTATACAGGATTCCATTTCTTAGAATGAATTTGGCTAAAAATCTTCACAAGAATTTCCTATCATTTATGGAGGCTCCTTCAGGATACTCTTGTGCCTTAAGATATCTCTTCACCTCATGATACCAAGGCTTATCTTCATTAGTGTCAAGCTCATTGCAGTGCGCAAGTTCGTCAAATCTTTCTATCATAACTCTAGGAGCCTCATTGTCCCAATTGACCTTGAACATGGAAGACATTAATGCCAAGGCATCTACCAACTGATTTTCTTCTCTAGGGAAGTGTTCAAAGATGATTTCCTCGAAGTACAGAATCAGAGTTTGCACAAGCTCTTTGTAAGGGATCAAGTTAGGATGTTTGGTATCCCACTCTCCTTTGACATGACTGATTACTAGAGCAGAATCTATGTACACGTTTAAGAACTCGATCCTTAGGTCAATAGTAGCCTTTAGACCCAAAATGCATGCCTCATACTCAGCCATGTTGTTCGTGCAATTGAAGCACATTCTAGCGGTGAAAGGTGTATGGAATCCTTTAGGAGAATTAATCACAACACCAACTCCTTTACCCAAAGCATTGGAAGCCCCATCAAAAACCATAGTCCATCGAGATCCTTGTTCAGGTCCATCATACGGTCCAGGCTTTTCACAATCAGTTATCAGTATGATATTCTCGTCTGGGAATTCAAAGTTCATGGATTGGTAGTCATCAACAGCTTTATGGGCCAAATAATTCGCTATCACACTTCCTTTGACGACCTTTTGTGTAGTATATTGGATATCATATTCAGTCAAGATCATTTTCTATCTAGCTATTTATCTGGAAAGAGCTAGTTTCTCGAAGATGTACTTAATAGGGTCCATCTTAGAAATTAACAAAGTGGTGTGAGTCAACATATACTCAGTGAGCATCCCATGCCAGGGCACAACAAGTTTTCTCGAGTAGTGAATATCTTATTTCAAAGTCGGTAAACTTTTTGCTCAGGTAGTATATTGCATGCTCTTTTTGGCCAGACTCGTCATGTTAGCCCAACACACACCCCATTGAATTCTCTAATACAGTCAAATACATAATCAGAGGTCTTCCTTCAATTAAAGGCATTTGGATGAGAGGCTCTTATAAATATTCCTTGATCTTATCAAAGGATGCTTGGCAGTCGTCGTTCCATTTGACTACTTGATCTTTCTTTAAGAGTTTGAAGATTGGATCACAAGTAGCAGTCAAGTGATATATGAACCGAGCAGTGTAGTTGAGTCGACCTAAGAAATCCCTGACCTCCTTCTCAGAACACAGAGCCGACATTTCTTGTATGGATTTGACTTTTGTAGGGTCGACCTCAATACCTTTTCCACTGATGACAAACCCTAAGAGTTTTCCAGACCTTACTCCGAAGGTGCATTTGTTAGGATTTAGTCTTAGCTTGTACTTCTTCAATCTTTCAAACAACTTGTGTAAGTGATCAAGGTGTTCTTCCTCAGTCCGGGACCTTGCAATCATATCATCCATATAAACCTCTATCTCATGATGGATCATATCATGAAATAAGGCTACCATAGCTCATTGATAGGTTGCCCCATGCATTCTTCAAACCGAAAGGCATGGCCTTGTAACAAAAAGTGCCCCACTATGTAACAAAAGTGGTTTTATCCATGTCCTCGGGAGCCATTTTGATTTGATTATAGCCAGAGAAACCATCCATGAAGGAGAAGACTTTATGCTGAGCAGTATTTTCGACCAAGACGTCAATATGTGGTAGTCGGAAATCATATTTGGGGCTTTCCCTATTCAAATATCTACAGTCTACGCACATATGGACCTTTCCATCCTTATTTGGCACGGGAACCACATTTTCCACCCATTGGGGATATGATGTCACTGCCAGAAAACCTGCATTGAATTGCTTCGTTACCTCAGCTTTTATCTTTTTAGACATGTCTGGCCGCATACGACAAACCTTTTGCTTGAGTGGAGGACAATCTTCCTTTGTTGGTAGACGATGAACTACAATGTCGGTATCAAGCCCCTACATATCTTCATATGACCAAGCAAACACTTCAACATGGTCATGCATCATCTTGACCAATCTTCCTTTGATACTATCTTCCAAGTTAGCGCCAATCTTGACCTCTTTCTTGTCTGCCTCAACTCCCAGGTTGATCACTTCAACTGGCTCTTCACGCGGTTGAATGGATTTTTCTTCTTGCATCAGAAGTCTGGCTAACTCCCTAGGTATATCAGAATTTTCTTCACCTTCGTCTTCGGCTTGGTAGATTGGATGTTCAAAATCATATGTGGAAATAGAAGAGTCATTGTCAATGAGACCCGGAGTGGATGAGGATCTGCAAATGCGTGTGTGTGTGTGCATGTAAGATACATGGTGTTGTACCCCAAAATTTACCCTCTCATTTCTCAAGGTTTTTTCTCACAAAGATTCTCAAGATTCAAGCTTGCATAAATGTATTTGGATTTTCCAGTATCAAAATTAAAAGGAAACTATCAAAAAAGGAGAAAATAGATAAAAATAACATTTTGACAAATTTGGAGAAAATAGGCCTCCTTCGATTCAGCCTTTCAATTGGACAAGTGTGCTGCCTGCATGCTTGCAATTGAAGGACATGACATGCTGGACACACATGCCCCCTACAAGGCAAAACTTTTTATTCACCAAGCGTTTTGCCTACAAGCATGCTTCGAGTTGGACAAGTTTACTACCTACAAGCCTGCTTCGATTGGACAAGTTTACTGCCTACAAGCCTGCTTCGATTGGACAAGTTTGCTACCTGCATGCTTGCTTCGTTTGGACAAGTTTCAATGGGACAAAGTAACCATCTCTATGCATCCTTCGATTTGAATTTTTTGCCTCCTATGTGCCTCTTTTGAATCTGGGCATTTTGGCCGCCAGTATGTACCTTTTGTTTGGGCACATGAATCCTTCAGCACAAGCTTTTGGTCAAACCTTTCGTTTGGACATTTTGGCCTCTTGTGTGCACCTTTCGTTTGGCCACATGTGACCCATGGAAAACAAACCTTAGATTGGACAGAAGTAACCTACATATAAAGCTTCGATTGGAGCTTTGATTCCCTTCGAATCCACTTGCACCAGGGGCCTCTTTCAGACTTTGCCTCTCACAAGCTTCATTTGAGCCAAGAGATATCTTCATACAAGATTTGACTAAGCTCTTGCTTCCCTTGAAAGAACACCCTTCAATTCAGAAGCCATGAACTTTCCTCACGCTAAACAGACACCAGGCAATGACTCCCTTTATGTTTATTTCGATCCACATGCTTCGACTGGGCAATATGCTTCCTTCAAACATGAGCTTTCGATTGGGCAATGTGTTTTCTTAGATCCAAGCTTCGACCGAGCATTAGCTTCCTTTGAGTAAGCTTGTTTCGACCACAAGCTTTGACCGAGGCAAAGGCTTCCTTCGAACAGGTGTGCTTCAATGTCATTCTTGCATTCGACTCAAGACCAAACCTCATTTTCCAGGCTATGTTGCTTCCAAATCTTTACATAATCGTAGGCTTGTACAAAGGTTTTAAACTTTGTCTTTTGGCTAATACTATTCTTGCAAAAGGCTACATGCTCTTTCTTTTCATAGAGAATACTTTTATCATAAAAGCAGCTTCCAACCTGAATTTTGTATGAAAGAAAAGCAGGGCCAGAAGCATAAGTCACATCTTCTGCACCCCAACTGCCAAGTGGCCCCCACATGTACTTTCACGCTACATTATTTTATCATTTCTTTGCAAGGCTGGCTATGGACAAACACACCCACTTTTCTCTATAAATAGAGGAACTTGTTGCAAAGGCAAGAGAGGATTTTTTGAATAGAGGAACGAAACCTCCAAAATCTTCTCAAACACAACCAAAACTCTCAAGTTCATCAACCCTTGAGAAATCAAAAACCCAGAACCATATTCACCTCCTTCGTTTCTGAAGAACTCCCCATTCTTCAGTATCCTTCGAATCCAGTTTTGGAAAGAAACATACCACTTGTTTCTTTCTTCCTTCGAATCAGTATCTAAGGCCTAGATTTTGCTCCCTACTTTTGAACCTAGGAAAGTCCAGGGCCACCACTCAAGGCCCAGTTCACCTTCAAGGATGCAGCAAGAACACCCTACACATAGAAGTTTGTTCAAACTCAAAGACAACCTTCTGTGACAACTCTTTGAACCAAAAGCAAACCCCCTGTGACCATTCTTTGAATTCCCAAAACGTCAAGGTAGCAGTTCAAGTTCGAAGCCCACACACCAGCTTTGAGGTAAGTCTTTCCGACTTTAACTCTTTTTGTTTCAAACATCTCTATTGACTCATCTTTTAAACCAACATGTAATAAGCATGGCCTTCGATGTTAATATTTTGTGTTTTCCATTAAGAACTAATCTGTACAGCCCCCTAAAAATGTTGGAATACAAAATATGCATGCTTCGATATACTTGATTCGATGCATACACATGCTTTGATACAGACATGTTCAGCATACACACACACACTTGCTTCGAACACACTGACCTACAGGCCCCAACAAAAGGCACACTTACACTAAGACCAGCTGCTGCCAAGGCCCAATCGAAAGCCATGACTTGCTGCTGCCAGCCTCAATCGAAGAAGGAAACAAGGCAGAATTAGAAGGCACGCCCAGCTGATGACAAGTACAATCGAAGGCATGACCAGCTACTGCCAAGGCCCAATTGAAAGCCATGACCTTGTTGATGCCACCCCCAATCGAAGGAGGCCAACAAAAGCAGAATCAAAGGCTGCTTCCCCCCCAATCGAAGGATCTCATTTTTCTTCTTTTATTTCATTTTTGCCTTTACATTTTTATGCACTTCAATATGGTTGTAATAGTGTAGGATTTATTTTTTTCACTTTTTATTACTTTTGTACAAATGCTAGTAATTAGGTGTGTATGGCAAGATAAAACCAACAAGTAGACAACCTAAAAATCAAAGACAAAATGCATGTAATCAAACACAGTTAGCACACTTGCACCCTTAGCGTAATCTCACTTGTTGCCTCAGAAAAATAGTCACGTCCCTCGAACATGGGCGTTTTAGCAAAGACCCTCGATAAAAGATCGTAGTCTCTTGATGACCCTCGATTTTGCCTTAGGTAAACGATCTAGTCCCTAAACGACATTGCTAAAACATCCCATAGGTTGCCTTCTATGACTATACAAACGTCCCACGCCCGACCCTTCACATCCAATGATGGGGCTTCTTACCAAAACAATGGTAAGATAGCAAAATCTAAAGGAGGAGGAAAAGAACATCAAAGACCTTTTGAGTAGGTAGATTTTCTCCTAGTTGCTCGCTTGCTCACAACAAAAACATTTTATACACCAACACTCTCTATTTGAAACATTTTCAAAAGAAAACACTTTGTACGCATTCTTATAGAAACGAGAGCCATTACAAAGACACCTTTTCAAAATCACTTTCAAAAACACATTCCACAAACACCTCTTTGAACTATTTTCGAAACAACACTTTTTACGCGTTCTTATAGAAACGAGAGCCATTACAAAGTTAAATTTTCAAAATACTTTAAAAACCCACACCACAAGTACACTTTCAAACAAAAGCAAGTGATATAGCAAGAAACTAAGAGCCCGTAGATAACTACGGATGAAAAGGGTGCTAATACCTTCCCTTTTCATAATCTACCCCCCGAACTCAGAAAATATATCTGAAAGTCTTTCTTGTTATTTTCAGCCTTTCCTTATTGGATAAAAGAAAAGTTGGTGGCGACTCTTGCTATCCGCAACATTGCGATCAAACGCAAAACACCTAAGTCAATTCTCCCACCGCGTTACAGAACTGGCGACTCTGTCGGGGATAATTACTTAAAAGTGGGGTTACCTTAGGGCTAGATCACCTTTACTTGCTTTCCTTGTTTGACTTGCATGCTTTACATTATGGTTCCTTGTTTGGGCTTGATTTGATCCTCTACCCAGATCTGGAACACCTTTTTAGGTAAGTAGCAATAGATTGTGGAAACTGTACGGCATAGACCGACATGGTTGAAACAATGGCTATGTTAGTGTGACACATTTGTTGGTACCGGTATCCATTGTGTTGAATCAAGGAGATTACGGGGACGTTGAGTGGCGTGATGAAGCACTAACTGACTTTAGAACCTTAATTGAACAAACTTGGCCAATTTGGACGTAGTGAGATAACTGGTTTCGATGGAAAGCTGAAAATTGGTTGATACTCGATACTACACTCATTGAGACTAGACTTTTGGGATATCTCGGTCGCAAGAAAAGATTGATTGAGCTGAGACATTGCCTAAAAGAAAGGTCAGTGATATTGAGATCCCTTAGAAGCCGGTTACTATTAACTAGGACAGGTTGAGCCAACTAAACTTCAAGAGGGTACTTACTTATAAGACTCCGTGCAAACCTAAACCTAAGGACTTGTCTGATTTGTGTGTATATGATTATTTGTACATAACAACTTGCTTACTTTGCATACTTGTACATCATGACATCATACCATAGCATTTTGAATAACCATTTTAAAGATCTCAAGGGTCCATGATGCAGGGTCACATTGAACCAGACGTCTATCAAGGGGAAAGAGGATTTATTTTCCTCTAACCAAACACCGTCAAAGATCAAGTACAACAAATTGAGTCAAGGGCTATAACCCACTTGACATGGTGAGCTTAATTCTCATGGAAGGACATCCACCGATACAAAGTTCTCCAATCAAAGCTGTAAGTGACTACTAACATTTACCCCGCAAGATCCTTGAAAACATGCATCCATATATCATGCATCATATCATGACAGGTTTCTCCCATACAGGTCTCCTTATCTTCCTACTGTTTATTTCAGTAGAGATGGCTCTAGAGAAGACTATCAAGGACATCCAGGCTCAAAACGCTCAACTCCAAGAAATGTTCTTGAACCTATCCAAGGGGCAATAAGAAGTGAAAGCTCTCCTCACAAGGGGCATAATCATGGGAAATCCAGAGGACACCAAGGATGATCAGTTGGAACGGCTACAAACTAAGATAGCCACAATGAAAGTCTGTATGATGGGACAACTGGTGGGCCAGATGGCTCTTATCCAAAACTTGGCTTAAGGACATGAAGAGTTGAGAGCCCTTATCAACAGGCTTCATCATGACAGATGCAACCAAATAGGGCAAATAACCAGAATTGGAGATCGAGTCATTAATCAGCCTCCGATGAAGAGTGGACCTTTCTAATTTTCTTCCACGTCAAGGGCCCAACAACGACCTCGTCAACATCAACGGGAAAATCAGCAAAGTCAAAACAAACCCGAGAGTCAGTTTAATAACATCAACATGCCACTGTCTCAAGCTTTGTAACACATGTTGAGGATGAATCTGATTACGTTAATAGGACCTAATCCAAATCCCAAAACTTCTTCTCCTAACTACAATCCTGATGCCAGGTGTGCCTATCATTCCGACAGTCCTGGACATGATACAAACAATTGTTGGACGTTGAAGTACAAGATTCAAAACTTGATCGATGAAGGAGCGTTGGAGTTCACACAAGATGGCCAGACTGAGTTCTTATGCCGTCCATCAAAGGCTCACCACCTAAAGTGACAAGTTCAGACAAAGAGGTTTCTGTTCATTTGAATTTTCAATTGTAATTTCTTTTGTTATTCAAACAATTATCTATTAATGTTAAACTCTGTTTCATTAATGCATTGCATATGTTTTTCTTGAATTGATCCTTTCATTTTCATTACATTTAAACTATACTTTTTACTCTCCTTATAACATTCAACTCTTGCTATAAGTTACAAGCCTTTAGAGGGAGGATGACGAAAACAATGCCATAATCTCATACAATATGATTTTGAATAGACCTTTCTGACAACATACAGACATTCTTTCAAATCCTAAACACTGGAGTTATAAGGAGGATAATCCCTAGTCAACACCTTCGAGCCAAAGAAGTAGGAATTTTCTTTTTCACACAAAATGAAACCTTCAAAACCTGGGGCAGGGTAGTCTCTCAGTTAATTCAAATGCGCGTTCAGTCGTAGACTTTCACTTCGCATACAACTAGTGATATCAAAAACATTCCTCTGGAATCAAAAGACATTGATGGTTCCCTACCAAATAGGCGGTCATTATCTCTCAAAAAGAAAAGCCCACTAAGTCAAAACCTACAAAGGAGACTTAAGAAAACTGGGGCATCCCACTGACTGTAATCTCAAGACAAGAACAATCAGGAAAAAATCGAGGATAACAAATCAAAAAGAGGTCACTACAAATCCTCAACAACATGAAAAATGTTACAAAAAATGACTGCCTTCTAACAAACTAAACTTGTCTGAACCATCACCAAAACATCAATCCAGACTCAATCAGAGTTCAAACGTACAATTAACTGAGTTTAGGACTGAAGAACATCACGAAGAATGGGTGGGTACAAATACACTTTGAGCCTTAACCTTTGTTTCTTAAACCATGAACCAAGCCACGTTATAACCCTTCAAAAGTCCTAACTGAAGCATGGGTTAGTTCAAAAGCATACTGTTACAATAGATATCCTGACTCCTGTAAGGCTTTACTCTAAATCCTGAGTTTGAATTTTCTTACAAAATTTCTTGCTAAAAATGCATTTTCAAAATTTCAAGACTAGAATAAACTTTGCATTATTTGAATATCGCTATTTGCATATGGCTATTTGTTTGACAAAAGAGAAATTCACACAACAAATATCCGATGAATGAAAGCTCTCTCAGTGAACAAAGTCACTTCAGATGGGATGACATTTCCATGACAAATCTCCTATCACAAAGGGGGCATGACATGTCACTATCCAGCAAACCAGGGGAAGTCTAATTAAGATTCCAAGAAATCTCTCAAGAAGTGTTGAATAACCAGGGGCGGGTCTTCACCTCCATCACTTGGGGAATTGAACTCAAATCCCAACAAAGGGTTACGTACAGTCAATTAATTCCTGGCAGTGCCACCAACGCTTGCTACTAGGGGCAGTGACAAATCTCCCCAAAATCCTTCTCATATAATGACTCCCAACCAGAGTTTCAATCTATGAAAACTTCTCACCAGCTGAGTCGACCTCAAGAATCCTCGAGGATTTTCCCCAATGAGGTCTCCACCTCTCCAACAGATCGACAACATGGTTTATTTCCCCAACAAATGGCAGGATTCCCCAACTTGAGTTTTCCTTTCCGACTACTACAATTCAGAGGAACACAACTTCTCTTTCCCGGTAGACTACTCTACAATCCCCATCAAGTTACTATGAAACCTGGACCCTATCAGACATCAATTCAACTTCGACTCCCCAGTAGAGCAACAGACAACCGAGAATCCTGAACTCTTTTCCCCAAACAGGAATCAACATTCTCCACAGAGTTTTCAATATTCCCCAATGGCGTTCTCCTCAAAACAATAAAACAGGAATCCCCGGTGGAAACATTCTAAGCAAATCTTGGAGATACACGTACTCTTCAATAGTAGGCCGAGATTTAATGACTCCCCAGCATTTGTTAGGGATTTATTTTCCCAGACAAAGATACACTTCAATAAAATTGCACATTTCATGCATCCTATTTACATACATGACAAGTGCATATGACACTGTTGTACCCCAAAAGTTTCCCTCTCATTCATCAAGAATTTTCTCACAAGATCTCCTTTGACTGAAGACTGCACTAGGGTTGATCAACTCAAGACACATCCTTAAGCACTGATGATCAAAATTAGGGTTTAAGTTTTACAAGTATTTTTGAACTTCCAATGCCCCATATGAATTTCATGGATCATTATGGACCCCTAATATTACTCATGTCATGTTTCAAACCTTAGATCACACTTTTGCTCAGTCAATTGAGCAGTTGACCTAAAAATTAGTTGTATTAGGGAAAAAGTCAACCATGGCCAATTTATAGTCAAACTTCATAATTTTGGATCCACTTCAATATTTTAAACTCATATGAATCATTTGATCAAGTTTGGACCACAACTCCCCAAGAAATTTGATCAAATCACCAAAAGGGCAAAACGGTCAAAATTAGGGTTTTAACTGGGAAAGGGAAATTGCTGATTTTTGACCTAAATAATTGATCAATTGGTTTAAGGCATGATCTCAAGAGTTCAATTGCATCATTTTGACCTAATGACATGGTTCAAAACATTGCAAGTCCATTGGATTGACAGATGATTTTTTCAGTCAACTGATCAAAAGTCAACTGTACTGAAAAGTCAAACTTTGACTTTTTGGTCAAATTCAAGTGCCAAAGATCACAATTCATCAAAAAATGTCAAAATATGAAACTTATTCATCAAGAAATCAAAAATTCAGGATTTCATTTTAAAAAGTCTAAATTTCTAAACTTAGAAATGTTTCTAAGTGTTGGAAATTTCATGTTTTTACATAACTTTGAGCAAAATTTTCACCATGTTGCAAGATGATTCAAGAGAAACTTCCAACATGAAAGTTGTAGATCTCCATGAAATATACAACTTTTCTTTACACAATTCCTTCCAAAAATTCTTGGATCTCAAGTTATAATTTTATGAACATGTGGTCATGATACTAAACACTTAGTAAACTTTTGCCCTAACTTGGTCAGGATTTTGACCCAACTTCATGGCACTTTTTCATATATTTACAAGGGGAATATTCAAAAGTAATTCAAAGATGGATTGTATATAACATTTCAAGCTTTCCAAAATGTCCAAGAACTCCTTGAGATCATTCTTGAGTAGGGAGAATCGAAGAAATGAAGTTAGGGTTTTGTCACTTAATTTACAAGGCATTTTATGATGAACCAAATTCAAAATTCAAACTATGCTGCATAAGCACTACTTTGAAGGCCTAAAACTTGTTAGGCACTCCATAATTAATGGTTTACACAACTGTTAGAGGTCTCACTTCAAGCATTCAATGCATGGACATGCTTTATATCCATTTTTGGAAGAAAGGTTATATTGCCATTTTGATAAAGTGAATTTTTTACAAAACTTGTTCTTGAGCCTTGAACTTGTTCTCTTCTGATCAAACAAGTATGATAACTCATGAGAATTGGCTTAGATACTTCAAATCACCCATCCCATGCTTGTAACTCCTCTTGAAACTTGTTTCCCTCTTTTTCTTCAAAATCAAGTAACTTAGCCAAGAGCTAAGAACTTGTACTTCTGATTGTCAAAAGCTCTGAAACACATTTTCTTATAGATACACAAACTATTTGCACCAAAAAATATGAATGTTCATGCCCTGAAAAGACCTAGAACTCAGAAACACATCTCATACTTCCATTTTCACACAAACTGACCAAAAACTTGAAACTCATAATCTACTCGTGCGTTTCTTGGCATTTTTGTTTCTAAAGTTTCTAAACATCATATAGAAGTGATCCCACACCATGTTATAGAACTGTAACACCATCCTCCATTTTGAAAAACAGAGCTCTGCACATTGACTTCTCCAGACCATTTCAGCCATCCATTGCTCAAGCTAATCATTGCATTAGCTTCCTGGGACTTCAATGAAGCTAACCTGATCATCACCATCACTTGAAACAAGCTCAAACTCAAACACGATTTCCAGTTTTGAGGTAAGTTTTCTAACTTTGGAACTCTTCATACAGGCATCCTCAATGATTTATTTATGAACAAAATATGTAGATATCATTTCCCTAAAGCTAACCATGTCCATAGTTTCCATTAATTTTGCTTGAGCTTAGAGAATTTTGAAATTGAAATTTCTGAGATTTTTAGGGTTCAGATTAGGGCCATTAAAATTCAGGCTTATCTTTGATCTATAGTTTTAACGCGTTACATTTCTGAAACCGTGAGGAAATTTGCTACAAGTTTCATGTTTACAGTTTTCATTTTTGATAAGAAATGAGCAAGTTACAGTTGGTCTGGCTGGAGGTTGAAGATGAAGTCATCAGGGCGCGTTTGGCCTCATATATTTATTGTTTTGCTTATGTTAACGGATGTATATTCACCCCAGTGGTAGAAGCGCGCGCCTGTAACCTTTTGGACCTAGGTTTGAGCCCCAGTGGTACCCTTTTGTGTTTTTCATATTTTTTTGCACCATTCTGGCTTTTTTGCAGGCGCTTGGGCCTTGTTTGGCTTGTATTGTCTTTTTATTTTATTTTTGCTTACTAACCCCCCTACAGGCTATTTGCACCCTAGCCCAAGTTTATTTATTTTATTTTTTATTTAATTTTTTTATTTTCTTAATATATTTTCTAAATACTGAAAAATCATAAAAATACAAAAATGATAGATTTATATTTTTGGCTTAGTTTATTTTATTTTTCTCATAAAAAATATTTTATTTAATTATACTTTATTTATTTTTTTTTACAAATTATCTTGTAAATTTAATTTAAAAATAAGTTATTTATTTTCTTCTACACTAATTAAAATATATTATTTTTGATATAAAAAATACTAAAAATATTTTATAATGCTATAAATATTTTCAAGACAAAAATACCAAAAAAAAACACTTTTCTTGTAAACTTAATTTCTTTTATTTTAATTAATAGATTTAGGGTTTTGTTTAAAAAAATCTTTTCTTAACAAATTTAGGATTTACTTTTCATTAATTATTTTTCTTTTAATTAATTATATTAAGACAAAATCCCTTTTCTATAAAAAATCCAAACAAATATCCATTTACTTCACATTTTGCATTTTTTGTACACTTATTCATTTTGTACATTGTATTCATTTAATCCCTTGTACATTAATACCAATTCAATATGGTTGTAATAAACTAACTGAGTTTACATTCTTGCGATCCCCATTCAATTTGTACACCCCCTCCCACAAATGTTGTTATAGCATAGTAACTTTAAATTCCGCAATTTATCACTTTTATATACAAATGCTAGTAATTATGATTTGTATGGAAAGACTAAAACCAATACTTAGAAAACCCTAACTCAAGACTATTGTACCCCAAAATCTGCCCTCTTTTCATACACGCATATTATTGGTTTTATGATTATGGAATAAAGATATATTTATCAAGCTTCTTCAGGTTACAAGTGACGTTTATTTCGTCAATGGATATTCTCAGAGTATTTTCCGTGCTGAAGATCGGTTTGCCGTTTTGCAACGATTCGGGGTTCAAAGATTCACAAGTCCAACCCGGCACGTCATATTCAGGTGTTCTTTCGCCAAGATATCTCTGATAACATATTCTCAAATTCAGGTTCGGCTCAAGAGTCAATTCTTTAAAGAAGGTATCCGAATGTGTGAGTTTTCTCGAAGAAATATGGTGAAAAAAGTGTGCTGAAAGTGCAGTTTTTACGCGCTAAGAAATTCATAACTTGAAGATCGTGACTTGTTTTGAACCTGTTCCGGTGGCCAAAATTCCGTCTTGACATTATCTATGTTTTCATCTCTTACGGCTGGAAGCCAATTTCGATCAGAAGGTCTTCAAAAATGTGGATTTATCAAGTATTTTCTTACAGAAAATTTGTGACAGAAGTTTATTTGCGTCATGTTCAGAAAATCATAACTTGGTCGATTTTCATCGTATCTGTTGTACCCCAATTTTTCCCCCTAATATTCCTATATCATATCATATCAACTCGATCATAACAAGATCACATTAGGGTTGGTTCTTCCTCTCTTTTTTTCCTATCTTTAAGTTTGCTCTTGAGGAATCTCCAAGAACCTTGGTTGTGTATTTTGTATATGTGTTGTTGACTAACTTCTAATCAAAATACAAAAAAATATTTGTCTTTGTCTTTGTATATTTTTGTTTTGTAGGTACCAAGTCGAAGCATCTGACAAATAAGGATTTCTGGTATTATTTTCCTAAAATCTCTATTTGCAAAGAAAAAGAATCAAGAATTTTCATTTTTTTTCACTGATGCAATCGATTGCTCTTAAAGTGCAATCGATTGCACATAGTGTATTTTGTGCCATTTTTGAAAAAATACACTGTGCAATCGATTTTCACTGTAGTGCAATCGATTGCACAGCGTGAAAATTAAAAAAAAAATTAGCATTTTAAACTTGTCAAATTTTGGCTCCAATTTTCTTTCACTTTTGAAAGAAGTATCATTAATTCAAATTTTAGTGCCAATCTTTCATTTTTAAAAAGAATTATCATTAATTCAAATTTTGGCTCTAATATTTGAAAGAATTATCATTAATTCAAATTTTGGCTCTAATTTTTGAAAGAGTTATCATTAATTCAAATTTTGGCTCCAAGAATCAATTATCAAATTACCACTAATCCCAATTCTAAAACTCTATAAATAGAACTCTCATTTCATTCAAATTTCAAGCTTTTGATATCCAAATCCACCTTCCTAAAAAATCTCTCAATTCTCTCCATCTACCAAATTCACTCAAAGCTCCATTTTCAAAAAGTTAGTAAGCTTTGCATTGAAGCTTACTAATCTTTGAGCTAAACCTTCATCCAAACACTTTTTCTCCATCAATTCTCTACATCAAAGCTTGGTCAATTGATTCTTGTGGTTGAATTGAAGCAAATTCTTGAAGTTGTTTTGATAATTCTCTAGATCTACCTTTGGTAAGTTGGATAATTCATCTTTTACAATGTGATCTCTTGGTGATCTTTGGGATTCATTCTTTGAGCATTATTTTGTGATTCCAATGGTGTTATTTTCTCATAATTTGATGGAATTTTCGTGCTCAATTAGATCCATGATCATAAGGTGTTTGATAGAAAGTTTGAACAAGAAATTGGCCTTTTAAAATGCTGTTTTTGCTAAAATAACAGTGTGCAATCGATTTACACTGTAGTGCAAATCGATTGCACATAAGCAATTTTGCACAAATTTTTGAAAATCGTACTGGGTAAATCGATTTACACAATAGTGCAATCGATTTACACCAGGACATAATGTATTTTTTGCCTTGTTTTGGGGCAACTTTGATCCAAAATGATTTTTCTACTCACTCCTTTTGATTGTTGGTTTGGATTGCAATTTTAAATGTCCAATTTGTCTTTAAACTTAATGAACTTTGTGATGTAGATGAAGTTGGATAAATGTTCATCAATTCAAATCTACCTAAGAGTGAATTATTTAATTCATTTTTGGTGCTTTGGATTAATGATATGTTTAGTGATTTAATCCATCTAGAGGAGTGGTTGAATTTAAAGATGAAAGAATTTTGAAATGGTGATCCAAATTAGCTTATCATTCCCCTCCCTCTTCATCTTATCCCTTTCTTTTTTTAATTGTGCTACATGTTAAAGGATGGTGATCTCTATATCATTTATCCAAACATGAAGTACATAGATTGCTATTGACCGGCCTCAAAATAGGTGTGACTTCTACATAAGTCCACTTACGATTGCTTAACATAGCGCTAAATTTTGTCCCGATTCGAATAAATGATCATTCGTGGCCCAAACTTATGATTGCAAGCGCAAGTATGTTAATTTGATCTCTTTGATCTAATAACCTTGAGATTCATTGTGTGGAGGCTTTGGTTATACCAATCCTCTAATGGATCTACAACATCTTTGGTCAACACGGATCACTTAAACATCGTTGATCATTACATGTTGCCTTGTGAGAATTCCAAAATGGATGATATACTTGACAAAAAGAAAATGCAACTTGCTGTGTGGAGGCTTTGGTTCTACCAATCCTCTAATGAGTTCCAAATGCAAGTTTCAAGATGGTCATCCAACTAACCACTAATTACTAACAATTAACTTTACTTTACGCTTTTATTTTCATGCTTTATGTACCATTTACTTTTAGAATTTTACATTTCATGCTATTTTTATCTTTGCTCACTTGAGCATTTACTTTTATGTCATTTTTATTTTTCTCACTTGAGCTTTTCTTTCTTTTTAAAGACACCTAATAATCAACATGAACCATAAAAATCATTATTGATACTTGGACTACATGGTTACTATCCTTTGCATTATGGAGTGATGGACTTCTTGGACTTAGGATTATAGACCTTGGCCTATCTTGGAGGCTTTGTGACTTTATTTGATATTTTGTCTGGAGTTCTTGAGGTTTACCTCAAGACATTGGGTTGTTTGTTTGTTTTGTGTGCAGGTTATTGAGATTACGATCTTTGTTTGTGATCTGGAATTCACCCGTATACAGCCGTTACTCTGCCCAATTTTTGCGAAGACTTAAAACACTTGAAGTTTGGTTCTCTCAAGAGGTCTAGTATCTTTGCTTGCTTGGTTTCAATCCGAAGAATGGGAATTATATATTGACTCATAATGTCAAGTATTGGCTTCTTGTTGGTTAGATGGTTCTTATCCCTAGCTTTTACCTTTTGCTTTAGGATAACCTCTTCTTCTCCTCCCATCTTCTTTAATTTCAAAAATCTTCTCCCTCCTTAAAAAAAACTCTTCTTGTTTTGAAACTTGAAACATTTTCATAATAAACTTGGACTTAGGTCCATGCATCTTCGAAACATTTTCATAAATAAATTTCAATCAATTTAATAATACCTTGACCTTTTTTTTGTGAGAAGACTAAAAGTCAATCAATCTCATTTCAAACCATTTTGCCACTTTGGCTTTTATCTTTAAACTTTTCTCAAAAGATTAGACTCTTGTCAATCCTTGTAGTGATGCAAACAACTATACTTCTACAATATGTAGTGAAGTGAGATGTTATCCACTTGGGTGTTGAGTGAGGCATTGTTGATTTTAAAATCCAAGCCATATCCTCCACTTTGAGATGATGCAAATTCTCTTTTCTCATGATTGTGGGTAGTAAGTATGTTTTTCACACGGACAATTGCGATGATGTCTTATCTCATAAAATCAACCAACACACTTGTGTTTCAAATTTTTAAAAGAGGAACTACGTGTACCCTGATCCCCTATTGCATGAAAGGTGGTACGTAGGCACTAAAGGTTCGCAACCGCGGCGGGTGCAAAAATCATAAAAATATTTCTTTTCTCACCTCCACCATCCATTTTATATACAACACATTTTTATAGCCAAAATATACAGATTTTTCAAAGAGGTTCTTGCGGAGTACCGTAGATGTTTAGGGTGCTAACACCTTCCCTTTGCATAACCAACCCCCTTACCTTGAATCTTTCCCCCTCTTTTTGGGTTATTCGCTCTTTTCCCATTCCTTTGGAAACAATAAAGCGCGGTGGCGATTTTTATTTTGATTTGTATAAAGTCTAGTCAATCCAATGGCTTAGTCTTGCACATTTCTACCGCTACAGAAAAAATGGCGACTTCATCGGGGAAAGATTGACCTCTTGCTGGTCCATCCCTAAGTGGGTTAAACCTATCTTTGTTTATATCTGTATATGTGCTATTGTTGTTTATGTGTTATATTTTGTATATATGTTTGTCTGGATTTTCCTGGTTTACAGGGTGCTTGGTGATTACTCATAAGTCCTATACCCAGACTTGGGCAAACTTTAAGATAGGACGGGCGGTATAATCATGTTAACTTTGAGGGAGTAATCCCAAAAAAGGAGGCATGAGATCCCCCACTCAGTGGAGGCCCCTTTGACTGTAGTATCGCTTACCGAGTAATCGGGAAGACGTACTGCTTTCGACCTGGGAGCCTGCCGAAGCTGAGGACCGTAGATTACCTAACCCCTCTTGGCCTTTTAGGTGTAGTGAGGAAGCTATAACGGAGTAATCCGGAAGTAGTTGTCACACGATACTACGCTCAGACGAGTCTTTCTTGAGAATATTACTAATTACCGAGTTAATCGGGAAGTTGGTAATATCCGAAGGAAGGATGTAGACTCTGAGAACCTCTAGAACCTTGTTCGGCAGGTGATAAATTTTTATACCAATACCTTATGGGTAGTACCTTCGACCTCATGCTCGTGGCGTTGAACCTATGAACCCTATATGTCTGATCTTGTGTGTGATTGTTGCATCATGCATCCATGCACTCATAAGCATCTTTTGAAAAAAAACAATATTTCAAGGGATTTAAAGGTTGACTATTTGTGAATATCTCAGGTACTTTTAAACCATGGATTCTGGAAAGAGAAAGACCGGGAAATACAGTTTCAAGGATCCTAAGATAGATGAGTTTATCAGTCTAATTCCCGAGATCGAGTGTTCTACAGACTTTCGGAAGAAGTATGGATCCATTATTCCTCTCATGAAGCTGAAGATGAAGGAGGGTTTTCTCTCAACTTTGGTCCAGTTCTATGATCTGGTGTATCACTGCTTTACTTTTCTCGATTATCAGTTGATGCCAACACTGGAAGAGTATTCCTATCTATTGGAATTACCTATTACCGACCGCGTTCCTTTTACTGGTTTGGTGGGTGAGCCAAAACCACATGAGATTTCTGCTTTGATTCATCTGGGGAAGTCTGAGGTGGAAGCTCATATGACTACCAAAGGAGGGATTAGAGGATTACCAGCTCAGTTCTTATTGGAGAAAGCTCGTTACTTTTCCAGGATGAAGAGTACGGTTGCTTTTGAGGCCATCTTTGCTTTACTCGCCTATGGATTATTCTTATTTCCTAATGTGGACAAGTTTGTCGACATTAATGTTATCAAGATTTTCATGATTGGAAACTCGGTTCCTACATTGTTGGGTGATGCTTATTACTCTGTTCATCTTTGGAATTCTTATCATGGGGGAATGATTATATGTTGCATGCCTTTGTTGTATCGGTGGTTTACCTCTCATATGCCTCATACTGACGCTTTTTGGGATGTCAAGAAGGAACCCCGTTGGGCTCCTAAGATCATGGCACTTACTCACTCGGATATTTATTGGTATCATCGAGCTTACCAGGATGCGGAGATTATTGACAGTTGTGGTAATTTCCCCAATGTGCCTCTTCTTGGTACAAAGGGAGGAATTAACTATAACCCTGCTCTTGCACGGCGACAGCTTGGTTATCCGATGAGGGATAAACCGAACAATATTCATCTGAGTAGTTTCTTTCTGAAGGAAGGAGAAGACCACAGGGAAGCTAGGGAGCAGATTGCGAAGGCCTGGCGTCACATTCATAAGAAGAGTAGGAAGGATTTGGGACCTAGGGGTGTTGTTTCTTTGCAACCATATCTTCAGTGGGTCCAATCGAGAGCCATTCAGTTGAAGATGCCATATACTTGGGAGACACCTATGCCTGATTTGTTTGTGAATACCACTCCTCCCTTATTAGATGATCTAGAAGAGCTGCAGCTTGCTTTGGTTAGGATGCAACAGGAAAGGGATGCTTGGAAGAACAAGTTCCAGACTTTAGAGAGTTCCTACGGAGCAGACCTGAAAGAGAGATGATTTGATCGAGATCCTTGAGAGTCGAGCAGTAGAGTCTGTGGAGAGGCAAGGAGATTTATTTTCTCCTAAGCCTCAAACATGTGTTGTTTGTTCACTTCCTGATTCAGATGATTGGAAGGAGGTTGCCATCAGACATGGGGAAGAAAACCAGAGGTTGAGAACTCAGATTTCCAGGCTCACAAGGAAGCGCATTCGTACAGATTGATCTCTATCAGTTCCTTTTCTCAGGATTTTAGATTGTATTTTCATCTTATACTTGGGATCATTGAAACTTGTAACCCATTTCGAAGTTATTATAATAAAAGTTTTCAGTATTTCAAATGCGTTGTTATTTTGATGTTTGCAATATGTCTGTAAATCTTAAATCCCTTGAAATATTAAATGATAAAATAATAATAATCATATACATTGCATATCATGCATCATATTGCACATGTTTTTGCATTTGTTATGCATAGCCAGGTGCCTTACCCAACTTCTTTACTTCATTCAGCAAGCTGACTCATCACTACAACACTCAGGCTAATTTCAAAAAGAAGATGGACAACTTAGAACAGGAGAATCGCAAGCTGCGCGAAGAAGTTTCTGCTTTGAAGGTTGGCTTGGCCAACTTGACTACTCTGATGGAAGCTCTGGTGGTTGCTCAGAATCAGCCACCGAGTGTTCAACCTCAACCAACAAGGGCAAGTACTGAAGTTCTGATTGTTCCTGTATCCGCTACTCCGGTTGTTGTTCAAAACTGTATGCCTTAGGGTTATCCGTGGGGAATTCCAGAGAATTTTGCACCTGAAGTTTTCAATCTGGGTCCTCAAGATGCTCCAGTGGTTCCAAATGTTGTTACTCCTGCACCTCCTGTGGTGCATACTGTTCCTGCTGCACCTCCTTCGGTGAATTTGGTTCCGTTTGTTAATGAAGATGTGTGTCGTCCTTTCCCTCCGCCGAGTGAAGACTTGGGTCTTTATGGCAGAATGGATGATTTCCAAGAGCAGTTTGATAGAATGCAAAGAGAGATGAAGGCTCTTAGGGGAAAAGAGTTGTTCGGGCAGAATGTGAATGAGCTGTGTTTGGTCCCGAATGTTAAAGTGCCTGCTAAGTTCAAGGTCTCGGAATTTGAGAAGTACAAAGGAAACACTTGCCCTCGTGCTCATTTGGTGATGTATGTGAGAAGGATGTCTACCCATACTGATGATCAGCGTTTGCTGATTCATTTTTTCCAGGATAGTATAACCGGTGTTGCGTTGAAATGGTACATGAGTTTAGACATCGTCAACATCCATACTTTTAATGATTTGGGAGAAGCATTCATTAAACAATACAAGTACAATGTGGACATGGCGCCTGACCGTGACCAACTTAGGGCCATGGTTCAGAAAGACAAAGAATCATTCAAAGAGTATGCATAGAGATGGCGCGAAGTGGCTGCACAAGTGATTCCGCCCATGGAAGAGAAAGAAATGACCAAGATTTTTCTAAAGACGCTAGAAGCTTTCTACTATGAAAGAATGGTAGCAAGTGCCCCAAGTGATTTTACAGAGATGGTAGGAATGGGTGTCCGCCTAGAAGAGGCAGTAAGAGAAGGCCGTTTGACAAAAGGGTGAAGGATCTGGAGGTGTGAACAAGCCATCTTACGGGTTTACAAAGAAGAAAGAGGGGGATACAAATGCTGTTATGCAAGAGAAAAAGGTAAACGCTCCTAGAAGGAATTATTAGCGGCATCAGCAAGTCGCTTCAGTTACTCCTGTTATGAATGCCGCTCCAACTACCGTTGCTTATCAGAGACCATCCCAGCAGGGGAATCAAGGGTATAATCAGATAAGGGAGAACTATGATCGTATTCCCATGAGCTATGCAGAGCTATTACCAGCATTGGTTCAGAAAAAGTTGGTCCAGACACGACCACCTCCCGTTATACCATCACCATTGTCGTGGTATTACAAAGCAGACCAGACGTGTGCCTTTCATCAGGGAGCACCAGGGAATAGTGTTGAGAATTGTTATCCTTTGAGGAATGAAGTGCAAATGTTGTTGAAGTCTGGAATTTTATCTTTCAAAGACGTGGGACCTAATGTGAAAGACAATCCTCTACCCAAGCACGGGAGAGTGAATGCTGTGAATATGGTGGCCGGTTGTCCAGGCGACTTTCGAATTTTTGACATTAATCTGGTTAGAGGGGATTTGGTGAAGATGCATGCAGACCTCTGTGAATTCAGTTATTATACGCATGACCACGCCAGTTGTGCTGTTTGTAGTACAGATATACAGGGTTGCGAGAAGATAAAGGCTGATTTACAGGAGATGATGGATGAAGGTTTAATCCATATAATTAGGCCTAGGGCAGAATATGAAGAGGAAGTGAATATGGTTTCTGGATGTCCGGGTGAATTCAGAATCTTTGATGTGGATCATTTGAATGAGGATCTAGTGCAGTTACATGCTACCTTCTGCCATACTACTGGTCAGGTGGAACACCAATATGGATCTTGCATAATTTGTTTTTGAAATCCCCGAGGATGTTCTGTTGTGAGGGAAGGTGTTCAGTTGCTGTTAAACAATGGAACCATCAAGATCACAGGTCAGAGAGATGATTATCATGAGATTGATATGGTTGAAGTCTGTTTGATGGAAGAGTCAGAGGAAGAGTATGCCTCTGCAGATGAGTATTTCTCTTCAGACGAAGATTTGTTTGCCGGAAATGAATTTTTGATGGCTGATTGTGTTGTGGAAGGGGTGAATGTCATTGTACCTTGTTTTGGTGCACCCACTCATCTTGAGGTGGAGTACCATAGAAAACCAGTTGTTTCCCCATTGGTAATTAGTCTGCCAGGTCCTGTTCCCTATGAATCAGATAAGGTTGTGCCTTACAAATACAACGCTACGATCTTAGAAGATGGGGTGGAGATTCCCATCCAACCGATGCCAGATGTTGGAAATATAGCTGATGATAGCAGAGTGACCCGAAGTAGTCGTGTATTTGCACCGTCATTCGAAGAGATGTTGTTGCTGGAAAGAAGATTGTTGAGAATGATGAGCCTAAGAAGTATGCAGGAGGGACTAGTGGAGCTACATTAGAGAAAGAAGTGGATGATATCTTGAAGATAATTAAGATGAGCGATTACAGAATTGTAGATCAGCTATTGCAGACTCCTTCAAAGATATCTATTCTAGCCTTATTGATGAATTCCTCTGCTCATAGAGAATCGCTGATGAGAGTACTAGACCAAGCTTTTGTAGAGAATGACATGCCATTAGATCAATTCAGTAGCGTAATTGGAAACATTACGTCATGTAACAATTTGAGCTTCTGTGATGATGAGTTACCAGATGAAGGGAGGAATCACAACCTGGCCCTCCACATATCCATGAACTGTAAGAATGATTCGATGTCCAATGTGCTAATTGATAACGGATCCGCGCTGAATGTCATACCGAGAAGTACCCTCTTGAAGTTAAAGTATCAAGGAACATCTATGCGCCCGAGTGGCATCATTGTGAAGGCTTTTGATGGGTCGAGGAAATCTGTCATCGGTGAAGTGGACCTGCCCATCCATATAGGACCACATTTGTTCTTGATAACCTTCCAGGTTATGGATATTATTCCCGCATATAGTTGTTTGCTTGGACGACCATGGATACACGAAGCAGGGGCTGTCACTTCAACTCTGCATCAGAAGCTAAAATTTGTGTGTGAAGGGAAGGTAGTGATCATAAATGGGGAGCAGGCATTGTTGATATCCCATCTATCCTCTTTCAGTATTGTAGAAGCGGATGAGGCTGCTATTGGAACCCAGTTCCAAGCCCTATCCATTGACAACATAAGGAGGAATGAGAATTTTGTAGTTTCCATGAAGGACGCGTAGCAGGTTGTGCGCAATGGTCATAATGCAGTTTGGGGACGACTGGTGGATCCACCCGTGAACAAGAACAAAACTGGTTTGGGTTTTTCTTCGAGGAATGGCAAAGGAAAAAGTTTGAAGTCAAAGTCTCCTGTGAACAGTTATCATGATGTTTTCCGCAGCGGAGGCTACATCCATCCAATTGGTTATGGAATCAATGTTGTTGAAGAAGATGAAGCAGAGCAGGAAGTACCGAATTTTGTGACGCATGGAGTCCGAGTTCAGAACTGGGTCACCATTGATGTTCCTTCTTGCATACATATTTCAATGTAATTTGTTTTGTTAATCTGTTTCTTTCTTTGAAAAGCTTTCACTCTGCCCAAGGTGAAAGTATTGTATGGGCTTATCCGTTTGCTTTGATTTTTAAGATCATTAATAAAAGTTGTCTTTGCTTCCAAAAATATGTCTTTATTTTCTGCTTTTTCTTGGGAAATGGTAATCAAATAAAAAACCCTTTCAAAATAAATGATAACTTAAAATTAATCTGCATGATCACTTGTTATATGTGTCAGTTTCTAAAAGCAATCATAAATCATATGTGCAGATTAATTAAAAAAACCGTTGAATACAATGACCCTGCACCCTCTCCCAACTTTGAATGTCCTGTGTTTGGGGCTGAAGAAGAAGATTATGATGATATTCTAGAAGAGGTCTCATAGTTGCTTGAGCACGAGGATAATACCATTCATCCATATAAGGAGCCTTTGGAAGTGATTAATTTGGGTTCAGAAGAAGATCCGAAAGAGATTAAGATTAGAGCATCGTTGCATCTTGATGTGAAGAGCGGGTTGATTGAGCTGTTGAAAGAGTATGTGGATATTTTTGCTTGGTCTTATCAAGACATGCCTGGTCTAGATACAAACATTGTTGAGCATCATTTGCCATCGAAGCTAGAGTGTCCGCCAGTTAAACAAAAGTTGAGAAGAACCCACCCAAATATGGCAGTAAAGATCAAAGAGGAGGTCCTAAAGCAGATTAATGCTGGTTTTCTTGTGACGTCAGTGTATCCTCAATGGATTGCCAATATTGTCCCAGTACTGAAAAAAGACGGAAAAGTCTGCATGTGCATAGATTACAGAGATCTAAATAAAGCTAGTCCAAAAGATGATTTTCCATTGCCTCACATTGATATGTTAGTGGATAGCACAGCAAAATTCAAAGTATTATCGTTCATGGACGGATTTTCCGGGTATAACCAAATAAGAATGGCTCCGGAGGACATGGAAAAAACAATGTTTATCACACCCTGGGGAACATTCTGTTACAGAGTGATGCCCTTCGGGTTGAAGAACGCTGGTGCAACGTACCAGAGGGCTATGACAACCCTATTCCATGATCTGATGCACAAGGAAATTGAAGTATATGTTGATGATATGATTGCCAAATCCCAAATTGAAGAAGGGCATATAAAAGATTTGTTGAAGTTGTTTCAGCGTTTGAGGAAGTTTCGTCTCCGCTTGAATCCAAATAAATTCACCTTCGGAGTTAGATTGGGGAAATTGTTGGGTTTTATTGTTAGCCAGAAAGGAATTGAAGTTGATCCTGATAAAGTCAGAGCAATTCAAGAAATGCCAGCACCAAGAACTGAAAAGCAAGTCAGGGGTTTCCTTGGGCGTTTGAATTATATTTCCAGATTCATTTCCCACATGATTGCAAAGTGTGAACCGATCTTTAAGTTGTTAAAGAAAGATCAAGGTTGTGTATGGACGGATGACTGCCAAAGGGCATTTGAGAGTATTAAAGAGTATCTGCGTGAACCTCCTATCTTGCTCCCTCCCGTAGAAGGAAGACCGCTGATTATATATCTAACGGTGTTAGATAAATCCATGGGTTGTATTTTGGGACAACAGGATGAAACGGGAAAGAAAGAGTTCACCATTTATTATCTCAGCAAAAAGTTCACTGATTGTGAGTTGCGGTATTCCACGCTAGAAAAGACATGTTGTGCTTTGGCCTGGGCGACAAAGCGTTTGCGGCAGTATATGTTGAATCATACCACTTGGTTGATCTCCAAAATGGATCCAATCAAGTATATTTTTGAGAAGCCTGCTCTTACGGGGAGAATTGCCCGCTGGCAGATGTTGTTGTCTGAATATGATATTGAGTACCACACTCAAAAAGCTATTAAAAGTAGTGTGTTGGCAGATTACCTTGCTCACCAACCGGTGGAAGATCATCAGTCTGCAGAATTTGAATTCCCTGATGAGGATGTTATGTTCTTGAAAGTGAAAGATTGTGATGAACCATTGCCCGAGGAAGGCCCTGACCCTGAATCTCATTGGAGTATGATTTTTGATGGAGCAGTGAATGCTTATGGTAAAGGAATTGGTGTTGTGATTGTCACTCCTCATGGATCGCACATTCCTTTTACTGCGAGGCTAACATTTGATTGCACTAATAATATGGTGGAATATGAGGCTTGCATCATGGGTCTTGAGGAAGCTATTGATCTCAGAATCAAAATTCTAGATGTGTATGGTGATTCAGCTTTGGTAATAAATCAGATTAAAGGAGAATGGCATACTCATCACCCTGGCTTGATCCCTTACAAAGATTATGCTAGAAGATTGCTACCCTTCTTCAATAAAGTTAAATTCCATCACATCCCTAGAGATGAAAATCAAATGGCGGATGCTCTGGCAAATCTGGCTTCCATGTATCAAGTGAATTCTTGGAATGATATACCCCGTATTACAGTTCGACGGCTGGATAGGCCCGCTCATGTGTTTGCGACAGAGGAAGTAGCAGATGAAAAACCTTGGTATTATGATATCAAGCATTTTCTTCAGACTCAGGAATACCCGATTGGTGTATCGAGGAAAGATAGAAAGACATTGAGAAGATTGGCAGGCAGTTTCTTCCTCAGTGAAAATGTGCTATACAAGAGAAAATATGACATGGTCTTGCTCAGATGCGTGGATAGACACAAAGCAGACATGTTGATGCATGAGATTCATGAAGGTTCATTTGGCACTCATGCTAATGGACATTCGATGGCTAAAAAGATGCTAAGGGCAGGTTACTATTGGTTGACAATGGAATCTGATTGTTGCTAATTTGCAAAGAAGTGCCATAAATGCCAGATTTATGCAGATAAGATCCATGTGCCTCCGACACTTCTCAATGTAATTTCCTCCCCATGGCCTTTCTCTATGTGGGGTATTGACATGATCGGGATGATAGAACCCAAAGCTTCGAATGGACACCGTTTCATTTTGGTAGCGATTGACTACTTTACCAAATGGATAGAGGCTGCTTCTTATGCCAATGTTACCAAACAAGTGGTTGTGTGTTTCATCAAAAACAATCTGATATGCCGATATGGTGTGCCGAGTAGAATCATCACTGACAATGGCTCAAATTTGAACAACAAAATGATGACAGAATTGTGTGAAGAATTCAAGATTGTCCATCACAATTCGTCTCCATACAGGCCAAAGATGAATGGGGCTGTTGAGGCTGCTAATAAGAATATCAAGAGAATTATTCAGAAAATGGTTATTACTTATAAGGATTGGCATGAAATGCTCCCTTTTGCTCTGCATGGATATCGAACATCTGTCCGCACTTCAACAGGAGCAACCCTGTTCTCCCAGGTATATGGAATGGAAGTTGTACTCCCTATTGAGGTAGAGATTCCCTCGTTGCGTGTGATAATGGAAGCCAAGTTGACAGAGGCTGAATGGGTCCAGAACAGGTTTGACCAATTGAATTTGATTGAAGAGAAGAGGATGACAGCTTTATGTCATGGGCAGTTATATCAGAAAAGAATGAAGAATGCATTTGATAAAAAGGTCAAACCTCGTGAATTCAGAGAAGGCGTCCTCGTGCTCAGGAAGATCATGTCTTTTTACACTGATTCTAGGGGCAAGTGGACTCCCAATTTTGAAGGCCCGTATGTTGTCAAGAAATCCTTCTCTGGTGGTGCATTAATTCTTGAAACTATGAATGACGAGGAGTTCCCACGTCCCATGAATGCTGACGCAGTCAAGAAATACTTCGCCTAAAGAAATAAAAGAACAACTCACTAAGTTGAAAACCCGAAAGGGCGGCTTAGGCAAAAAGGAGCGTCTCGGTAGGCTGAAAACCCGAAAGGGCGGTCTAGGCAAAAATTAGAGACATAAACAGAATAAATTTCCCGCTAAGTTGAAAACCCGCGACGGCAGCTTAGGCAAACGTTAGGGATTTTTCTTGGCAAGTAACTACGTCAGACAAGACTTGATCGTTGAAACAACCATCTTCTCGGATCCTCACCATACTTCAACAAAAGTTGCCGCTCAGGACTTCAAAAGTTGTTAGGGGAATGGTGGTCATTGTATCTCAATGTATCTTTTCCATTATATATTACTATTTCCCAAACTTTGTAATCATCCATGGAGTCTCGCCATTCACAGACTACCATTCTATTAATAAAATTCGAGCTTTTGCCCAATTCTTTGTGTTCTTATTTTTATTTAGCTTGCAAAGACTTCATTTATTACTGATAATAACTTTCAAAGCAAAAAGATTTAAAAAAAACAAAATTGACTTTTCAAAAAGAAAGACATCTTTACAATTCAATTTACTTTGGGATTTGTGATGAAACAATGACAACAAAAATGGCGATCCCTAGAATGAACAAACTTCGGTTGTTTTAAGAATATTTACTTCCTTCGTGAAGGTTTTTCTCAGGTCATCTTGTTGGTATATGCGCAATCTTTGTGTGTTTCTCAGATAATTAAAGATGATACCAGTGGGTGCAAGGTACAGTGTTAGGTTTGTGATCCCATTATCCCCGACCAAGTCTCGGTTCGCTTTTGATTTTGGGTTTGCATGGTCAGAAGCCTCTGACCCAGATTCCCCAGCTAAGTTTTCCCTCATATGATGAAAGATTCTCGGTGTGCTAAGATATCGCTCTTTTTGCAGTATTGGCATTAGTGTTGACTTCTTGATTTCCCAGGAAGACTACACCAGGGCATCTTTTGTTGGAATAGGTTTGGTTGATATGAAGACTCAATCCAGTATTTTCCAGTGAAGGCCTTGTTTATTTGATAGAAGTCCTTTTCCCCAGTGAAGAACGTATCTTGGTTTCCCCTCGATGATGTGGTGTCAACCTCCCCAATGAAGTCAGCATGAAGTCCCCGGTAGAGGTCTCGATGATGAAGTATTGTCTCCCTTAGTGAAGTCCGTATGTTTTTCTTCCTTCAAAGTGGGCCTGATTTCCCCAGTGAATGTTTTGACAATTTGGTTTCCATTTTCCTTATTCACAATCAGTATCGAAATCCCCAGTAGGAGTACGGACTGTGAAACATTTGTTTTCCCCATGGAAGTCTGTGTGTTATTCCATGGGAAGGTTATCCCAGGGCATCTCTTGTTGGAATGAGTATTCATGATGAAAAGTTTTCAATCCTCTGTTTTTTTTTTCTCTCCAGGGAAGTGGGTTTGAATTCCTCAGTGAGGTTTGGTTGTCTCGGTGTCAGTCTGCTTCATTTGAGACTAGTTTTGCAATCTTCAGTAGGCACGTTGTTTTTGGAAAACTGGTTTCTCCGATGAAAACAGAAGAAAGATGTTCTATCCCAGTATCTGTTTGATTTAGCTACATCCGGATTATGTTTCTCCTCAGTGATGTTAGGACAGACAATAGGTTTGGTTTCCGCAGTTGCTTTTACCTTTCTTGGGTTGATCTTTCTGGTTGAAGTTTAGACCAATGTTGTTAGTACCTGAGGCAGTTTTGTTCGATTATGTATCCTTTTACCAGCATATGCACGATATCACTCATACATTCATACATGCATCATGCATTGTTACAAATCATTTTTTATTGACATTGTGTTCAAACCTTCCTACAACGCTCCTTGCTTAGTTGGATTTGGTTTTCCCTCTTAAGTTTATTTCTCAAAGGATGTATCTTCTTTGGCCGTCTTGCTCCAGTTTGTTTCTAGTTGGATTCGTGGTTGCATGACAATATTATTTACTCTGGATTTCTGAGGACTTTGAGCTTTGATTTGTGCATTTATTTTGCACGAGAAGACTTTATCTCTTCAGCATGAATAATGTGGCATTTCCCCAGGAAGTCATATCTCATTTCCCCAGGAAGTCATATTTCATTTCCCCAGGAAGTCATATCTCTTTCCCCGGGAAGCCACATTTCTATCCCTAGAAAGTCGTTTATTTTTGCAATCCTCCATGATAACAAGCAACAAGTATCTTTGTTTGAGCAACTCGTGCTTCCCTGTACAAGTCAACGTAAATTTTTTTGCTATTTCCTCTATGAGTGGTTAGCTTGCAGTCCGTTGTCAGTTTACGCCAATGGATGGCAAGACTTTCAAATTCACAGAAATTGCTCGTTGTGAAATCTTTGCAAGTGGAAGTCTCTTTATTTGAGACAGCTTACATATTACCCTTTCCAGGCAGAATTCCTTGGTTAAGGAAGAAGTTGAGACCCGTTCTAGGTGAAACACCAGAAGTTTGGGGAACATATGATATTTTCAAAATCTACCTTCAGTGAACGTTGGTAGTGCATCGGCGGTGGACGTCGGTGTTTCTTATCTTTTTGCTATCATCAGTGAACGGTGGTGGTTCCTCATCAGTGAACAGCGATGGTATGATATTTTCAAAATCTACCTTCAGTGAATGTTGGTAGTGCATTGGCAGTGAACGTCGGTGTTTCTTATCTTTTTTCTATCATCGGTGAACGGTGGTGGTTCCTCGTCAGTGAACGCAGATGGTATGATATTTTCAAAATCTACCTTCAGTGAATGTTGGTAGTACATCGGCAGTGAACGTCGGTGTTTCTTATCTTTTTGCTATCATCAGTGAACGGTGATAGTTCCTCGTCGGTGAACGGCGATGGCATGATATATTTTCTCTTCTACCTTCAACTATTGAGTTGGTAGTTTACCGTCATCTGTGAGTCGGTATATCTTCTTCTCTCTACCTTCAGTGAATGTTGGTAGACATCGGCAGTGAACGTTGATGCTTATTATCCTCCTCTCTGGTTCTATTCTTTTGGTCCACCAGTGATTTATTTTCCTGGTGGGGTTGCTCCTTTGTTTCTTCATTTTTGTGGCATCCCCAGTGTTACTTTGCGTCTCTTTTGTTCTGTTCATATGCATCCATAATCATAAGCATTGCATGGCATCTTAGAGACAAATATAGGGCTTGTTTTATATTTAAGTATCTTCAATCGCGTCGACACGAAGATTTGTAACCTTCGTATCTCCGGATAGAAGACACTTAAATAAGGGCAGCTGTTGTACCCCAAATTTTGCCCCTAAGATTCCTCTATCATATCATATAAACTCGATCATAACAAGATCACATTAGGGTTGGTTCTTCCTCTTTTTTTTTCTATCTTTATGTTTTCTCTTGAGGAATCTCCAAGCACCTTGGTTGTGTATTTTGTATATGTGTTGTTGACTAACTTCTAATCAAAATACAAAAAAAATATTTGTCTTTGTCTTTGTATATTTTTGTTTTGTAGGTACCAAGTCGAAGCATCTGACAAATAAGGATTTCTTGTATTATTTTCCTAAAATCTCTATTTGCAAAGAAAAAGAATTAAAAATTTTCATTTTTTTCACTCATGCAATCGATTGCTCTTAAAGTGCAATCGATTGCACATAGTGTATTTTGCGCCATTTTTGAAAAAAATACACTGTGCAATCGATTTGCACTGTAGTGCAATCGATTGCACAGCGTAAAAATTAAAAAAAAATCAGCATTTTAAACTTGTCAAATTTTGGCTCCAATTTTCCTTCACTTTTGAAAGATGTATCATTAATTTAGTGTCAATTTTTCATTTTTAAAATCATTAATTCAAATTTTGGCTCTAATATTTGAAAGAATTATCATTAACTTAAATTTTGGCTCTAATTTTTGAAAGAGTTATCATTAATTCAAATTTTGGCTCCAAGAATCAATTACCAAATTACCACTAATCCCAATTCTAAAACTCTATAAATAGAGCTCTCATTTCATTCAAATTTCAAGCTTTTGATAGCCAAATCCACCTTGCTAAAAAATCTCTCAATTCTCTCCATCTACCAAATTCATTCAAAGCTCCATTTTCAAAAAGTTAGTAAGCTTTGCATTGAAGCTTACTAATCTTTGAGCTAAACCTTCATCCAAACACTTTTTCTCCATCAATTCTCTACATCCAAGCTTGGTCAATTGATTCTTGTGGTTGAATTGAAGCAAATTCTTGAAGTTGTTTTGATAATTCTCTAGATCTACCTTTGGTAAGTTGGATAATTCATCTTTCACAATGTGATCTCTTGGTGATCTTTGGGATTGATTCTTTGAGCATTATTTTGTGATTCCAATGGTGTTATTTTCTCATAATTTGATGGAATTTTCGTGCTCAATTGGATCCATGATCATAAGGTGTTTGATAGAAAGTTTGAACAAGAAATTGGCCTTTTAAAATGCTGTTTTTGCTAAAATAACAGTGTGCAATCGATTTACACTGTAGTGCAAATCGATTGCACATAAGCAATTTTGCACAAATTTTTGAAAATCGTACTGTGTAAATCGATTTACACAATAGTGCAATCGATTTACACCAGGACAAAATGTATTTTTTGCCTTGTTTTGGGGCAGCTTTGATCCAAAATGATTTTTCTACTCACTCCTTTTGATTGTTGGTTTGGATTGCAATTTTAAATGTCCATTTTGTCTTTAAACTTAATGAACTTTGTGATGTAGATGAAGTTGGATAAATGTTCATCAATTCAAATCTACCTAAGAGTGAATTATTTAATTCATTTTTGGTGCTTTGGATTAATGATATGTTTAGTGCTTTAATCCATCTAGAGGAGTGGTTGAATTTAAAGATGAAAGAATTTTGAAATGGTGATCCAAATTAGCTTATCATTCCCCTCCCTCTTCATCTTATCCCTTTCTTTTTTTAATTGTGCTACATGTTAAAGGATGGTGATCTCTATATCATTTATCCAAACATGAAGTACATAGATTTCTATTGACCGGTCTCAAAATAGGTGTGACTTCTACATAAGTCCACTTACGATTGCTTAACATAGCGCTAAATTTTGTCCCGATTCGAATAAATGATCATTCGTGGCCCAAACTTATGATTGCAAGCCCAAATATGTTAATTTGATATCTTTGATCCAATAACCTTGAGATTCATTGTGTGGAGGCTTTGGTTATACCAATCCTCTAATGGATCTACAACATCTTTGGTCAACGCAGATCACTTAAACATCGTTGATCATTACATGTTGCCTTGTGAGAATTCCAAAATGGATGATATACTTGACAAAGAGCAAATGCAACTTGTTGTGTGGAGGCTTTGGTTCTATCAATCCTCTAATGAGTTTCAAATGCAAGTTTCAAGATGGTCATCCAACTAACCACTAATTACTAACAATTAACTTTACTTTACGCTTTTATTTTCATGCTTTATGTACCATTTACTTTTAGCATTTTACATTTCATGCTATTTTCATCTTTGCTCACTTGAGCATTTACTTTTATGTCATTTTTATTTTGCTCACTTGAGATTTTCTTTCTTTTTAAAGACACCTAATAATCAACATGAACCATAAAAATCATTAATGATACTTGGACTACATGGTTACTATCCTTTGCATTATGGAGTGATGGACTTCTTGGACTTAGGATTAGAGACCTTGGCCTATCTTGGAGGCTTTGTGACTTTATTTGATATTTTGTCTGGAGTTCTTGAGGGTTACCTCAAGACATTGGGTTGTTTGTTTGTTTTGTGTGCATGTTATTGAGATTACGATCTTTGTTTGTGATATGGAATTCACCCGTATACAGCCGTTACTCTGCCCAATTTTTGCGAAGACTTAAAACACTTGAAGTTTGGTTCTCTCAAGAGGTCTAGTATCTTTGCTTGCTTGGTTTCAATCCGAAGAATTGGAATTCTATATTGACTCATATTGTCAAGTATTGGCTTCTTGTTGGTTAGATGGTTCTTATCCCTAGCTTTTACCTTATGCTTTAGGATAGCCTCTTCTTCTCCTCCCATCTTCTTTAATTTCAAAAATCTTCTCCCTCCTTAAAAAAAACTCTTCTTGTTTTGAAACTTGAAACATTTTCATAATAAACTTGGACTTAGGTCCATGCATCTTCGAAACATTTTTATAAATAAATTTCAATTAATTTAATAATACCTTGACCCTTTTTTTTGTGAGAAGACTAAAAGTCAATCAATCTCATTTCAAACCATTTTGCCACTTTGGCTTTTATCTTTAAACTTTTCTCAAAAGATTAGACTCTTGTCAATCCTTGTAGTGATGCAAACAACTATACTTCTACAATATGTAGTGAAGTGAGATATTTTCCACTTGGGTGTTGAGTGAGGCATTGTTGATTTTAAAATCCAAGCCATATCCTCCACTTTGAGATGATGCAAATTCTCCTTTCTCATGATTGTGGGTAGTAAGTATGTTTTTCACACGGACAATTGTGATGATGTCTTATCTCATAAAATCAACCAACACACTTGTGTTTCAAATTTTTAAAAGAGGAACTACGTGTACCCTGATCCCCTATTGCACGAAAGGTGGTACATAGGCACTAAAGGTTCGCAACCGCGGCGGGTGCAAAAATCATAAAAATATTTCTTTTCTCACCTCCACCATCCATTTTATATACAATACATTTTTATAGCCAAAATATACAGATTTTTCAAAGAGGTTCCTGCGGAGTACCGTAGATGTTTAGGATGCTAATACCTTCCCTTTGTATAACCAACCCCCTTACCTTGAATCTTTCCCCCTCTTTTTGGGTTATTCGCTCTTTTCCCATTCCTTTTGATTTGTATAAAGTCTAGTCAATCCAATGACTTAGTCTTGCACATTTCTACCGCTACAGTATCGAGCTGGTTCCAGCGCCAAAATTTCACAAATTGATTTGGATAAGTTTTCTCAGAAGGTATTGAGTTCGAACGGTATCCAAAAGGTCTTCATTTTTTGCTCAGAATACGCGTGACACGCCGAAAATCCTGAATGTTGAATATTATTTTATTTGAGTTGAAACTTCGAAAATTCATAACTCGGTCAATTTTTATCGGATTGGGCTCATATTTTTACACAAGGTCACTGACTCAGATATCTACAACTTTCCTTCAGAATTCGAGATCGAATTATGCTCCGATCAATACCAGTTTTTTTATTGAAGAACGTGTCAGAGTCGACACTGGAGCCCAAAATAAGTTTGTCTGAGCTGAAACTTCAAAAATTCATAACTAATTCACCGTTTATCCGATTGAGCCGATTTTCGGACATGAGTTATTTCTCGATGTCGGCTACATTTTGTTTTCAAATTTCAACTTCAAAAATTGCACTTAAGCCCCTACGATTTAGCCTGCAACGTGACGAACTCATGCGAACATTGGAGGCCCAATTGCACATTCAAAGCCCATTTTCTTTACTCTAATTTCCATTATATAATCTCATTCTTTTCACACAAACAGGGAGAGAGAAAAAAAAACCTTGCCACAACGCTGTCAGAATATCAAATTCTTTAAAGAATCCTAAAACCTTGAAATCCTTATTACAAATCCCCCTCTCAGTACAAACAAGTCATCCCGGTTACAAACCAACATCTCACTACAAACAAGTCATCCCGGTTACAAACCAACATCTTACTACTTCTCCAGTAAGGGTAAGGCTGGCTTGATCTCCATGATCAAAATGACATAAAAGCATTCATATCACTACTTCTACAGTAAGGGTAAGGCTGATTTGATCTCTATGATCAAAAAAGTATAATCATTCATACATGCCATATTGGCTTAAACATTAAATTTCTTCATATATTGGCTTTATTTGTATTTTATGATATATAGTAATTTATTTAATGTGTTCATGAGATTCAACACTGCAGATTTAGACAGGATCACATGCAGGTTCATTAAGGAACGATGAGGTCAAAACACAAATGGCCAAAAGCCAAAACACAAATGGCCAAAAGCCAAAACACAAATGGCCAAAACACAAATGGCCAAAATAGAACAACTTATACATGACACCAATACATGGCGAGGCAGACATCTTGAGAAGGTTAAGGAACGTTGAGGCCAGAACACAAATGGCCAAAAGTCAAAACACAAATGGCCAAAACAAAACAGCTTACACATGACACCAACAGCTGTTGCATCCTAAAATCAGGCCAATTTCTCACCCTTTATTTCTTTTTTCTATTTTTTTTAGTCATTTATTTATTATTTTTACTAACAATTAATTAATTTTCTTTTTTATCAAAAATCACAAAAATATTTTTTACCCAATTAAATTTCACAATTTTATTTTTTATTAATAAAAATATTAATTAATTTAATTAGGATATTAATTTTAGGTAACTTTCATTTATTTTGTAAATATTTAAAATCAATTAGAATAAATAGGTTTTATGGCTAACTTAATCATTTTATTTCTTTCCTAAAATAACAAAAACTCCAAAAATATGTCATTTGATATTTTTCATTAATTTATTTATTTAATAATTAATTTAGCAGTTAATTTTAGAATTTGATTTCTTTTCTTAAAAAATAAATAAAAATAACAAAAACATTTTCTTTTTCCTTAATTAGGATAGGAGGGTCAAAACCCTAGTTTCGCTTTCGATTCAATTTCTCGCACACTTAATTTATTTATTCGAATTATTGTATCTGCTCCCGGATTGTAATAATTTTTAATTAAGACATTTACTTTTTCTGCTTTTATTTTCAAAGGGTTGCTTTTGGCGATGTAAATACCCGACGTCTTGTAATAATTTAGTTTAAATTCCGCACTTTTAATTTATGCAAATATTCAACTGCTAGATGTTTGGTAATAGGGTTTACATGACAAGAATGAATGTCTAATTTAAAACAGTTAGATCACCCTTAACATGTGCAAAGATAAAATTGACTGAAAACGACGCACTCGCACATGCGCACTCTTAGGATACACCTCACTTGGTTGCCTTCATACGCGGTCATTGAGTATAGGAAGTTTTAGAGGTTGCCCTCTTGTCCAAAGATCATAGTTGCCTCAAAACGGTTGCATCGGATAAAATGATCTAAGACATTAGGGTTACCGCTAAGGCGTCCTAACATTGCTTTAGTGACCGCACGTCCCAAAAATCGAATTGACCCATAAACTCCAACAACGATGCTACCTACTCATCAATAGTGGGATAACATTGTCTAAAGGAAGATATCATAGAACGATTCCTTTTTCGAGTAGGTAGATGGTTCTTAAGTACTTGCTCTTTCAAAAGACAAAAATATTTTTCACACTTACACTTTTCGAACGAAGTTTTCAAACGAAAAAAACTTTTTCAAACCCACAAACACAAAGAAAAGCAATTTTGAAAACAATATGAGCAAGTACCTAAGAGCCCGTGGATAACCACAGATAGAAAGGGTGCTAATACCTTCCCTTTCTATAATCTACCCCCCGAACCCGAGAAACATCTCGAAAAAGGAATTTTTCTGTGATTTTTTTCCTTTCCTTGTTGGATAAAATAAAAGTCGGTGGCGACTCTTGCTTACCGCGATATTTTGCAAAAACAAACGCAAAACACAAACCAACATTACCAAAAACTGTCAGTTGTCTCCCACCGTATCACAGAACTGGCGACTCTGCTGGGGACGCTTAATAAGTGGGGTGTACCTTAGGAATAGTTCATAATGTTTTCAATTGCTTGACTTGTATGCTTTATATTTGTGGGCTTGTATCGGAGTTACTATAGATCCTAACCCGGATCTGGGGGATACCTTTTAGGTAAGTAGCAATAAACTGTGAGGGAACTATACGGCATAGACCGATACGGTTGAAGCAGTAGCTACGTTGGTGTGGCACTTTAGTATGTACCGATATCCCTAGTGGCGCAACAAGGAGAATATGGGTCTGCTAAGGGGTCATTAAGCACCAACTGACCTTAGAACCTTTAAATTGACCAACTTGGCCTTAGAACAGTAGCAGTATGCTACACTCATTGAGACCAAACTCCCGCGATGATTCCGGATGCAAGAAAAGGTTGCTAAACTGGAATTATGACCGATCAAGGGTGGTCAGTGATATTGAGATCCTCTAGAACCCGATTACTATTTCTAGGACAGGTTGAACCAACTAAACTGAAAGAGGGTAATACCTAAACTCCATGCCAACCTTAACTTAAGGCTGTTTGTGTGACTTGTGTGCCTTCAAACTTGAACTACTTGCACATTCTTGTTATCTGACAACATGAGTTCCTTGCAGGTTTTGTTTACAGTCCTTATCCAATGATTTGGATTTATTGCAGGGTTTACTTACATCACTTCACACTTTTACTTAAACGCATAACATACACATCATAACATCATGCCTTAACATTTCCTTAACTGTTTCAAGGATCTCAAGGGTTTGTGATGCAGGTTATGGTAAATCAAATGTCTAGCAAGGGGCAAAGGGGATTTATTTTCCTCTAGCCAATGTCGTCTAAAGATTAAAACACGATGACTTGAGTCAGGGGCTATGACCCACTCGATATGGTGAGCTTGACTCTTGAAGAAGGACTCTTAAACAACATGAAGTTTCTTCAATCAAAGCTGCAAAATTCAAATTCTAACAAGTTCCTTGTTTACCCCGCGGGATCCTTGAAAACATTGCATACATACATATCATTGCATAACAGGTCTCCCAGTACAGGTCTCTCATGTTCTCGCTGTTTATTTCAGCAATGGCTTTCCAACCATACAACCAAGATCTTCAAACTCGAGAAGCTCAGTTCAGGGACGTATTCCTAAACCTATCCAAGGGGCAGGAAGATTTGAAAACACTCCTCGTTGGGAACTTGGTCAAGAAAATTCCTAAAGACAATAAGGATGAATGACTGGAACAACTGCAAGCTGAGTCCAGTGCCATGAAAATCCAGATGCTGGGGCAGATGGCTCTTATCCAAGGCTTAGCTCGGGAACAAGAAGAGCTGAGAACCATTATCAACCAGCTTCATCAAGACAGATACAACAACATGAAGCAGACAGTCAAGGCCGGGGACCAAGTCATTAATCAACTTCCGAGAAGTCAAAGGTTTGGTTTGATAAAGAATAGACCTCTCCAAGTTGCTACTACCTCACAGGTCCAACAACAACCTTGCCATAAACAACGGGTTGATCAGAGTAAGCCAAATATGCCCAAAAGGCAATTTACCAAGCTCAACATGTCTCTGTCTCAGGCTTTACAACACCTGTTGAGATTGAATCTGGTGACGTTAAGGGACCCTCCTAAGAATCCCAACATAGCCTCCCCAAGGTACAATCTTGATGCAAGATGTGCATATCACTCTAACAGCCCAGGGCATGATACTAACATCTGTTGGGCGTTGAGCAACAAAATTCAAGACCTGATTGATGAAGGGGCATTGGAACTCACACAAGACGGTCAGATTGAATTCTTTTGCCATCCCCCCAAGGTTCACCATTTGAAGTGACAAGTACTGAGACGAGAAGACTTTTTGCTCATTAGAATTTTCAAGTTGTAATTTTCTTTTGATTGTTCAAATATTTATTCATGTCAAACTTTATTACTTTATCAATGCATTGCATATGTCGGTTTTGAATCAATCCATTCGTATTTCACTATATTCAAATTGCTTTCATTTTTTGTGATGATCAACTCTCGATTAAAAAATTCTAAGCCTTTAGAGGGAGGATGACGAAAATGATATCAAAATCTCTACAATATGCTTTTGAACAGACCCCGCTAATGAGGTACATGCATTGTTTCAAATCTTAAACAGTGGAGTTATAAGGAAGATAATCCATAGTCAACCCCTTTAAGCCAAAGAAGTTGGAGTTTTTCTTTTCACAAATTAAAACCCTTAATTATAACCTGGGGCAGGGTAGTTTTCTCAGTTGATCCAGGTGCACAATGAATGGCATCAAAGAAGTCCTTCTGAAACAAAAGACGGTGTTGGTACCGTATAATCGTAAGGACATGCAGTCATTATCTCTCAAAATAAAAGCCCAATAAGTCAAAACCTATGAAGGAGACTTAAGAAAAACTGGGGCATCCCGCTGATTGTAATCACAAAAAGAAACAGTTCATGCACAAAACAGGGATAATAAAAACCAAAAAAGGAAGAGATCCTGCAAACTCGTAACAAAATGACTGCCTGTTCAAAATAAATTGTCAGTATCCGAACCATCACTCGTATATCAGAGCAAAGACTCAAACAAGATCTAATGTACAATTAGTTGAGTTTAGGGTAGAAGAAATCACGAAGAACGGGTGGGTACAAATAAAATTTGAGCCTTTATCCTTTGTTTCTTAAACCGTGAACCATGCCACGTTATAACCCTTAAAAAGTCCTAGCTGAAGCATGGGTTAGTCCGAAAGCATATTGTTACAAAAGATATCCTGACTCCTGTAGGGCTTGCTGTAAATCCTGAGTTGACGTCATATTTTACAAAATTTTCCTATCTTACTGAAAAAATGCATTTTCAAAAACTTTAAGACAAACATAAGCTTTGCATTCTTAAAATAATATTGTTTGCGTATGACTATTTGTTCAACAACAGAGAAATTCGCACGACGAATATCTAGTGAACAAAAAGCCTTCTCAATAAAAAGGATCACCTCAAGTGGAAAAACACTTCCAATCAAGGGGCACGGCATGATCATTGTCCATCATTTGGGGCAGTCAAGTCAAGATTCAAGGAATCTCTCAAAATGCCAAATAGCCAGGGGCAAATCTCCATCTGAATCAATTGGGGCATCGGACATGAATTCCAACAACGAATCTTGCATGATCAAACATCTTCTGGTAGTATGGCAACACGACACTACAGACAGTGACAACTCCCTACACCCTGAGAGCGTGGAAATAATCAGAAAATATTATGCATAATCAAAGACCCGCTAGGTCGACTGACCTAGGCAAAAATAAGGGCTTCCCGGTGAACCAAAAAGGTTCGGGCAAAAATTAGGGATAAAAATGGAAAAAATTTGTACACCCGGCGAGTCGAAAACCTGAAAAGGCGGCTTGGGTAAAAAAGGGTATCCCGGTGGACTGAAAACCCGAAAGGGCAGTTCAGGCAAAAATTAGGGATCAAAGCGTACGACTATGTCTCGTCATCTCGTCACTTGCCTACCAGAAGAAGACTTGTCATTTTGACCGAAAGATACCAAGCACCTCATAGGTGGGGATAATACTCGATCCACAGGGCCTCCGCAGGCACCTTCTCTCGCAGAAACAAGGGCAATAAGAATTGTCTAAACTGTACAGTTGCCCTGTCCACCAGGTACAAGGTAAATTCAGTTGAAGAACATGGTTGAGATGTGTTCACTCCCTGCAGAGCAACAAAATAATGATGGCTCTCCCCAGCTGAGACTTGCAACTATGAAGGAAATCAGTAATATTCTCCCCAAGCAGAGTTCATCTACCATCAGCACTGAAAAGGCTTCATATCCCCGGCAGTTCATTCCCCAACGGAGTATAAGAATGCTCCCCGGCAGGGTACAAGATATCCCCAGTGGAGTTAAAATTTTCCCAGCACAGTCTGAAAAAGCTTCCCCAACGGAGTTGGGAGAATCATCCCCAGTAGACTCTGGAAGTTTATCCCCAACGGAGTACAAAAATAAATCTCCCCAGCCGAGTTCAAAGGATCATTCCCAGCAGAACTCAAAGGATTATCCCCATAAGAGTCTAAAAGGTTATTCCCAGTGAAGTCGAAACTGAAGATCATCCCCCAACGGAGCTCTTTCCTTTCACAAACAGGAATTCATCCCCAACGGAACTCTTTCCTTTCACAAACAGGAATTCATCCCCAACGGAGCTCTTTCCTTTCACAAACAGGAATTCATCCCCAACGGAATTTATTAGTGGAATCCTTAGCAGAGCATCTCTTCACCACAGAGTAATCTCCTCATTAGTTTATTCCCCCAACAGAGTCATCCTCTCCTGCAGGTTTATTCTCTTCGTTCGCCATCCCCAACGGAAACAAAGAATCCAACTCTATTCTTCAGCAGCTATCCGGGATTTATTTTCCCTAGCTAGAAACATTACATTTCCATACATCATGATACATGCATATACGCATCATACCACACAATTTCACTTATTTTGAGAGCATCATTGCTCGATATATATCATGCATTTCATACATCAAGACATTGCATATGACTAACTCTTTATCTTTTCAGGGAAAGAAGACTCAATAAACACCGTTGACTACTTATATGACCTGGTAGTCCCCTCAAAAACTACATCTATTGAGGGATGTTTCAGCGGATTCCTCAGAAAGATGCCCTCATAAGACTTTCGTCTGGTTAAGTTAAATCGATTCTAAGATTTTTCTGATTCTTATCCAGTCAAAGTTAATCCAAGACCTTCTCTGGTTCAGTCAGATCGATGCTAAGATCTCCCTGATTCTTATTCCAGTTGAAGATATCACAAGACTTTCGTCTGGTTTAGTTAAATCGATTCTAAGATTTTTCTGATTCTTATCCAGTCAAAGTTAATCCAAGACCTTCTCTAGTTCAGTCAGATCGACGCTAAGATCTCCCTGATTCTTATTCCAATTGAAGATATTCCAAGACTTTCGTCTGGTTCAGTTAAATCGATTCTAAGATTTTTCTGATTCTTATCCGATCAAAGTTAATCCAAGACCTTCTCTGGTTCAGTCAGATCAACACTAAGATATCCCTGATTCTTATTCTAGTTGAAGATATTCCAAGACTTTCATCCGGTTCAGTTAAATCGATTATAAGATTTTTTTGATTCTTATCCAGTCAAAGTTAATCCAAGACCTTCTCTGGTTCAGTCAGATCGACGCTAAGATCTCCCTGATTCTTATTCCAGTTGAAGATATTCCAAGACTTTCGTCTGGTTCAGTTAAATCGATTCTAAGATTTTTCTGATTCTTATCCGGTCAAAGTTAATCCAAGACCTTCTCTGGTTCAGTCAGATCGACGCTAAGATCTCCCTGATTCTTATTCCAGTTGAAGATATTCCAAGACTTTCGTCTGGTTCAGTTAAATCGATTCTAAGATTTTTCTGATTCTTATCCGGTTAAAGTTAATCCAAGACCTTCTCCGGTTCAGTCAGATCAACGCTAAGATCTCCCTGATTCTTATACCAGTTGAAGATATTCCAAGACTTTCATACGGTTCAGTTAAATCGATTCTAGGATTTTTCTGATTCTTACTCAGTCAAAGTTAATCCAAGACCTTCTCTGGTTCAGTCAGATCGACGCTAAGATCTCCCTGATTCTTATTCCAATTGAAGATATTCCAAGACTTTCGTCTGGTTCAATTAAATTGTTTATATGATTTTTCTTATTCTTATCCGGTCAAAGTTAATCCAAGACCTTCTCTGTTTCAGTCAGATCGACGCTAAGATCTCCCTGATTCTTATTCCAGTTGAAGATATTCCAAGACTTTCGTCTGGTTCAGTTAAATCGATTCTAAGATTTTTCTGATTCTTGTCCAGTCAAAGTTAATCCAAGATCTTCTCTAGTTCAGTCTGATCGACGCTAAGATCTCCCTGATTCTTATTCCAGTTGAAGATGTTTCCCTACGTCGTAGTGTGGACGAGTTCTATAATATCAACGGTATACTATGTTGAAGACCAGACAGTTCCTAGATCTTGATGTTTTCCTCCGTCATAGTGTGGACAAGTTCTATAATCTCAACGGTATACTACATTGAAGACCAGACAGTTCCTAGATCTTGATGAAGATGTTTCCCCCAGTTAAATTACGGACAAGCTCTTAAAACTCAGCAAAGATGCTCTCTCAGTTGAGGTACAGGAAAGGTCCTAAATCTCAATAAAAGTTAAACTTCCCCAGCGGAGTCTTCTACAACAACAGGTATGCAAGTTCTCGCTAAGGAATCTCTTATGCGATCGACACTCCTTCAGATGGCATCTGTAAGCCCATTCCCGACATCACAAGGCTGATACCACTTCATGCGAGTGCAAATTTCTGGGCACTCTAGTGTTCAATCATCTTCCACCTTCGGATCACGAAAGACACGAAAGTCAATCTACATCCTCAGGTTTAAGAAGATTGAACAGGGGCAGCTGTTGTACCCCCAAATTTTCCCTCTTTTCATACACACATATTATTTGTTTTATGGTTATGGAATAAAGGTATATTTATCAAGCTTCTTCAGGTTACAAGTGACGTTTATTTCGTCAATGGATATTCTCAGAGTATTTTCCGTGTTGAAGATCGGTTCGCTGTTTTGCAACGATTGGGGGTTCAAAGATTCACAAGTCCAACCCGATACGTCATATTCAAGTGTTCTTTCGCCAAGATATCTCTGATAACATATTCTCAAATTCAGGTTCGGCTCAAGAGTCAATTCTCTAAAGAAGGTATCCAAATGTGTGAGTTTTCTCGAAGAAATATGGTGAAAAAAGTGTGCTGAAAGTGCAGTTTTTACGCGCTAAAAAATTCATAACTTGAAGATCGTGACTTGTTTTGAACCCGTTCCGGTGGCCAAAATTCTGTCTTGACATTATCTACGTTTTCATCTCTCACGGCTGGAAGCCAATTTCGATCAGAAGGTCTTCAAAAATGTGGATTTATCAAGTATTTTCGTACAAAAAATTTGTGACAGAAGTTTATTTGCGTCATGTTCAGAAAATCATAACTTGGTAAATTTTCATCGTATCGAGCTGGTTATAGCGCCAAAATTTCACAAATTGAGTTGGATAAGTTTTCACAGAAGGTATTGAGTTCGAACGGTATACAAAAGGTCTTTGTTTTTTGCTTAGAGTACGCGTGACGCGCCGAAAATCCTGAATGCTGAATATTATTTTATCTGAGTCGAAACTTCGAAAATTCATAACTCGGTCAATTTTTATCAGATTGGGCTCATATTTTTACACAAGGTCACTGACTCAGATATCTACAACTTTGATTCAAAAGTCGAGACCGAATTATGCTCCGATCAATACCAGTTTTTTTATTGAAGAACGTGTCAGAGTCGACACTGGAGCCCAAAATAAGTTTGTCTGAGCTGAAACTTCAAAAATTCATAACTAATTCACTGTTTATCCGATTGAGCCGATTTTCAGACAGGATTTATTTCTCGATGTCGGCTACATTTTTTTCTCCATATTTTAACTTCAAAAATTGCATTTAAGCCCCTACGATTTAGCCTGCAACATGACGAACTCAAGCGAACATTGGAGGCCAAATTGCACATTCAAAGCCCATTTTCTTTGCTCTAATTTCCATTATATAATCTCATTCTTTTCTCACAAACAAGGAGAGAGAAAAAAAAAACCTTGCCACAACGCTGTCAGAATATCAAATTCTTTCAAGAATCCTAAAACCTTGAAATCCTTATTACAAATCCCCCTCTCACTACAAACAAGTCATCTTGGTTACAAACCAACATCTCACTACAAGTAAGTCATCCCGGTTACAAACCAACATCTCACTACTTCTCCAGTAAGGGTAAGGCTGGCTTGATCTCCATGATCAAAAGGACATAAAAGCATTCATATCACTACTTCTCCAGTAAGGGTAAGACTGATTTGATCTCCATGATCAAAAGAGTATAATCATTCATACATGTCATATTGACTTAAACATTAAATTTCTTCATATATTGCCTTTATTTGTATTTTATGATATATAGTAATTTATTTAATATGTTCATGAGATTCAACACTGCAGATTTAGACAGGATCCCATGCAGGTTCATTAAGGAACAGTGAGGCCAAAACACAAATGGCCAAAAGCCAAAACACAAATGGCCAAAACACAAATGACCAAAACAGAACAGCTTACACATGACACCAATACATGGCGAGGCAGACATCCTGAGAAGGTTAAGGAACGTTGAAGCCAGAACACAAATGGCCAAAAGCCAAAACACAAATGGTCAAACAAATTAGCTTACACATGACACCAACAGTTGTTGCACCGTAAAATCAGGCAAATTTCTCACCCTTTATTTCCTTTTTCTATATTTTTCTTTGAGTAATTTATTTATTATTTTTACTAATAATTAATTAATTTTCTTTTTTATCAAAAATCACAAAAATATTTTTTACCCAATTAAATTTCAGAATTTTATTTTTTATTAATAAATATTAATTAATTTAATTAGGATATTAATTTTAGGTAACTTTCATTTATTTTGTAAATATTTAAAATCAATTAGAATAAATAGGTTTTATGGCTAACTTAATTATTTTATTTCTTTCCTAAAATAACAAAAACTCCAAAAATAAGTTATTTAATATTTTTCATTAATTAATTTATTTAATAATTAATTTAGCAGTTAATTTTAGAATTTGATTTCTTTTCTTAAAAAATAAATAAAAACAAAAAAAAAAACATTTTCTTTTTCCTTAATTAGGATAGGAGTGTCAAAACCCTAGTTTCGCTTTCGATTCAATTTCTCGTGCACTTTATTTATTTATTCGAATTATTGTATCTGCTCCCGGATTGTAATAATTTTTAATTAAGACATTTACTTTTTCTGCTTTTATTTTCAAAGGGTTGCTTTTGGCGATGTAAATACCCGACGTCTTGTAATAATTTAGTTTAAATTCCACACTTTTAATTTCTGCAAATATTCAACTGCTAGATGTTTGGTAATAGGGTTTACATGACAAGAATGAATGTCTAATTTAAAACAGTTAGATCACCCTTAACATGTGCAAAGGTAAAATTGACTGAAAACGACACACTCGCACATGCGCACTCTTAGGATACACCTCACTTGGTTGCCTTCGTACGTGGTCATTGAGTATATGAAGTTTTAGAGGTCGCCCTCTTGTCCAAAGATCATAGTTGCCTCGAAACGGTTGCCTCGGATAAAACGATCTAAGACATTAGGGTTACCGCTAAGGCGTCCTAACATTGCTTTAGTGACCGCACGTCCCTAAAATGGAATTGACCCTTAAACTCCAACAATGATGCTACCTACTCATCAATAGTGGGATATCATTGTCTAAAGGAAGATAGCATAAAACGATTCCTTTTTCGAGTAGGTAGATGGTTCTTAAGTACTTGCTCTTTCAAAAGACAAAAATATTTTTCACACTTACACTTTTCGAACGAAGTTTTCAAACGAAAAAAACTTTTTCAAACCCACAAGCACAAAGAAAAGAAATTTTGAAAACAATATGAGCAAGTACCTAAGAGCCCGTGGATAACCACAGATAGAAAGGGTGCTAATACCTTCCCTTTCTATAATCTACCCCCGAACCCGAGAAACATCTCGAAAAAGGAATTTTTCTGTGCTTTTTTCCTTTCCTTGTTGGATAAAATAAAAGTCGGTGGCGACTCTTGCTTACCGCGACATTTTGCGGAAAAAAATGCAAAACGCAAACCAGCATTACCAAAAACTGTCAGTTCTCTCCCACCGTATCACAAAGACAAAAACAAGCACGAAAATAATACACTTGCACACAAGTACCCCTAGGGTTATTCCACTTGGTTTCCTTATATAAAATAGCCATATTACGCATGTAAGGTATCTTAGCAAGAACAAGAAAATGCGAGATCATAGTCCCTCAATGACGCTATCTAAGTTGCCTTTCAAATGATCTTAGTCCCTAAAAAGAATGCTAAGATACCTTGCAACATTGCTAATCATGGTTATACAATTACCCATGCTCGTCCCATTTACATCCAAAGATAGGGTTACTTACCAAATCAATGGTAAGATAACAATGTCAAAGGAAAAGGAAAATGAACAAGAAAGACTTTTGAGTAGGTAGAATGCTCCTAATTACTTGCTCAATTTCAAAACAAAACTCCTTGCTGTTTTCAAAACAAACACCTATACTTTCAAATATCTTACAAAACTTGAAAATATTTTCAAATGATCAAACATCTTTGTATACATTCTTACAAACAAGAATCATTACAAAGATTGCCTAAAAAATGGCCCCTTTACAAAATACTTTCAAAAAACCACACAAAGCACAAATTTCAAACAGAAGCAAGTGATCTAGCAAGTAACTAAGAGCCCATGGAAAACCATGGATGAAAAGGGTGCTAATACCTTCCCTTTTCATAATCTACCCCCCCCCCCCCCCCGAAGTCAAGAAATAATCTCAAAGGTCTTTCCTGTGCTTTTTCACCTTTCCTTTTGGATAAAAGAAAAGTCGTTAGCGACTCTTGCTAACTGCAACATTTGCAATCAAACGCAAAACCCTCAATTCAGTTCTCCCACCGTATCACAGAACTGGAGACTCTGCTGGGGAGTTTTTTAAGTGGGATTACCTTAGGGATGGATCACATTTACTTGCTTTCATTGTTTGACTTGTATGCTTTACATTATGGTTCTTTATTTGGGTTTGAATCCTCTACCCGAATTTGGGATACCTTATAGGTAAGTAGCAATACATTGTGGAAACTGTGAGGGGTACACCGACATGGTCTAAGAAATAGCTATGTTAGTGCGACATATTTATGGGTACTGGTAGCCCTTGAGTTAATCAAGGAGAATACGGGGCCACTGAGTGATGTCATGAAGCACTAATGAACTTTTAGAACCTTTACTTGACCAACTTAGCCATCTAGGATGTAGTGAGATGACCCGCTTTGGTGCAGTCTGGAGTTCGTAGATACTCGATACTACACTCATTGAGGTTTGGTTTTTTGGGATATTTTGGTCGCCATTAAAGAGGCTTGTGCTGAAACAATGACCAAGGAAACAAACCGGTGATATTGAGCTCCTTAGAACTCGATTATTATTACTAGGACAGGTTTGAGCAAACTAAACTTCAAGAGGGTACTTACCTATGAGACTCCATGCAAGTTTAAACCTAAGGACTTGTTTGCTTTGTTTGTATATACATACTTGTACATAACATCATGAACATTATAACATCATATACTTTCACTAACCATTTCATGGAGTTTGGGATTTATATTTGTTTTGTTTTGTAGGATATGGATTCTCTTCGCAGGAAAACTATTCGAGTCAATCTTGTAAGGATCCTTCCACAACTTAAAGAACTAGCTTCAAGGATTCCAGAAAATTCTCCATTTACCAAGACATGGTCGCCTATTCAACTTGGTCACCTCCAACACAGATGAGGACATGATGAAGGTGCTCTTTTAGTTCTTTGATTCTTTACACCATTGCTTCACATTTCCTGACTATCAACTTGTGCCTACTTTGGAAGAATTCTCCCGAGTCTTGACGATTCCCATTCTCAACCAACTACTTTTAAACGGTACAGAAAGAGACCCAAATCCATAAGAGATTGCTCAAGCTCTAAACTTGCACTCATCTGATGTCACAACTCATTGGGAAACGAAGAGTGGTGTCAAAGGTTTCCTAGCAAAGTTCTTGTTCGAGAAAGCCCAAAACTGTTGGAACTCTTTGGATTTGCAAGCCTTTGAGGAAATTGTGGCTCTCCTCATCTATGGGATGGTTTTGTTTCCAAATCCGGACCAACTCATAGATGTGAACACCGTCAAAATCTTCATATCTCGCAATCCGGTGCCTACATTGCTAGTGGATATCCTACATTCTTTTCACACTCGCACTATGAGGAAAAGAGGTTTCCTTATGTGTTGTACTCCTCTCTTGGCAAGATGGTTTATGCATCTTCCTCAATCTACATTGAAGAATGAGCAAGGTTCAAGGTGGTCACAAAGGTTGATGGCGCTCAAACATTCACACATTCATTGGTGTTCCTGATCCATAGAGAATGTTACCATTGTTGACCGTTGTGGAGAATTTCCTAATGTCCCTTTACTTGGCATTAGGGGAGGTATCACCTACAACCTCTGCTTAGCCTTAAGATAGTTTGGTTACGCCCAGAGGGATGGCCCGCACGAGATGCTGATTCAAGGTTTGGTGTTTGATTACGAGAACAACGGTCAATGTCTTCGCCAGAGATTTATCCGAGCTTGGAGGATGTTGAACAAGGTAGATAGCAAGACATTGGGGCATAAGAATTCCATCCCTCTTGAGCCTTACCTCAAATGGGTACGAACTCGTGCTCAAAGTATTATGATGCCTTATCTCTCCATTCTCCCGGTAATCATTGAGCCTGTCATGGAAGGAGATGTTCCATCCACTATCCTACATCCTAACATGCCCACCTCTCTTGAAGATCTACAAATGGATTGTGTACAACTCAACGGGGAGCAAGATACTTTCGAAGCCCAATTCTACGCAAGCGAGAAGAAGGTTTTGGAACTCACAAGGCTACTTCATGAGGAGCGGAACCTGAATGCCTACATCACATCGAAGAGGATGCGTACTACCTTTTTATCTTAGAGTTTTTGTATTATTTTGCCCAAAAGAGGCGTTGATGTACTCAAGCTTTAATTTATTAATATAATGTGTGTTTCCTTTTTTGTCTAAAACAAATTTGAATCTTAAATTCCTTGAAATCATTGCATATGCATTTGCCATTCATCATAACATAAGCAGGTTTCTTGCAACAAGTCTCCTCATCTTTCTACTGTTTATTTCAGTAAGATGGATCTCGAGCAAACAGTGAAGGACCTCCAAGCTCAGAATGCATAGTTTCAGCAGTTGTTCTTAACCCTTGCCAAAGGACAAGAAGAGTTGAAGACCTTGTTGGTTGAGGAGAAGAAAAAGAAGACGAAGAAAATAACCGGAGTTCTAAACATGGTAAGAAGATTCCAAGGGCAAACAAGAAGGGCCTTAGACTTTGCAACAACATCCGGTGAGAAAGACAATCAAGATGGGAAAGACAAAGAAACAGTTGTCCAGTCAGAGTCAAAAGAGGAGGAGGAAGAAGAAGACTATTCTAAAGAACAATATCCTCCAGCCGACGACAAGTATAAGCATCTAGAAGAGCGGCTGAGTGTAATGGAGATCCAAAAAGTGCCTGGATTGGACTTTGAGGAGTTGGGACTAATATCGAGAATTGTCATTCCTCCAAAATTCAAAGCACCTGTGTTCGCCAAGTATGACGGAGTCTCATGCCCCAAAATGCATCTCCAATCCTATGTGAGGAAAATCCAGCCTCATACCTCCGACAAGGATTTATGGGTACACTTCTTCCAAGACAGTCTGTCTGGAACTCAAGTTGATTGGTTTTATCAGTTAGAAAGAGCCAATGTTCATAACTGGAAAGATCTTACTGCAGCCTTTTACAAACAATACCAATACAATGCTGATCTTGCACCCACCCTTACTCAACTCCAGAGTATGGCCATGGTTTCAGGTGAAGGCTTTAAGGACTATGCGCAAAAGTGGAGGGACTTAGCTGGAAGAGTCCAATCTTCCGTATCTGAAAGAGAGTTGGTAGACATGTTTTTGGGCACCTTGTCCGGTCCCTTATTCAATCACTTAATTGGGAGTTCATCGGCAACTTTTACTGAATTGATATTGACCGGAGAAAGGGTGGAAGCTGGGATAAAGAATGGAAAGATTCAAAAATATGCCTCCTCTACTGCTGTAAAGAAACCATTTATAGGAAAGAAAGAAGTGGTTGTTGTATATCCTCAGAGAAATTAGGATAGGGCCGAACGCCGTCGAATGGTGGGGGCTGTTATAATTCCTAAACATGCGCCTGATCAACAAAGAAACAACCAACCAAGAATGGAAAGACCAGTAAGACAATTCACCTGAATTAATATGACACTATCTCAAGTATTGCCACATTTGTTAAGATCCAACCTAGTGACTTTGAAAGAAGCTCCAAAGAACCCTAACACAACCTCTCCTCACTATCATCCTAATGCTCGTTGTGCATACCATTCTGAGAGTCCCGACCATGACACTAATTATTGTTGGGCTCTAAAGAACAAAGTACAAGACCTCCTTGAAGCCAAAGAGATTGATATCGGTGCGCCAGAAAAGCCCAATGTCATTTTTGCCCCTATTCCCAAGCACGGCCATAATGCCAACTCCATTGAAGAGGATATGTTTGTTACTTCAGTTGATGAACTTGTAACCCCACTCCTAACTATCAAAAAGAACTTACTGAATGCTAGTGTTTTCCCAGGCTGTGATGAAAGCTGTTATTTCTATTTGTCCTCACCAACCAGCTATCCTTTATCAAGGAAATTTTTCTCGAGAAGACTTCTATTCCAACTGTTTCTTATAATGATGTTTTCATCGTAACCATTTCCGATAATTCTTCCAGGGTCTTCACCAAAATACCCGTTAGAATTACATCAGTTCCAAAAGTAGCTCCTTTGATAATTACAATGTCTGGACCAATCCCGTATTCGTCAGACCAAACCGTACCATGGAATTATGGAGGGGATGTCTACTACCATGGTATCAAGCAAGATTGGCCAGCTGCTGAAGATTCAAGTTCTGAGAAGGTTGACTCCAATATCAGTAATATTGTAGGGGCTAGAAAGATTACCCGAAGCGGAAGGACATTCTTTCCAGAAATTGCTCCCCCAAAGGTTGTTTCTGGACCCATAATCATTCCTGTCGTTGTTGCTCCTCAAAAGGTTGTTCCCAGTCCTACAATCATCTCTATTAATACTCCAACTGACAAAGCTGATACAATCCCTGTAATCACTCCTACTGACATTCCTGCTACCGACTCAACTGAGACTCGAGGTAAAAGTATTCTGATTGAGCATGTCTGGACGGAGGCACAATCATTGGCTATCACTGAGACCTCCCAGAAAGAGATGGAGGAAATTCTAAAGATCATAAAAAGAAGCGGCTACAATGTAGTTGAGCAACTGGGGAAAACTCCATCAAAAATTTTCATGCTGGCTTTATTACTATGTTCCGAGGTTCATGCAAAAGCCTTGGTAAAATTCCTGAAAACTTCCCGTGTACCCCAAGAAACATATGCCGATCAGTTCTAAGACTGCATAACCAGATTGACTGCAGATAATGGTTTAGGTTTTTCGGATGCTGATTTAACGCCAAGAGGGAGGAAGCATAATGAGGCATTAGATGTATCACTGGAATGCAGGGGCACAACTCTGGCTCATGTCTTGGTTGACACCAGTTCGTCTCTGAATGTGTTGCCTAAAAAGGATCTTGATAGGCTTGACTGTGAGGGATTGACATTGAAACCGGGCAACATAGTAGTAAGAGCCTTTGACGGCTCAAAAAGGATGGTGCATGGGGAAGTGGATATCCCCATAAAGGTTAGAACCCAAACATTTGATTCAACTTTTTATGTAATGGATATTCGCCCTTCATATTCCTGCTTGCTAGGACGACCATGGATTCACAATGTTGGCGTTGTTACTTCTACGTTACACCAAATGCTGAAATATCCAATTCAAGGGAAAATCATCACCGTTCATGGATAAGAAGAATATATGATCAACCATCTTAATTCCTTCAGATATGTGGAATTAGATGGTGAATTTATTGAAACTCCATACCAGCACTTTGAAGAAGTCCCGCAAGATGTGGCAGTAACCAAGGCTGTGTCTCAAGTTCCCAAGATCACAAGACCTCCACTCAAGATGTCGTCCTTGAAGGATGCCAGGGCAGTGATAGAAGAAGGTGGGTGCACTATTTGGGGACAACTCCCAGATATACCATACAAATCTGATAAGTTTGGTATGGGTTTCACTTTAGGTGCTAAGAAGGTTGTACGTCGCGCTCGTGTCGGAGGACCACCCTTGAAGATCTGCAACCACCAAATCAGCATTGTGGAGGATGATGAAGACAGCTATAACCTGGAGGATTGGATTTTCCCAACTGTCGATGGAGGGCTCAGCAACTGAGACGCTAGACATTTTGTCCTGATCACTTTTATCCCACAATAATTTGTCTTTACATTTTGTTGGATCTATAATATTAAAACAATTCAGACTCTTAAAACCATGTGTCTTACCCGAGGCACAATGGTTCATTTGTAAGGGTTATTATCTCATTTCCATATGACATCAATGAATCATGGACGTTTTTGCATACAAATTTTGTGCTCATTGTTTTTCTTTTTATATTTTAATTTATTTCAAAGATAGTTATACTCTTACACACACTCACACTCACAAATGCAGGTCTACATCCATTCAGGATCCCATGGGTAACGGTTCAACTATGGCTTTTTGTGACTCTAAAAATCTAATCTACCAAGTCGAAGACGAAGGTGAGGAATATTGTGAAGTACCAGGGGAACTTTCCAGATTACTACAACAGGAATAGAGAACCATTCAGCCCCATGAGGAACCAGTGTACACCATCAACCTAGGTACCGAGGAAGACAAAAGAGAAGTCAAGGTGGGTGCCAATCTGGAACCCAATGTCAAAGAGCGTATGATTCAGTTTCTACATGAGTATGTTGAGGTCTTTGCCTGGTCGTATGAAGACATGCCAGGACTTGATGCATATATTGTGGTACACCGTCTACCTACAAAAGAGGACCGTCCACTAGTAAAATAAAAGGTCCGTCGAATGCGACCAGATATGTCGGAGAAGATTAAAGCTGAAGTCATGAAGCAATTCAACGCTGAATTCTTGGCCATCACCTCTTATCTGCAATGGGTTTCCAATGTTGTTCTCGTGCCCAAAAAGGACGGCAAGGTACGAATGTGGATGGACTACAGAGATTTGAATAGGGAAAGCCCTAAGGATGATTTCCCACTTCTCCATATTGACGTCCTAGTTGATAATACGGCACAATACAAAGTGTTTTCCTTCATGGACGGTTTCTCAGGTTACAACCAAATCAAAATGGCACATGATGAGATGGAGAAGACAACCTTTGTCACACAATGGGGGATATTCTGCTACAAGGTTATGCCATTTGGACTGAAGAATGTTGAGGCAACCTATCAGCGTGCCATGGTAGCTCTATTTCACGACATGATACATCACAAAATAGAGGTCTATGTGGATGACATGATAGCTAGATCTTAAACAAAAGAAGAGCATCTTGATCATTTACAGAAACTATTTGAGAGACTAAAGAAGTACAAGCTGAGGTTGAACCCAAATATATGCACGTTTAGAGTAAGGTCTGGTAAGCTCTTAGGTTTTGTCGTCAGCAATAAGGGTATTGAAGTAGATCCTGCCAAGATGAAAGCGATACAAGAGATGCCTGCTCCTCGTATTGAGAAGGAAGTAAGAGGATTCTTGGGACGTTTGAACTACATTTCCAGATTCATTTCTCATCTGACAGCTACTTGTGAACCAATCTTCAAACTACTGAAGAAAGATCAAGTAGTCAAATGGAATAATGAATTCCAAACTGCTTTTGACAAGATCAAAGAGTACTTGCAAGAGCCTTCTGTGTTGATGCCACCAGTCGAGGGAAGACCATTGATCATGTATCTGACTGTTTTGGAAAATTCAATGGGGTGTGTGCTGGGGCAGCATGACGAGTCTGGCCGAAAAGAGAATGCTATTTATTACCTGAGCAAAAAGTTTACCGACTGTGAAACAAGATATTCACTGCTCGAGAAAACTTGCTGCACTCTGGCATGGGCTTCTTGCCAGCAAAGACAATATATGCTGACCTATACTACTTTGTTGATATCTAAAATGGATCCGATAAAATACATCTTCAAGAAGCCTGCTCTCTCTGGGAGAATAGCGAGATGGAATATGATCCTAACAGAATATGACATACAGTATACTACCCAAAAAGCAACAAATGGCAGTGTACTAGCCGATCACCTTGCTCATCAAGCTGTAGAAGACTACCAGTCCATGAAGCGAATTCCCAGATGAAGACATCATGATGGTAAACAACTATGAAGAATTCAGGCCATATGACGGACCTGAACAAGGATCCCAATGGACCCTGGTTTTCGATGGGGCATGTAACGCACTCGATAATGGTATTGGTGTTGTACTCATATCTCCAGAAGGATGTCACACTCCCTTTACGGCAAGACTCTGCTTCAATTTTACAAATAGCATGGCGGAATATGAGGCATGCATCTTTGGTCTCAAAGCTGCCATAGACTTGGGGATCAAATCTTTGAATGTATTCGGAAATTCAGCTTTGGTTATCAGCCAGATCAAAGGGGAATGGGACACCAAACACCCTAACCTTATCCCTTATAAAGAACATGTTTTAACATTGCTCCCACATTTTGAGGAGATTACCTTCGAGCATTTCCCGCGAGAAGAAAATTAGCTAGCAGACGCACTAGCCACGATGTTATCTATGGTTAAACCTAAATGGGATAATGAGGCTCCCCATATCACCATTGAACGAATGGATGAACCAACACACTATTCACGAGATTAATACTGTAGAGGTAGTGGACCAGCCTTGGTTTCACGAAGTCAAGAAGTATCTCGAGACTCAAGAATACCCAGAAGGAGCTTTAGTAAACGACAAGAAGTTCTGAAGGAGATTCTCTGCTAAATTCTTCCTTAGTAATGGAATCCTTTACAAACGCAACCATGACTCTGTGTTACTTTGGTGCATAGACAAGGTTGAAGCTGAAAGGATCATGGCTGAATTACATGAAGGCACTTTTGGCACCCATTCCAGTGGGAATACGATGGCAAAGAGAATCCTATGGGCGGGCTATTACTGGTCTACCATGGAAGCAGATTATTATCAACACTCTCGAACCTGCCACAAGTGTCAGATTTATGCTGACAAAGTGCATGTACCTCTAATTCCTTTGAATATATTGACGGCTCCTTGGCCCTTTGCTATGTGGGGGGATTGATATGATTGGGGAAATCAAGCCAACAACCTCTAATGGACACCGCTTTATCTTAGTGGCCATTGACTATTTTACCAAGTGGGTGGAGGCAGCTTCTTTCGCTTCCGTTACCAAGAACGTTGTCGCCCGGTTCATCAAGTAAAACCTCATCTGTCGTTATGATATCCCAGAGAGGATCATTACAAACAATGGCACGAACTTGAACAATACTATGATCACCGCCTTATGCGAGCAATTCAAGATCCAACATCACAATTCTTCCCCTTATCGGCTGAAGATGAATGGTGCTGTCGAAGCCGTGAATAAGAATATTAAAAAGATCATACAGAAAATGATAGTCACATACAAAGACTAGCATGAGATGCTACTATTCTCTCTCCACGAATATCGTACCACAACTCGCACATCAACCGGGGCAACACCCTACTTTCTGGTATATGACATGGAGGTTGTTTTGCCTATTGAGGTCCAGATCCCCTCTCTAAGAATTATGAAGGATGCAGGGTTGAGTGAAGAAGATTGGATCCAAACTCGACTTGATCAACTGAACTTAACTGATGAGAAAAGTCTTACTACTGTTTTCTATGATCAAATGTATCAAAAACTGATGATCAAGGCTTTCAACAAAAAGGTCAAACGCCAAGTGTATCAAGTTGGAGATCTGGTGATCAAACGTATCATACTCTCGCAAGGTGATCCCAAGGGAAAATAGACTCCTACATACGAAGGACCATTTGTAATCAAAAACATATTCTCTGGTGGAGCGATGATCTTGACCACCATGAATGGCGACGACCTACCGCATCCTGTGAATGCAGACATAGTCAAAACATACTACGCATAAGAGGCCCGCTAGGTTGAAACACGTAGGCAAAACAAGGGCATCCCAACGAACTAAAAAGGTTCGGGAAAAAATTAGGGATAAAAACAAAAAAAAAATTGTACACCCGGCAAGCTGAAAACCTGAAAGGGCGGGGTTGGCAAAAAAGGGTATCCCGGTGGACTGGAAACCCGAAAGGGAGGTCCAGGCAAAAGTTAGGAAATTAAAGCGTATGACTATGTCTCGTTGAATCACCTTACGGACAACCCGACAAACTCAGCGGTTCTGATCAATTCAATCATCTTTGGACGAGGCAACAAATAGACAAGATGCTCAGAGACATAAAGGCTATAGCAGAATGGGAACCCCACTGGATTATTCCACATAGCTAACTTTTCTTTGTATCAAAATTTTCATTTTTTACAACGGCATTCTCTTACTAGAATGTTTGTCTCGTTGTATAAAAATACTTACTCAAAGTCAATAGAAAGATATCCCTTTGAAAGTGCAAAACTACATGTTTTTCTTTATTCTTGTGTTTTGTTTACAAAAACGTCCAATGATTTATTTTTGAACATATGCATCTGAACATAATTACTGTTTACAAATAAACAAAATAGAAAGATAATCACTGATGGCTTTAAGAGATATAAAAATCTCTCTAAGCTATTTCTGTGAAATCCCCCACAGCTTGCAGTTTAATCCCCAGTGGAACAAAGCTTCCAGTTATCAATCCCTAGTAGAATTCGTTCAATTTCTCCGGATTCCTCAACAGGATTTTTACAAACAGTACACGAGATTTCCCTTACAACAGAGTTTATTTCTCTAAGCGGAAATTCATCAACACTTCAACTTCACAACATGAAGACTTACACTCCATATCCTCAACAGTGGTCAGGGATTTATTTTCCCCAATACAACAGCAGTACAGCAGATTAGCTTGCATACGCATACATCCCATCCATATATCATAAACATTGATAACACGAATGCATTATACCATGCATTTCATACAACATAACATTACATATTAGCTAACATCTTACCTTTTACAGTATAAGGTTAATAGCTACCATTAACAATGTTCAACTTTCAGATACAGTTCAGATACGCTCCAGACACAGACGCCATTCTGATACTCATTCAGAGGTTCTTTCAGATACAATTCAGATACGCTCCAGACATGGACGCCATTCTGATACTCATTCAGAGTTTCTTTCAGATACAGTTCAGATACGCTCCAGACACGGACACCATTCTGATATTCATTCAGATTCAACTTTCAGATACAGTTCAGATACGTTCCAGATGCAGACGCCATTATAATACTCATTTAGAGTTTCTTTCAGATACAGTTCAAATATGCTCCATACACAGACACCATTATGATGCTCATTCAGAGTCTCTTTCAGATACAGTTCAGATACGCTCCAGACGCAGACGCCATTCTGATACTCATTCAGTTTCAGCTTACAGTTCAGAAATCATTTCTGTATGGCATCTACAAGCCCATATCCAACAACTTTCCATCACCTCTCCAAATGGAATCTTTAAGCCCATTCCCTTAACCATCACATCATCGAGTGCAAATTTCTGGGCATTCTAGTGTCCAATCATCTTCCACCTTCGAGTCACAAATGGCGAAACTCGCCAATCTAACTCTTCAGGTTTAAGAAGATTGAACAGGGGGAATCTGTTGTATCCCAAAACTTTCCCTCTCATTCATCAAGAATTTGATCACAAGATCTCCTTTGACTCAAGACTGCACTAGGGTTGATCAGCTCAAGACACCTCCTTAAGCACCGATGAACAAAATTAGGGTTTAAGTTTGTACAAGGATTTTTGAACTTCCAATGTCCCATATGACTTTCGTGGATCATTATGGAACCCCAAGATTACTCATGTCAAGTTTCAAACCTTGGATCACACTTTTGCTCAGTCAATTGAGCAGCTAACCTAAAAATCAACTGTATTGGGGAAAAGGTCAACCATGGCCAATTTATAGTCAAACTTCATAATTTTGGATCCACATAAACATTTTAAACTCATATGAATCATTTGATCAAGTTTGGACCATAACTCCCCAAGAAATTTGATCAAATCTCCAAAAGGGCAAAATGGTCAAAATTAGGGTTTTGACTGGGAAAGGGCAATTGCTGATTTTTTACCTAAAAAATGATTAATTGGTTTAAGGCATGACCTCAAGAGTTAAATTGCATCATTTTCACCTAATCACATGGTTCAAAACATTGCAAGTCCATTGGATTGACAGATGATTTTTTCAGTCAACTGATCAAAAGTCAATTGTATTGAAAAGTCAAAATTTGACTTTTTGGTCAAATTCAATTGCCAAAGATCATAATTCATCAAAACATGACAAAATATGAAACTTATTCATCAAGAAATCAAAAAGTCAAGATTTCATTTTGAAAAGTCAAAATTTCAAAACTTAGAAATTTTTCTAAGTGTTGGAAATTTCATGTTTTTTCATAACTTTGAGCAAAATTTTCACCATGATGCAAGATGATTCAAGAGAAACTTCCAACATGAAAGTTGTAGATATCCATGAAATCTACAACTTTTCTTTACACAACTCCTTCCAAAAATGCTTGGATCTCAAGTTATAATTTTATGAATACGTGGTCATGAAACTAAACACTTATTAAAATTTTGCCCTAACTTGGTCAGGATTTTGACCCAACTTCATCGCACTTTTTCATATAGTTCCAAGGGGAATCATCAAAATCAATTCAAATATGGGTTGTAGATCACATTTCAAGATTTACAAAATGTCTCAAAACTCCTTGAGATCATTCTTGAGTCGGGAGAATCGAAGAGATGAAGTTAGGGTTTTGTCACTTAATTTACAAGGCATTTTGTGATGAACCAAATTCAAAATTCAAACTATGCTACATAAGCACTAATTTGCAGGCCTCAAACTTGTTAGGCAGTCCATAATTAATGGTTTACACAACTGTTAGAGGTCTCAGTTCAAGCATTCAATGCATGGACATGCTTTATATCAATTTTTGGAAGAAAGGTTACATTGCCATTTTGATAAAGTGACTTTTTGTACAAAACTTGTTCTTGAGCCTTGCACTTGTTCTCTTCTGATCAAACAAGTATGATAACTCATGAGAATTGGCTTAGACACTTACAATCACTCATCCCATGCTTGTACCTCCTCTTAAAACTTGTTTCCCTCTTTTTCTTCAAAATCATGTAACCTAGCCAAGAGCTAAGAACTTGTACTTCTGATTGTCAAAAGCTCTCAAACACTTTTGCTTATAGATACACAAACTATTTGCACCAAAAAACATGAATGCTCATGCCCTGAAAAGACCTAGAACTCAGAAACACGATTCATACTTCCATTTTCACACAAACTGACCAAAAACTTGAAACTCATAATCTACTCGTGCGTTTCTTGGCCTTTTGGTTTCTAAAGTTTCTAAATATCATATAGAATTGATCCCACACCCTGTTACAGAACTGTAACACCATTAACACCATCCTCCATTTTCAAAAATAGAGCTATGCATATTGACTTCTCCAGACCATTTCAGCCATCCATTGCTCAAGCTAATCATTGCATTAGCTTCCTGGGACCTCAAGGAAGCTAACCTGATCATCATCATCACTTGAAACAAGATCAAACTTAAAACCTGACTTCCAATTTTGAGGTAAGTTTTATAACTTTGGAACTCTTCATACATGCATCCTCAATGATTTATTTATGAACAAAACATGTAGATATCATTGCCCTAAAGCAAACCATGTCCATAGTTTCCATTAATTTTGCTTGAGCTTAGAGAATTTTGAAACTGAAATTTCTAAGATTTTTAGGGTTCAGATTAGGGCCATTAAAATTCATGCTTATCTTTGATCTATAGTTTTAACGCTTTACATTTCTGAAACCGTGAGGAAATTTGCTACAAGTTTCATGTTTACAGTTTTCATTTTTTATGAGAAATGAGCAAGTTACAGTTGGTCTGGCTGGAGGTTGAAGATGAAGTCATCATGGCGCGTCTGGCCTCATATATTTATTGTTTTGCTTATGTTAACGGATGTATAGCCACTCGAGTGGTAGAAGCGCGCGCCTGTAACTTTGGGACCTGGGTTCGAGCCCCAGTGGTACCCTTTTGTGTTTTTCATATTTTTTTGCACCATTCTGGCTTTTTTTTGCAGGCGCTTGGGCCTTGTTGGGCTTGTATTGTTTTTTTATTTTATTTATGCTTACTAACCCCCCTGCAGGCTATTTGCACCCGGGCCAAAGTTTATTTATTTTCTTTTTTATTTCATTTTTTTTATTTTCTTAATATATTTTCTAAATACTGAAAAAATCATAAAAATACAAAAATGATAGATTTATATTTTTGGCTTAGTTTATTTTATTTTTGTCATAAAAAATATTTTGTTTAACTATACTTTATTTTTATTTTTACAAATTATCTTGTAAATTTAATTTAAAACTAAGTTATTTATTTTCTTCTACACTAATTAAAATATATTATTTTTTATATAAAAAAGACTAAAAATATTTTATAATGCTATAAATATTTTCAAGACAAAAATACCAAAAAAAAAAACTTTTCTTATAAACTTAATTTCTTTTATTTTAATTAATAGATTTAGGATTTTGTTTAAAAAAATCCTTTCTTAACAAATTTAGGAATTACTTTTCATTAATTATTTTTCTTTTAATTAATTATATTAAGACAAAATCCCTTTTCTCTAAAAAATCCAAACAAATATCCATTTACTTTATATTTTGCATTTTTTGTACATTTATTCATTTTGTAATTGTATTCATTTAATCCCTTGTACATTGATACCAATTCAATATTTTTGTAATAGACTAACTAGGTTTACATTCTTGCAACCCCTATTCAATTTGTACACCCCTCCCACAAATGTTGTAATAGCGTAGTAACTCTAAATTCCGCAATTTATCGCTTTTATATACAAATGCTAGTAATTAGGGTTTGTACGGAAAGACTAAAACCAATACTTAGAAAACCCTAATTCAATACAAAAACAAGCATGAAAATAATACACTTTCACATAAGAACCCCTAGGGTTATTCCACTTGCTTGCGTTATACAAAATAGCCATATTACGCATATAAGGTATCTTAGCAAGAACAAGCAAATGCGAGATCATAGTCCCTCGATGACGCTATCTAAGTTGCCTTTTAAATGACCTTAGTCCATAAAAAGAATGCTAAGATACCTTGCAACATTTCTAATCATCGTTATATGATGACCCATGCCTGTCCCGTTTACATCCAAAGATAGGGCTACTTACCAAATCAATGGTAAGATAACAATGTCAAAGGAAAAGGAAAATGAACAAGAAAGACTTTTGAGTAGGTAGAATGCTCCTAATTACTTGATCAATTTCGAAACAAAACTCCTTGCTATTTTCAAAACAAACACCTACACTTTCAAACATCTTACAAAACTTGAAAATATTTTCAAAAGATCAAACATCTTTGTATACATTCTTACAAACAAGAATCATTACAAAGATTTCCTAAACAATGGCCTCTTAACAAAATACTTTCAAAAAACCACACAAAGCACAAATTTCAAACAAAAGCAAGTGATCTAGCAAGTAACCAAGAGCCCATGGAAAACAATGTATGAAAAGGGTGCTAATACCTTCCCTTTTCATAATCTACCCCCCAAACTCAAGAAATAATGTCAAAGGTCTTTCCTGTGCTTTTTCACCTTTCCTTTTGGATAAAAGAAAAGTCGGTGGAGACTCTTGCTAACCGCAACATTTGCGATCAAACACAAAACCCTCATGTCAGTCCTCCCACCGTATCACAGATGCGATCTCATTTATTTTGAGAAGATCATTGCACCATGCATGTCATACATGATGACATTGCATACAGCTAACATTTTACCTTTTCAGGAAAAGGTCAATCAACAGATGGCTACCATCAACAATTTTCAAGTTCCAGATTAATACACGTAACAAGTCAGGGAAATTATCAACACGAACAGCTGAAGTAACCCTACCCAGGTTCCTTCTTATTTACCAAATGAAGTTTTACATGGACTCATCATGAAGCAACCCTACACAGGTTCCTCCTCTTTACAAAATGAACTTTTACATAGACTCGTCATGAAGCAACCCTACCAGGTTCATTCTCTTTCTAAGATGAAGTTTTACATGGACTCATCATGAAGCAACCCTATCCAGGTTCTTTCTCATACATTTCCAGATGAGGTTTTACACGGACTCATCCTGAAGCAGCCCTACACAGGTTCCTTCTCCTACCCAGATGAGGTTTTACATGGACTCATCCTGAAGCAGCCCTACATAGGTTCCTTCTCATTTCCAGATGAAGTTTTACACTGACTCATCATGAAGTAGCCCTACACAGGTTCTTTCTCTTTCCAAGATGAAGTTTTACATGGACTCGTCATGAAGCAACCCTACCCAGGTTCCTTCTCTTTCCAAGATGAAGTTTTACACAGACTCATCATAAAGCAACCCTACACAGGTTCCTTCTCTTTCCAAGATGAAGTTTTACACGGACTCATCATGAAGCAACCCTACCCAGGTTCCTTCTCATACATTTCCAGATGAAGGTTTACACAGACTCATCATGAAGTAGCCCTACACAGGTTCCTTCACATTTCCAGATGAAGTTTTACACTGACTCATCATGAAGTAGCCCTACGCAGGTTCTTTCTCTTTCCAAGATGAAGTTTTACACGAACTCGTCATGAAGCAACCCTACCCAGGTTCCTTCTCTTTCCAAGATGAAGTTTTACATGAACTCGTCATGAAGCAACCCTACCCAGGTTCCTTCTTTTTCCAAGATGAAGTTTTACGCGGACTCATCATGAAGCAACCCTACATAGGTTCCTCCTATTTCCAAGATGAAGTTTTAGAAGGACTCACCATAAAATAACCCTACACAAGTTCCTTTTCCTTCCAAAAATGAAGTTTTACACAGACTCATCATGAAGCAATCCTACACAGGTTCCTCCTCTTTCCAAGATGAAGTTTTACACGGACTCATATAAAGTAACCCTACACAGGTTCCTTCTCTTTCCAAGATGAAGTTTTACACGGACTCATCATGAAGCAACCCTACACAGGTTCCCCCTCTTTCCAAGATGAAGTTTTACATAGACTCATCCTGAAGCAACCCTACATAGGCCCAACACAAATGAACGATCAAAGACCTCTGCTGGTTCAGTTTAAATCTCTCAATGGTTTATCCTGATTCTTTCTAGTAGACATTTCCTCTAGTTCAGATAAATCGCTCTAAAGATTTATTCTGATATCTTCTACACTTGAAGTCAGAATTTAGACTTAGTCCAATTTATGTCAACAATCACTCTGGATGGCATCTATAAGCCAATCTCCACCAACTATCCATCATTTTTCCAAATGGCATCTTTAAGCCCACTCCCTACACAATCAACCACAACATCATCAAGTGAAAATTTCTAGGCACTCTAGTGTTCAATCATCTTCCACCTTCAAGTCACGAATGGCAGATTCGCCAATCTAACTCTTCAGGTGTAAGAAGATTGAACAGGGGCATCTGTTGTACCCCAAAATTTTCCCTCTCATTTCTCAAGGTTTTTTCTCACAAAGATTCTCAGGATTCAAGCTTCCATAAGTGCATTGTGATTTTCCAGTACCAAAATTAAAAGGAAACTGTCAAAAAGGGAGAAAACAGATAAAAATAACATTTTGACAAATTAGGAGAAAATAGGCCTCCTTCGATTCAGCCTTTCGATTAGACAAGCGTGTTGCTTGCATGCTTGCAATCAAAGGCCATGACATGTCGGCCACGCATGCCCCCTGCAAGGCAAACCTTTCGATTCACCAAGCGTGTTGCCTACAAGCCTGCTTCAATTTGGACAAGTTTACTGCCTACAAGCCGACTTCAATTGGACAAGTTTGCTGGCTACATGCTTGCTTCGTTTGGAAAAGTTTCGATGGGACAAAGTAACCATCTCTATGCATCCTTCGATTTGCATTTTTTGCCTCCTATGTTCCTCTTTCTAATTTTGGCATTTTGGCCTCCAGCATGTACCTTTTCGTTTGGGCACATGAATCCTTCAGCACAAGGTTTTGGTCAAACCTTTCGTTTGGACATTTTGGCCGCTTGCATGCATCTTTCGTTTGGCCACATGTGACCCCTGGAAAACAAACCTTCGATTGGACAAAAGCAACCTACATACAAAGCTTTGATTGGAGCTTTGATTCCCTTCAAATCCACTTGCACCAAGGGCCTCTTGCAGACTTTGTCTCTCACAAGCTTCATTTGAACCAAGAGATATCTTCATACAAGATTTGACTAAGCTCTTGCTTCCCTTGAAAGAAAACCCTTTGATTCAGAAGCCGAGAACTTCCATCATGCTAAATAGACACCAGGCAATGACTCCCTTTATGTTTGTTTTGATCCACATGCTTTGATTGGGCAATATGCTTCCTTCGAACACAAGCTTTCGATTGGGAAATGTGTTTGTTTCGATCCAAGCTTCGACTAGGCATTAGCTTCCTTCGAGTAAGCTTGTTTCGACCATAATCTTCGACTGAGGCAAAGGCTTCCTTCGAACAGGTGTGCTTCGATGTCATTCTTGCATTCGACTCAAGACCAAACCTCATTTGCCAGGCTATATTGCTTCCAAATATTTACATAATCAGAGACTTGTACAAAGGTTTTAAACTTTGTCTTTTGCAAAAGGCTACATAACCTTTATTTTCATAGAGAGTACTTTTATCACAAAAGCATCTTCCAACCTGAATTTTGTCTGAACGAAAAGCAAGGCCAGAAGCATAAGTCACATCTTCTGCACCCCAACTGCCAAGAGGCCCCCACATGTACTTTCACGTTACATTATTTTATCATTTCTTTGCAAGGCTGGCTATGGACAAACACGCCCACTTTTCTCTATAAATAGAGGAACTTGTTGCAAAAGCAAGAGAGGATTTTTTGACTAGAGGAACGAAACCTCCAAAATCTTCTCAAACATAACCAAAACTCTCAAGTTCATCAACACTTGAGAAATCAAAAACCCAGAACCATATTCACCTCCTTCGATTCTGAATAATTCCCCAATCTTCAGTATCATTCGAATCCAGTTTTGGAAAGAAACATACCACTTGTTTCTTTCTTCCTTCGAATCAGTATCTAATGCCTAGCTTTTTCTCCCTTCTTTTGAACCTAGGAATGTCCAGGGCCACTACTCAAGGCCCAGCTCACCTTCAAGGCTGCAGCAAGAACACCCCACACATAGAAGTTTGTTCAAACTCAAAGACAACCTTCTATGACAACTCTTCGAACCAAAAGCAAACCCCCTGTGACCACTCTTCGAATTCCAGAAACATCCAAGTAGCAGTTCAAGTTCGAAGCCCACACACCAGCATTGAGGTAAGTCTTTCTGACTTTAACTCTTTTGTTTCAAACATCTTTATTGACTCATCTTCTAAACCAACATGTAATAATCATGGCCTTCGATGTTAATCTTTTGTGTTTTCCTTTAAGAACTAATCTGTACAGTCCCCTAAAAATGTTGGAATACAAAATATGCATGCTTCGATATACTTGCTTCGATGCATACACATGCTTCGATACAGACATGTTCAGCACACACACACACACACACACACACTTGCTTCGAACACACTGACCTGCAGGCCCAGATGAAAGGCACACTTGCACTAAGACCAGCTGCTGCCAAGGCCCAATCAAAAGCCATGACTTGCTGCTGCCAGCCTTAACCGAAGAAGGCAACAAGGCAGAATCAGAAGGCACGCCCAGCTGCTGACAAGTCCAATCAAAGGCCATGACCAACTGTTGCCAAGGCCCAATCGAAAGCCATGACCTTGTTAATGCCAGCCCCAATCGAAGGAGGCCAACAAATGCAGAATCAAAGGCTGCTTCCCCCTAACCCCCATCGAAGGAGCTCATTTTTATTCTTTTATTTCATTTTTGCCTTTACATTTTTATGCACTTCAATATGGTTGTAATAGTGCCGGATTTATTTTTTGCACTTTTTATTACTTTTGTACAAATGCTAGTAATTAGGTGTGTATGGCAAGATAAAACCAACAAGTAGACAACCTAAAAATCAAAGACAAAATGCATGCAATCAAACACAGTTTGCACACATGCACCCTTGGGGTAATCTCACTTGTTGCTTCGAAAAAATAGTCATGTCCCTCGAACATGGGCGTTTTAGCAAAGACCCTCGATAAAAGATCTTAGTCCCTCGATGACCCTCGATGTTTCCTTCGGTAAACAATCTAGTCCCTAAACGACATTGCTAAAACGTCCCATAGGTTGCCTTCTATGACTATACAAACTTCCCACGCCCATCCCTTCACATCCAACGATGGGGATTCTTACCAAAACAATGGTAAGATAACAACATCTAAAGGAGGAGGAAAAGAACATCTAAGTCCTTTTGAGTAGGTAGATTTGCTCTTAGTTGCTCGCTTGCTCACAACAAAAACATTTTATACACCAACACTCTCATTTTGAAACATTTTCAAAAGACAACACTTTGTACGCGTTCTTATAGAAACAAGAGCCATTAAAAAGACACCTTTTCAAAATCACTTTCAAAAACACATTCCACAAACACCTCTTTGAACTATTTTCGAAACAACACTTTGTACGTGTTCTTATAGAAACTAGAGCCATTACAAAGTCACATTTTCAAAATACTTTCAAAACCCACACTACAAGCATACTTTCAAACAAAAGCAAGTGATCTAGCAAGTAACTAAGAGCCCATAGATAACTACGGATGAAAAGGGTGCTAATACCTCCCCTTTTCATAATCTTCCCCCCGAACACAGAAAACATCTCTAAAGGTCTTTCCTGTTCTTTTCAGCCTTTCCTTATTGGATAAAAGAAAAGTCGGTGGCGAATCTTGCTATCCGCAACATTGCGATCAAACGCAAAACACCCAAGTCAGTTCTCTCACCGCGTTACACGTGGCTATTTTGAAAATGGAATAAAATGAAAGAAAGACAATGAGCGCAAAATTTGAATGCAAAAGAGTCCAATGTTTTTCATTAAATGATCATATGGCATATGGAAATGAACAAACCCTTAACAAATAGACCATGGTGCCCCGGGTAAGGCACGTGGCTTAAAGTCATTGTTTCAATAAAATTACAAACAAAGTTCTTGAATGAATAAAAATAGTAAATGGTAATTACTCCTTGTTGAAGGAGATGGGAATAAAATATTTGGCACGCCAGTTGTTGAGTCCTTCACCGGAAGTCGGGTAGATCCAATCATCAAAATCACAGTCATTGTTGGAGTCTTCAAGAGCATTCACTTCATGATTACTGATGCGAAGAGGTGGTTTTCCTATGCGAGTACGTCTGACCTCCTTTTGAGCTTTGGCAGTAAAACCCAAACCACATTTGTCTGACTTGAAAGGGATGTTAGGGAGTTGCCGCCAAATGGTACAAACTTCATCTTCAATCACAGCACAAGCATATTTTAGGAAAACCATCCTTGGCACATCTTTAACAGCTTTTGGAACATGAGGAATAGCCTTGGTAGCAGCAACCATGGGAGAGACCACCTCGAAGGCTTGACAAGGAGTTTCTATGAACTCTCCATCCATCTCAACATATTTAAACGAGTTTAGATGGCTAACTATAAACTCCTCTTCACCAAAGACGGTAACAATCTTTCCCTTGACTGGATATTTCAATTGTTGATGAAGAGTGGACGTCATCGCTCCTGCCCCATGTATCCAAGGGCATCCATGTAGGTAAGAGTAGGCAGGACGGATGTCCATCACATAGAAAGTAGAGTTGAAAGTATGAGAACCAACTTTGATGGGAAGGTCTACTTCTCCATGGACCATCCTTTTGGATCCATCAAAAACCCTTACAACTATGTCACTTGGTTTCAACACCAAACCTTCACAATCTAACCGATCTAGGGCACCCTTGGGAAAGACATTTAGAGAAGACCCAGTATCCACCAAGACATGGGCCAGAGTAGTTCCCTGCATTCAATAGAGACATGAAAAGCCTTGTTATGATTTCTTTCAACTGGTGTCAAGTCAGCATCAAAGAACACCAATCCATTGTCGGCAGTCAAACTCACCATACAATTCTAAAACTGATTGGTTGTTGTCTCTTGAGGAACATGAGCCTTTTTCAAGAACTTAATCAACGCTTGAGCATGCACATATGAACATAACAAAAGGGTATAACATAAAGATCTTAGAGGGGTTTTTCCCCAACTGCTCCACTATCTTAAAATCACTCTTCTTTATAATATTCAAAATCTCCTCTATCTCTTGGGTGGAGGGTTCCTCAGTAGTAGTTTCTTTTGTAGGCGCTTCCATCATGGAAGGCTCAACTGTCTTCTCTTTGCCCCTAGCATCAGCACTAGGTTTGTCAACAGTAATGTGAACAGGTGTGGTTGTAGTAGTCGAAGGTGAAATGTTAGGAGAGAAGATCCTCCCCGTTCTTGTCACCTTGCTAGATCCAGCAATATTGGTAATGTCATAAGTTTTTTCTTCGTTAATCCAAGAGTCTTGCTTAATGCCATGATAGTATACTTCAGCTATATAATTCTAAGGTATTTCTTTATCGGAAGAATAAGGTATTAGCCTTGGTGTGGTAATTATCAATGGTGCGATTGTCGGTTCATTGGAAATCCTAATAGGACCTTTTGAGGTGATCCAAATAGGTTTATTGGAAATGGTTATGATGGATATGTCTTTAGATTTTTCAGTCAAACTTTTTATGGCCAGAGTTCTTTCAAACAGGATCTCATGACTATATATCACGTGTTAAACACCTTTTTTTAGCCATTCACATCCATTCTTTTGTAGAGCACATCAATTACAGTCTTTTAAATAACCAGGGAAAACCCCAGATCTCAATAAATTTTCCTTAACAATGGTCAGTGGAGTAGTCAAATATTCAACGGAGGAAACAAAAGAAATGTCTTCAATTGCATTGACACCTTATCCATGTTTGGCATTGGTGCATTTATAACATTTTGAGTTGCAGGTGGATCAAACTCAATAGTCTTATTGTCGACGAGTTCTTAAATCTTGCATTTCAGAGCCCAACATTGATCAGTATCATGACCAGGGCTGTTGGAGTGATAGGCGCATTTGGCGTTAGGATTATATTTCAGAGATGAAACATTGGAATTTGATGGTGGATCACACAATGTTACCAAGTTATCCTTTAACGGGTGTTGCAAGGCTTGGGATAGTGACATATTAATCCTTCTGAATTGTCTTCTTGGAACCTCAGGTCTTTGATGGTTGGCTTGTTGTTGTCGTTGAATAAAGGATGAATTGAAGATTAAAACAACATTAACAGATTGAAGGTGGTCTTTCTTGACATGGCTTCTAAACCCATATACGACATTGGTTTCCTTCTTACTAGTAAAGGTCTTTTTCATAGTATTTGATGTAGAGGCAGAAGCCATGGGAATTTTTCCACTTTTGATACCGCTCTCGACCCTCTCACTAGTTAAGATTAACTTGGTGAAACTAGACGATGAGCTCCCAATTAACAAGTTGAAAAATGGTCCAGTTAATGTTCCCATGAACATATCCACCAGCTCCCTATCAATCAATGGTGGTTGTACTCTACCAGCAAGGTCTCTCCATTTATGGGCATACTCTTTAAAACCTTCATTGGAACCTATTGTCATTCCTTGTAACTGGACTCTAGTTGGCGCAAAATCAGCATTGTACTGATATTGACAGTAGAAAGTGGTGGCCAAATCTTTCCAGGTATGAATGTTTGAACCCTCCAACTGATAAAACCATTCTAACTGAGTCTCAGACAGAATCTCTTGAAAGAAATGCACCCACAACTTCTTTTTAGTGGTATGCGGTAATATCTTTCGAACGTAGGATCTTAAGTGAAGTTTTAGGCATAAAACACCGTCGTAATTAGCAAAGGTTGGAATTTTGAACTTGTGGGGAATAACTACCCTAGGAACCAAGCCTAAATCACCAAAACCCAAGCCAAGTACGGCTTGAATTTCCATAACTTTCAACCTATATTCCAGTTACTTGTACTTATCCTCAACCGATGGATACTATTCATCAAAATAATCTTCATCCCCGGAAGCTTGATTGTTTGCACTCCCAGCACGGGTACTCCTTGCATCTTCTTCCTAGTTCTCGTCTTCCTCGGATGACTCTTTAACCACTTGCACTTGACGAACGAGACCTTTAAACCTTTTCCCCATGTTGATCAGGGCCTTCTTCTTGGTCTTCTTTTTGGCCACCAGAAGTGACATAAGCTCTTGTTGTCCTTTGGCCAAGGTCAACAAGGTTTTTTGAAATTGATAACTCTGTGTCTGCAAGTCTTTCATGGTTTGCTCGATATCCATCTTACTAAAATAAACAGTAGAAAGATGAGAAACCCTGTTTCGGAAAGCCTACTTATGTTATGATACATGAAATGCATATGCAAATGATTTCAAGGACCTTTAAGATTTAAATTTGTTTAAACAAAGAAGTAACACACATTAATTGTATTAATAAGTTCAAACAGTTTACAATAATTCCTCTTGGGCTTACAATGGAAGAAGCAAAAATAATACAAAATAAACTCCTAAAACACAAAGGAATTCAAGCTTCCCATGAGAAAATCCTCTTTGGTGTAATGTAGGCATTCAAACTCCGCTCTTCATGAAGGTGTCTTGTGAGCTCTAAAAACTTCGTCTTGCTTGCATAGAGTTGGATTTCAAAGGTGTCTCGCTCTCCTTTTAGTTTAATCCACGATCTTTTCAACTCCTCGAGAGTAGTATCCATGTTAGGATGAAGAATGGTCTAGGGAACAACTCATTCGACAATACACTCCATAATGATAGGTAGGATAACCTCATATGGCATCATGAAGTTTTGAGCACTAGCTCGCACCCATGTGAGATAAGGATCTAATGGGAAAGAGTTCTTATGCCCTAATGTCTTGCTATCAACTTTGTTCACCATTTCCCAAGCTCGCACAAATCTTTTATGATAACCTTGGACATTGTTCTCATAGTCAAATATAATACCTTGAATAAATGCGTCATGAGGCCCATCCTTCCAAGCATAACCAAACTATCGTAGAGCGAAACAAGGATTATAGGTAATACCTCCCCTAATGCCAAAGAGAGGGACATTAGAGAATTTTCCACAATGATCAATGATGGTAACATCTGTAATATCAAGCTTCTCAATGAACTCTATTTTGATGAAGACAAACCATAATGGCAAGAAGGAAAAGATATTGATCAAGCTAAAGCATTAGTGGATAAAAGTCTTTGATTCAAGCTCTTGGAAAATTTCACAAGGTATAATAACAAATCTTGCTATAAACTTAAGTCATAGATGCTCAATGATCAAAATAAGTGTTTAAAACTTGTCCAAACTTTTTCTCAAGTTTTCTAAGCATAAAATCCATTTTTATTTTTGTGCAATCGATTTACACGTTGGTGCGATTGATTGCATGAATCACATTTTCAGCTGTTTTGCTTATGTTTCTTACTGCAATCGATTTACACAAGAGTGCAATCGATTGCTCTCTGGTTAAAAATGCTTCTATTTTAAAGTGAAATCGATTTTCATGTTTGTGCAATCGATTTCTCACTGAAAATATTTGAATTTTCTGGCTGTTAGAACTCATGCAATCGATTTGCATCAAGGGTGCAATCGATTACTTACTGAACATTTTTGAAAAACAGCAGCTTTGAACATACCTTTTTATAACACCACTTTATGGAATCTTTTTATTTAATCTTGGAAATTGTTCATGATTAATTTAAAGAAATTTATGCTATTTCAAATGGTTGTTATGAAAATATAAATACTGAAATTTGAAAATAAAAAATAATCTCTTCCAATCAATATTTTTATGAATTTTCAAATATTCAACTCAAGCCTTTTTCAGTTTCATTCAAAAAGTTTTCTGCATATTTTCATATTTTGTATAACAGAAAACTTTGAGCAATCTAAGTCTTGAGTCATTATATATCATTGTTATTGGAAGAGAAGATCAAGTTATTGATAAAATCACTCAAAGTGATTATTTCTCTACAACTCACTCAATCAAAATATTAATGTACACTTTCTTATTTTTCAGGATTGTTGAAAATAAGATTAGTGGTTTTTGTACTCTTGTTTTTCTAGGATTGTTGGAAACAAGTAAGGTCACCTTGAGAGGATTGTTCTCACTGTTGACATAGTGAAAATCCAAGAGGATTGTTCTTGGTCCAAGAGGATTGTTCTTGGTTTTGATAGTTCTTGTTTAAGTTTTCCAACTATAAGGAAATGTCTTTCATGTTGAAAGGGGACTGGAGTACTCTCGGACTGTGAGGGGAACTAGGATATCTCGCTTGTGTCTATTTATTTTTCTGCACTTTACTCTTTCATAAACTCACCATAAACCATAAAAATAATATCCATCATCACTAAAACCAGAAAAATTTTAAAGTACCTAATTCACCCCCCCCTCCTTAGGCGCACTTCGTACTTACAATTGACATCAGAGCAGGTTATAGGTAACCCGTTCCTAGAGATCAAGAATGTCTTCCGCAAATCAAAATACTATTTTCAGAGATGGTGGTAGTAACAACAAGCCTCCTCTATTCTATGGTGAATATTTTGACTTCTGGAAAATACGCATGAAGGCACATCTAGAAGCACAAGGAGAAGAAATATGGGATGCCGTCGAAAATGGTCCATTTATTCCTATAATGGTGATCAACGGTGCTGGTTCATCAAAGCCTAAAACTGCATGGGATGAAGATGATAAGAAAAAGGTCTTCTATGATAAAAAGGCAATCAATCTTCTTCAAGGTGCACTTAGCATGGATGAATTCTTTCGTGTCTCGACATGCAAAACGACGAAAGAAATATGGGATACCTTTTAATGATCAAGATTAAATACTTTAAGTCAAGAATACAAGTTATTTCGAATGAAGCCCGGAGAATCCATCATTGACTTACAAAAAAGATTCATGCACTTGACAAATCATCTAAGTGCTCTTGTTAAGACTTTAACTAATGATGAACTAAATCTGAAAGTTCTTAGATCTTTAACTAGGGGATGGCAACCAAAATTAACGACAATTTCTAAAAAGAAAAGTCTTTCTACAATGACGTCCGCAACGTTGTTTGGAAAACTTCAAGAATATGAAACGGAACTCGGAAGACTTGAAAAGCATGAAAATCAAGAGAATAAATCCAAGAATATTGCTTTAAATATTGATTCCAAGGAAGTTGAAAAGGAAGACAATTCGGAAGAAGATGAAAATTTCACGCTTCTTGTTAAAAGGCTTGGTAAGTTCTTTGGTATAAATGACAAATCCTCTTCTCATGCAAAAAGAAAGAAAAAATTCAAGAAAAAGGAAGCTTCCACATCAACACAAGAAGTCACATGTTATGAATGCGGTAATCAAGGTCATAGAAAACCGGATTGTCTGAAGCTCTCCAAGAAAGGTGGCTACAAAGGCAAAAAGGAATTTAAGAACAAAAATGCCTATGTTGCATGAGAGGATAATGAGATAAGTTCTTCGTCCAATTCCTATAGTGATGAAAGTGCAAATCTAGTATTGATGTCCTCACACCATTCCGATAATGAAGATGACGAGGTTAGTAATGAATTTTATCTTTTTGATAATGATGCACAAGGTGCTATAGATGAACTATTAAATGAATGAAAATTTCGTACAAAATAATTTCATCTCAAAAGAAATAAATTTTTTCTTTAGAAGAAAAATGTGAATCTATGGAAAAAGATCTCAAAGATGAAAAACAAAAATTTAGTGAGCAAAAGCAGAATTTTGTATGCAAAAATTATGAATCACTCTCTTTCCAAATTGTCTAATTAAAAAGAGTTATTGAGAGATATGAAAAAGGTCAAATTGGATTGGAAGGTGTTCTTAGCCAACAAAGATATTCCAATGATAAAAGTGGACTTGGATATTCAAAGTTTTCAAAACTAATTCTAATAAAACTATCTTTGTTAAGGCTAGTGATCAATCATCCAAAGAGAAAGTGAACAAAACTAAAGTGCTTCATCATTATCCTAAAAAGAAAAAAAATCCTAAGAAGAAATCTTATCCTTCTAGATATAGAAGTAACATTGAACCTACTTGTTTTTATTGTGGTATTAAAGGCCACACACCTAATGCTTGCTATGTTAGAAACTTTAGTGTGGCAAGTGGGCATTATGTGTGGGGTAAAGAAAGGTACTGATTATGAAGGACCCAAAGCAACTTGGGTACCTAACAAAACCTAATTTCTTTTGTAGGTATGCTTAAAGACCACATGCAATCTATGGTATCTTGATAGTGGTTGTTCAAAGCATATGTCGGGAGACATAAACCAATTTTCAAATCTAGTGCTAAAGGCCAAGGGTTTTGTCACTTATAGAGACAACAATAAGGGAATAATTATTGGCAAAGGAAAAGTTGGTGCTCCACCTTTCACATCCATTGAATATGTTCTTTATGTTGAAGGACTAAAGCACAATCTTCTTAGTATTATCCAACTTTGTGACAAAGGCTTCAAGATCAAGTTCACCAAAGAGAAATGCTTGATAGAAGACGAAGTCACATATGAGGTTATACTTAAAGGTAAAAGAATTAATAATATATTTATGATTTCCCTTGATGATCCATCTTTGAAGGTAAAATGTCTCATGGCGAACAACGATGATTCATGGCTTTGGTACAAAAGAATTGCTCATATTCACATGGAACACTTGAATAAATTAATCAAGCATGATCTTGTCATTGGGTTTCCTAAGAGAAATTTTGTCAAAGATAGACTTTGTGATGCATGTCAAAAAGGGAAACAAACAAAAATCAACTTTCAAATCTAAGAATATGGTGTCTACTACAAGGCCACTAAAATTGTTGAATATAGACTTATTTGGTCCATCAAGAACAAGAAGTTTATGAGGTAATGTATATGCCTTGGTTATTGTTGACGATTTCTCTAGATATACTTGGACATTCTTTTTAGTGCATAAAAGTGATGCATTCAAGGCTTTCAAGAAGTATGCTAAGAAAATTCAAAATGAGAAGTCTTTAACAATTGCCTCCATAAGAAGTGATCATGGCGGAGAATTTCAAAATGCTCTTTGTGAAGAATTTTCAACAATGATGACAGGAGAATTTGATATGTCCATGATGGGTAAAATGAATTAGTTTCTTGGACTTCAAATTAAGCAATTAAAGGATGGCATCTTCATCAACCAATCCAAGTATTGCAAGGAATTGTTGAAAAGATTTGACATGGATAATTGTAAAGATATGACTACTCTAATGGGTTCCGGTACATATGTTGATCAAGATGAATCAGGTGTCTCTATTGATATTACAAAATATCGATGTATGCTTGGATCTTTATTGTATTTGACGGTAAGCTGTCCTGACATAATGTTTAATGTGTGTCTCTATGCTTGCTTTCAAGCAAATCCAAAGGAATCACATCTCATGGAGTTAAAACGGATCATGAAGTATCTCAAAGGAACAACAAATGTTGGATTATGGTATCCTAAAGGTAGTGTTTGCAATTTAGTTGGTTATTCTGACGCGGATTATGCAGGTTGTAAAACTGATAGAAAAAGCACAAGTGGTACTTGTCACATCCTTGGAAATGCATTAGTATCATGGGCTTGCAAGAAACAAGCTTGTCTTTCTCTTAGCACGACCGAAGCAGAATATATTGCAGCAGGTAGTAGTTGTGGACAAATATTATGGCTCAAGCAATAACTTCGTGACCATGAACTCGATCTAGGATGCATTCCTCTACAGTGCGACAATACAAGTGCGATAAATATTACAAAGAATTCAGTCATGCACTCAAGAACCAAACACATCGACATGCGAGATCATTTTCTTCGTGATCATGTAATTCAAGGAGATGTCGAAGTCACATTTGTAGATACTCATAATCAACTTGCCAATATCTTCACAAAACCTTTGGCAAGAGAACCATTTTACGAAATTCGATGAGAACTTGGTATTTTGGATGAACATGACATCTAAGGTGCATTCTATCCTTTCTTAATGCTTTCAAAGTGATATTCATGTTTATATGTGAAAAATTCATGTCTATATGTTGCCTTAAGATGTTATGTATATTAAGATTTGTTTAAATTCAAGAAAAATGTGTTTTTGGTCATTTTTGGTTGATGCAATCGATTGCACCATTGTATAAATCGATTGCTCACTGTATGTTTTTATTCTCTGACCATTATGTTTCAGTGTAAATCGATTGCACCATAGTGCAAATTGATTGCACGCTGTTCGTTTCAGTTTACTGTTGTTTTTGTTTATTATGCAAATCGATTGCATCTGTGTGCAAATCGATTTCACCTGCTATCATTTAACTTTATGACATGTTTTAATGTTGGTCATAATTCCTATCCTCTCTTATTCCCAATCTCACCTCCATTATTGACCAATTAAATAACTTTGGATACATTCTATAACAACCCCGACATGAACCAACCATGAATTCTGTCCATTTGTGTTATTTTTATTGTGTTTATCATTATGTCTTTGTTCTCTCTTGTGACTATTTTTTGTTTAATGAACATTATTGTTTAAGTTTTCAATATTATTACATGTATATTTTCCATATTTTATGCATCTTTCCCTTCTTTTTGATAATGTCAAAGGGAGAGAAGGATGTTACACTTTATGCTTGTTTATTTCCTTATCTAAAACTTTTAAGGTACAAATAATCCTTCAAGATGAGAAAATCCAAATGATTACAAAGCTTCTCATAAAATGCGGGAGTTATACATCTTAGGGGGAGAAGTCTCTTTCTGAAAATAACAAAGCTTCAAGAAAGATTGTTTTGTCATCATCAAAAATGGGGAGAATGTAATATCAAGCTTCTCAATGAACTTTATTTTGATGAAGACAAACCGTAATGGCAAGAAGAAAAAGATATTGACCAAGCTAAAGTATCAATGGATAAAAGTCTTTGATTCAAGCTCTTGGAAAATTTCACAAGGTATAATAACAAATCTTGCTATGAACTTAAGTCTTATATGCTTACTGATCAAAAGAAGTGTTTAAAACTTGTCCAAACTTTTTCTCAAGTTTTCTAAGCAAAAAATCCATTTTTACTTCTGTGCATTCGATTTACATGTTGGTGCAATCGATTGCATGACTCACATTTTCAGCTGTTTTGCTTCTGTTTCTTAGTGCAATCGATTTACACAAGAGTGCAATCAATTTCTCTTTGGTTAAAAATGCTTTTGTTTCAAAGTGTAATCGATTTACATATTTGTGAAATCGATTGCTGACTGAAAATATTTGAATTTTATGGCTGTTAGAACCCGTGCAATCGATTTGCATCAAGGGTGCAATTGATTGCTTGCTGAACGTTTTTGAAAAACAACAGCTTTGAACATACCTTTTCATAACACCACTTCATGGAATCTTTTCATTTAATCTTGTCAATTGTTCATGATTAATTTACAGAAACTTATGTTGTTTTAAAGGGGTGCTATGAACATATAAATACCGAAATTTCAAAATAAAAAATAATCTCTTCCAATCAATATTTTTATGAATTTTCAAATATTCAACTCAAGCCTTTTTCACTTTCATTCAAAAAGTTTTCTGCATATTTTCATATCTTGTATAACATAAAACTTTGAGCAATCTAAGTCTTGAGTCATTATATATCATTGTTATTAGAAGATAAGATCAAGTTATTGATAAATCACTCAAAGTGATTATTTCTCTATAAACTCACTCAATCAAAATATTGCTGTACACTTTCTTATTTTTCAGGATTGTTGAAAATAAGATTAGTGGTTTTGTAGTCTTGTTTTTCCAGGATTGTTGGAAACAAGTAAGGTCACCTTGAGAGGATTGTTCTCACTGTTGACATAGTGAAAATCCAAGAGGATTATTCTTGGTCCAAGAGGATTATTCTTGGTTTTGGTAGTTATTGTTTAAGGTTGCCAACTATAAGGAAATATCTTTCATGTTGAAAGGGGACTAGAGTACTCTCGGACTGTGAGGGGAACCAGGATATCTCGCTTGTGTCTCTTTATTTTACTGCACTTTACTCTTTCATAAACTCACCATAAACCAGAAAAATAATATCCATCATCACTAAAACCAGAAAAATTTTAAAGTACCTAATTCACCCTTTCTCTTAGGCGTACTTTATACTTACAACATCCTCCAAATATCGAGAACACCAATGGATATTCAAATGCAGGGGACTACGAGGGACTACAATCTTGTATTCGAGGGTCTTTGCTAAAGTATCCCACATTCAAGGGACACCAATGGTTTGCATCGGCTCATTTCTATTATGTGTCGACTCATTCGTGTTTTATATTGACTCATAACCTGTTTTGTACCTAATATGTGTCGACTCAAGGAGTTACACATCGACTCATACTGTTGTTTTTTACTTCTAACATTTTTCTGCTGCATATATGAGTTAGTTTTCAACACATGGTTAATGAAAATGAAAAGTAACCATATGGGTAGCTTCAGGGAAATTAATACTACATTTTATCTTCACAAATGAACCACTAATGATGCTTGTATGAAGAGTTCAAAGTCAAGAAAACTTACCTTGAAACTAAAATTTGTGTTTTGATTTGGGGTTGTTGTATTGTCTTGGAGAAGTCAAATGGCTGTTTTTGAGTTTGGAGAATGGTGATAGTGATGTTACATAAGTTGATCTTTTGTTTGAACAACGTCTATATGATGTATATGAAGTATTTGGATGGTTTGTTTAGACAGAACTTGCAAGGTGTGAGAGGTTCAAAGATTTGGACTTTAAAGCTCAAGAGTGGAGGTTTTATGGACAGTTATGGTTTTTTTGAGAGTATGAGGGGTTCTGAGAAACTTGTCTACACAAAAAAAACTTTTGTCCCTTTAGCTTGCAAATGACCCCTCTATTTATAGAGGAGGTTTGAGAGGATGAGAGAGAGTTTGTTTTACAAGCTGTCAAAATTTTGGTTTGGTTGAGATGAAATAACCAAGTTATGTGAAATTTGATGTCCCAATGCATGGTACAAAAGGGATCTGAAGTGGCTAGGAGGTTTTAGGCATGTTGCATCTTGCTTTGACATTATGTGTGCAGAAAAAATAGTTGAGAGGCTCAAGGAGAGGTGACTTTGTATAAATCATGCTTTATGTGAATGGCAATGATGCCTTTTTTCCATAAATGGAATGATGCAATGGACAATACTTGAATCAATTGGATAATGGTTCAATAAATTGTGTAAACATATGATTATGGATAGATTTGTAAGTCAAAAGGCCTGCAAAGTAAGATTATGCAGCATGGCATACAGATTTTGTTATATGTTCTTCAACAAAATGACTTGCAATTCAAGAATGGATGCCCAACTTCAAGCCATTGAATATCTTAGCTCAAGTATGATAAATTCATGCTCTTGGATGTTTTGGAAAGCTTGAAACATCCTCTACAAAATTTCATGTTGGCAATTTTGAAAAAATCATCTTGGAACTATGTGAAAAGATGCCAAGAAGTTGGGATAAAATCCTGACCAAAATCTGTTGAAAATTTCTCTAAGTGTTAGATGAAAATGTCATGACTTCATGGGCTTATATCTTAAAATCTAAGCGTTTTTGGATATCAACCCTCTAAGTACAAAGTTATATAATTAATCAAGATCTACAACTTTCATGTTCAAAGTTTCCTTTGAATCATTTTGCATCTTGGTGAAAGATTGGCATGAAGTAATGAAATTATCATGTATAAAAAACACTTAGAAAAATTTCTAAGTCTTGAAAACTTTGACTTTTCACATTGAATTTTGACTTTATTGATTTCTTGATGATCAAGCTTCATATTTTTGAATGTCTTAATGAACTGTGATCTTTGAAACTCAAATTTGATCAAAAAGTCAAAGTTTGACTTTTTAGTGTACATTTGACTTTTTCATCAGTTGACCAAATTTCATATGTCAATCCAATTATCTTGAGAAATGTTTTGAGCCATGAAATTAGGTAAACATGTTATATTTTAATCCTTGAGATTTTACTTTAAGCCATTAGATCATGTATTACGTCAAACAATCCTTGATCAGTCAAATACAATCAAAACCCTAATTTTGACCATTTTGACCTTTTGGTGATTTAAACAAATTTCCTAGGGAATTGTGATCCAAACTTTATCAGTTGATACATATGACTTAAAATTGTTGATATTGGTCCAAAATCTTGAAGTTTGACTGTAGGTTGACCATAATTTACTTTTTACCCAATATAGCTGATTTTATGTTATTTGATCAATTGAATGAGCAAACTTGAACTGCAAGACTTGAAACTTGACATGAGCAATCTTGAAAGTCCATAACGACCCATGAAATTCATATGAGGCATTAAAAGTCCAATTGTCCTTGTGAAAACTCCAAACCTAATTTGAGGCATCAGTGTTGAGGAGATGTCTTGACCTAGTCAATCCTTGTGCAAGCTTGAGCTATTGAGGATCTTGTGGGAAATGTCTTGAGAAATGAGAGGGAAAATTTTGGGGTACAACATCAATCATTCATTATCCTTAGATTTACAAAATGAAAATAGATTACAGTAGGTTGACATTGGTCTCTGTGGGTTCGATAATATTTTATATTACTTTGATATTTTCGTGCACTTGAGGATGCATCAAAGGCATGATGATGTTACGTCAAAGAAAATTGCTAGTGAAAAGAGTAACAAGAAGAAGGTTAATGTGGTTGTAAATGATGACGAATTTCCTTCTGATGATGAGCCTATTGTCAAACGTCTATTTCCTGGAAAAGAAAGTAGGCTTTAGAAAAGAAGAGAAAATTAATGTTGGTTGAGAATTCTCCTCCTAAGGAGGGTCAAGGAAAGGCTGGTGAGGTAAGAGGGAGTCCTCCAAAGTGTTTCAGGAGGAAAGCTCCTATTAGTCCTCCAAAGCAGTGGAGTATGGGTGAAGTATCGACCAAGAAGAGGAATGACGTTTCTTCCAGTGATTCTGAGTATGATGTCAAAAAAGATGTCCAGGACATCATTCGTCACAACAGGCTTGCTACAAAAAGAGAAGTAATATTTCTCAAAAAGCATCTATAAACAAAGTATACTTCCATCATAAGGAGAATGCAGAGAAGTGGAATCATGTGAAGCAAAGAAGGATTGGCCTAGAAAGTGAGTTGGGAAAGGATTTTCAGAAATGTGTTGATGTAGTGGAGCTAATAATTTATCAATTGAAGGAGACTTGTAGAGAGTTGGAGGACTCTATCAGGACGGGCACTGCTAGATAAGCTAAGCTTGAAGAATTGATTAAAGCTTTAATGGAGGAATCGGAAAAGGAAGCTGATGTTGTGTAAAATCAAATGAAAGTATTGTTTTATCGTATCCGCATGGATTGGAGCGATATTAAAACCGTTCAATGATTTCTATATTTCTAAGCATAAGTTTCAAGATTTGGGAATTGGTTTTCATCCACCGATTTAATATGTACTTCTCAAATCATTTATACACAATATAAGCTCATTTCATTATCAACACAAATCGCACACAAACAAAGTTTATGCGTAAACTTTGATGAGAATTCTACCTTATAATTTAATCGACAATTTCTCATCCTATTAAACAATATTGTAGTATTACGATTCGATACTTTTAGTGAATATTAAACCTAAATCTATGTCTAGAATTTAGATTTTAATAGCTGTTATCTTGGATCGAGATTAGAACCATATTTGTCAATATCGATTTAATCCATGAAATAAATGGTAAAGCAAATATAACAACAATAATGATTCAAACATAAATTGCATATAACACCATGATCAAAGTAAATACATACTGTTTCAGTGAACTAAAACCAATCCCACCAAGAGAGGGATTTAGCTACTCATGGTAGCTTGAAGCACAAATGGAGAATTGAGTTGAAACAACATCAATTGCGATTTCCCAACTCTTGATGCGTATCCAGCCCTTCTACCTAAAACCTCCTCTACACCTATTCTACTGATATTATAGAGTGTATTACAATTATAAAAACTGGAATTCCATGATTGTGCTGAGTTCTAGTCTATTTAGAGCAGTTCTGGCCGCCTGAGTTTGCTAAGCGAACTATGCTTCACTAAGAGAACTCTTAATTATTCATTAAGATTTCAAATCAATTTGTCTTCTGGAAACCGCCAAATTTTTCTAAGTGAGGTGAGGCTCGCTTAGCGAAGTTGCTTTCTTCATCTTAAAGTCTTCTAAAAATATATTTCTTTGACCGCCCTGTTTCGCTAAGCGAAGGCTCAATTCGCTATGTGAAATGGCTCGCTTCTCCTTGCTGCTAGTGAAATTGATTGATTTGCTTTTGTCTTGGTTTCACTACGTGAACCATGACTCGCTAAGCGAATTGTTCTTTTCGCTACATTGTCACTTAGCGAAGTGTATGTCTGCTGGATTTGTTTCCTTATGTCTTGACTTCACTGGGAGTTTGCTACAACTTGCTTAGCAAAGTGTCTGATAGTTGGTTTTTGCTTTAGAGACAAAATCTTGCACAAAACAAACCAAACCAAGTAGACTTGCACAATAACACTACTATTCAATAGTTGAGGTGTTTATGTTATAATCTTGTCATTTAAGTAAGATAAATGTTATGTTTTAATAGGACATTTTAACATGAATTAAGCATTTTTCAAATTCTCCCCTACTTGAATCTTTGTTTGTCCTCAATCAACGTAAAAAAAAATCAAGAGTTTCTATATCAACTTTCACATGATCAACATAAATTTTCAATGAAGTAGTCAAGGCACATGGTTTTTGAGGTTGCACATCCAAGTGTTGATGCATTATTACTTTCTTTAGAATTTTAGACATATTCATGAAACAAGTCTTCCACATAAAATTCATGTCAAGAAATCCAAAGCAATAAACATGTTAGTCATGAATCACACCGATCACATTTTTTTGTATAAGTGAAAATGATGAGGTATTTTGATCTCTCACATGACAAAACTTGCTAACATATTGATTGATTCATGCATTCATATAAGAAAAATACATTGACATGTAAAGAGAAAGACCACTAAAGTATTTTCACGGTTGTAATGTGGCTAAGGTACCAAAGAAGTATTATTTCCTATGGCTAATGGAAACAAAGGGTTTTTTATTTTATTTTTCTTTCAAGTGCATTCATGAACTTTTGATTCTTTTATCTCAAATTACTTATCCAAACATTTTATTGTTTCTTTCTTTTTGAACACATTCATCCTTGCTATTACTTGTTATTTTCTTTTTTCACTTTTCTTTATATTTCATTTTCTTTTAATTATTACCACTTTCCATTTTTTATTTTGAACTATACTTCTTCCTTTTCCTCCCTAACTTGAACAAAACTTTATTTATCTTTGAATGCTCTTCAAAATTTTGCACAAGATATCAATGGTTTCAAGGTTCAAAACAAGAAAAATATAATATATCCATTATGAAATTTTATGATTTTTCAAAGATATGGAATAATATTACTAAGTGGTTTACTTAATGCATTATTTAGTTCATAACTGATGTATCCATGTCATATGGCTTAAAAAGTGGTTGCAAATGATCACTTACTCACAAGGACTAATGAGGCTATATTTTGGTTTACTAGTTATGCTCAAATTTAAATAAATGCCTTGATCCCTTCTATGTATTTTCAATGATCATCATAAATGCAAGATTAAGAATGAATCAAACGAGTTAAAATAAGTATTTGTCAGTTTCCTAAGCATATGGTGAACAATGGAATGTTACCTCACTTTTCAGGTTTATAACTAAGTGATTCATAACGAAAAATGTCATGGCATATGTTGTACCCCAAAATTTTCCCTCTCATTTCTCAAGATATTTCCTACAAAGATCTTCAACACCTCAAGTTTGCACAAGTACCGACTAGGTCAAATAATCTCCTAAGCATTGATGCCTCAAATTAGGGTTTGAGTTTGTATAAAGGCAGTTGGATTTCTAATGTTTCAAATGACTTTCATGGATTATTGTGGACCCTCAAGATTTATTTTTGTCAAGTTTCAAGTCTTGGATCACAATTTTGCAAGAAAGTCATTCAAATTACCAAAAGGGCAAAATGACAAAAATTAGTGTTTTGACTGAAAATGACTGAACTTTGATTTTTGACCTAATACCTGGATTATTGGTTGGAAGCATGATCTCAAGGATCTGAGCGTGTCATTTTGACCTAATTGCACATTTCAATTTATCTCCTGAGATCAGTGGATTGATAGAATTCAGTCGACTGATGGGAAAAGTCAATTGTACACTAAAAAGGCAAACTATGACTTTTTGACCAAAATTGAGTCCCAAAAATCATATTTCATCAAGACTTCCAAAATTTGAAATTTGATCATCAAAAATCAAGAAAGTCAAAGATCCAACTTTTGCAAGACTTGGAAAATTTTCTAAGTTAAGTACATTGCTTCATGACATCTTGTCACTACAATTCAAAATAGTTCAAGATGTTACAAATAATTCAATTTATTACAAAGTGGAATTTTTGCAAGTTTAAAAATCCTAAACTTTGTATTATTTGTATTTTTTTAAAACTTAAAACCTTGCCATAATAATTTGTCTTTGATATAATTTGCATAAATTTCTCCATAAACCAAACTTGTTTCATGCTGCAAACTATGTTGTCCAAGTTATTGCTGAACAAAGTATGATATGCTACTTCTATACATTACCACTACACTCAAAAACCCTGCTCCATTGCTGTCCTACAAAAAACCTTATGCTATGCTGCACCACAAACCTGTCACAAAAACCTGCATATGCTGTTCTATACAGTCCAAAACTACTATATGCAGTCTGCTCCAACCTGCATCATAATAGCCACAAAATTGCACCAAAATGGCAAAACAAAATTTTGTGGAAAAAGTATAAATGCAGTAGGCAAAAACAATTCAAAATAACTTATTTTGTTTCCCTCCTAAACCTCAGTTAAGGATCTACAAAAGGCACTGTTTCATAAGACATAAGGAGAGGATTTTTTTTTATAAAAAAAAGAGAGAAGAGAAAATCAGAACTTTTGTAAAACTCAGCTCATTTTCATAAGACTCTGCTCATCTTCAACTTTGCTTTCACCCACAGAAAAGAAAATTCCTCAACCCATTATTGTACAACCTTGTAAACTTTCCCACAAACCTTCTAAACACTCCACATCACATATATATTATTCAAGCACAAGAACAGTTTCTGTAGTTCTCTTATTCTTAACTTCTAAACAAAAGACAGTATCACACAAACTTGACTGTTTGGAGTTGGTTCAACAACCTTCAACACAAAGGGAGGCTTAGCAGCTTTCTGGAGTTTCATTAAGGTCCACGCAACATCTTGAAGGGTATTCAGACTCAAAACCTAAAGTGCAGTTTCAAGGTAAGTGATCTTAACCTTGCATTTTCCATACATCATTTTTGGTTTATTTCTGATGATAGGATGTAGCAATCACTACTCTTGAAGTTAATCATTTACTTGTTGTTCATTTTAATCATTTATATGTTGAAAACTGACTGATACATGCAAAATAATGGTGATAAAGGCAACTGCAACATAAGTCAACACATACCCACATGGGTCGACTCATTCTAGTGGAAAAATAGGGTATGAGTCGACACATGGCCTTATGCATCGACTCATACTGCTATCCAGGTCCCAAAACAGAAGGATGGAAGGTGCATGAGTTGACACAAAACACATATGTGTTGACACAAGCAGGGAATGAGTCGACACATCCCATTATACGTCGACTCATACTGAGTTGATTTGGTTTGGCAGGGGCGAGTAAAAGTTATGTGTCGATGCATAACAGCATGTGTCGACACATAATAGTTTAAAATGCAGTTTTTCCTTCTTTTTACACTGTTTTTGCATTGTGTGTATATATATATATATATATATATATATATATATATATTCTTCATTACTGTCCACTTATTCGATATGGTTGTAATAATTAGACACCTATTTCATCCCCATTTACAAATTGTATCCCCATTCCCCTAATGATGTAATAGCTTAGGATTTTTAATTTCTGTAAGTTTACCGCTTTTCATATAATTTCTAGTAAGATAGGGTGTGTATGATAAAATAAAATCAACTGTTAGCAAAAACTAATCTCAAAGACTAAATGCATGCAATCAAACACACTTCACACACATGCACCTCTAGGGTAATCTCACTTGTTGCCTCGGAAAATAGTCATGTCCCTCGAATATGGGCGTTTTAGCAAAGACCCTCGATAAAATATTTTAGTCCCTCGACGTTGCCTTCGGTAAACGATCTAGTGCCTATACGAAATTGCTAAAACGTCTCATAGGTTGCCTTCTATGAATATACAAACGACCCACGTCTGTCCCTTCACATCCAACAATGGGGATTCTTACCAAATCAATGGTAAGATAGCAACATTTAAAGGAGGAGGAAAATAACATTAGACCTTTTGAGTAGGTAGGACGCTCGTAGTTGCTTGCTTGCTCACAAACAAAAAAAAACATTTTCACACCAACACTTTCAATTGAAAAATTTTCAAAAGTTAAAACACTTGGTACAAATTCTTATAAAGACGAGAATTATTACAAAGACACTTTTCAAAATCACTTTTAAAAAACATCTTCCACAACAAACACCTATTTGAACTATTTTCAAAACCAACACTTTGTACGCATTCTTACAGAGAAGAGAATCATTACAAAGAAGTTTGCAAAGTATTTTCAAACCCACACCAAAAAGCACATTTTCAAACAAAAGCAAGTGATCTAGCAAGCAACTAAGAGCCTGTAGATAACTACAGATGAAATGGGTGTTAAAACCTTCCCTTTTCATAACTAACCCCCCGAACTGAAGAAATAATCTCGAAAGGTCTTTACTGTTCTTTTCAACTTTTCCTTATTGGATAAAAAGAAAATTCGGCGGCGACTCTTGCTATCTGCAACAATTGCGATTAAACACAAAAACACCCAAGTCAGTTCTCCCACCGTGTTACAAAACTGGTGACTCTGCTGGGGACTTATCTAAAAGTGGGGTTACCTTAGGGCTAGATCATATTTACTTGCTTTCTTTGTTTGACTTACTTGCTTTATATTATTGTTCCTTGTTTAGGTTTTTTTTATCCTCTACCCGGATCTAGGGCACCTTTTAGGTAAGTAGCAATAAATTATGGAAACTGTGTGGGATATACCGACATGGTCAAAGCAATAGCTACGTTAGTGTGACACATTTGTTGGTACCAGTATCCCTTGAGTAGTCAAGGAGAATATCGGGCCGCTATGTGGTGTCACGAAGCACTAACTGACCTTAGAACCTTAATTGAACAACAAGGCCATTAGGAAGTAGCGAGGTAGCTGAATTTGGTGTAGTCTGAAGTTGGTTAATACTCGATACTACGCTCACTGAGATTGGACTTTCGAGATACTTAGGTCGCCAATAAAGAGGCTTGCGCTGAAATAATGCCCGATGAAGAAATATCAGTGATATTGAGATCCCCTAGATCCTGTTTACTTTCTAGGACAGGTTGAACCAACTAAACTTTAAGAGGGTACTTACCTATGAACCTCATGCAAGCCTAAACCTAAGGACTTGTTTGATTTTCTTGTGTATATACTTGTACATAACATCATGACATCATACCATAGCATTTTACACTAACCATTTCAAGGATCTCGAGATTAATTTTTGTTCTGTTTGTAGGATATGACTCCCACTCACAGGAATACGATCCAAGTCAATCTCGTACGAGTACCTTTTCAGCTCAAAGAATTAGCATCAAGGGTCCCTGAGAAATCTCCATTCACCAAAATACATGGACGACTTCTCAACCTGGTTACCTCAAGCTTTGATGAAGACACGATGAAAGTGCTTTTCCAGTTCTTCGACCCTTTGCACCATTGCTTTAACTTCCCTGATTACCAACTTGTGCCTACTATGGAAGATTTCTCTCAACTCTTAGGAATTCCTATTCTCGATCAATTACCTTTCAATGGTATAGAAAGAGACCCGAGCCCCGAGGAGATTGCTCGAGCTTTACATTTGCAACAATCTGACGTCATGGCTAACTGGGAAACAAGAAGTAGTGTCAAAGAGTTCCTAGACAAGTTCTTGTTGGAAAAGGCTCAAGACTGTTTGGATGCTCTAGATTTACAAGCTTTTGAAGAATTTTTCTCTTCTCATCTATGGGATGGTACTATTTCCTAATCCTGACCAACTTATAGATGTGAACACAGTCAAAAATTTTATAGCTCGTAATCCGGTGCCTTCTTTGCTGGGAGACATCTTGCATTCTCTTCACTCTCGCACCATGAAGAGAAGGGGGACCCTCATGTGTTGCACTCCTCTATTGGTTAGGTGGTTTGTTTCACACCTGCCCCGATCTGTTGTGAAGAATGAGTAAGGCTTGAGATGGTCCAATAGGTTGATGTCACTCAGACATTCAGATATTCATTGGTGTCCTCGATCATTGGAGGACATTACCATCATCGACCGTTGTGGGGAATTCCATAATGTCCCTCTACTTGACATTATGGGAGGTATTACTTACAACCCTTTTTTTGCTTTGCGACAGTTTGGGTATGCACGAAGAGATGGTCCTCATGATGCGCTCATCCAAGGTGTGGTATTCAACTAAGAGAGCGATAACCAAGGCTATCATCAAAGGTTTATACGAGCTTGGATAATGGTAAACAAAGTGGATAGTAAGACATTAGGACACAAAAATTATATTCCCCTTGAGCCTTACCTTAAGTGGGTACGAACTCATGCTCAGAGTCTTGTAATGCCTTACCCCTCCATCCTACCTATCATCATGGATCCTATTGCTAAAGGAGATGTTCCGTATACTGTCCTTTATCCTAACATGCCTACATCTCTTGAAGGTTTGCAAAAGGATTGGATTCAGCTAAAGGAAGAGCGAGACACCTTCGAAGCCCAGTTCCACACGAGTGAGAAGAAAGTTTTAGAGCTTACGAGACAACTTCATGAAGAGCGAAGTTTGAACGCCTACATTACGCTAAAAAGGATGCGTTCGACCTTTTTGTCTTAGGAGTTTATTTTGTGTTTATTACCTCCATTGTAAGCCCTAAGAGGCATGATGTAATCAACTTGGATTTATTAATACAATGTGTGTTTCCTTTTGTCTAAACAAATTTAAATCTCCTAGTTTCATTGAAATCATTTGCATATGCATTTTCATTCATCATAACACAAACAGTTTTTTTACAACAGGTCTCCTTATCTTTCTATTGTTTATTTCAGTGAGATGGATATTGAACAGACAGTAAAAGATCTTCAAGTGCAAAATGCTCAATTCCAACAGATGTTCCTGGCTCTGGCTAAAGGACAAGAGGACCCGAAGGCTCTCATTATCAAAGATAAGAAGAAGAAGGCAAAGAAACCAGCTGGTGTTTTTAATTTGGGAAGAAGGTTCAGAGGACCGGCCAAGCGAGCTCTAGATTTCGCAATCTCTTCGGGTGAATGAGATAATAAAGAAGAAAAGAACAAGGAAAGAAATGACAACCCAAAGTATGAGGAAGATGAAGCTGACTACTCTAAAGAACAATATCCTCCTGTTGATGATAAATGCAAACAACTGGAGGATCGCCTCAATGCTATGGAGATCCAGAAGGTACCCGGACTAGATTTTGAAGAGCTAAGATTAGTCTCAGGGGTGTTCATCCCGTAGAAATTCAAGGTCCCACATTTGCTAAGTACGACGGTGTCTCCTGTCCTAAGCTGCATATAAGGTCATATGTTAGGAAGATTCAACCTCACACTATTGATAGGAGTCTGTGGGGTACATATCTTCTAGGAAAGTTTGACGAGGATGCAGTTAGAATGGTTCTATCAGTTGGAAGGAATTAATATTCGCAATTGGGAAGATTTAGTTGTTGCTTTTTACAAGCAATACCAGTATAATGCTGACCTCGCACCAACTTGTACACAACTGCAAAGTATGGCTATGGGTTCTGGCGAAGGCTTCAAAAATTATGCCCAGAAATGGAGGGATCTCGCGGGAAGAGTACAACCCGCTCTATCTGATAGAGAGCTGGTGGATATGTTATTAGGAACATTGTCTGGTCCATTTTTCAACCATCTGATTGGAAGCTCTTCAGCTGGGTTTATTGAAATGATCTTAATTGGTGAGCGGGTAGAAGCTGGTATTAAGAGTGGCAAAATTCAGAGGGATGCATACTCAAGCACGATGAAGAAGCCCTTCACTGGAAAGAAGGAAGTTTGTGCTGCTTATGGCCAAAGAAATCACAACAAAGCTGAGTGTCGTCCGACGGTAGGGGCTGTTATGATTTCCAATCCTGCCTTAAACCAACAACGAAACAATCAGCACAGACCAAATGCGCTCCGGAGACAGTTTACTCGGATCAACATGATCCTATCCCAGGTTTTGCCACACCTGTTGAAGTCCAACCTGGTGACCCTAAAGGAGGCCCCGAAGAATCCTAATACTGCCTCTCCCTGTTACAACCCAAATGCTCGATGTGCCTACCATTCTGAAACTCTGGGGCATGATACAAACGACTGTCGGGCTTTAAATAATAATATATAGGATCTCATAGAAGCAAAGGAGATTGAGTTTGACCTTCCAGAGACACCTAATGTAATAACAACACCAATGCCCAAACCTGGCCAAGGTGTCAATGCTGTTGATGATGACCGTTTTGTTTCCTCCATGGATGAATTAACTACTCCTCTTTTGACTATTAAAGAGAATCTATTGTGAGGAGGTTTATTTCTAGGTTATGGTGAAGGTTGCCACTTATGCATGTCTCTACCAGATGGTTGTTTGATGTTAAAAATAGGCGTCCAGCGCCTGATGGTTAACAAAGAAATTTTGTTCGAAAAAATTCCCCTTACAAGAAGTTGTTGTGAAGATGTCTCAATAATCACCATTTCCGACAATCCTCTCAGGGTCTCCACTAAAAGACCCAAAAGGATTACACCCGTTCCCAAGTTTGCTCCTCTGATTATCACTCTTCCAGGGCTGATACCATATTCCTATGATAAAGTTGTTCCCTGGAATTATGGGGCTGACGTCTACTACCATGGTGTTAAGTAAGACATGTTGGTTGTTGAAGATAATTTTACCAAAATAACTGATCCTAACGTCAACAACATCGCCTAGACCAGTAAAGTCACGAGAAGCGGAAGGGTTTTCTCTCCCGAAATCTCTCAAAAAATTGTTGTTACTCCTGTGATTATTCCTGTTGTTGTTCCTGATAGCACCACCAATGCTACTCCTACTGTTATCCCTGTTGTCATCCCTGCTACTGAGTCGGCCGAGACTTGGGGAAAAGAGGTATTGGTTGAGCCTGTCCAGACAAAGGCGCATAAAGAAGTCATTCTTGAGGCTTCTAAAAAAGAAATGGAAGAGACACCGAAGATAATAAAGAAATATGATTATAACGTTAGGGAGCAGTTGGGGTAAACCCCCTCAAACATATCAATGCTAACCTTACTTCTGTGCTCTGAGGCCCATGCTAAGGCCTTAGTAAAATTCCTGAAGTCTGCCCACGTGCCCCAAGAGACCTCCATTGATCAATTCGAGAATTGCGTGGCCAGTCTAACTGCTGATAATGGACTGGGTTTTTTTGACACTGATTTAACTCCCAAGGGAAGGAATCACAATGACGCCCTGTATGTCTCCATTGAGTGCATAGGCACTACATTAGCCCAGGTTCTAGTGGATATAGGTTTGTCGCTGAATGTCTTGCCCAAGAATGCTCTATACAGGTTAGATTGCGAAGGACTCACATTGAAGTCCAACAACATTGTGGTAAGGGCCTTCGATGGTTCTAAAATAATGGTGCACGGGTGTTGTACCCCAAAATTTGCCCTCTCATGTTTTCCAAAGTCTTCCCCCTGCATGGTTGATCACAAACTCTTTCCTAAGGAAAAGGAAAATTTTTGAGTGATGCTTTAAGTACATTTCGATTGGCACTCAGAAAGACATTTCGATTGGCATTCTGAAAGACCTTTCGATTGGCATTCAGAAAGACATTTCGATTGGCAGTATGAACAAGCATTTCGATTGGCATTCTGAAAGGCTCTTCGATTGGTATTCTGAAGGAGCCTTTCGATTGGCATTTTGGACAAGCATTTCGATTGGCATTCCGAAAGACCCTTCGATTGGTGTTCTGAAGTAGCCTTTCGATTGGCATTATGGACAAGTACTTCGATTGGCATCATAACAGTGTCCTTCGATTGGAGTTCCAAAAGGTCCAGTCGAAGAAGCATTCAAAGGGCCCATTCGAAGGAGGCCATCAGCCCAATCGAAAGAGAGCATTCGAAGGAGGCCATCAGCTCGTTCGAAAGGGGGCATTCGAAGTCTACCATCAGCCCATTCGAAGGGGAGCATTCGAAGGCCAATCACACATCATTCAAAATTCAAAAAGGGACAGGATCCCATATGTTCAGCAAACGTTACAATTCCTCATTCATGGCTTTCAAGCACATAATTAACGTTACAGATTCTCATTCATGGTTGTCCAACACCTAATCAAGGTCATTTAAACCTTTGTCTTCCTGTCCCCTCTACCCCCCTCTATATAAAGAGACCACAAGTATTGCAAAAGGGGACGAAAAATTCTTCACACAGGAAAGAACGAAAAATATACAGAAAAATTCAGAAAAAGAAGCAGGGAGAACTTGGAGATACGCTGCCCAATCTTTGCACAAGCCAAAGTTGCCACCCAGCAGACACCTCCACCCTTAGAACTACAGATCGAAGCACCCCTGTTGGTAAAAGAAAAATCTCTAATCCCAAATTCCTTTTTAAATTCATTTTTGATTGCATATTCATGTTATTACTGTTTGATTGTGAATGATTTAATATGCTACATGTAAGCTACAGCGCAAAGAGGAGATTGTGCCATTGCTTGAGCACAATCTGGGTCCCTCCTTCGAGTCCCAGAATAAAATAAACCCATGCCCAGATTCGGCAGGTGCGAATAGAGAGAAGATTCAAATCAGGGGGGTAAAATCCCCCCTGGACCTTTAATATCTGTTTCGTTTTGCAGGAACTACATTCTCAGATTCAGAGTTTCGAAGCTCAGCAGTTTAGCTTCATACTGAACCAAGGATTTCCGGATCGAAGGATGACATGCCCCGGTCGAACACCCTCAGAGTGCAGCCCTTCATGCACCTTCGACCAAGACTCTTCACTGGGTCGAAAGACAGCCTGCACCTCTTTCGACCCAGGCCTCCAAAATTTTATTTTTTCTTGATTTGTTGTCTGGTCCATTTGTACATTTGTTCACTTTATTTTTTTGTTTATTCCTTTTATTTTTTTTAATCAACATAAAAATAATAAAAAAATAAGTAACTTAGGATTAGGATTTAATTTAGTTAATTACTTTAACTTATTTTCTCAAATTTTAAAATCAGTAGACTTAGGATTTATTTAAATTCAATCCTTTTCATAAACAAAAATGCAAAAAAATATTAAGTTTGTTTTAGAGTAAATTTTTAATCAATATTTTTAATTAATTAAATTTGGCATTAATTGAACATTTAGCATTTTCCCAAAAATAAAATAGAACAGCAAAAAGATTTTTATCCTTAGGATTTTTTAGAGGTTATTTTCAACTTTCACGTGCGTTTATTTTATTGTAACTGCTTAATGGTTTGTGATAGTTTAAAATTAAGACTTTTACTTTACTGCTTTTATTTCCCTAATTTTGGACATGTAAACAATCCCCCTCCCCTAAGCCTTGTAATAGCGTAGAATTTACGATTTCTGCACTTTAAATTCCTGTATATATATTAACTGCTTAGATATATGCTAACTAGGATTGTATGACAAGATCTAAAAACAAATGGTAGAACACCTAAACAAACAAAGATAATATAACTGAAAATTGACACACTTGCACATGCCACTTCTAAGGTACGCCTCACTTGGTTGCCTCGAACGTGGTCATTAAGTATAGGATGTTTTAGAGGTTGTCCTTTTGTCCAAAGATCATAAGTTGCCTCAAAATGGTTGCCTCGGAAAAATGATCTAAGACATTAGGATTATCGCTAAGGCGTCCTAACGTTGCTTTAGTGACCACATGTCCCTTAAATCGAATTGACCCGAAAACTCCAACGACGGCGCTACCTACTCTTCAATAGTAGGATAGCACTGTCTAAAGGACACTTGCACAGTCTAATTCCTTTTTTGAGTAGGTAGATGTTCTTAAGTACATGCTCCTTTTAAAACAAAACAAACTTTTCGCACTTACACTTTCTTCAAAAAAACAAAACTCTTTTCAAAACCCACAAACACAAAGAAAAGCAAACTTTTGAAAACATAGTGAGCAAGTACCTAAGAGCCCGTGGATAACCACGGATAGAAAGGGTGCTAACACCTTCCCTTTCTATAATCTACCTCCCGAACCCGAGAAAAATCTCGAAAAGGAATTTTTTCTGTGCTTTTGTCCTTTCCTTGTTGGATAAAATAAAAGACAGTGGCGACTCTTGCTTACCGCGACACTTTGCAAAAACAAACGCAAACGCGAACCAGCATTAAAAAACAGTCAGTTCTCATTCCCACCGATCACAGAACAGGCGACTTTGCTGGAGAATAAATAAGTGAGGTGTACCTTAGGACTAGATCACTTGTGTTTTCAATTGTATGCTTTGATTTCTTTATCTTTGTTCTATTGTTTAAGTTTGAAATCCTCCACCCAGATTTGGGAAACATTCATAGATAGCAATACGTTATGGAAACTGTGCGGGGTATATCGACACGGTTGAAGCAATAGCTATATTAGTGCGACATATTTGTGAGTACCGGTAGCCTTTGAGTCAATCAAAGAGAATACGGGGCCGCTGAGTGATGTCACTAAGCACTAATGACCTAGAACCTTACTTGACCATCTTGGCCTTTTTTAGGGGTAGTGAGATGACCGACTTTGGTGCAGTCCGAAGTTGGTAGATACTCGATACTACACTCATTGAGGATTGTTTTCTTTGAATATTTTGGTCGCCAGTTAAGTGGCTAAACTAAAACGATGAACATAGAAAACAATCCAATGATATTGAGCTCCTTAGAACCCGGTTACTATTTATAGGACAGGTTTTGAGCCAACTAAACTCAAGAGGGTACTTACCTATGAAACCTCCTGCAAGCCTGAAACTAGGGTTTTTGTGTGACTTGCTTGTACATGTGTTTTTGCATACATCATAAAGCATCATATGCATCTGCTAACCATTTCAAGGGTTTATATCTTCATCTTTGTTCTTGTTTTGTAGGACATGGAGTCTCTCTGCAGGAAAACAATTCAAATCAACCTTGTAAGGGTACATCCTCAACTCAAGGAGCTTACATCCAGGATTCCCGAGAATTCTCTCTTCAGTGAAAGACATGGTAGACTCCTCAGCTTGGTTAACACCAACATTGAAGAAGACAAGATGAAAGTTCTCTTCTAGTTCTTTGACCCCCTACACCACTGTTTCACATTCCCTGATTATAAATTGGTGCCTACTTTGGAGGAATTTTCTCAACTCCTGAGAATTCCTATTCTTAGTCAACTACCCTACAACAGTACGGAAAGGGAACCAAAACTTGAAGATGTTGCTCAAGCATTACTCTTAAAACCATCCGACATCAAGGGGCATTGGGAAACCAAAAGTGGTATCAAAGGATTCTTGGAAAAGTTTCTATTTGAGAAGGCACGAGAATGCTGGAATTCTCTTGATCTACAAGCCTTTGAAGAGATTGTGGCACTCCTTATCTATGGGTTGGTTTTGTTCACAAATCCTGATCAACTTATAGATGTGAATGCTGTCAAGATTTTCATATCCAAGAATCCCATACCTACATTGCTTGGGGACATCCTCCACTCATTTTACACACGAACAATGAGGAAAAGAGGTGTTCTCATGTGTTGTACTCCTCTTCAAGCCAGGTGGTTTATTTCTCACCTTCCACAATCAGTTTTGAAGAATGAGCCGGGTTTAAGGTGGTCACAACGATTGATGACCCTCACACATTCTGATGTACATTGGTGTTCTCGGTCCAGAGAAAATGTCACCATCATTGATCGTTATGGGGAATTTCCTAATGTTCCATTACTTGGAATTAGGGGAGGAATTACCTACAACCCCTGTCTAGCTTTGGGACAATTTGGATATGCTCGGAGGGACGGCCCTCATGACATGCTGATTCCTGACCTAGTTTTTGACTTCGACAACGATGCGCAAGGACTTCGACAAAGGTTCATCAGAGCTCGGAGGATGCCTAATAAGGTGGATAGTAAGACACTGGGGCACAAGAATTCCATCCCCCTTGAGCCTTACCTCAAGTGGGTACGAACCCGCTCCCAGAATCTTATGATGCCATATCCTTACATTCTCCCCTTGATCAAAGAGCCTGTTATGGAAGGAGAGGTTCCATACGCCATCCTACATCCTGACATGCCAACATCATGGGAAGAAATGCAAAAGATTTGGATCCAACTCAAGGAAGAGCGGAATACTTTTGAAGCCAGCTTCTATGCCAGTGAAAAGAAGGTTTTGGAGCTTACCCACCGACTTCACGAGGAGGAGACCCTCAACACTTACATTGCTCCAAAAAGGATGCGCAATGTCTTTTTACATTAAGAATTTTGTAATATTTCGCCCATGGGGCACTTATGTACTAACAAATTGCTTCTTAATGTGACGTGTGTTCTCTTTTGTCTGCAACAAATTTGAATTTTTGAACCCTTGAATGCATTACATAAATAGCATACCATTCATCATATGCATAACAGGTACCCTTTTACAGGTCTCTTATCTTCTTCGTTGTTTATTTTAGCAATCATCATGTCTGCTGAACCTTCCACCGAGCAAGCTATCAAGGCCCTCCAGGCCCAAAATACCCAATTTCAAGAGTTGGTCATGAGCCTAACTAAGGGTCAGCAGGACTTGAAGACCCTGATCCTAAAAGAGAGGAAGAAGAAGAAGAAGAGGACCATCCTGTTCAACACCGGACGCAGGTTTGGAAACGGGCTGCAGAATGAAATTGATCTGGCCACCCCGTCTGGAGAGAGAGACAGTCCACAAGAAAGGTGGGCTCCTAGCCCTATGGTCTCCGACAACAAGACGGACTATGATGAAGAACAATATCCTCCTGCTGAGGATAAGTACAAACAGCTGGAGGACCGTTTAAACGCTATGGAAGTACAAAAGGTGTCCGGTCTGGACGTCGGAGATCTAGGTTTATCATCTGGGGTGGTGATTCCCCATAAATTCAAGGCACCTGCCTTTGCCAAGTATGACAGAGCTTCCTGTCCAAAGTTGCACCTCCGGTCATATGTAAGGAAGATCCAACCTTACACTGCTGATAAGAGCTTGTGGATCCATTTCTTTCAAGACAATCTTTCAGGGACTCAGGTTGAGTGGTTCTATCAGCTAGATGGAGCCAGTATCCGCAGCTGGGAGGATTTGGCTGCTGCATTCTTTAAGCATTATCAGTATAACTCCGACCTCACTCCTACGCGTACCCAACTCCAGGGTATGTCAATAGGGACGGGTGAGGGATTTAAAGAGTATGCTCAAAAATAGAGAAACCTTGCCGGAAGGGTGCAACCACCTTTAGCTGATCGTGAACTTGTTGATATGTTTTTGGGGACCCTGTCTGGTCCGTTCTTTAATCATCTGATTGGAAGCTCTTCAGCCGAGTTTACAGACCTTATCTTGACTGGTGAGAGGATTGAAGCTGGAATTAAGGCTGGAAAAATACAGAAGGGTGCCTCATCGAGCACTGAGAAGAGACCGTTTAAGAAAGAGTCTAGTGATGTCTACAGTTCAAGAAGACAGAACAGACCTGAACACCGCCAAGCTGTCAATGCGGTTGTTATCTCAAAACCTGCTGGTACTCCTCAGCATCACAACCAACAAAGGGATGAAAGACCTCGAAGGCAATTTACTCGTCTCAGCATGACTTTGTCTCAGATGTTACCACAATTGCTGAAGACTAATCTGGTGACTCTAAGAGAAGCTCCAAAGAATCAAAATACTGCATCACCGAAATATAACCCTAACGCCCGCTGTGCTTATCACTCCGATAGCCCGGGGCATAATACAGATGATTGTTGGAGTCTGAAAAACAAGGTGTAAGACTTAATTGATGCAAAGGAGATTGAGTTTGAGGCGCCTGAGAGGCCCAATGTTGTAACCGCTCCCATGCCCAAGCATGGAGTGAATGTTGTAGAGGAAGACTTGTTTGTAGTGTCTGTGGATGATATTGTTACTCCTCTGATGACTGTCAAGAAGAACATGTTGCTAGCCGGTTTATTTCCGGGCTGTGGTGAAGGTTTCCATGTGTGTTCTGTTTTACCTACTGGTTGTCCATCTTTGAAGTCAGGTATCCAAAACCTGATGGATAGTAAAGAGATCCTGTTTGAAAAGACTGTTGTTCCATCTATTCATTCTGAATACGTTGCCATCATTACCATTTTCGACAATTTTTCTAAGGCTCCCTCGAGGACGCCTGTTAGAATTACATTTGTTCCGAAGATTGCACCTGTAATCATCATTGTTCCGGGGCCCATCCCCTATACATCCGACAAAGTTGTCCCTTGGCACTATGGGGCAGACGTTTATGTTCTTGTAGTTAAGCAAGAGTTTGGTGCTGATACTGGCGTCAGCAACATTACTGGACCTGCTAAAGTCACCCGCAGTGGTATACTTTTCTCACCTGATATTGCTCCGCCAGCCATCCGAAGACCTGTTGTCATTAAGCCTGCAAGTATACCTACCTCCATTCCTGATCAAGTCCATGTTCCTACCCCTGTCGCCGAGTCATCTAACGCTCGGGGAAAAGGGATCACCACTGATATGTCTGTCCAGACGGAGGCACCAAAGACTATTGTTGTTGAAGCTTCCAAACAGGAGATGGAAGAGATTCTGAAGATTATTAAGAGGAGTGATTTTAATGTAGTTGAGCAACTGGGGAAAACCCCATCCAAGATCTCTATGTTATCACTGTTGTTGTGTTCAGAAGCCCATGCCAAGGCTCTGATCACCTTCCTGAAGACAGCCCATGTGCCACAAGAGACATCAGCTGATCAATTTACCGATTGTATGGCCAATTTAACTGCTGATAATGGTTTAGGTTTCTCTGACGCTGATCTGACTGCTAAAGGGAAGAACCATAACGATGCCCTGCATGTCTCCATTGAATGCAGGGGCACTACTCTTGCATATGTGTTGGTTAACACTGGTTCCTCGTTGAACGTCTTGCCCAAGAAAGCTCTAGACAGGCTGGATTGCGAAGGTTTGGAGCTAAAGCCGAGTAACATCGTTGTCCGGGCCTTTGATGGGTCTAAGAGGATGGTGCATGGTGAGGTTGATATTCCAATCAAAGTTGGTTCTCAGGTCTTCAACTCTACATTTTACATGATGGACATTCGGCCATCCTATTCTTGTTTGCTGGGTCGACCATGGATCCACAAAGCTGGAGCCGTAACCTCAACACTCCACCAGAAGTTGAAGTACCCGGTCAGAGGGAAGATTGTAACAGTTCAAGGGGAGGAAGAGTACATGGTCAGACACCTCAACTCATTCCGGTATGTAGAGATGGATGGGGAGTTCATTGAGACCCCATTTCAACACTTTGAAGAGGTTCCTCAGACACTGGCATCAGCTGAGACCGAGATAGAAGATTCTCCCATGAAGATGGCTTCCTTAAAGGATGCTCGGGCTGTTATTGAGAAGGGTGAGTATGCAAACTGGGGCCGACTTCCTGATTTCACTCAGAAGACTAACATGTTCGGTTTGGGTTTCATTGCAGAAGCTCAGAGGGCTGTTCGAAGTGCAAGGATTTGAAGACCTCATGTGTTCATCAGCAACTCGGGAGTAAATGCCATCGAGGATGACGTGGAAGAATCTGAATTCGACAGCTGGATCTATCCTACGACCAATGGTGGACCAAATAACTGGACAGCAAAGGATTTCATCCCTATTACTTTGGTTACTCAGTAATGAACTCTTTGTTTCGAATTTGTAATAGACAATGCTTTGAAACTTTATGGCCCGGTGTCTTACCCGGGGCACCGTGGCTTCATTTGTGAGGGCTTTTGTATGCCATTTTCATATATCATTAATAAAAGCATTGGACGTTTTCGCATTTTAAATTTTGTGCTCCTTGTCTTTCTTTGTTACATATTGCAAAACAGCTATTTTACACACACTCACATATACAGGTCCCAATCCACTATGGATCTCACTGGTAACGACTCTGCTACCGCTATTTATGACTTCGAAAATTCGATTAACTTAGCCGAAGACGAAGGTGAAGATGATTGCGAAGTGCCTGGTGAGCTTGCAAGACTGCTACTCCAGGAAGAGAGGGCCATTCAGCCACATGAAGAGCCAGTGGAAACGGTGAATCTGGGTACCGAGACAGACAAGAAGGAATTCAAGATCAGTGCAAATCTGGAGCTTAGTGTGAAATAGCGGTTGATTTAGATGTTGCATGACTACGTGGAGATCTTTTCCTCGTCTTACAAAGATATGCCTGGGTTGGATACTATGATCGGTGGATCTGGAACTGATTGTTTAACGCTGGTTCGCGAAATGTCGCGGTAAGCAAGAGTCGCCACCGTCTTTTATTTTCTCCAACATGGACAGGACAAAAGCACAACAAAATTCCTTTTGAGATAGTTCTCGGTTCGGGAGGTAGATTTATAGAAAGGGAAGGTGTTAGCACCCTTTCTATCCATGGTTATCCATGGGCTCTTAGATACTTGCTCATTGTGTTTTCAAAATGTTTGTTTGCTTTTCAAGTGTGAGTGGGTTTGAAAAAGTTTCGTTTAAAGATTTCAGATCGACTCTTATATCGGTCCTCAAGAGTGTTTGAAAAATTGTTTTGAAAGCTTTTTGAAAAGTGTCAGTGTGAAAAGAGTTTTTGATTTGTTTTTTGAAATAAAGCAAGTATCTATGAGTCATCTACCTACCCTAAGGAATTAGGCTGTGTAAATGTCCTTAAGGTAGTGCCATCCCACCATTGAGAGGTAGGTAGCACCACCGTTGGAGGTGTTCGGGTCAATTCGTTTGTTAGGGACAATGTGGTCACCAGAGCAATAGTAGGACACCTTAGAAGCTACCCTTATGCCATTGATCCTTTTTAATTCCGAGGCAACCGTTCCGAGGCAACTGGATCATGTTATGGACATAAGGACTTACTAAAACGTCCTATACTCGACGACCACGTTTCGAGGGCAAGGCAACAGTGAGGCGTACCCTAAGAGTGGTGTGTGAATTTGTGTGTCATTTTTCATGTTATGTTTTATCTTGTACATGTATCATGGTGATCTACGCTTGTTTTTAATTTAGGCCATACATTCTTTCATGCAAAGTTTAGCAGTTTTTTAAGAGCGGAAATTAAAATGCGGAAAGTAAAATCCTACGCTATTACAAGGCGCGGGTCTATACATCGCCAAATTAACAAAGACCCGTTTGATAAAAAGATGCGGAAAGTAAAACCTAATTACTATTACAAGGCTTGAGCAATTACATAATATTCATAAAGGAAAATAAGAATAAATGCGCGAAAGGAATAAAGTTGAACGTTCGAGGGCGTTGGACCCTTTGGAAATTAAATTGAAATTAAAAGCTAATTAATTATTAATTTAAAGAAAAGAAATGTTTTTTAGGTTTTTTTTGTATTTATGAAATAAAGAAATTAAAATTGAAGAGAAACCCTAATTCTAAGTTGTTTTTAGTTATTAATGAAAAAATATTCAAGTTTAACCTAATTTACTAAATATTTAATGTACATGTTTATTTATAAAAATATTTAATAATTAATAATAATAATAATGATGAGAAAATTATTTATTAAAAAAATGATGAAAAGTTAAAAACCCTAATTTCTACATATTTTAATAGTGAAATTAATATTAATAACAATAAACATTTTTTTTTGATTTTTCTGTATTTATTTTTATTATGAAAACTATTTATTGGAAATTAAAGAAAACAATTAAAATAATTAATAGAATTAATAAAGAAAAACAAATAAAAATTGAAAATTGATGCAAACCATGGGGGGTATTCAGACCCAAAGGGAGGTTTTTTTTAAGTATTCTGGCCCATTAGACAGAAAGCCTTGTTTGACTTTCTGGCATCACGTGCGTGTTCATTGACTCCTGAGTACCGTGGTCTGCATTCTTTGGCCATTGGATTGGGTTTCATGCATAAGTTGTTCAACTTTGGCCATTTGGCTTTTGGCTTTTGGCTTTTGGCTTTTGGCCATTTGGCTTTTGGCCATTTGGCTTTTGGCCTCAATTTTCCTTAATGAACCTGCATGGGATCCTGTCTAAATCTGCAGTGTTGAATCTCATGAACATATTAAATAAAATCATAAAATGCAAATAAAGCCAATATATGAAGAAATTTAATGTTTATGCACAATATGGCATATATGAATGATTATACCCTTTTGATCATGGAGATCAAATCAATCTTACCCTTACTGGATAATCAGTGACCTGAATATTAGTGACCTGAATGCTTTTATGCCCTTTGGATCATGGAGATCAAGCCAACCTTATCCTTACTGAAGAAGTAGTGAGCTGTTGGTTTGTAACTGTGATGGCTTGTTTGTAGTGAGAGAGGGATTTGTAATAAGGATTTCAAGGTTTTAGGGTTCTTGAAAGAATTTGATATTCTAACAGTGTTGTGGCAAGGTTTTTTCTCTCTTTTTCTCCTCTCTGGTTTGTGTGAAAAGAAGGTGATTATATAATGGAAATTAGGGTAAAGAAAATGGGTTTTGAATGTGCAATTGGGCCTCCAATGTTCACTTGAGTTCGTCACTTTCCAGGCTAAATCGCAGGGACTTAAGTACAATTTTTGAAGTTGAAATGTGAAAACAAAATGTAGCCGACATCGATAACTAACTCCTGTCCGAAAATCGGCTCAATCGGATAAACGGTGAATTAGTTATGAATTTTTGAAGTTTCAGCTCAAACAAACTTATTTTGGGCTCCAGTGTCGACTCTGACACGTTCTTCAATAAAAAACTGGTATTGATCGGAGCATAATCCGGTCTCGACTTTTGAAGCAAAGTTGTAGATCTACGAGTTAGGGACCTTGTATAAAAATATGAGCCCAATCCGATAAAAATTGACCGAGTTATGAATTTTCGAAGTTTCGGCCCAGATGAAATAGTATTCAGCATTCAGGATTTTCGGTGTGTCACGCACTCTGAGCAAAAAATGAAGGCCTTTTGAATACCGTTTGAACTCAATACCTTCTGTGAAAATGTAGCCAACTCAATTTTTGAAATGTCGGCGCTGGAACCAGCTCGATACGATGAAAATCGACCAAGTTATGATTTTCTGAACATGACGCAAATAAACTTCTGTCACAAATTTTCTGTATGAAAATACTTGATAAATCCACATTTTTGAAGACCTTCTGATCGAAATTGGCTTCCAGCCGTGAGAGATGAAAACATAGATAATGTCAAGACAGAATTTTGGCCACCAGAACGGGTTCAAAACGAGCCACGATCTTCAAGTTATGAATTTTTTTAGCGCGTAAAAACTACACTTTCAGCACACTTTTTCACCATATTTCTTCGAGAAAACTCACACATTCGGATACCTTCTTTAAAGAATTGACTCTTGAGCCGAACCTGAATTTGAGAATACGTTATCAGAGATATCTTGGAGAAAGAATACCTGAATATGACGCGCCGGGTTAGACTTGTGAATTTTTCTTGAAATATTTTGAGAAATATGGGAGGGCAAATTTTGGGGTACAACAGTTGCCCCTGTTCAATCTTCTTAGACCTGGGGATGAAGATTGGCTAGCGTGCCTTTTGTAATCTGAAGGTGGAAGATGATTGAACACTAGAGTGCCTAGAAATTTGCACTCACATAGTACAATGTCAGCAGTGTGATGCAGGGAATGAGCTTACAGATGCCATTTGGAGACTGTAGGTATGTGGAGATGGGCTTATAGATGCCATCTGGAAGTATGATAGTACCTTGTCGGGAATGGGCTTATAGACGCCACCTAGGTGTCGATCGCGTAAGAGATTCCTTAGCGAGAACTTGTGTACCTGAGAAAGAAAAATAATTACCTGGCCTGTTACAGGAGTTGATCTTCAAACTCTTTACGTAGATGTGCCCTGGCTGGATACAGGAATCGAATCTTTAAACTCTTCAGACGTGCCCTGGCAGGATACAGGAATCGAGTCCGGAGAATATTAGTCGTCAACAGATACACCCTGGCAAGATACAGGAATCAGATCTTCGAACTCTTCAGACGTGCCCTGGCAAGATACAGGAATCGAGTCCAGAGAATATAGTAAGGTTGGTGAGTTGTCTCTACTGACAGGTTATCCTCATGGACGAGTGGTCTTTAACGACGAGTGTCTATAACGACGAGTGTCTATAACGACGAGTGTCTATAACGACGAGTGTCTATAACGACAAGTGTCTATAACGACGGGTGTCTATAACGACGAGTGTCTATGACGACGGGTGTCTATGACGACGAGTGTCTATAACGACGAGTGTCTATGACGACGGGTGTCTATGACGATGGGTGTCTATGAAGACGAGTGTCTATAATGACGAGTGTCTATAACGACGAGTGTCTATGACGACGAGTGTCTATAACGACGAGTGTCTATAACGACGGGTGTCTATAACGATGAGTGTCTATAACGACGGGTGTCTATAACGACGAGTGTCTATAACGACGAGTGTCTATGACGACGCGTGTCTATAACGACGAGTGTCTATGACGACGAGTGTCTATGACGACGAGTGTCTATCACGACGAGTGTCTATAACAACGAGTGTCTATAACGACGAGTGTCTATAACGACGAGTGTCTATAACGACGAGTGTCTATAACGACGAGTGTCTATAACGAGGAGTGTCTATAACGACGGGTGTCTATAACGACGAGTGTCTATAAAGACGAGTGTCTATAACGACGAGTGTCTATAACGATGAGTGTCTATAGCGACGAGTGTCTATAGCGACGAGTGTCTATAACGACGAGTGTCTATAACGACGAGTTGGATCAGAGAAATATTTCGGCATTGATTTAACTGGATTTGTATTCTTTGACTGGGTTGGTCTCTTTTGACTGTATTCGTCTACATAGCTGATCTTTTAACTGTATCCTTCCTGAAAGGTAAAGGTCAGTCATGTGCAATGCATGATATAGATCAAGCAATAATATTTTTCAACACATGAGATTGTATGATATGATGCGTATATACATGTATCATGATGTATAACAATGTGATGTTTATGAATGTATCTGCGTCTAGGAAAATAGATCCTTGACGGATGCCGGAAAGTCAAATCTTGGGCTGATGTTGAAGAGTGAGATTCTTCGTTTCCGTTGGGGATGATTGCAAGAATACCGGTCGGAGAAGATAACTCCGTTGGGGAATAAACTTGGCGAATAGATTACTTTGCGGGGAAAGAGAGGTACTTTGCTAAGGTTGATGAGGATAACTCCGCTGGGGATACCGTTGTTGTGCTCTGTTGGAAGTTTTGATGAACTCCGCTGGGGAATAAGAAGAACTTTGCCGAGGACGATCTTTCCGTGGCTTTTAGCTGAGGATAACCCAGTTATAAGCTCTGGTGGAGAAATAACCTTTGAATAAAACCGGGGAGACGTTCGTGCTCTGCAGGTGACAAGCTTCCAGAATCTACTGGGGATAAGCTTCCTGCTGGGGAGTTTGATTCCACTTTCCTGGGGAAACTTTTGGACTGGACTCTCCTGGACAACTTATTATTGCCCCTGTTCCTGAGGTGAGGGAAGAAGATACATGTGGAGGTGCTTCATGACTGTCGATTGACAACTCTTCTTCTGGTAGGCAAGTGACGAGATGCCGGGACATAGTCGTACGCTTAAATCCCTAATTTTTTCCTGGACCACCCTTTCGGGTTTTCAGTCCACCGGGATACCCATTTTTGCCCAAGCCGCCTTTTCAGGTTTTCGGCTTGCCGGGAGTACAGATTTTTCATATTCATCCCTTATTTTTGCCCGAACCCTTTTGGTTCGTCGGGAAGCCCTTATTTTTTCCTAGGTGTGTCAACCTAGCGGGTCTTTGATTTTGCGTAGTATTTTTTCGACTATGTCCATGCTCTCAGGATGTAGGGAGGTGCCCCTGTTATTGTGTTTCCGTGCTACCAGAAGATGTTCGCTTGATCGTCCAATGCCCCTAGTGATTCAGATGGAGATTTGCCCCAGGCTATTTGGCATTTGAGAGATTCTCTGAATCTTGACTTAACTGCCCCAGATGACGGACAATGATCATGTCATGCCCCTTGTTTGGAAGTGCTTTTATTCCCAAGATATTCTTCGTGCGAATTTCTTTGCTGTTCGAACAACAAGTCATATGCAAACGAAGTTATGTTAAAATGCAAAGCTTATGTCTGTCTTGAAGATTTTTAAAAATGCATTTTTCAGTAAAACAAGCAAGCTTTGTAAAATGTGATGTCAACTTAAGATTTTACAACGAGCCTTAAGGAGTCAGGATACCTTTCGTAACAGTATGCCTTCGAACTAACCCACGCTTCAGCTAGGACTTTTGAGGGTTATAACGTGGCCTGGTTCACGGTTTACGAAACAAAGGATAAAGGCTCAAAGTATTTGTACCCACCCGCTCTTCGTGATGTTCTTCGGTCCTAAACTCAGCTAATCGTGCATTAGATCTTTTTTGAATCTTTGCTCTGATATTCCAGTGATGGTTCAGATATTGACAGTTTATTTTGAATAGGTAGTCATTCCTTTTTTGGTTGAGGGTTTGTAGGACCTCTTTCTTTTTTGATTTTGTTATCCCTGTTTTTTGCCTGAACTGTTTCTTTTGTGATTACAGTCAGATGGATGCCCCAGTTTTGTAAGTCTCCCTCATAGGTTTTGACTTATTGGGCTTTTATTTTTAAGAGACAATGACTGCCTGTCTTTATGATTATTCGGAACCATCACTGTCTTTTTTTGTTTTGTGAGGACCTCTTTGGTGCTATTCGTTTCGCACTTGGATCAACTGAGAGAACTACCCTGCCCCAGGTTATGATTAAGGGTTTTAATTTTCGAAAAGAAAAACTCCTACTTATTTGGCTCAGAGGGGTTGACGAGGGATTATCTTCCTTATAACTCCAGTGTTTAGGAATTGAAACAATGCCTGTACCTCATCAGCGAGGTCTGTTCAAAAGCATACTGTAGATTGTGGTATCATTTTCGTCATCCTCCCTCAAGAGGCTTAGCATTATTAATTGAGAGTTGACATCAAAAATGAAAGCAGTTTGAATATAGCGAATGCGAATATATTGATTCAAAACAGACATATGCGATGCATTAATGAAATAACAGTGTTTGACATGAATAAATGTTTGAACAGTCAAAAGAAAGTTACAACTTGAAAAATTCTAACGGACAAAAAAGTCTTCTCCTCTCAGGACTTGTTACTTCAGCTGGTGAATCCTGCAGGGATGGTAGAAGAATTCAGCTTGACCCACTTGGGTGAAATCCACTACTCCTTCATTGATCAGGTCCTGGACCTTGTTCTTCAGAGCCCAGCAGTCGGTAGTGTCATGTCCAGGACTATCAGAGTGGTATGCACATCTTTTGTTGGGATGATAGTTAGGAGCAGAGATGTTGGGGTTCCGGGGAGGAGCCCTTAGTGTAATCAGATTCAACCTCAACAGGTGTTATAGAGCTTGAAACAGCGACACGTTAAGCTGGGTGAATTGCCTCTTGGACCTGCTTGGCTTACTCTGATCAACCTGTTGCTCTGGGCGAGGTTGATGTTGGGCTTGTGAAGTGGTAGCAATTTGTAAAGGTCTATTCTTCAGCATACCAGATTCTTGTCCTCTTGGAAGCTGATCAAAGACCTGGTCCCTGACTTGGACTGGTTGCTTCATGTTGGATCTGTCTTGGTGGAGTTGACTGATCATGGTCCTCAACTCTTCTTGCTCCCGAGCTAAACCTTGGATGAGAACCCTTTTCCCCAGCATCTGGGTTTTCATTGTATCTACCTCAGCTTGTAGACGTTTCAGCTGTTCGTCCTTGTCATCTTCGGGGCTTTGCTTGGCCAAATTCCCCATAAGGAGTGTCCTAAACTCTTCCTGCCCCTTGGATAGGCTTAAGCAGATCTCCCTGAACTGAGTCTCTTGAGCATGAAGACCTTGATTATCTTGTTGGGAAGCCATTGCTAAAATAAACAGCGAAAAGGGGTAAGCGACCTGTAACAAGGGTACCTATGATGCACTGTATGTATGCATGCAATGTTTTCAAGGATCTCGCGGGGTAAATAAGAAAATTGTTAGAGTTTGAATCTGGTAGCTTGATTGAAGGAACTGCATGTTGTTGAGAGTCCTTCTTCAAGGGTCAAAGGCTCACCATATCCAGTGGGTCATAGCCCCTGACAACCTTGGCTAGAGGAAAATAAATCCCCTTTGCCCCTTGCTGGACAGTTGGTTCATCATGACCTGCATCACAAGCCCTTGAGATCCTTGAAACGGGTTAGTCTTTATGCAGGATGCATGCAATGGTATGATGTTATGCTATGCATGGGGTAATGTAGGCAAATCCTATTATGAGTCCCAATTAAGGACTGTAAACAAAACCTGCAAGAAACTCAAGTGTCAGATAACAAGCATGCAAATAGTCAAGTTAGAAGGCACACAAGTCACACAAGAGAAGCCCTTAGAGTTTAGGCCAGCATGAAGTTTGGGGTACTACCCTCTTGAAGTTGGTGGGCTCAAACCTATCCTATCAGAAGTAACCGGGTTCTAAGGGTCCCAATATCATTGGATTGCTTTCATTGTTCATCGTTTCGATTTAGCCACTGAACTGGCGACCAAAATATTCCAAGAAAACAACCCTCAATTGAGTGTAGTATCGAGTATCAACCAACCTCGGACTGCACCAAAGTCAGTTATCTCACTACCCTAAAGAGGCCAAGATGGTTCAATTAAGGTTCCTAAGGTCAGTTGATGCTTCACGACACCACGCGGCGGCCCCGTACTCTCCTTGACTGGACTGAAGGGTTACCGGTACTCACCAAAGTGCCACATCAACGTAGCAGACTGCTTCAACCATGTCGGTATACCCTACACAGTTCCCTCACAGTCTTGTTGATAATTTCTAAGAAGGTATCCCCCAGATCCGGGTTAGGATCTATAGAACTCCCAAGACAGTACCCACAATAATAAAGCAAGCAATTCAGACAATTGAAAACACAAGTGATCTTAGTCCTAAGGTACACCTCACTTTAAAATATTCCCCAGCAGAGTCGCCAGTTCTGTGATCGGTGGATCTGGAACTGACTGTTTAACGCTGGTTCGCGAAATGTCGCGGTAAGCAAGAGTCGCCACCGTCTTTTATTTTCTCCAACATGGACAGGACAAAAGCACAGCAAAATTCCTTTTGAGATAGTTCTCGGTTCGGGAGGTAGATTTATAGAAAGGGAAGGTGTTAGCACCCTTTCTATCCATGGTTATCCATGGGATCTTAGATACTTGCTCATTGTGTTTTCAAAATGTTTGTTTTCTTTTCAAGTGTGAGTGGGTTTGAAAAAGTTTCGTTTAAAGATTTCAGATCTACTCTTATATCGGTCCTCAAGAGTGTTTGAAAAATTGTTTTGAAAGCTTTTTGAAAAGTGTCAGTGTGAAAAGAGTTTTTGATTTGTTTTTTGAAATAGAGCAAGTATCTATGAGTCATATACCTACCCTAAGGAATTAGGCTGTGTAAATGTCCTTAAGGTAGTTCCATCCCACCATTGAGAGGTAGATAGCACCACCGTTGGAGGTGTTCGGGTCAATTCGTTTGTTAGGGACAGTGTGGTCACCAGAGCAATAGTAGGACACCTTAGAAGCTACCCTTATGCCATTGATCCTTTTTAATTCCGAGGAAACCGTTCCGAGGCAACTGGATCATGTTATGGACATAAGGACTTACTAAAATGTCCTATACTCGACGACCACGTTTCAAGGGCAAGGCAACAGTGAGGCGTACCCTAAGAGTGGTGTGTGAATTTGTGTGTCATTTTTCATGTTATGTTTTATCTTGTACATGTATCATGGTGATCTACGCTTGTTTTTAATTTAGGCCATGCATTCTTTCATGCAAAGTTTAGCAGTTTTTTAAGAGCGGAAATTAAAATGCGGAAAGTAAAATCCTACGCTATTACAAGGCGCGGGTCTATACATCGCCAAATTAACAAAGACCCGTTTGATAAAAAGATGCGGAAAGTAAAACCTAATTACTATTACAAGGCTTGAGCAATTACATAATATTCATAAAGGAAAATAAGAATAAATGCGCGAAAGGAATAAAGTTGAACGTTCGAGGGCGTTGGACCCTTTTGAAATTAAATTGAAATTAAAAGCTAATTAATTATTAATTTAAAGAAAAGAAATGTTTTTTAGGTTTTTTTGTATTTATGAAATAAAGAAATTAAAATTGAAGAGAAACCCTAATTCTAAGTTGTTTTTAGTTATTAATGAAAAAATATTCAAGTTTAACCTAATTTACTAAATATTTAATGTACATGTTTATTTACAAAAATATTTAATAATTAATAATAATAATAATGATGAGAAAATTATTTATTAAAAAAATGATGAAAAGTTAAAAACCCTAATTTCTATATATTTTAATTTGTTAAGAAAAAGATTTAAGTTTTAAAACCTAATTTAACTAAATTAATTATTTAACATTTATTTACAAACTAAAATAATAGTGAAATTAATATTAATAACAATAAACATTTTTTTTTGATTTTTCTGTATTTATTTTTATTATGAAAACTATTTATTGGAAATTAAAGAAAACAATTAAAATAATTAATAGAATTAATAAAGAAAAACAAATAAAAATTGAAAATTGATGCAAACCATGTGGGGTATTCAGACCCAAAGGGAGGTTTTTTTGAAGTATTCTGGCCCATTAGACAAAAAGCCTTGTTTGACTTTCTGGCATCACGTGCGTGTTCATTGACTCCTGAGTACCGTGGTCTGCATTCTTTGGCCATTGGATTGGGTTTCATGCATAAGTTGTTCTACTTTGGCCATTTGGCTTTTGGCTTTTGGCTTTTGGCTTTTGGCCATTTGGCTTTTGGCCTCAATGTTCCTTAATGAACCTGCATGGGATCCTTTCTAAATCTGCAGTGTTGAATCTCATGAACACATTAAATAAAATCATAAAATGCAAATAAAGCCAATATATGAAGAAATTTAATGTTTAGGCACAATATGGCATGCATGAATGATTATACCCTTTTGATCATGGAGATCAAATCAATCTTACCCTTACTGGATAATCAGTGACCTGAATATTAGTGACCTAAATGCTTTTATGCCCTTTGGATCATGGAGATCAAGCCAGCCTTATCCTTACTGAAGAAGTAGTGAGCTGTTGATTTGTAACTGTGATGGCTTGTTTGTAGTGAGAGAGGGATTTGTAATAAGGATTTCAAGGTTTTAGGGTTCTTGAAAGAATTTGATATTGTAACAGTGTTGTGGCAAGGTTTTTTCTCTCTTTTTATCCTCTCTGGTTTGTGTGAAAAGAAGGTGATTATATAATGGAAATTAGGGTAAAGAAAATGGGCTTTGAATGTGCAATTGGGCCTCCAATATTCACTTGAGTTCGTCACTTTCCAGGCTAAATCGCAGGGACTTAAGTGCAATTTTTGAAGTTGAAATGTGAAAGCAAAATGTAGCCGACATCGATAACTAACTCTTGTCCGAAAATCAGCTCAATCGGATAAATGGTGAATTAGTTATGAATTTTTGAAGTTTCAGCTCAGACAAACTTATTTTGGGCTCCAGTGTCGACTCTGACACGTTCTTCAATAAAAACTGGTATTGATCGGAGCATAATCCAGTCTCGACTTTTGAAGCAAAGTTGTAGATCTACGAGTTAGGGACCTTGTATAAAAATATGAGCTCAATCCGATAAAAATTGACCGAGTTATGAATTTTCGAAGTTTCGGCCCAGATGAAATAATATTCAGCATTCAGGATTTTCGGTGTGTCACGCACTCTGAGCAAAAAATGAAGGCCTTTTGAATACCGTTTGAACTCAATACCTTCTGTAAAAATGTAGCCAACTCAATTTTTGAAATTTCGGCGCCGGAACCAGCTCGATATGATGAAAATCGACCAAGTTATGATTTTCTGAACATGACGCAAATAAACTTCTGTCACAAATTTTCTGTATGAAAATACTTGATAAATCCACATTTTTGAAGACCTTCTGATCGAAATTGGCTTCCAGCCGTGAGAGATGAAAACATAGATAATGGCAAGACGGAATTTTGGCCACCGGAACAGGTTCAAAACGAGCCACGATCTTCAAGTTATGAAGTTTTTTAGTGCGTAAAAACTGCACTTTCAGCACACTTTTTCACCATATTTCTTCGAGAAAACTCACACATTCGGATACCTTCTTTAAAGAATTGACTCTTGAACCGAACCTGAATTTGAGAATACGTTATCAGAGATATCTTGGCGAAAGAATACCTGAATATGACGCGCCGGGTTGGACTTGTGAATTTTTCTTGAAATATTTTGAGAAATATGGGAGGGCAAATTTTGGGGTACAACAGATACCGACATTGTGGTTCATCGCCTGCCTACCAAGGAAGACTGCCCTCCGGTAAAACAGAAGGTTCGTCGTATGCGTCTAGAGATGTTCGAGAAAATCAAGGCCGAAGTTATGAAACAGTTTGATACCGGTTTCCTAGCAGTAACTTCTTACCCTCAGTGGGTTGCCAATGTGGTTCCGATACCGAAGAAGGATGGTAAGGTTCGAATGTGTGTTGACTATAGGGATTTGAACAGGGCGAGCCCTAAGGATGACTTCCCTCTACCTCACATCGATGTTCTGGTTGACAATACTGCTCAGCACAAGGTATTCTCCTTTATGGATGGTTTCTCCGGTTACAATCAGATAAAGATGGCTCCCGAAGACATGGAGAAGACCACTTTTGTTACTCAGTGGAGTACCTTTTGCTACAAGGTCATGCCTTTTGGGTTGAAAAATGCTGGGGCAACATATCAGCGTGCCATGGTTGCTTTGTTTCATGACATGATCCATCATGATATTGAAGTATACGTCGACGATATGATTGCGAGGTCCCAAACTAAGGAGGAACACCTTGACCATCTACAAAAGCTGTTTGACCGGTTAAAGTTGTACAAGCTGAGATTGAACCCAAACAAATGCACCTTCAGGGTACGGTCTGGTAAACTGCTGGGTTTCGTCGTAAGCGACAAAGGTATTCAAGTGGACCCTGACAAAGTGAAAGCCATACAAGAGATGCCAGCTCCCAAGACAGAGAAAGAGGTCAAAGGGTTTTTAGGACGTCTGAACTACATTGCCCGATTCATCTCACACCTAATTGCTACTTGTGAGCCAATCTTCAAACTGCTGAAGAAAGATCAAGTGGTACGTTAGAACAACGAATGTCAGGCCTATTTCGAAAGAATCAAAGAGTATCTCCAGGAGCCGCCCATTCTAATGCCACCAGTCAAAGGGAGACATCTAATCTTATACTTGACAGTACTTGACAACTCAATGGGGTGTGTGCTGGGTCAACATGACGAGTCTGGCCGAAAAGAGCATGCTATTTATTACCTTAGCAAAAAGTTTACCGACTGTGAGACCCGATACTCACTGCTCGAGAAAGCTTGTTGTGCTTTGGAATGGGATGCTCGCCAGTTAAAACAGTATATGTTGACTCACACTACTCTGTTGATTTCAAAGATGGATCCAATCAAGTATATCTTTGAAAAGCCTGCCTTGGCCGGAAGAATAGCAAGATGGCAGATGATCTTGACTGAATATGACATCCAGTACACGACTCAAAAAGCAATCAAGGGAAGTGTATTGGCATACCATTTGGCGCATCAGGCAGTGGATGATTACCAGTCTATGAATTTTGAATTTCCATACGAGAATATCATGGTAGTGACTGATTGTGAGACACCTGGACCGGATGAAGGACCTGAGGAAGGATCCCGATGGTCTATTCACTTTGATGGAGCTTCAAATGCTTTGGGTAATGGCATCGGCGCTATGATCATATCTCCTAAAGGCTCTCATACTCCGTTTACCGCCCGACTATGTTTCAACTGCACCAACAACATGGCGGAGTATGAAGCATGCATCATGGGTCTTCGAGCTGCAATTGACCTAAGGATTAAGTTTCTGAGTGTCTTCGGAGATTCCGCTCCCGTGATCAGTCAGATCAAAGGAGAGTGGGATACGAAACACCCGAATCTCATTCCTTACAAGGAGTATGTATTGATGTTGCTTCCCCATTTCGAGGAGATAACCTTTGAACACTTCCCAAGAGAGGAGAATCAGTTGGCGGACGCGTTAGCTAAGATGTCTTCTATGTTCAAAGTCAAGTGGGACAATGAGGCTCCCCGGATCATTATTTGGAAATTGGATGAACCTGTACATTGCTGTGATATTGAGTCCGAAGAGGTAACAGAAAAGCCTTGGTATCATGAAATGAAGAGGTACCTTGAAGCTCAAGAATACCCCAAGGGTGCATCTGTTAATGACAAGAAGTTTCTGAGAAGGTTCGCGGCAAAGTTCTTCATCAGCAATGGCATTCTTTACAACGTAACCATGATTCAACCTTACTACGTTGTGTGGATAAAATTGAAGCAGAAAGAATCATGGCAGAGCTGCATGAAGGTACTTTCGGAACTCATTCCAGTGGACATACCATGGCAAACAAGTGCCAAGTTTATGCTGATAAGGTGCACATACCTCTAGTTCCTCTGAATGTTTTGACAGCACCGTGGCCTTTTACAATGTGGGGCATTGATATGATCGGCGAGATCAGACCTACGGCATCCAACGGGCATCGTTTCATCCTGGTAGCGATTGATTACTTTACAAAGTGGGTTGAAGCAGCTTCCTTTGCTACCGTAACCATGAACGTCGTGGCACGGTTCATTCGGCACAACCTGATCTGCCGATACGGTGTACCAGAGAGGATCATTACGGACAATGGTACCAATCTTAACAACAAAATGATCACTGAGCTCTGCGAGCAATTCAAGATACAACACCACAACTCTTCTCCCTACCGGCCGAAGATGAATGGGGCTGTCGAAGCAGCAAATAAGAACATTAAGAAGATTGTGCAGAAGATGACAGTGACATACAAAGACTGGCACGAGATGTTACCATTTGCTCTTCATGGGTACCGTACCTCAGCACGGACGTCAGCAGGGGCAACACCCTATTCCTTGGTTTATGGCATGGAAGCAGTTTTGCCCGTTGAAGTTCAGATACCCTCTCTTGGGATCATGAAGGATGCAGGTTTGAGCAAAGACGAATGGATCCAGACCCGACTTGATCAATTGAATCTAATCGACGAAAAGAGACTTACTGCTATTTGTCATGGTCAGACGTACCAAAAACGAATGATCAAGGCATTTAACAAGAAAGTCAGACGACAAGAGTATCAAGTTTGGGACCTGGTAATCAAGCGCATTATTCTACCTCAAGGTGATTCCAAGGGCAAATGGACCCCTACTTACGAAGGGCCATTTGTGGTTAAGAACATCTTCTCAGGAGGAGCAATGATTCTAACCACCATGGATGGTGACGACCTTCCTCACCCCGTCAATGCAGACATAGTAAAAAGATACTACGCATAATCAAAGACCCGCTAGGTTGACTGGCCTAGGCAAAAATAAGGGCTTCCCGGCGAACCAAAAGGGTTCGGGCAAAATAAGGGATGAAAATAAAAAAATCTTTACACCCGGCAAGTCGAAAACCTGAAAAGGCGGCTTGGGCAAAAATGGGTATCCCAGTGGACTGAAAACCCGAAAGGGCTTGTCCAGGAAAAAGTTAGGGATTAAAGCGTAACACTATGTCTCATTAGATCACCTCGCATCCGGACTTCAGTATCAACTATCAGGCTCTGACGACACCAGTCAATCAGATTCATCTTCAACTAAGCAGCAAAGTGATGATATGCTTGAAGATATAAAGGCAATAGCAGAGATGGAACCCAGTGGGACTATTCACATAGCTGTTTTGTTTTCTTTTCACAAATTGTATAAATTCTATTTGTTCGGCGGCGTTCTCTTATTAGGACGTCAGCCTCTTGTACAAAACGCCTATATACAGGCCAAACTTCAAAGTCAATACAAATTCATTTTCAAACAAATTTCAAATTGTTTTTCCTTTATCTGTTTTGTTTTACAAAGAACGTCCAATGTTCATTTTTTATATATGCATTTGACATTAATTGCTGCTCATAAATATTTACATACGAAACAAAGGACTAATTACGGGTGATATCAGAAGTAGGGGCAATAAGAATTGACTGAGCGGTTTAGTTGCTCTGTCCACCAGGTACCAAGGTATATATTCAGCTGAAGAATGTGACCAAGATACCTTCACTCCCTGCAAAGTAAGACAATAATGGTAGCTCTCCCTACTGAGACCTGCAACCATGGACGAATCAGCCATACTCTTCCCCAAGCAGAGTTAGTCTACCATTAGCCCTAAAAAGGTTGGGTATCCCCAGAAGGTCCTAGTATTCCCCAGAGGAGTATAAAGATATCCTCCAGCAAGCGTAAGAGCATCCCCGGCAGTCTTAATATTCCTTGACAGAGTATAAGAATGTTCCCCATCAGAATACAAGATACCCCCAGTGGAGACATTGCCCCAGCGCAGTCTAAAAAAGATTCCCTGCCAGAACTAAATCATCTTACCCACGTAGATTCTGGAAGCTTGTCCCTTGAAGAATACAAATGTATCTCCCCAGCCAAATTCAGAAGGTTATCCTCACAAGAGTCTAACCGGGTTATCCTCAGCAAGTTGCAACTGAAAGATCATCCCCAGCAAAATTCTTTCTTTCCCCAAGCAGGACTTCTATCCTCAACAGATTCAATATCATCAGCAATGGTAATCAATCCCCAGTGTAGTTCATCATCAACATCCCCAACAGAGTTTATCAACGGAATCCCCAACGGAGTTTATCGTTAAAATCTCAGCAAAGTATCTCTTCCCCACGGAGTATTTCCCCTCGGAGTAATCTCTTCATCAGTTTATTCTCCAACGGAGTTCTTTTCTCCTGCAGGTTTATTCTCACAATCATCTTCTTCCGTCATCCTCAGTGGAAACTAAGAACTCAACTCTATTCTCCAGCAGTTCCGGGATTTATTTTCCCCAGCTAAAACATCACATTTCCATACATCATGGTACATGCGCATACGCATCATACCATACAATCTCATTTATGTTGAGAACATCATTGCTTGATCCATATCATGCATTGCATATGACTGACCTTTACCTTTCAGGAAAGATCCAGTTAAGTTCTCAGCTATGTCAAAGACCTCCTCTGGTTCAGTTAAATCGACTCCTAAAGATTTTTCTGATGCCGATCCAGTTGAAGTTATTCCAAGACCTCCTTTGGTTCAGTTAAATCGATTCCTAAAGATTTTTCTGATGCCGATCCAGTTGAAGTTATTCCAAGACCTCCTCTGGTTCAGTTAAATCGATTCCTAAATATTTTTCTGATGCCGATCCAGTTGAAGTTATTCCAAGACCTCCTCTGGTTTAGTTAAATCAATTCCTAAAGATTTTTCTGATGTCGAGCCAGTTGAAGTTATTCCAAGACCTCCTCTGGTTCAGTTAAATCGATTCCTAAAGATTTTTCTGATGCCGATCCAGTTGAAGTTATTCCAAGACCTCCTCTGGTTCAGTTAAATCAATTCTTAAAGATTTTTCTGATGCCAATCCAGTTGAAGTTATTCCAAGACCTCCTCTGGTTCAGTTAAATCGATTCCTAAAGATTTTTCTGATGCCGATCCAGATGAATTTATTCCAAGACCTCCTCTGGTTCAGTTAAATCGATTCCTAAAGATTTTTCTGATGCCGATCCAGTTGAAGCTATTCCAAGACCTCCTCTGGTTCAGTTAAATTGATTCCTAAAGGTTTTTATGATGCCGATCCAGTTGAAGCTATTCCAAGACCTCCTCTGGTTCAGTTAAATCGATTCCTAAAGATTTTTCTGATGCCGATTTAGTTGAAGTTATTCCAAGACCTCCTCTGGTTCAGTTAAATCGATTCCTAAAGATTTTTCTGATGCCGATCCAGTTGAAGCTATTCCAAGACCTCCTCTGGTTCAGTTAAATCGATTCCTAAAGATTTTTTTGATGCCGATCCAGTTGAAGTTATTCCAAGACCTTGTCTGGTCCAGTTAAGTCGATTCCTAAAGATTTTTCTGAGGCGCAAACCATCAACGAAGACAAAATCACCTACCAACAATCTCCAAATGACATCTGTAAGCCCATTCCTGACATCACAATGCTGATACTACACCATGCGAGTGCAAATTTCTGGGCACTCTAGTGTTCAATTATCTTCCACCTTCGGATCACGAAAGACACACAAGCCAATCCACATCCTCAGGTTTAAGAAAATTGAACAGGGGCAACTGTTGTACCCCAAAATTTGCCCTCTCATGTTTTCCAAAGTCTTCCCCCTGCATGGTTGATCATAAACTCTTGCCTAAGGAAAAGGAAAATTTTTGAGTGATGCTTTAAGTACATTTCGATTGGCACTCAGAAAGACATTTCAATTGGCATTCTTAAAGACATTTCAATTGGCATTCTTAAAGACCTTTCGATTGGCATTCAGAAAGACATTTCGATTGGCAGTATGAACAAGCATTTCGATTGGCATTCTGAAAGGCCCTTCGATTGGTATTCTGAAGGAGCCTTTCGATTGGCATTTTGGACAAGCATTTCGATTGGCATTTTGAAAGACCCTTCGATTGGTGTTCTGAAGGAGCCTTTCGATTGGCATTATGGACAAGTACTTCGATTGGCATCATAACAGTGTCCTTCGATTGGATTTCCAAAAGGTCCAGTCGAAGAAGCATTCAAAGGGCCCATAAGAAGGAGGCCATCAACCCAATCGAAAGAGAGCATTCGAAGGAGGCCATCAGCTCGTTCGAAAGGGGGCATTCGAAGTCTACCATCAGCCCATTCGAAGGGGAGCATTCGAAGGCTAGTCACATATCATTCAAAATTCAAAAAGGGACAGGATCCCATATGTTCAGCAAACGTTACAATTCCTCATTCATGGCTTTCAAGCACATAATTAACGTTACAGATTCTCATTCATGGTTTTCCAACACCTAATCAAGGTCATTTAAACCTTTGTCTTCCTGTCCCCTCTACCCCCCTCTATATAAAGAGACCACAAGTATTGCAAAAGGGGACGAAAAATTCTGCACACAGGAAAGAACGAAAAATGTACAGAAAAATTCAGAAAAAGAAGCAGGGAGAACTTGGAGATACGTTGCCCAATCTTTGCACAAGCCAAAATTTCCACCCAGAAGACACCTCCACCCTTAGAAATACAGATCGAAGCACCCCTGTTGGTAAAATAAAAATCTCTAATCCCAAATTCCTTTTTAAATTCATTTTTAATTGCATATTCAAGTTATTACTGTTTGATTGTGAATGATTTAATATGCTACATGTAAGCTACAACGCAAAGAGGAGATTGTGCCATTTCTTGAGCATAATCTTAGTCCCTCCTTCGAATCCTAGAACAAAATAAACCCAGGCCCAGATTCGGCAGGTGCGAATAGAGAGAAGATTCGAATCAGGGGGGTAAAACCCCCCCTGGACCTTTAATATCTGTTTCGTTTTGCAGGAACTACATTCTCAGATTCAGAGTTTCGAAGCTCAACAGTTTAGCTTCGTACTGAACCCAGGATTTCCGGATCGAAGGATGACATGCCCCGGTCGAACACCCTCAGAGTGCAGCCCTTCATGCACCTTCGACCAAAACTCTTCACTGGGTCGAAAGACAGCCTGCACCTCTTTCGACCCAGGCCTCCAGAATTTTATTTTTTCTTGATTTGTTGCCTGGTCCATTTGTACATTTGTTCAATTTATTTTTTTGTTTATTCCTTTTAGTTTTTTTTAATCAACATAAAAATCATAAAAAAAATAAGTAACTTAGGATTAGGATTTAATTTAGTTAATTACTTTAACTTATTTTCTCAAATTTTAAAATCAGTAGACTTAGGATTTATTTAAATTCAATCCTTTTCATAAACAAAAATGCAAAAAAATATTAAGTTTGTTTTAGAGTAAATTTTTAATCAATATTTTTAATTAATTAAATTTGGCATTAATTGAACATTTAGCATTTTCCCAAAAATAAAATAGAACAACAAAAAGATTTTTATCCTTAGGATTTTTTAGAGGTTATTTTCATTTTTCACGCGCGTTTATTTTATTGTAACTGCTTAATGGTTTGTGATAGTTTAAAATTAAGACTTTTACTTTACTGCTTTTATTTCCCCAATTTTGGACATGTAAACAATCCCCCTCCCTGAAGCCTTGTAATAGCGTAGAATTTACGATTTCTGCACTTTAAATTCCTGTATATATATTAACTGCTTAGATATATGCTAACTAGGATTGTATGACAAGATCTAAAAACAAATGGTAGAACACCTAAACAAACAAAGATAATATAACTAAAAATTGACACACTTGCACATGCCACTTCTAAGGTACGCCTCACTTGGTTGCCTCGAACGTGGTCATAAAGTATAGGATGTTTTAGAGGTCGTCCTTTTGTCCAAAGATCATAAGTTGCCTCGAAATGGTTGCCTCGGAAAAATGATCTAAGACATTAGGATTACCGCTAAGGCGTCCTAACGTTGCTTTAGTGACCACATGTCCCTTAAATCGAATTGACCCGAAAACTCCAACGATGGCGCTACCTACTCTTCAATAGTAGGATAGCACTGTCTAAAGGACACTTGCATAGTCTAATTCCTTTTTTGAGTAGGTAGATGTTCTTAAGTACATGCTCCTTTTAAAACAAAACAAACTTTTCGCACTTACACTTTCTTCAAAAAAACAAAACTCTTTTCAAAACCCACAAACACAAAGAAAAGTAAACTTTTGAAAACATAGTGAGAAAGTACCTAAGAGCCCGTGGATAACCACGGATAGAAAGGGTGCTAACACCTTCCCTTTCTATAATCTACCTCCCGAACCCGAGAAAAATCTCGAAAAGGAATTTTTTCTGTGCTTTTGTCCTTTCCTTGTTGGATAAAATAAAAGACGGTGGTGACTCTTGCTTACCGTGACACTTTGCGAAAACAAACACAAACACGAACTAGCATTAAAAAACAGTCAGTTCTTTCCCACCGATCACAACGGGGAAGTGGATATCCCTATCAAAGTTGGTACTCAGATTTTTGACTCAACCTTCTATGTGATGGATATCCGCCCGTCTTATTCCTATTTATTGGGTTGACCTTGGATTTATGAGGTTGGTGCTGTTACTTCTACCCTACATCAGATGTTGAAGTACCCTGTCAATGGGAAGATTATCACAGTCCATGGTGAGGAGGAATACATGGTGAGCCACCTGAACTCTTTCAGGTACATCGAAATGGAAGGCGAGTTCATTGAGAGCCCCTGTCAGAAATTTGAAGAGGTTCCACAGACCGTTGCTGCAACCAAGACTGCTTCCAAGGTCCCGAAGATTACCCGACCTCCACTGAAAATGGATTCTCTAAAGGATACCAGGGCAGTAGTCGAAGAAGGTGGGTGTATAATTTGGGGCCAACTTCCGGATATTCCCTACAAATCTAACAAATTTGGTTTGGGTTTTACTTCAGGAGCTCAGAAAGCTGTTCGTCGTGCTCGCACCGGGGGACCACCTTTACGGATCAACAACCAGGGAGTCAATGCTCTGGAGGACAGTGATAGTGATTATGACCTAGAAAAATGGATCTTCCCAACCATCAGCGGTGGACTTAACAATTTGGAGGCCAAAGAGTTTATTCCCATTACTTTTATTCAAGAGTAATTTGTCTTTTTGTTTTTGAGGATATGTAATATTTGATCAATTGAAAACTTTAAAGCCTTGTGTCTTACCCGAGGCACAATGGTCTATTTTTTAGGGTCATTACTTCATTTTCATATGTCAATAATAAAACATTGGACGTTTTGCATACAAATTTTATGCTCTTTGTTTTTTCTTTTTCTTCCTCTTTACTTTATCAAAAAATATACAGCTATGCTCTTACACACACCCACATATAAAACTGCAGATCCACATTCACTCTGGATCCCATTGATAACGATTATGCTATTTCACGTTATGAGTATGAAAATCCGATCTACCAAATCGAGGACGAAGATGAAGAAGATTGTAAAGTACCAGGAGAACTTGCCATATTGTTACAACAGGAAGAAAAGGCAATACAACCTCATGAAGAGCAGGTTGAGACAATTAACTTGGGTACTAAAGAGGATAAGAAGGAAGTCAAGATAGGTTCCAATCTGGAGCATGGTGTCAAGGAGAGTTTAATTCAGATCCTACATGACTATGTTGAGGTCTTTGCTTGGTCATACAAAGACATGCCAGGACTCGACACTGATATCGTGGTTTATCGCCTGCCGAAAAAAGAAGACTGCCCTCTAGTGAAACAGAAGGTTCGTTGTATGCGGCTAGAGATGTCAGAAAAGATCAAGGCCAAAGTCATGAAGCAATTCAACGTCGGTTTCTTAGCTGTTACCTCCTATCCACAATGGGTTGCTAATGTTTTTATGGTACCTGTGATACGGTGGGAGAACTGACTATGGCTTTGCGTTTGTATTCGCAAATGTTTCGGTTGAGCAAGAGTCGCCACCGACTTTTTATTTTATCCTAAGGAAAGGTTAAAAAGCACAGCAAAAACCTTTTGAGATGTTTTCTTGGGTTCGGGGAGTAGATTATAGAAAGGGAAGGTATTAGCACCCTTTCTATCCATGGTTATCCATGGGCTCTTAGTTACTTGCTTAGATCACTTGCCTTTTGTTATCAATTGTTTGAAATGGTGCTTGTGTGTGTGTGGGTTTGAAAATGTTTTGAAAAGAAGCCAATGTGGTGGCAACCTTTGTAATGATCCATGTTGGGATGTATACAAAGGTGTATGTCTTTTGAAAAGGTTTTCATTTGTTTTTGAAAGTTTGTTTTGAAAGTGTTGTGAGGTGTGGTTTTAGAAAATAGGCAAGTGTTTTGTTTTTGCAAGTTTGAAAGTATTTTTAATAAATATGTATTATATATACAAATTAATAATATTTAATATTTAATAAAAAAAAGTATTTTTTCTATAAAATATTTTCAGAAAGTAAAAACAAAATAAAAATGTATAAAAATGTATTTGCACTATTTTAGTATTTTAAATAAAAGTATATGTATTTATTTATTTATGTACAAACTAAAAGAAAACCAAATAAATGCCTAATAAATTCAAAAATGGTGAGAAAAATATTTTTTATATTTTTAATATCATGAGAAAAAATAAATAAGTCAATCCAAAAAAGAAAAAGTCAAAAAGTCAAAGAAATAAGCAAAATGGGCTCAGGGGGTGCAGAAGTAAAAATATGGTGCAAAAAGAAATGTCAAACAGGCCCAGCCCAGAACCAAGTCATCTTCAACCTCAGAACACCTTTGTTCAAGCCAAACACGCGTTTTCTATCTCCCAATTCCTGGACTTTTAAGCAAAACTTTCAACATGAAAAGTGTAGAGCATGAGAAGACGAATCCAGGGATATAAAAAACTTGACTTAACTCTCTAAGATGAGGGAGAATTTCTTCTCCCCCAATTCCTGACCTAGTTTTCCATCAATATTCAGACTCAAAATTCTTGCAGCACACATAATATAAATGAAATCTAATCATATGGGCATGTTCAGGGCTATGATTGTGACATGTTTTCTTCACAAACCTAAAGCTAACAATGCCTAATAAGACAGATACGAGTTCATGAACTTACCTGTTCAGTTGAAGTTGTATCTGGCAATGGAGAAGCTTTCAGTGCAAGGTGATGATTGGTATAGCTTCCTTGAGGTCCAGGGATGCTATTCCAAGCTTTACTTTGTCTTGAAACTTCTTGAATCGTGCTAGAGAACTTCAACTGCAAAACAAGAAAATGAAAATGGTGGAACTGGTTAGAGGAATTACAGGTCGTGTTCTAGGTTTTGGTTAGCTTGCATTGATGGTAGGGAAGGTGTGTGAAGAGCTTTTAGCAAGAAAGCATGACAGGGATGAGAGTTGGAACTCAATCTGCAGAGGTCACTCTGTTTTGGCAGTTTGATGGTGGTTCTGAGTTTGTGAAGGTATTGGAGGTGAAAGGCTCGTGCTTTAGCTTAGGATCAATGTTTGGAATGTGTTTGATATCTTTCTCTAAGGCCTGGTTGACTGATATGGAAGTTGGTATGTCATATGCAATGTTTCTTGAACTTTAAGCAAACAATGGTCACTTGATGTTTCTAGCCTGTACAGGCCCTCACATTATGCTGCATACATTGGCCTTGATCAGCGCAATTTGCTCATAAACTTGTGCCAAGAAGATTTGGACTGTACCACTTGGATTTGCAAAATGGACATAAAGTTCTACTTTTTCCAAATGGAAATAATGCTTTTTCTAATTAAGGGTTAATTATCCATGTAATGTCCAAATGCATAGAACAACATCCTGGCACAATGGTTTTGCATTGAATTATTGAGTGAAAATGGGATTAGAGGCCTGCAATGTAGCTTAAGCATGCTGAATTCAAAATGGCACCAATGTATGAACATGTCTTGGCCAAGAACAAAAGTGACTTTTTCCCATTTTGCAAAATTCGATTCTCCCTAACCATGAGGTTGTTTGAGAAGTTCTTGGACATTTTGGAAAGCTTGGAATGTGTACTACAATCCATCTTTGAAATGCAAATTGAAATTCCAAGTGGAAGTGTATGAAAAATGGTCTTGAAGTTAGGTAAAAAACTTGTCCAAAATAGGTCAAATTTTCACTAAGTTAAGAATGGTTTGGCACCCTTGTTCCAAAAATTGTAACTTGAGATACAAGCTTCTTTTCGGAAAACTTTGTGAATCAAAGTTGTAGATTATGCAACAAGCTACAACTTTCATGTTTTGACTTTTGCTTGAATCCAAATGAATCTTGGTGAGAAAGTGGGGCAAAGTTGGGAAAAAATTAGGGTTTTTCATAACTTAGAAAAATTCTAAGTTATGAAAAATTCTCATTTCAAACCCTAATTTGCAATTTTTGATTTCTTGGTGAACAAGTTTCATGATTTGGCATGTTTTGATGAAAAATGAATCTTGACTTTTGATTTTGACCAAAAAAGTCAAAGTTTGACTTTTCAGTATACAGTCAAAATTGATCAATTGACTGGGAAATTCAACTATCAATCTTGTGTATCTGGGATCCTTTAAACTTGTTGAGCATGTCAAGATAATTCCATGGGGTCCTTGAGTCCATATGTGAGCTTGGTTTGCCATTGGCTAGGTCAAACAGTCAAAAATTGCCTTTGTGCAGTCAAAACCTTAAAAATGACCATTTTGCCCTTTTGATGATCTGATCAAATTTCTTGTGGAATTGTGATCCAAACTTGATCAAATGGTCCATGTGAGTTCATAATGTTGATGTGGGTCAATTTTCATGATGTTTGATTGTCAATTGGCCACAGTTGACTTTTTCCCTAATATAGTTGATTTCTAGGTCATATGTCCAATTGACTGGGCAAAACTTGGAATCAAGACTTGAAACTTGGTATGGGTAAACTTGGGAGTCCAATATGAAGCATGAAAGTCATCTCAGGCACTCTAGGTCAAAATATCTTTGTGCAATCACAAACCCTAATTTGGGTCAACAGTGCAAGGAGAAGTCTTGAGCAGAGGAAACCCTAAATGGATCTTGATCTTCAAGGGTCTTGTGATGAGAAAATGTTGAGGAAATGGGAGGGAAAATTTTGGGGTACAACAGTTGCCCCTGTTCAATCTTCTTGAACCTGAAGAGTTAGATTGGCAAGTTTGCCTTTCGTGACTCGAGGGTAAAAGGAGATTGGACACTAGAGTGCTCTGAAATTTGCACTCGCATGTTGGAGTATTAGCAATATGATGTCGGGAATGGGATTACCGATGCCATTTGGAGAGATGGTGGATAGGGAGATGGGCTTATAGATGCCATCTGGAGATGTGGCAGAACCTTGTCGGGGATGGGCTTATAGATGCCATTTGGAAGTGTTGATCGCATAAGAGATTCCTTAGCGAGAACTTGTGTATTTGAGAAAGACAGATGTTTTCCTGGCTTGTTACAGGTGTTTGATCTTCAATCTCCTCATACAGATATGCCCTGGCTAGATACAGGTGTCGAATCTACAATTGGTTGCTCACAGATGTGCCCTGGCTGGATACAGGAATCGAATCTTCAAGCTCTTCAGACGTGCCCTGGCTAGATACAGGAATCGAGTCTGGAAATGGTCGTCAACAGATATGCCCTAGCTGGATACAGGAATCGAATCCGGAAATAGTCGTCAACAGATATGCCCTGACTGGATACAGGAATCGAATCTTCGAACTCTTCAGACGTGCCCTGGCTAGATACAGGAATCGAGTCTGGAAATGTGGTCAACAGATATGCCCTGGCTGGATACAGGAGTCGAATCTGGAATTGTGATAGTTGATAGATATGCCCTGACTGGATACAGGAATCGAATCTTTGAACTCTTCAGACGTGCCCTGGCTAGATACAGGAATCGAGTCTGGAAATGTGATAGTTGAAGGTAGTTGTCTTTGGGATTGTATTTTCCCTGAAAAGGCAAATACATAAGTTGTATGCAATGTCATGATGTATGATATGCATGATGTCATGATGTTCAACATGAGATAGTGTTGTACGCACTTTATCATGTATGTAAGCAAAATGTATGAAAATGTGAAATGTTTATGAATGTATTCTCGTCTTAGGAAAATAAATCCTTGACGACCGGCCGGGGAATTGCTCTGTGGAAGAAATACTTTGCTGAAGTTTTGATGAGAGGTCTGCTGAGGACCTCAATGATGGACTCCGCGGGGGATAATGATGATAAACTCCGCTGGGGAACACCAAAGATAACCTCTGCTGGGGAAAAGGAAGAACTTTGCCGAGGGCGATCTTCCGTGGCAGATAGCTGAGGATAACCTAGTTATAAGCCCTTGTGAGGAATAACTTTGAATAAAGCTCGGGAGAGACGTCCGTATTCTGCAGGGAACAAGCTTCCAGAATCTACTGGGGATAAGCTTTAAGACCTGCTGGGGAATGTTGTGCCTTTTCAGGATCGACGGGGGACCAACTCTTCTTGGGGAAAGTATTGCTGAATCTTGTCTTACTCTGCGGGGCGTTGAGATGATTTGGTCACATTCTTCAGTCGAATCTACCTTGGTACCCTTGGCGGACAAAGCAACCAGACTGCATCAAACAACTTCACATTGCCCCTGTTTCTGATGTCACCTGTAATTAATCTTTTGTTTCATATGCAAATATTTATGAATCAGCAATTTAATGTCAAATGCATATATCAAAAATTAACATTGGACGTTCTTCGCAAGACAAAACAGAAAAAGGAAAAAACAATGGCAATTTGTATGGACAAGTGAATTTGTATTGATTTGAATTTTGCTTGTGAATAGACATTTTTGTACAAGAGGCTGACATCCTAGTAAGAGAATGCCGCCGACTAACATAGAATTTACAATTTTGAAAAGGAAACAAAACAGCTATGTGAACAATCCCACTGGGTTCCAACTCTGCTATCGTCTTTATGTCTTCAAGCGTCTCATCACTTTGCTGCCTAGTTGAAGACGAAGCTGATTGGTCGATGCCGAAGTTTGAGCCAGATAGTTGATGCCGAATTCCGGATGCGAAGTGATCCAATGAGACATAGTGTTACGCTTTATCCCTAACTTTTGCCTGGACCGCCCTTTCGGGTTTTCAGTCCACCGGGATACCCATTTTTGCCCAAGCCGCCTTTTCAGGTTTTCGACTTGCCGGGTGTACAAATTTTTTTCATTTCATCCCTTATTTTTGCCCGAACCCTTTTGGTTCGCCGGGAAGCCCTTATTTTTTCCTAGGTATGTCAACCTAGCGGGTCTTTTATTCATGCGTAGTATCTTTTCACTATGTCTGCATCAGCGGGGTGAGGAAGGTCGTCACCATCCATGGTGGTTAGGATCATGGCTCCTCCTGAGAACACATGTTTAACCACAAATGGCCCTTCGTATGTAGGGGGGCATTTTCCCCGGGGATCACTTTGAGGAAGGATGATGCGTTTGATTACCAGGTCCCCAACTTGATACTCTTGTGGTGTGACTTTCTTGTTAAATGCCCTGAGCATCCGTTTTTGATACGTCTGACCATGACAGATAACAGTGAGCCTCTTTTCGTCAATCAGGTTTAATTGATCAAGTCGAGTCTGGATCCAGTCATCTTCATTCAAGTCTGCATCCTTCATTATCCGGAGAGAGGGTATCTGTACTTCAATTGGCAAGACTGCCTCCATGCCATAGACCAAGGAAAAGGGTGTTTCCCCGGTTGACGTCCTTGCTGAAGTACGGTACCCGTGAAGAGTGAACGGTAACATCTCGTGCCAATCTTTATAGGTCAATGTCATCTTCTGCATAATTTTCTTGATATTCTTATTAGCTGCCTCTACAGCCCCATTCATCTTCGGCCGGTAGGGAGAAGAGTTGTGGTGTTGTATCTTGAATTGTTCGCAGAGTTCAGTGATCATTTTGTTATTGAGATTGGTACCATTGTCCGTAATGATTCTTTCCGGGACGCCGTACCGACAGATCAGATTATGCCGGATGAAACGTGCCACGACGCTCTTGGTTACCGTTGCGTAGGAAGCTTCCTCAACCCACTTCGTGAAGTAATCGATTGCCACCAAGATGAAACTATGCCCGTTGGATGCCGTTGGTCGGATCTCACCGATCATATCAATGCCCCACATTGCAAAAGGCCAAGGTGCCGTCAGGACGTTCAGAGGAACTGGAGGAATGTGCACCTTGTCAGCATAGACCTGGCATTTATGACAAGTTCGAGAATGTTGGTAACAGTCGGCTTCCGTGGTGGACCAGAAATATCTTGCCCGAAGGATTTTATTTGCCATGGTGTGTCCACTGGAATGTGTTCCGAATGTACCTTCATGCAGTTCTATCATGATCTTATCTGCTTCAGCCTTATCCACACAACGCTGTAGAGTTGAATCATGATTCCGTTTGTAGAGAATGTCATTGCTGAGGAAGAATTTTGCAGAAAACCTCCTCATGAACTTCTTGTCATTGACAGATGCACCTTCAGGGTATTCCTGAGCTTCCAAGTACCTCTTCACCTCATGATACCAAGGTTTTTCAGTCACCTTTTCGGCCTCAAGATCGCAGCAGTATGCCGGTTCGTCCAACTTCTAGATAATGATCCGGGGAGCCTCATTGTCCCATTTAACTTTGAACATTGAAGACATCGTAGCTAGTGCGTCCACTAGCTGATTCTCCTCTCTTGGGAAGTGCTCGAAAGTTATCTCTTCAAAGTGGGGAAGCAAGGTCGACACATACTCCTTGTAAGGAATAAGATTTGGGTGTTTCGTATCCCACTCGCCTTTGATCTGATTGATCACGAGAGCGGAATCTCCGAAGACACTCATTAATTTGATCCTTAAGTCGATTGCAGCTTGTAGACCCATGATACATGCCTCATATTCTGCCATGTTGTTGGTGCAGTTGAAACACAATCGGGCGGTGAGTGGAGTATGAGTTCCTTTGGGAGATATGATTACAGCGCCGACGCCGTTACCCAAAGCATTGGAGGCTCTGTCAAAATGCATAGACCATCGAGATCCTTCCTCAGGTCCTTCATCCGGTCCAGGTACTTCACAGTCAGTTACCACCATGATATCTTCGTCCGGAAAATCGAAGTTCAATGATTGGTAATCGTCCACAGGTTGATGTGCCAAATGGTCTGCCAATACACTTCCTTTGATTGCTTTTTGAGTTGTATACTGGATATCATATTCTGTCAAGATCATTTGCCATCTTGCTATTCTTCCAGACAGAGCAGGCTTTTCAAATATGTACTTGATGGGATCCATCTTTGAAATCAATAACGTGGTGTGAGTCAGCATATACTGTCTCAGCCGGCGAGCAGCCCATACTAGAGCGCAGCAAGTTTTCTCAAGCAGTGAGTAACGAGACTCACAGTCGGTAAACTTTTTGCTCAAGTAATAAATAGCGTGCTCTTTTCGACCAGACTCGTCATGCTGCCCCAGCACACACCCCATTGAATTGCCAAGTACTGTCAAGTATAGTATCAGAGGTCTTCCTTCCACTGGTGGCATAAGAATGGGCGCCTCTTGGAGATATTCCTTTATCTTTTCAAAGCCAGCCTGACATTCATCGTTCCAGCGTACTACTTGATCTTTCTTCAGTAATTTGAAGATTGGCTCACAAGTAGCAGTCAGATGTGAGATAAATCGGGCAATGTAATTCAGTCGTCCCAGGAAGCCTCTGACTTCTTTCTCTGTCTTTGGAGTTGGCATCTCTTGTATGGCTTTTACCTTGGCAGGGTCCACCTGAATACCTTTATCACTTACAATGAAACCTAACAATTTTCCGGACCTCACCCCGAAGGTGCATTTGTTGGGATTCAACCTCAGCTTGTATAACTTTAGTCGGTCAAACAACTTCCTCAGATGATCAAGGTGCTCCTCTTCAGTTTGATACCTTGCAATCATGTCATCGACGTATACCTAAATCTCGTGATGGATCATATCATGAAATAAAGCAACCATGGCACGTTGATAGGTTGCCCCAGCATTTTTCAACCCGAATGGCATGACCTTGTAACAGAAGGTGCCCCACTGAGTCACAAAGGTAGTCTTTTCCATATCTTCCGGAGCCATCTTTATCTGATTATACCCTGAGAAACCATCCATGAAGGAGAACACCTTGTGTTGAGCAGTATTGTCGACAAGAACGTCGATGTGAGGTAAGGGGAAGTCATCCTTGGGGCTTGCCCTGTTTAGATCCCTGTAGTCGACACACATCCTGACTTTACCGTCCTTCTTCGGTACTGGCACCACATTAGCAACCCACTGAGGGTAAGAAGTTACTGCTAGAAACCCGGCATTGAATTGCTTCATAACCTCAGCCTTGATCTTTTCGGACATCTCTGGGCGCATACGGCGGACCTTTTGCTTTACCGGAGGGCAGTCTTCCTTGGTTGGCAGGTGATGAACTACAATGTCGACATCCAAACCAGGCATATCTTCATAGGACCAAGCAAATATTTCCATGTAATCATATAGCATCTGGATCAATCGTTGTTTCACGCTGAGCTCTAGATTGGCACCAATCTTGACCTCTTTCCTATCTGTCTCAGTACCCAGGTTAATTGTTTCCACCGACTCTTCATGCGGCTGAATGGCTCTTTCTTCCTGGAGTAGCAGTCTTGCGAGTTCGCCAGGAACTTCGCAATCATCTTCACCTTCGTCTTCGGCCAAGTTGATCGGATTCTCGAAGTCATAACTTGTGATAGCAGAGCTGTTACCAGTGAGATCCAGAGTGGATTGAAACCTGTATAAGTGAGTGTGTGTAAATATAGCTGTTTTGCAATATATAACACAGAAAGAAAAAGAGAACAAGATTTGAAATGCAACAAACGTCCAATGTTTTGATTGATGATATATGGAAATGTCATACAAAAAGCCCTCACAAATGGAGCTACGATGCCCCGGGTAGGACACCGAGCCAACAAAGTTTTAACATATTGTTTGTTACAAATTGGAAATCAAAAGAATTAATTACTGCGTGACAAATGTGATAGGTGTAAAATCCTTTGCCGTCCAGTTGCTTGGTCTGTTGTTGGTGGTTGGATAGATCCAACTGTCAAACTCTGCTTCTTCTACGTCCTCCTCGATAGTATTCACCCTTGGGTTGGAGATAAACATCGGAGCCTTTCTGATCTTTTCCTTGCGCACAGCCCTCTGAGCCTCTGCAGTAAAGCCCAGCCCAAACTTGTCATTCTTTTGAGTGAAGTCAGGAAGCTGACCCCAATTTGCACAATTGCCTTTCTCGATTACAGCCCGGGCATCCTTCAAGGATGCCATCTTCAACGGAAAGTCTTCTTCAACCACTGCCTCAGCCGATGCCAACGTTGGAGGTACCTCCTCAAAATGCTGAAAGGGGGTTTCAAAAAACTCCCCGTCCATCTCGATATACCGGAATGAATTCAAGTGACTAACCATGTATTCCTCCTCACCCTGCATAGTAACAATCTTCCCTTTGACAGGGTATTTAAGCTTTTGGTGTAGAGTGGAGGTTACTGCCCCAGCCTTGTGAATCTAGGGTCGACCCAACAAGCAGGAGTAAGATGGACGAATATCCATTACATAGAACGTTGAGTCGAAAACTTGGGAGCCCACACGAATAGGAATGTCTACTTCACCGTGCACCATCCTCTTAGAACCGTCAAAGGCTCTAACAATGATGTTACTAGGTTTCAATTCCAGGCCCTCACAATCCAAGCGATCCAATGCCTTCTTGGGCAAAACATTTAGGGAAGAACCGGTATCCACTAACACGTGTGCGAGAGTAGTGCCCCTGTATTCTATGGAAACATGCAGGGCATCATTGTGATTTTTCCATTTGGCGGTGAGGTCAGCATCCGAGAACCCCAATCCATTGTCAGCTGTCAAATTAGCCACACAGTCGGTGAATTGATCTGCAGAGGTCTCTTGCGGCACATGGGCCGTTTTCAGAAATGAAATCAGGGCTTTTGCATGGGCCTCTGAGCATAGCAGCAATGATAGCATAGAGATTTTGGAGGGGGTATGCCCCAACTGTCCAACAACATTGAAGTCACTCTTTTTGATGATTTTAAGAATTTCCTCCATTTCTTGTTGGGAGGCTTCCACAACAGTCTTTTTTGGTGCTTCCGTCCTGGCAGGCAAATCGGTAGCAACTTCTTTGCCCCGAGTATCAGAGGACTCGACGGCAGTAGTAGACACAAGAAATTGAATTGGAACATGCACACTTGCGGGTGTGATGGTGAGAGGTTTTCGGATAACTGGCGGTGCAATGTCAGGCGAGAAGAGCCTGCCACTGCGGGTAATCTTGGCGGGACCAGTGATGTTATTGATACTGGTATTGGTGTTGAACTCCTGCTTCACCCCAAGCACATACACGTCGGCCCCATAATGCCATGGGACCGATTTATCAGATTCATAAGGGAGAGGCCCCGAAACAGTAATAGTAATGGGTGCAACAGACAAAATTTGGACTGGCTTCCTCGGAGGAGCTTTGGTAGGATTGTAAATTATGACAACAGATACTTCTTCAGCGGAAACAAACGGAACAGCAATTTTCTTGAACAAAATTTCTTTGCTGTCCATCAGGCTTTGGATGCCTGATTTCAGCAGTGGACAACCGGTAGGGATAATAGCACACAGGAGGCAACCCTTGCTACAACCCGGAAATAAACCGGCTAGTAGTAAGTTCCTCTTAACAGTCGAAAGAGGGGTAGCAACATCATTCACCGAAACAGCATACAAATCTTCCTCGATGGCATTTACTCTATGCTGGGGCATAGGAGCAGTTACAACATTTGGTCTCTCAGGCGCTTCAAACTGGATTTCTTTCGCGTCGATAAGGTCTTGCACCTTATTTCTCAAGGCCCAACAATCATCAGTAGTGTGCCCGGGGCTATCAGAATGATAAGCACAATGGGCATTCGGGTTATACTTAGGAGATGTAGTGTTCACGACCTTTGGCGCTTCTTTGACGGTCACCAAGTTGGTTGATAACAGTTGTGGTAAAATTTGAGATAAGGTCATACTCAACCGAGTATACTGTCTCTTGGGCCTTTCACCTCTTTGTTGATTGTACTGTTGAGGAGCAGCAACAGGTTTTGAAATGACCAAAGCATTGACGGCTTGGCGACTTTCTGGCTTGACTTGTCTTCTAGGACCATAGACGGCACTTGCTTCTTTCTTGAAAGGCCTCTTCTCAGTACTTGGGGAGGCAGCCTTTTGTATTTTCCCTGACCTGATTCCAGCTTCAATTCTTTCTCCCGTCAGAATCAAATCCGTAAACCCAGCGGAGGAGTTACCAACCAAATGATTGAAAAATGGACCAGACAAAGTCCCTAGAAACATATCAACCAGCTCACGATCAGTTAATGGAGGCTGCACCCTGCCAGCCAAATCTCTCCATTTTTGTGCATATTCTTTGAACCCTTCGCCCGTTCCTAGAGACATACCCTGAAGTTGGGTACGCGTAGGAGCCAAATCAGAATTGTGTTGATATTGTCTGTAGAATGCGGTTGCCAAATCTTCCCAGTGTCGGATACTAGTTCCATCAAGTTGATAGAACCATTCAAGCTGCGACCCCGAAAGGCTATCTTGGAAGAAGTGAATCCAAAGGTTCTTATATGTTGTGTAAGGTTGGATCTTCCTTACGTACGACCTTAGATGCAGCTTTGGGCAGGAGGCCCCATCATATTTGGCGAAGGCAGGTGCCTTAAACTTGTGTGGGATTACTACCCCAGAAGATAACCCCAAATCTCCGAAATCCAGCCCCGGCACATTCTGAATCTCCATGGCGCTCAAGCGGTCCTCCAATTGCTTGTATCTGTCAGCAGCAGGTGGGTATTGTTCGTCATTGTAGTCCGTCTCGTTGTCAGAGACTGCAGGACTAGGAGCTCCTCCCCCTTGGGGACTGTTTTTCTCAGCAGAAGAAGTAGTTGGATCAGCTTCATTGTGGAGTGTGTTCCCAAATCTGCGTCCAGTGTTGAATAACGCAGTCCTCTTTTTCTTCTTCTTCTTCAGAAGTAGAGTCTTCAACTCTTGCTGACCTTGGGCCAGGCTCAGGACCATTTCTTGAAACTGGGCACTTTGGGCCTGAAGGGCCTTGATTGCTTGCTCGCTGGATGAGTCTGGATTCATGATGACTGTTCAAATAAACAGCGAAGAAGATTAAGCAACCTGTGAAAAGGGTACCTGCTATGCATATGGTGCAATGAGATGCGTATGCTTTATGTTTTCAAAGACAAACAAGATTCAACTTTGTAGACAAAAGGGGAAACACACTTCATTAGATTCAAATTTCAAATTGTTCAACAACTTGCCCTTAGGAATTACAGGAATGAAAAATACTGGAAAGGAAATAAAAGCTATAAAAGGAAATATCCAAAGCCCATCAGTGCTCCCATGGCCTCCTTTTCTCAGTGTTGATGTAGTTATTCAGGACCCGCTCTTCCTCCAATTGCTTAGTCAGCCTCTGGATCTTCCGTTCCTACTCGTTGAACTTTTCCCGATAGAAATCCCGTTCTTCCTTTAGCTGCGCCCAAGATCTATTCATTGTGTCAAAATCAGTAGGTATCTGAGGAGGGAGGACAGCTGGAGGAACCCCATCTTCATCAGGAGATTCAAAAATGATAGGTCTAACAGCTTCGTACGGCATACCTAACTTCTGAGCACGGATGCGGACCCATTTGCAATAGGGTTCCATTGGTAGTGAAGTCTTTGGTCCCAACTCATGTGGGTCAACTTTGTGAATTCTGTCCCAAGCTTTAATGAATCCATGGCGTAGTTTGTCACTGTCTGCCTGAAACTCAAAATGGAAGTGAGGAACCAACATTTCATGAGGCCCAACTCTTCTGGCTCTTCCAAACTGGCGGAGAGCTAAGCATGGATTATAAGAGATTCCTCCTTGGATACCAATCAAAGGGACATTAGGGTATTCTCCGCAACGATCGATAACAGCTACCTCATCCAAACCTCTGAGAGTCCAAGTGATGTCATTATCAGTGAGAGACATTAACCTTCGAGCCCAACCCTTTCCTTCTTTATTCTTCAGCACGAACTTAGGAAGGTGCGAAATAAACCACCTCAATAGCAAAGGAGCACAACACCACGAAGTTCCCCGTTTTCGAGCAGTACGAGCATAGAGTTGTTGCAGGATGTCACCCAAAAGAGTGGGTACGGGATTCCGAGACATGAAAATCCTTATGGCATGGATACTGATAAAGGTGTCAGGATTGGGAAACAATACTAGACCATAGATCAAAAGAGCCAGAATATCTTCGTACGCCTTGAAGTCCAAGTCATTCCAGAAATCATTAGCCTTGCCAACCAGAAATTTGACCAAAAAGCCCTTAACTCCACTTCTAGTTTCCCAGTTAGCCAATACCTCTTCTTTAGTCAAGGGGAGAATTGCAGCAATCTCTTCAGGCCTAGGAGTCTTTTCCAAACCAGTGAATGGAGTTTGCTCCAAGACAGGGATCCCAAGCAAATAAGAGAATTCTTCCAGGGTAGGAACCAGCTGGAAGTCTTGAAAGGTGAAACAATGATACAGAGGGTCATAAAACTGGGTCAGAACACTGATCAGTTGTTGGTCCCAATTTGCAGTGATCAAGCCAAGGAGAGAACCATGCGTGTTGATGAAGGAAGAGGTGTTTGGAATCCTATCAACCAAATCCTTGAGCAAAGTTGGTGGTTGAACAAAGTTGAGCCGGATAGTATTCCTATGCACGGGCATCATGATATCCTACAAAACAGAGCAAAGATGAAACTTTTTTGTCTTTGAAATGGGTTAGTCCTTTATACAGGATGCATGCAATGGTATGATGGCATGATGCTATGATGAAGCACACCACAAGTATTCACATAGGCAAACATGATAAGGCACACAAGTCACACAAGACAACCCTTAGGTTTCAGGCCAGCATGAAGTTTAGGTGTTACCCTCTTTTAGTTTCGTCGGTTAAAACCTGTCCTATCAAAAGTAACCGGGTTCTAAAGGATCTCAAATCATTGGCTACCCTCAATTGGTCATAACTCCAGCATCGCAATCTTTTCTTGCAGCCAGAACCATCTCGAGAGTTTAGCCTCAATGAGTGTAGCATACTGTTACTGTCCTAATGGCCAAGTTTGGTCAATTTAGGGTTCTAAGGTTGGTTGGTGTTTAATGACTCCTTAGAAGACCTATATTCTCCTCATTGCAACACAAGGGATATAGGTACAGACCAAGGTGCCACACCAATGTAGCCACTGCTTCACCCATGTCGGTCTACGTCGGACAGGTCCCTCATGGATTATGCTACCTAAAAAGGGTATTTCCCAGATCCGGGTTAGGATCTATAAAACTCCGATGCAAAGCCCACAAACATAAAATCAAACAAAGCAAACAATTGAAAACAAAGGTGATCTAAGCCCTAAGGTTACTCCACTTTTAAAAATTTCCCCAGCGGAGTCGCCAGTTCTGTGATACGGTGGGAGAACTGACTATGGCTTTGCTTTTGTATTCGCAAATGTTTCGGTTGAGCAAGAGTCGCCACCGACTTTTTATTTTATCCTAAGGAAATGTTAAAAAGCACAGCAAAAACCTTTTGAGATGTTTTCTTGGGTTTGGGGAGTAGATTATAGAAAGGGAAGGTATTAGCACCCTTTCTATCCATGGTTATCCATGGGCTCTTAGTTGCTTGCTTAGATCACTTGCCTTTTGTTATCAATTGTTTGAAATGGTGCTTGTGTGTGTGTGGGTCTGAAAATGTTTTTAAAAGAAGCCAATGTGGTGGCAACCTTTGTAATGATCCATGTTGGGATGTATACAAAGGTGTATGTCTTTTGAAAAGGTTTTCATTTGTTTTTGAAAGTTTGTTTTGAAAGTGTTGTGAGGTGTGGTTTTAGAAAATAGGCAAGTGTTTTGTTTTTGTAAGTTTGATTTAAGTAACTAAGAGGTGATCTACTCCTAAATCTCTCAAAGATTATTGCTATGTTTTAACCCTTTTAACAAGTTTGTTCCACCATTGTATTTGGTGGACAATCTCATGTTAGGATGTGAAAGGGACGGGCGCGGGTCATCGTTTAGACCATAATTGCAATGGTGTCAAGTATCTTTGGGAAATTTTCCTTAAGGGACTTGATCATTTGTTCAGGCAACATTTTGAAAGCGTCATCGAGGGACTATGATCATTTGATTTGTGTTTGTTTAGCCCAAAGAGACCTAACATGCAATATGGCCCATTTTTGAAAGGCAACAAGTGGAGTACCCTAGGGGGTGTAAGTGTGATTTGTGTGTCCATTTTCATGCTTGTTTATCTTGAAATTAGGTCAAAACTATTTTCGTTGTTTTTTCGCATACAAACCCTAATTCTAACATGGTATAATTAGAAAGCAATAAAGTGCGAAAATAAATTTACTAAGCTATTACAAAACCATATATGGGAAGGGGGATACAAATGTTCAAATGGGGATTTTTGACAAGGAATTTAAACCTAACTTATTACATCAATATTTGAATTATTTACAAGATATTTATTTGTACAAATTAAATGAAATAAGAATAAATATGTAAAAATGCAAAAAATGGTTTTTGTATGTATAAAAAGGTATTTTTATGTGTCAAAATAAACAAAAAGAAAAGTATTATTTTTGGGAGTTTTTTCATGTTTAGGGTTAAACCCTAATTCCATTAAATAAAATGCATTATTTATTTATTATGTACAAGTATTTATTTATGGTATACACAAATAAAATAAAATGAAGTATATTTGTCAAAAGATATTTTTATATTTAAATATTAATAAAAATAAAAAGTGTATGTATTTTGCATTTTAACCCTAAATATATATATAAATATATATATATATATATATATATATATATATATATATATATATATATATATATATATATATATATATATATATATATATATATATATATATATATATATATATATATATATATATATATATATATATATATATATATATATATATATATATATATATATATATATATATATATATATATATATATATATATATATATATATATATATATATATATATTTATATATATATATATATATATATATATATATATATATTTATATATATGTATTATTTACTAAATATGTATTATATATACAAATTAAGAATATTTAATATTTAATAAAAAAAAAGTATTTTTTCTATAAAATATTTTCAGAAAGTAAAAACAAAATAAAAATGTATAAAAATGTATTTGCATTATTTTAGTATTTTAAATAAAAGTATATGTATTTATTTATTTATGTACAAACTAAAAGAAAACCAAATAAATGCCTAATAAATTCAAAAATGGTGAGAAAAATATTTTTTATATTTTTAATATCATGAGAAAAAATAAATAAGTCAATCCAAAAAAGAAAAAGTCAAAAAGTCAAAGAAATAAGCAAAATGGGCTCAGGGGGTGCAGAAGTAAAAATATGGTGCAAAAAGAAATGTTAAACAGGCCCAGCCCAGAACCAAGTCATCTTCAACCTCAGAACACCTTTGTTCAAGCCAAACACGCGTTTTCTATCTCCCAATTCCTGGACTTTTAAGCAAAACTTTCAACATGAAAAGTGTGGAGCATGAGAAGACGAATCCAGGGATATAAAAAACTTGACTTAACTCTCTAAGATGAGGGAGAATTTCTTCTCCCCCAATTCTTGACCTAGTTTTCCATCAATATTCAGACTCAAAATTCTTGCAGCACACATAATATAAATGAAATCTAATCATATGGGCATGTTCAGGGCTATGATTGTGACATGTTTTCTTCACAAACCTAAAGCTAACAATGCCTAATAAGAGAGATACGAGTTCATGAACTTACCTGTTCAGTTGAAGTTGTATCTGGCAATGGAGAAGCTTTCAGTGCAAGGTGATGATTGGTATAGCTTCCTTGAGGTCCAGGGATGCTATTCCAAGCTTTACTTTGTCTTGAAACTTCTTGAATCGTGCTAGAGAACTTCAACTGCAAAACAAGAAAATGAAAATGGTGGAACTGGTTAGAGGAATTACAGGTCGTGTTTTAGGTTTTGGTTAGCTTGCATTGATGGTAGGGAAGGTGTGTGAAGAGCTTTTAGCAAGAAAGCATGACAGGGATGAGAGTTGGAACTCAATCTGCAGAGGTCACTCTGTTTTGGCAGTTTGATGGTGGTTCTGAGTTTGTGAAGGTATTGGAGGTGAAAGGCTCGTGCTTTAGCTTAGGATCAATGTTTGGAATGTGTTTGATATCTTTCTCTAAGGCCTGGTTGACTGATATGGAAGTTGGTATGTCATATGCAATGTTTCTTGAACTTTAAGCAAACAATGGTCACTTGATGTTTCTAGCCTGTACAGGCCCTCACATTATGCTGCATACATTAGCCTTGATCAGTGCAATTTGCTCATAAACTTGTGCCAAGAAGATTTGGACTGTACCACTTGGATTTGCAAAATGGACATAAAGTTCTACTTTTTCAAAATGGAAATAATGCTTTTTCTAATTAAGGGTTAATTCTCCATGTAATGTCCAAATGCATAGAACAACATCTTGGCACAATGGTTTTGCATTGAATTATTGAGTGAAAATGGGATTAGAGGCCTGAAATGTAGCTTAAGCATGCTGAATTCAAAATGGCACCAATGTATGAACATGTCTTGGCCAAGAACAAAAGTGACTTTTTCCCATTTTGCAAAATTCGATTCTCCCTAACCATGAGGTTGTTTGAGAAGTTCTTGGACATTTTGGAAATCTTGGAATGTGTAATACAATCCATCTTTGAAATTCAAATTGAAATTCCAAGTGGAAGTGTATGAAAAATGGTCTTGAAGTTAGGTAAAAAACTTGTCCAAAATAGGTCAAATTTTCACTAAGTTAAGAATGGTTTGGCACCCTTGTTCCAAAAATTGTAACTTGAGATACAAGCTTCTTTTTGGAAAACTTTGTGAATAAAATTTGTAGATTATGCAACAATCTACAACTTTCATGTTTTGACTTTTGCTTGAATCCAAATGAATCTTGGTGAGAAAGTGGGGCAAAGTTGGGAAAAAATTAGGGTTTTTCATAACTTAGAAAAATTCTAAGTTATGAAAAATTCTCATTTCAAACCCTAATTTGCAATTTTTGATTTCTTGGTGAACAAGTTTCATGATTTGGCATGTTTTGATGAAAAATGAATCTTGACTTTTGATTTTGACCAAAAAAGTCAAAGTTTGACTTTTCAGTATACAGTCAAAATTGATCAATTGACTGGGAAATTCAACTATCAATCTTGTGTATCTGGGATCCTTTGAACTTGTTGAGCATGTCAAGATAATTCCATGGGGTCCTTGAGTCCATATGTGAGCTTGGTTTGCCATTGGCTAGGTCAAACAGTCAAAAATTGCCTTTGTGCAGTCAAAACCTTAAAAATGACCATTTTGCCCTTTTGATGATCTGATCAAATTTCTTGTGGAATTGTGATCCAAACTTGATCAAATGGTCCATGTGAGTTCATAATGTTGATGTGGGTCAATTTTCATGATGTTTGACTGTCAATTGGCCACAGTTGACTTTTTCCCAAATACAGTTGATTTCTAGATCATTTGTCCAATTGACTGGGCAAAACATGGAATCAAGACTTGAAACTTGGTATGGGTAAACTTGGGAGTCCAATATGAAGCATGAAAGTCATCTTAGGCACTCTAGGTCAAAATATCTTTGTGCAATCACAAACCCTAATTTGGGTCAACAGTGCAAGGAGAAGTCTTGAGTAGAGGAAACCCTAAATGGATCTTGATCTTCAAGGGTCTTGTGATGAGAAAATGTTGAGGAAATGGGAGGGCAAATTTTGGGGTATAACAGTTGCCCCTGTTCAATCTTCTTGAACCTGAAGAGTTAGATTGGCAAGTTTGCCTTTCGTGACTCGAGGGTAAAAGGAGATTGGACACTAGAGTGCCCTGAAATTTGCACTCGCATGTTGGAGTATTAGCAATATGATGTCGGGAATGGGCTTACCGATGCCATTTGGAGAGATGGTGGATAGGGAGATGGGCTTATAGATGCCATCTGGAGATGTGACAGAACCTTGTCGGGGATGGGCTTATAGATGCCATTTGGAAGTGTTGATCGCATAAGAGATTCCTTAGCGAGAACTTGTGTATTTGAGAAAGACAAATGTTTTCCTGGCTTGTTACAGGTGTTTGATCTTCAATATCCTCATACAGATATGACCTGGCTAGATACAAGTGTCGAATCTACAATTGGGTGCTCACAGATGTGCCCTGGCTGGATACAGGAATCAAATCTTCAAGCTCTTCAGACGTGCCCTGGCTAGATATAGGAATCGAGTCTGGAAATGGTCGTCAACAGATATGCCCTGGATGGATACAGGAATCGAATCCGGAAATACTCGTCAACAGATATGCCTTGGCTGGATACAGGAATCGAATCTTCGAACTCTTCAGATGTGCCCTGGCTAGATACAGGAATCGAGTCTGGAAATGTGGTCAACAGATATGCCCTGGCTGGATACAGGAGTCGAATCTGGAATTGTGATAGTTGATAGATATGCCCTGGCTGGATACAGGAATCGAATCTTTGAACTCTTCAGACGTGCCCTGGCTAGATACAGGAATCGAGTCTGGAAATGTGATAGTTGAAGGTAGTTGTCTTTGGGATTGTATTTTCCCTGAAAAGGCAAATACATAAGTTGTATGCAATGTCATGATGTATGATATGCATGATGTCATGATGTTCAACATGAGATAGTGTTGTACGCACTTTATCATGTATGTAAGCAAAATGTATGAAAATGTGAAATGTTTATGAATGTATTCTCGTCTTAGGAAAATAAATCCTTGACGACCGGCCGGGGAATTGCTCTGTGGAAGAAATACTTTGCTGAAGTTTTGATGAGAGGTCTGCTGAGGACCTCAATGATGGACTCCGCGGGGGATAATGATGATAAACTCCGCTGGGGAACACCAAAGATAAACTCCGCTGGGGAAAAGGAAGAACTTTGCCGAGGGCGATCTTCCGTGGCAGATAGCTGAGGATAACCCAGTTATAAGCCCTTGTGAGGAATAACTTTGAATAAAGCTCGGGAGAGACGTTCGTATTCTGCAGGGAACAAGCTTCCAGAATCTACTGGGGATAAGCTTTAAGACCTGCTGGGGAATGTTGTGCCTTTTCAGGATCGACGGGGGACCAACTCTGCTTGGGGAAAGTATTGCTGAATCTTGTCTTACTCTGCGGGGCGTTGAGATGATTTGGTCACATTCTTCAGTCGAATCTACCTTGGTACCCTTGGCGGACAAAGCAACCAGACTGCATCAGACAACTTCACATTGCCCCTGTTTCTGATGTCACCTGTAATTAATCTTTTGTTTCATATGCAAATATTTATGAATCAGCAATTTAATGTCAAATGCATATATCAAAAATGAACATTGGACGTTCTTCGCAAGACAAAACAGAAAAAGGAAAAAACAATGGAAATTTGTATGGACAAGTGAATTTGTATTGATTTGAATTTTGCTTGTGAATAGACGTTTTTGTACAAGAGGCTGACATCCTAGTAAGAGAATGCCGCCGACTAACATAGAATTTACAATTTTGAAAAGGAAACAAAACAGCTATGTGAACAATCCCACTGGGTTCCAACTCTGCTATCGTCTTTATGTCTTCAAGCGTCTCATCACTTTGCTGCCTAGTTGAAGACGAAGCTGATTGGTCGATGCCGAAGTCTGAGCCAGATAGTTGATGCCGAATTCCGAATGCGAAGTGATCCAATGAGACATAGTGTTACGCTTTATCCCTAACTTTTGCCTGGACCGCCCTTTCGGGTTTTCAGTCCACCGGGATACCCATTTTTTCCCAAGCCGCCTTTTCAGGTTTTCGACTTGCCGGGTGTACAAATTTTTTTCATTTCATCCCTTATTTTTGCCCGAACCCTTTTGGTTCGTCGGGAAGCCCTTATTTTTGCCTAGGTATGTCAACCTAGCGGGTCTTTTATTCATGCGTAGTATCTTTTCACTATGTCTGCATTGGCGGGGTGAGGAAGGTCGTCACCATCCATGGTGGTTAGGATCATGGCTCCTCTTGAGAACACATGTTTAACCACAAATGGCCCTTCGTATGTAGGGGTCCATTTGCCCCGGGGATCACTTTGAGGAAGGATGATGCGTTTGATTACCAGGTCCCCAACTTGATACTCTTGTGGTCTGACTTTCTTGTTAAATGCCCTGATCATCCGTTTTTGATACGTCTGACCATGACAGATAGCAGTGAGCCTCTTTTTGTCAATCAGGTTTAATTGATCAAGTCGAGTCTGGATCCAGTCATCTTCATTCAAGTCTGCATCCTTCATTATCCGGAGAGAGGGTATCTGGACTTCAATTGGCAAGACTGCCTCCATGCCATAGACCAAGGAAAAAGGTGTTGCCCCGGTTGACGTCCTTGCTGAAGTACGGTACCCGTGAAGAGCGAACGGTAACATCTCATGCCAATCTTTATAGGTCACTGTCATCTTCTGCACAATTTTCTTGATATTCTTATTAGCTGCCTCTACAGCCCCATTCATCTTCGGCCGGTAGGGAGAAGAGTTGTGGTGCTGTATCTTGAATTGTTCGCAGAGTTCAGTGATCATTTTGTTATTGAGATTGGTACCATTGTCCGTAATGATTCTTTCCGAGACGCCGTACCGACAGATCAGATTATGCCGGATGAAACGTGCCACAACGCTCTTGGTTATCGTTGCGTAGGAAGCTGCCTCAACCCACTTTGTGAAGTAATCGATTGCCACCAAGATGAAACGATGCCCGTTGGATGCCGTTGGTCGGATCTCACCGATCATATCAATGCCCCACATTGCAAAAGGCCAAGGTGCCGTCAGGACGTTCAGAGGAACTGGAGGAATGTGCACCTTGTCAGCATAGACCTGGCATTTATGACAAGTTCGAGAATGTTGGTAACAGTCGGCTTCCATGGTGGACCAGAAATATCCTGCCCGAAGGATTTTCTTTGCCATGGTGTGTCCACTGGAATGTGTTCCGAATGTACCTTCATGCAGTTCTATCATGATCTTCTCTACTTCAGCCTTATCCACACAATGCAGTAGAGTTGAATCATGATTCCGTTTGTAGAGAATGTCGTTGCTGAGGAAGAATTTTGCCGCAAACCTCCTCATGAACTTCTTGTCATTGACAGATGCACCTTCAGGGTATTCCTGAGCTTCCAAGTACCTCTTCACCTCATGATACCAGGGTTTTTCAGTCACCTTTTCGGCCTCAAGATCGCAGCAGTATGCCGGTTCGTCCAACTTCCAGATAATGATCCGGGGAGCCTCATTGTCCCATTTAACTTTGAACATTGAAGACATCGTAGCTAGTGCGTCCGCTAGCTGATTCTCCTCTCTTGGGAAGTGCTCGAAAGTTATCTCTTCAAAGTGGGGAAGCAAGGTCGACACATACTCCTTGTAAGGAATAAGATTTGGGTGTTTCGTATCCCACTCGCCTTTGATCTGATTGATCACGAGAGCAGAATCTCCGAAGACACTCAGAAATTTGATCCTTAAGTCGATTGCAGCTTGTAGACCCATGATACATGCCTCATATTCTGCCATGTTGTTGGTGCAGTTGAAACACAATCGGGCGGTGAGTGGAGTATGAGTTCCTTTGGGAGATATGATTACAGCGCCGACACCGTTACCCAAAGCATTGGAGGCTCCATCAAAATGCATAGACCATCGGGATCCTTCCTCAGGTCCTTCATCCGGTCCAGGTACTTCACAGTCAGTTACCACCATGATATCTTCGTCCGGAAAATCGAAGTTCAATGATTGGTAATCGTCCACAGGTTGATGTGCCAAATGGTCTGCCAATACACTTCCTTTGATTGCTTTTTGAGTTGTATACTGGATATCATATTCTGTCAAGATCATTTGCCATCTTGCTATTCTTCCAGACAAAGCAGGCTTTTCAAATATGTACTTGATGGGATCCATCTTTGAAATCAATAACGTGGTGTGAGTCAGCATATACTGTCTCAGCCGGCGAGCAGCCCATACTAGAGCGCAACAAGTTTTCTCAAGCAGTGAGTAACGAGACTCACAGTCGGTAAACTTTTTGCTCAAGTAATAAATAGCGTGCTCTTTTCGGCCAGACTCGTCATGCTGCCCCAGCACACACCCCATTGAATTGTCAAGTACTGTCAAGTATAGTATCAGAGGTCTTCCTTCCACTGGTGGCATAAGAATGGGCGGCTCTTGGAGATATTCCTTTATCTTTTCAAAGGCAGCCTTACATTCATCGTTCCAGCGTACTACTTGATCTTTCTTCAGTAATTTGAAGATTGGCTCACAAGCAGCAGTCAGATGTGAGATGAATCGGGCAATGTAATTCAGTCGTCCCAGGAAGCCTCTGACTTCTTTCTCTGTCTTTGGAGTTGGCATCTCTTGTATGGCTTTTACCTTGGCAGGGTCCACCTGAATACCTTTATCACTTACAATGAAACCTAGCAATTTTTCGGACCTCACCCCGAAGGTGCATTTGTTGGGATTCAACCTCAGCTTGTATAACTTTAGTCGGTCAAACAGCTTCCTCAGATGATCAAGGTGCTCCTCTTCAGTTTGAGACCTTGCAATCATGTCATCGACGTATACCTCAATCTCATGATGGATCATATCATGAAATAAAGCAACCATGGCACGTTGATAGGTTGCTCCAGCATTTTTCAACCCGAATGGCATGACCTTGTAACAGAAGGTGCCCCACTGAATCACAAAGGTAGTCTTTTCCATATCTTCCGGAGCCATCTTGATCTGATTATACCCTGAGAAACCATCCATGAAGGAGAACACCTTGTGTTGAGCAGTATTGTCGACAAGAACGTCGATGTGAGGTAAGGGGAAGTCATCCTTGGGGCTTGCCCTGTTTAGATCCCTGTAGTCGACACACATCCTGACTTTACCGTCCTTCTTCGGTACTGGCACCACATTAGCAACCCACTGAGGGTAAGAAGTTACTGCTAGAAACCCGGCAACAAATTGCTTCATAACCTCAGCCTTGATCTTTTCGGACATCTCTGGGCGCATACGGAGGACCTTTTGCTTTACCGGAGGGCAGTCTTCCTTGGTTGGCAGGTGATGAACTACAATGTCGGCATCCAAACCAGGCATATATTCATAGGACCAAGCAAATATTTCCATGTAATCATGTAGCATCTGGATCAATCGTTGTTTCACGCTGAGCTCTAGATTGGCACCAATCTTGACCTCTTTCCTATCTGTCTCAGTACCCAGGTTAATTGTTTCCACCGGCTCTTCATGCGGATGAATGGCTCTTTCTTCCTGGAGTAGCAGTCTTGCGATTTCGCCAGGCACTTTTCAATCATCTTCACCTTCGTCTTCGGCCAAGTTGATCGGATTCTCGAAGTCATAACTGGTGATAGCAGAGCTGTTACCAGTGATATCCAGAGTGGATTGAAACCTGTATAAGTGAGTGTGTGTAAATATAGCTGTTTTGCAATATATAACATAAAGAAAAAGAGCACAAGATTTGAAATGCAACAAACGTCCAATGTTTTGATTGATGATATATGGAAATTTCATACAAAAAGCCCTCACAAATGGAGCTACGATGCCCCGGGTAGGACACCGAGCCAACAAAGTTTTAACATATTGTTTGTTACAAATTGGAAATCAAAAGAATTAATTACTGCGTGACAAATGTGATAGGTGTAAAATCCTTTGCCGTCCAGTTGCTTGGTCCGTTGCTGGTGGTTGGATAGATCCAACTGTCAAACTCTGCTTCTTCTACGTCCTCCTCGATAGCATTCACCCTTGGGTTGGAGATAAACACCGGAGCCTTTCTGATCTTTTCCTTGCGCACAGCCCTCTGAGCCTCTGCAGTAAAGCCCAGCCTAAACTTGTCATTCTTTTGAGTGAAGTCAGGAAGCTGACCCCAATTTGCACAATTGCCTTTCTCGATTACAGCCCGAGCATCCTTCAAGGATGCCATCTTCAACGGAAAGTCTTCTTCAACCACTGCCTCAGCCGATGCCAACGTTGGAGGTACCTCCTCAAAATGCTGAAAGGGGGTTTCAATAAACTCCCCGTCCATCTCGATATACCGGAATGAATTCAAGTGACTAACCATGTATTCCTCCTCACCCTGCACAATAACAATCTTCCTTTTGACAGGGTATTTAAGCTTTTGGTGTAGAGTGGAGGTTACTGCCCCAGCCTTGTGAATCCAGGGTTGACCCAACAAGCAGGAGTAAGATGGACGAATATCCATTACATAGAACTTTGAGTCGAAAACTTGGGAGCCCACACGAATAGGAATGTCTACTTCACCGTGCACCATCCTCTTAGAACCGTCAAAGGCTCTAACAATGATGTTACTAGGTTTCAATTCCAGGCCCTCACAATCCAAGCGATCCAATGCCTTCTTGGGCAAAACATTTAGGGAAGAACCGGTATCCACTAACACGTGTGTGAGAGTAGTGCCCCTGCATTCTATGGAAACATGCAGGGCATCATTGTGATTTTTCCCTTTGGCGGTGAGGTCAGCATCCGAGAACCCCAATCCATTGTTAGCTGTCAAATTAGCCACACAGTCGGTGAATTGATCTGCAGAGGTCTCTTGCGGCACATGGGGCGTTTTCAGAAATGAAATCAGGGCTTTTGCATGGGCCTCTGAGCATAGCAGCAATGATAGCATAGAGATTTTGGAGGGGGTATGCCCCAACTGTCCAACAACATTGAAGTCACTCTTTTTGATGATTTTAAGAATTTTCTCCATTTCTTGTTGGGAGGCTTCCACAATAGTCTTTTTTGGTGCCTCCGTCCTGGAAGGCAAATCGGTAGCAACTTCTTTGCCCCGAGTATCAGAGGAGAAGAGCCTGCCACTGCGGGTAATCTTGGTGGTACCAGTGATGTTACTGATACTGGTATTGGTGTTGAACTCCTGCTTCACCCCAAGCACATACACGTCGACCCCATAATGCCATGGGACCACTTTATCAGACTCATAGGGGAGAGGCCCTGGAACAGTAATAGTAATGGGTGCAACAGACAAAATTTGGACTGGCTTCCTCGGAGGAGCTTTGGTAGGATTGTAAATTGTGACAACAGATACTTCTTCAGCGGAAACAAACAGAACAACAATTTTCTTGAACAGAATTTCTTTGCTGTCCATCAGGCTTTGGATGCCTGATTTCAGCAGTGGACAACCGGTAGGGATAATAGCACACAGGAGGCAACCCTTGCTACAACCCGAAAATAAACCAGCTAGTAGTAAGTTCCTCTTAACAGTCGAAAGAGGGGTAGCAACATCATTCACCGAAACAGCATACAAATCTTCCTCGATGGCATTTACTCTATGCTGGGGCATAGGAGCAGTTACAACATTTGGTCTCTCAGGCGCTTCAAACTGGATTTCTTTCGCGTCGATAAGGTCTTGCACCTTATTTCTCAAGGCCCAGCAATCATCAGTAGTGTGCCCGGGGCTATCAGAATGATAAGCACAACGGGCATTCGGGTTATACTTAGGAGATGCAGTGTTCACGACCTTTGGAGCTTCTTTGACGGTCACCAAGTTGGTTGATAACAGTTGTGGTAAAATTTGAGATAAGGTCATACTCAACTGAGTATACTGTCTCTTGGGCCTTTCACCTCTTTGTTGATTGTACTGTTGAGGAGCAGCAATAGGTTTTGAAATGACCAAAGCATTGACGGCTTGGCGACTTTCTGGCTTGACTTGTCTTCTAGGACCATAGACGACACTTGCTTCTTTCTTGAAAGGCCTCTTCTCAGTACTTGGGGAGGCAGCCTTTTGTATTTTCCCTGACCTGATGCCAGCTTCAATTCTTTCTCCCGTCAGAATCAAATCCGTAAACCCAGCGGAGGAGTTACCAACCAAATGATTGAAAAATGGACCAGACAAAGTCCCTAGAAACATATCAACCAGCTCACGATCAGTTAATGGAGGCTGCACCCTGCCAGCCAAATCTCTCCATTTTTGTGCATATTCTTTGAACCCTTTGCCCGTTCCCAGAGACATACCCTGAAGTTGGGTACGCGTAGGAGCGAGATCAGAATTGTATTGATATTGTCTGTAGAATGCGGTTGCCAAATCTTCCCAGTGTCGGATACTAGTTCCATCAAGTTGATAGAACCATTCAAGCTGCGACCCCGAAAGGCTATCTTGGAAGAAGTGAATCCAAAGGTTCTTATCTGCCGTGTAAGGTTGGATCTTCCTTACGTACGAGCTTAGATGCAGCTTTGGGCAGGAGGCCCCATCATATTTGGCGAAGGCAGGTGCCTTAAACTTGTGTGGGATTACTACCCCAAAAGATAACCCCAAATCTCCGAAATCCAGCCCCGGCACATTCAGAATCTCCATGGCGCTCAAGCGGTCCTCCAATTGCTTGTATCTGTCAGCAGCAGGTGGGTATTGTTCGTCATTGTAGTCCGTCTCGTTGTCAGAGACTGCAGGACTAGGAGCTTCTCCCCCTTGGGGACTGTTTTTCTCAGCAGAAGAAGTAGTTGGATCAGCTTCATTGTGGAGTGTGTTCCCAAATCTGCGTCCAGTGTTGAATAACGCAGTCCTCTTTTTCTTCTTCTTCTTCAGAAGTAGAGTCTTCAACTCTTGCTGACCTTGGGCCAGGCTCAGGACCATTTCTTGAAACTGGGCACTTTGGGCCTGAAGGGCCTTGATTGCTTGCTCGCTGGATGAGTCTGGATTCATGATGACTGTTCAAATAAACAGCGAAGAAGATTAAGCAACCTGTGAAAAAGGGTACCTGCTATGCATATGGTGCAATGAGATGCGTATGTTTTATGTTTTCAAAGACAAACAAGATTCAACTTTGTAGGCAAAAGGGGAAACACACTTCATTAGATTCAAATTTCAAATTGTTCAACAACTTGCCCTTAGGAATTACAGGAATGAAAAATACTGGAAAGGAAATAAAATCTATAAAAGGAAATATCCAAAGCCCATCAGTGCTCCCATGGCCTCCTTTTCTCAGTGTTGATGTAGTTATTCAGGACCCGCTCTTCCTCCAATTGCTTAGTCAGCCTCTGGATCTTCCGTTCCTGCTCGTTGAACTTTTCCCGATAGAAATCCCGTTCTTCCTTTAGCTGTGCCCAAGATCTCTTCATTGTGTCAAAATCAGTAGGTATCTGAGGAGGGAGGACAGCTGGAGGAACCCCATCTTCATCAGGAGATTCAAAAATGATAGGTCTAACAGCTTCGTACGGCATACCTAACTTCTGAGCACGGATGCGGACCCATTTGCAATGGGGTTCCATTGTTAGAGAAGTCTTTGGTCCCAACTCATGTGAGTCAGCTTTGTGAATTCTGTCCCAAGCTTTAATGAATCCATGGCGTAGTTTGTCACTGTCTGCCTGAAACTCAAAATGGAAGTGAGGAACCAACATTTCATGAGGCCCAACTCTTCTGGCTCTTCCAAACTGGCGGAGAGCTAAGCATGGATTATAAGAGATTCCTCCTTGGATACCAATCAAAGGGACATTAGGGTATTCTCCGCAACGATCGATAACAGCTACCTCATCCAAACCTCTGAGAGTCCAAGTGATGTCATTATCAGTGAGAGACATTAACCTTCGAGCCCAACCCTTTCCTTCTTCATTCTTCAGCACGAACTTAGGAAGGTGCGAAATAAACCACCTCAATAGCAAAGGAGCACAACACCACGGAGTTCCCCGTTTTCGAGCAGTACGAGCATAGAGTTGTTGCAGGATGTCACCCAAAAGAGTGGGTACGGGATTCCGAGACATGAAAATCCTTATGGCATGGATACTGATAAAGGTGTCAGGATTGGGAAACAATACCAGACCATAGATCAAAAGAGCCAGAATATCTTCGTACGCCTTGAAGTCCAAGTCATTCCAGAAATCATTAGCCTTGCCAACCAGAAATTTGACCAAAAAGCCCTTAACTCCACTTCTAGTTTCCCAGTTAGCCAATACCTCTTCTTTGGTCAAGGGGAGAATTGCAGCAATCTCTTCAAGCCTAGGATTCTTTTCCAAACCAGTGAATGGAGTTTGCTCCAAGACAGGGATCCCAAGCAAATAAGAGAATTCTTCCAGGGTAGGAACCAGCTGGAAGTCTTGAAAGGTGAAACAATGATACAGAGGGTCATAAAACTGGGTCAGAACACTGATCAGTTGTTGGTCCCAATTTGCGGTGATCAAGCCAAGGAGAGAACCATGCCTGTTGATGAAGGAAGAGGTGTTTGGAATCCTACCAACCAAATCCTTGAGCAAAGTTGGTGGTTGAACAAAGTTGAGCCGGATAGTATTCCTACGCACGGGCATCATGATGTCCTACAAAACAGAGCAAAGATGAAACTTTTTTGTCTTTGAAATGGGTTAGTCCTTTATACAGGATGCATGCAATGGTATGATGGCATGATGCTATGATGAAGCACACCACAAGTATTCACATAGGCAAACATGATAAGGCACACAAGTCACACAAGACAACCCTTAGGTTTCAGGCCAGCATGAAGTTTAGGTGTTACCCTCTTTTAGTTTCGTCGGTTAAAACCTGTCCTATCAAAAGTAACCGGGTTCTAAAGGATCTCAAATCATTGGCTACCCTCAATCGGTTATAACTCCAGCATCGCAATCTTTTCTTGCGGCCAGAACCATCTCGAGAGTTTAGCCTCAATGAGTGTAGCATACTGCTACTGTCTTAATGGCCAAGTTTGGTCAATTTAGGGTTCTAAGGTTGGTTGGTGTTTAATGACTCCTTAGAAGACCTATATTCTCCTCATTGCAACACAAGGGATATAGGTACAGACCAAGGTGCCACACCAATGTAGCCACTGCTTCACCCATGTCGGTCTACGCCGGACAGGTCCCTCACGGATTATGCTACCTAAAAAGGGTATTTCCCAGATCCGGGTTAGGATCTATAAAACTCCGATGCAAAGCCCACAAACATAAAAGCAAACAAAGAAAACAATTGAAAACAAAGGTGATCTAAGCCCTAAGGTTACTCCACTTTTAAAAATTTCCCCAGCGGAGTCGCCAGTTCTGTGATACGGTGGGAGAACTGACTATGGCTTTGCTTTTGTATTCGCAAATGTTTCGGTTGAGCAAGAGTCGCCACCGACTTTTTATTTTATCCTAAGGAAAGGTTTAAAAGCACAGCAAAAACCTTTTGAGATGTTTTCTTGGGTTCGGGGAGTAGATTATAGAAAGGGAAGGTATTAGCACCCTTTCTATCCATGGTTATCCATGGGCTCTTAGTTACTTGCTTAGATCACTTGCCTTTTGTTATCAATTGTTTGAAATGGTGCTTGTGTGTGTGGGGGTTTGAAAATGTTTTGAAAAGAAGCCAATGTGGTGGCAACCTTTGTAATGATCCATGTTGGGATGTATACAAAGGTGTATGTCTTTTGAAAAGGTTTTCATTTGTTTTTGAAAGTTTATTTTGAAAGTGTTGTGAGGTGTGGTTTTAGAAAATAGGCAAGTGTTTTGTTTTTGCAAGTTTGATTTAAGTAACTAAGAGGTGATCTACTCCTAAATCTCTCAAAGATTATTGCTATGTTTTAACCCTTTTAACAAGTTTGTTCCACCATTGTATTTGGTGGACAATCTCATGTTAGGATGTGAAAGGGACGGGCGCGGGTCATCGTTTAGACCATAATTGCAATGGTGCCAAGTATCTTTGGGCAATTTTCCTTAAGGGACTTGATCATTTGTTTAGGCAACATTTTTAAAGCGTCATCGAGGGACTATGATCATTTGATTTGTGTTTGTTTAGCCCAAAGAGACCTAACATGCAATATGGCCCATTTTTGAAAGGCAACAAGTGGAGTACCCTAGGGGGTGCAAGTGTGATTTGTGTGTCCATTTTCATGCTTGTTTATCTTGAAATTAGATCAAAACTATTTTCGTTGTTTTTTCCCATACAAACCCTAATTCTAACATGGTATAATTAGAAAGCAATAAAGTGCGAAAATAAATTTACTAAGCTATTACAAAACCATATATGGGAAGGGGGATACAAATGTTCAAATGGGGATTTTTGACAAGGAATTTAAACCTAACTTATTACATCAATATTTGAATTATTTACAGGATATTTATTTGTACAAATTAAATGAAATAAGAATAAATATGTAAAAATGCAAAAAATGGTTTTTGTATGTATAAAAAGGTATTTTTATGTGTCAAAATAAACAAAAAGAAAAGTATTATTTTTGGGAGTTTTTTCATGTTTAGGGTTAAACCCTAATTCCATTAAATAAAATGCATTATTTATTTATTATGTACAAGTATTTATTTATTGTATACAAAAATAAAATAAAATGAAGTATATTTGTCAAAAGATATTTTTATATTTAAATATTAATAAAAATAAAAAGTGTATGTATTTTGCATTTTAACCCTAAATATATATATATATATATATATATATATATATATATATATATATATATATATATATATATATATATATATATATATATATATATATATATATATATATATATATATATATATATATATATATATATATATATATATATATATATATATATATATATATATATATATATATATATATATATATATATATATATATATATATATATATATATATATATATATATATATATATATATATATATATATATATATATATATATATATATGTATTATTTACTAAATATGTATTATATATACAAATTAATAATATTTAATATTTAATAAAAAAAGTATTTTTTCTATAAAATATTTTCAGAAAGTTAAAACAAAATAAAAATGTATAAAAATGTATTTGCACTATTTTAGTATTTTAAATAAAAGTATATGTATTTATTTATTTATGTACAAACTAAAAGAAAACCAAATAAATGCCTAATAAATTCAAAAATGGTGAGAAAAATATTTTTTATATTTTTAATATCATGAGAAAAAATAAATAAGTCAATCCAAAAAAGAAAAAGTCAAAAAGTCAAAGAAATAAGCAAAATGGGCTCAGGGGGTGCAGAAGTAAAAATATGGTGCAAAAAGAAATGTCAAACAGGCCCAGCCCAGAACCAAGTCATCTTCAACCTCAGAACACCTTTGTTCAAGCCAAACACGCGTTTTCTATCTCCCAATTCCTGGACTTTTAAGCAAAACTTTCAACATGAAAAGTGTAGAGCATGAGAAGACGAATCCAGGGATATAAAAAACTTGACTTAACTCTCTAAGATGAGGGAGAATTTCTTCTCCCCCAATTCCTGACCTAGTTTTCCATCAATATTCAGACTCAAAATTCTTGCAGCACACATAATATAAATGAAATCTAATCATATGGGCATGTTCAGGGCTATGATTGTGACATGTTTTCTTCACAAACCTAAAGCTAACAATGCCTAATAAGAGAGATACGAGTTCATGAACTTACCTGTTCAGTTGAAGTTGTATCTGGCAATGGAGAAGCTTTCAGTGCAAGGTGATGATTGGTATAGCTTCCTTGAGGTCCAGGGATGCTATTCCAAGCTTTACTTTGTCTTGAAACTTCTTGAATCGTGCTAGAGAACTTCAACTGCAAAACAAGAAAATGAAAATGGTGGAACTGGTTAGAGGAATTACAGGTCGTGTTTTAGGTTTTGGTTAGCTTGCATTGATGGTAGGGAAGGTGTGTGAAGAGCTTTTAGCAAGAAAGCATGACAGGGATGAGAGTTGGAACTCAATCTGCAGAGGTCACTCTGTTTTGGCAGTTTGATGGTGGTTCTGAGTTTGTGAAGGTATTGGAGGTGAAAGGCTCGTGCTTTAGCTTAGGATCAATGTTTGGAATGTGTTTGATATCTTTCTCTAAGGCCTGGTTGACTGATATGGAAGTTGGTATGTCATATGCAATGTTTCTTGAACTTTAAGCAAACAATGGTCACTTGATGTTTCTAGCCTGTACAGGCCCTCACATTATGCTGCATAGATTGGCCTTGATCAGTGCAATTTGCTCATAAACTTGTGCCAAGAAGATTTGGACTGTACCACTTGGATTTGCAAAATGGACATAAAGTTCTACTTTTTCAAAATGGAAATAATGCTTTTTCTAATTAAGGGTTAATTCTCCATGTAATGTCCAAATGCATAGAACAACATCCTGGCACAATGGTTTTGCATTGAATTATTGAGTGAAAATGGGATTAGAGGCCTGCAATGTAGCTTAAGCATGCTGAATTCAAAATGGCACCAATGTATGAACATGTCTTGGCCAAGAACAAAAGTGACTTTTTCCCATTTTGCAAAATTCTATTCTCCCTAACCATGAGGTTGTTTGAGAAGTTCTTGGACATTTTGGAAAGTTTGGAATGTGTACTACAATCCATCTTTGAAATGAAAATTGAAATTCCAAGTGGAAGTGTATGAAAAATGGTCTTGAAGTTAGGTAAAAAACTTGTCCAAAATAGGTCAAATTTTCACTAAGTTAAGAATGGTTTGACACCCTTGTTCCAAAAATTGTAACTTGAGATACAAGCTTCTTTTGGGAAAACTTTGTGAATCAAAGTTGTAGATTATGCAACAAGCTACAACTTTCATGTTTTGACTTTTGCTTGAATCCAAATGAATCTTGGTGAGAAAGTGGGGCAAAGTTGGGAAAAAATTAGGGTTTTTCATAACTTAGAAAAATTCTAAGTTATGAAAAATTCTCATTTCAAACCCTAATTTGCAATTTTTGATTTCTTGGTGAACAAGTTTCATGATTTGGCATGTTTTGATGAAAAATGAATCTTGACTTTTGATTTTGACCAAAAAAGTCAAAGTTTGACTTTTCAGTATACAGTCAAAATTGATCAATTGACTGGGAAATTCAACTATCAATCTTGTGTATCTGGGATCCTTTGAACTTGTTGAGCATGTCAAGATAATTCCATGGGGTCCTTGAGTCCATATGTGAGCTTGGTTTGCCATTGGCTAGGTCAAACAGTCAAAAATTGCCTTTGTGCAGTCAAAACCTTAAAAATGACCATTTTGCCCTTTTGATGATCTGATCAAATTTCTTGTGGAATTGTGATCCAAACTTGATCAAATGGTCCATGTGAGTTCATAATGTTGATGTGGGTCAATTTTCATGATGTTTGACTGTCAATTGGCCACAGTTGACTTTTTCCCCAATATAGTTGATTTCTAGGTCATCTGTCCAATTGACTGGGCAAAACTTGGAATCAAGACTTGAAACTTGGTATGGGTAAACTTGGGAGTCCAATATGAAGCATGAAAGTCATATTAGGCACTCTAGGTCAAAATATCTTTGTGCAATCACAAACCCTAATTTGGGTCAACAGTGCAAGGAGAAGTCTTGAGCAGAGGAAACCCTAAATGGATCTTGATCTTCAAGGGTCTTGTGATGAGAAAATGTTGAGGAAATGGGAGGGCAAATTTTGGGGTACAACAGTACCTAATAAGGAAGGCAAGGTACATATGTTTGTGGATTACATAGATTTGAATAGGGCAATCCCCAAGGATGACTTCTCGCTTCCCCATATTGATGTTCCGGTTGACAACACGGCATAACACAAGGTATTCTCCTTCATGGATGCTTTCTCCAGGTACAATCAGATCAAAATGGCACCTGAGGACATGGAGAAAATGTCCTTCGTCACACAATGTGGCACTTTCTGCTACAAAGTAATGCCATATGGGTTAAAGAATGTTAGGGAAACCTATCAGCGTACCATGGTAGCTTTGTTTCACAATATGATCCATCATGAGATAGAGGTCTACATTGATGATATGATATCCAGATCTCAAACTGAAGAGGAACACCTTGACCACCTGCAGAAGCTACTTGAAAGACTGAATAAATACAAACTAAGGTTGAACCCGAATAAATGCACCTTTGGAGTAAGATCCGGTAAGCTCTTAGGCTTCGTTGTCAGTAAAAAAGACATTGAAGTAGACCCTATGAGGTAAAATCCATACAAGAAATGCCAACTCCTCGCACTGAGAAGGAAGTTAGGGGATTCTTGGGACGTCTAAACTACATATCCAGATTCATCTCCCATCTAACCGCTACTTGTGAGCCAATATTCAAATTACTGAAGAAAGATCAAGTGGTGAAGTGGAATGACGACATCTAGGATGCCTTTGACAGGATCAAGGAATACATTCAAGAGCCTCCAATTTTGATGCCACCGGTTGAAGGAAGATCTCTGATCATGTACTTAACAATATTGGAGAATTCAATGGGGTGTGTGTTGGGGCAGCATGACGAGTCAAGTCGAAAAGAGCACTCAATTGACTACCTGAGCAAAAAGTTTACCGACTGTGAAACCAGATATTCACTGCTCGAGAAAACTTGCTACGCTCTGGAATGGGCTGCTCACCGGCTAAGACAGTATATGCTAACTCACACTACCTTATTGATACCTAAGATGAATCCTATTAAATATATATTCGAGAAGCCCGCTCTTTCCGGAAGAATAGCAAGATGGAAAATGGTCTTGACCGAATATGACATTCAATACACTATCCAAAAAGCAATAAAAAGAAGTGTATTGGCTGATAATTTGGCTCAGCAGGCTGTGGATGACTATCAATCCATGAACTTTGAATTCCCGGATGAGGACATCATGTTAGTGAATGATTGTGAAGAACTTAGACCGTATGACGGACCTGAACAAGGATCCCGATGGACCATGGTTTTTGATGGAGCTTCCAACGCACTCGGCAATGGAATTGGCAAAGTGATCATATCTCCCGAAGGCTGTCATACTCCTTTCACTTCCAGGATGTGTTTCAATTGTACCAACAATATGGCTGAATATGAAGCATGCATTATGGGTCTCAAAGCTGCTATAGATTTTTGATCAAATCCTTAAGTGTATTTGGAGACTCGGCCTTAGTAATCAGTCAAATCAAAGGAGAATGGGACACAAAACATCCTAATCTCATCCATTACAAAGAGCATGTATTGACATTGATCCCATATTTTAAAGAAATTACCTTCGAGCATTTTCCACAAGAGAAAAATAAACTAGCGAACGCGCTAGCTACTATGTCATCCATGTTCAAAATCAAGTGGGATAATGAGGATCCTCATATTACTATTGAGAGGATGGGCGAACCAACATACTATCATGAGATTGATGCTGAAGAAGTAGTGGATAAACCTTGGTCCCATGAAGTTAAAAGATATCTCGAAGCCCAAGATATCCCGAGGGAGCTTCAGTCAATGATAAGAAGTTTCTAAGAAGGTTTTCTGCCAAGTTCTTCCTCAGTAACGAAATCCTCTATAAACGTAACCACGACTCTACCTTGCTTCGGTGTGTACACAAGAGTGAGGTAGAAAAGATTATGGCTGATTTGCATAAAGGTACCTTTGGCACCCATTCTAGTGGGCATACGATGGCTAAAAGATCCTACGGGAAGGATACTATTGGTCCACTATAGAAGAAAACTGTTATCAGCATTCACAAACTTGTCACAAATGCCAGATCTATGTAGATAAATTACACGTGCCTCCGATTTCTCTGAACGTCTTGGCTGCTCCCTGGACATTTGCAATGTGGGGCATTGATATGATTGGAGATATCAGACCTGCATCTTCTAATGGGCATCATTTCATCGTCGTCGCCATCGATTACTTCACAAAATGGGTTGAGGCAACCTCTTTTGCTTCTGTTACCAAGAACGTTGTGGCCCGATTCATCAGACATAACCTTATCTATCAGTATGGTATTCTAGAAAGAATCATTACAGATAATGGTACCAATCTCAATAATACTATGATCACGGAGCTCTGCATGCAATTCAAGATCTAGCATCATAACTCTTCCCCTTACCGACTGAAGATGAATGGCGCTGTAGAGGCTACTAATAAAAATATCAAGAAGATCATACAGAAGATGACAGTGACATATAAATACTGGCACGAGATGTTACCATTTTCTCTTCATGGTTATCGCACCACAATGCGCACATCAACAGGGGCAAGCTCTTTCTCTTTGGTATACGATATGCAGGGCTGAGCAAAGACGAACGGGTTCAGACTCGACTTGACCAATTAAACTTGATAGACGAGAAGAGGCTCATGGTTGTCTGTCATGGTTAGATATACCAAAAGCGTATGACCAAAGCTTTTAATAAGAAGGTATGACGTCAAGTATATCAGCCTGGAGATCTGGTAATCAAGCATATCATACTGCCACAAGGTGATCCCAGGGGAAAATGGACTCCCACATACGAAGGGTCATTTGTGATCAAGAACATATTTTATGTTGGAGCCATGATCTTAACCACTATGGACGGTGACGACCTTCCGCACCCTGTAAACGCGTACATAGTTAAAAGATACTACGCATGAATAAAGACCTGCCAGATCGACTGGCCTAGGAAAAAATTAGGGCATCCCGGTGAACCAAAAGGATTCGGGCAAAAATTATGGATATACACAAAAAAATGTGTACACCCGGAAAGTCGAAAACCTGAAAAGGTGGTGTTGTACCCCAAAATTTTCCCTCCCATTTTCACTCAAGACATGCTTCTAGAGGTCCTCAATTGCTCAAGGTTAACCAAGAATTGATCAGACAAAATCCCCTCCTAAGCAATGAACCTCTAATTAGGGTTTCACTTTTCATCCAGATGTGTAAGCTTCAAAGGTCACAAATGTTTGCCATGGTCCTAATATGCCTTCAAGATTGTCCATGACAAATTTCATGCATTCCACTACAAGTTTGCTTAGTCAATTCCTCAAATGCCTGAAAATAAACTATACTAGTTCAAAAGTCAATTGTGGCCTATATACAGTCAAAATTCAAGATTTTTGGTCAACATCAACATTTTTAAGTGATATTCATCATTTAATCAATGGTTGATCATGATTCCTCAAGGAAAGTCCTCAGATCATCAAAAGTCAAGATTTAATAAATTAAGGTTTCCTAGGAAAAGTCAATTGAACTTTGAACAGGCATAAATTTCACATATTTCATCCCTTTCCCCCAAACCAAATCTCATTTTGAAGATAATCCAATTCCCTACAACTTGTCTTTTATCCTCAAGTTCAAGAAATGCACCATTTTAAAGATATAAGCTCATACATCAGATGTCATTTTCAAAAAGTCAACAAAAGACACTTTTTGTCAAGACAACTTACATCAAGATAATGTCTTCAAAAGAAAAAATTATCAACATAGAGATTGTAGAGGACATACTGGGATTTCCAAAAATTCCAAGATCATCTTCAAAAAATGAAAATTGAGTAAGTTATGGTTTGCACAAGTTGGGCAAATTTGTGAAAAATGCATGAAGTCAACTTTGAGCAAAATTTCATTTTTAGGTTAATGGACCTAACTTTTAGGGTTAAAACATGGTTATGACATACCCAAGGACCCCTAAACCTAACCGTGCACTATTTATTTCTATTTATTTGAATTTTTATTCATTTAAATATGAATTAAATCAAATAAATTAAATAAAAATACAAAGAATAATGGGCCATGACATTTGGGTTTGATTTTATCTATTAGAAGGCCCATATTTTCGTGAAAGATACATCCCAATGGTCCAGGTTCATTTAACATTCAAAAAGAGACAATGATCTTCAAAAATGGCAAGAACAAACTCAAAAAATGGAAAGTTATCAATATGTTTGATTTTTGTTTTATCATGGTTTGATTAATTGATTCCTTGCCATGTATATTGCCTCATTCATACCTCTATATAAGCATAAGCAAACCATATGTAAAGGGGCACATAATTACTCTTCAAAAATCTCTTCAAAAGCTCTTCATAAAGCTCTCTCAAAATTCTCAAAATCGTTCAAAAGTTATGAAAATTCAAAACCTGATCTTCAGCTTTCCTCCATCCAATCTCGTGCCATCTTTGCACTCCCGATGTCCCTAAGAGTCATTTCCATTCCTCACCTTGGCCGGGAGCACGCCCGATTCATCCATACAAGTTACATCATTCGATATAGTTTATTTAAATCTAATCTTGTTAATCTGCATTTATTAATCAATTTTTCGTTTGCATACTTGTTTGTAGTCGTACATAGAGCAGGTTGGACGTGAAGCATGTAAGTTTTGAGGCCTGGTTCATGAGATGTCATTCTTAACACTGATCAAAAGCTTGGCTTTGAAACACAAAATTCAGAGACCTTTAGTTAAAACTAAGACCGAATTTCTTTATTTACTTCTTTTTAAATTCACTTTTTCAAAATCATTTTTATTTAATCATAAAATAAAAAAAATAAAAAATAGATTTAGGTTTTATTTATATATAATTAAATTTCATTTGTGCAAGTTAATTAATTATATTTTGATTTATTTCAAGTAATTTAAAATCAATTAGAAGTTAGACTTAACCATTTCAAATCTTTTTCACAATAATAAAAATCCAAAAAAATTTAGAATTAGTTTCCTTTTGATTAGTTTTAATTGCATCTTATTTATCACTTTTTTCTTTATTTAGTTAAAAAAAATTAATTTAATTATTTTTCTTAATAAAAATGACAAAAAAAGTGCTAAGTATGTAGAAGTATTTTAAGGCTTACCTCGCTTTCCATATTCGCGCGCCCATTTTAAATTTCGTTCATTTTATATTTATGTAACTGCAAAAGGTTGTAATATTTAAATTTAGGACTTTTTACTTTTTTCCCCCATTTGGATATGTAAATACCCCCTCCTCGAAGCATTGTAATAGCGTAGGATTTACAATTCCCGCACTTTAAATTTCAGCAAGATATTAACTGTTAGTAATTAGGCTTGTATGGAAAGACTGTAAACAAAGCGTTAGCAAACTTAACACAAGACTAAAATAATTGAGAACCAACACAATTTCACATATACACCTATAGGGTATGCTCACTTTGGTTACCTTTCAGAAAATAACAATCATGTCCCTCAAGAATAGGGACGCTTTAGAACAGACCCTTTGAATCAAAAGATCATAAGTCCCTCGATGACCCTACAGTGTTGCCTTTCGGTAAATGATCTAGTCCCTTAAGAAAAATTGCCAAATCGTCTCTACATGATGCCTTATGACTGTATGTCCCTTCGAATGTCCCTCAAACATCCAACGATAGGGCTACCTACTCACTAATAGTAGGATAGCGCTGTCTAAAAGATAGGGGAAAAGAACAAACCTTTCGAGTATAAGTAGATAGTTCATAGATGCTTGCTCAAAAACAAAAATTTCACACTTACACAAAACATTTCAAAATACTTTCAAAAACATTCGCTTTGTTAACACTCTTGAGGACTGATACAAGAGTTATCATAAAGTGAATTGCCGCACTAAGGCATTTTCAAAACGATTTTTCAAAACGATTTTTCAAAACAAACAAAGCACAAGAAATTTTCAAAACATGAGCTAAGCATCTAAGATCCCGTATAAAACTACAGATGGAAAGGGTGCTAACACTTTCCCTTTCCATAATCTACCCCCTTACTCAGAAAATTCTCGAAAATGTCTTTTTTTGTTCTTTTCAACCTTTCCTTAATTTGGATAAAAGAAAAGTCGGTGGCGACTCTTTATTACCGTAACATTTGTGAATACGAAATGCAAAACCAGTATAAATAGTCGGTTCTGCCACGACATCACATACGACTTAGGCAAAAAAGGGTATCCCGGTGGACTGGAAACCCGAAAGGACGGTCCAGGAAAAAGTTAGGGATTTAAAGCATATAACTATGTCTCGTTGGATCACCTTACAACCAATCTTCAATATTAATTGTCAAGCTCAAATGATACTAATCAATCCAATCAGCTTCAGACAAGCAACAAAGGGATGAGACGCTCAAAGACATAAAAGAAATAGCAGAATGGGAACCCAATGAGATCATTTTACATAGCTATTTTATTTGTATGCTATTTTGTAAAGTTCTATTATTACAACGACATTCTCTTATTAGGATGTTCGTCTCCTTGTACAAAAACGCTTATTCAAGTTAATACAAAGATATTCCTTTGAAAGTGAAAAATTATTTGTTTTTATTTTCCTGTTTTGTTTGCGAAAACGTCCAGTGATTATTTTTGAACATGTGCATTTGAATGTGATTACTGCTTACAAATATACGCACAAAAAACAGAAAGACTGTTACTAATGGCTTTAAGAAACATAACAATATCTAAAGGCCATTTGCAAAATCCCCGCAGATATTTCCTCCAACAGGTACCTTCTCCAGCAGGTACAAAGGAAGAGACATCCTGCTATAAGGTTATTGCCATATTCTCAGTATGCAGCCTAATGGTGTCAGGTATTCTCATACCCCCGACAGAGTAAAATTTCCAATTACTGCTCCAAAAATTCCCCAGTGAAGTCGCCAAACTTCTCTGGATTCCCTAGCAGGATTTCACAAAATCTCCAAACAATGCATGAAGTTTCCCTTCCCCAACAGAGTTTATTCCTCTAACAATGGAAATCCGTCTCTCAGCATTTCAACTTCAAACAAAATCTGGAGACCTACATTCTTCATCTCCAGCTACAATCAGGTATTTATTTTCCCTAATTCAACAACACTGCAATAGAATGACTGACACATTCATACACCATTTTATAGGTGTCATAGCATATGCAACACGAATGCATATATCACAATCTCATTTATTTTAAGAGCATCATTTGCACTTCATGCATCATGATATTGCATGTAGATAATTCTTTACCATTTCAGGAAAGGTCGACAGATGAATGTCGTCAATAACTTTCAAAAAGTTCCAGATTAATACTTGAAACAAGACAGGAAAACTATCTGTGAGCGAATGATTGTAGATTAATACCTGAAACCAGACAGGACAACTATCTACGTGAACTGATTGAAGATTAAGTCCCGAAACAGGTCAGGGAAACTATCTTTCTTTTAAAAGAGGTCATAGATTAATACCTGAAACCAGATAGGACATCCATCTCAACGACCAACAAAAACAAGTTTTAGATTAATACCTGAAGCAAGACAGGAAAACTATCTGTGAACGGTTAACTGTAGATAAATTCCCGAAATAAGATGGAGCGACTATCTACATGACGAAGATTTCCTTCAGAGGAGTTATGAAATGAATTTCCCCTTCATCACTTCATTCTGAAAAGAATCTCCTTCATAAATTTTATTCTGAAAAACATCTCCTTCAGCGCTTCATTTTGAAAAGCATTTCCCCTTCAGATACGGAATCCTGAAAAGCATTTTCCCCAGAGACCGAGTTCTGGCGAACATTTCCTTCAGAGGGGTTCTGAAACACATTCCCCTTCAGCACTTCATCCTGAAGAGCATCTCCTTCAAAAGTTTCATTCTGAAAAGCATCTCCTTCAGAGCTTCATTCTGAAAAGCATTTCCCCTTTAGAGACAGAATCCTAAAAAGCATTCTTCAATATACAGTCAAACTTAGACTTAGTCTAATTTATGTCAACAATCACCTTTGGATGGAATCTGTAAGCCCATTTCTGACAATATTCCGTCACTCTCCAAATGGAATCTTTAATCCCATTTTATACACAATCAACCAACCTACCCTCGAGTGCAAATTTCTAGGTGCTCTATTGTTCAATCATCTTCCACCTTCAAGTCACGAATGGCGGACTCACTAATCTAACTCTTCAGGTTTAAGAAGATTGAACAGGGGAAGCTGTTGTACCCTAAAGTATCTTCATTACCTCAAGTTCGCACAAGTATTGACTAGGTCAAATAATCTCCTCAGCACTGATGCCTCAAATTAGGATTTGAGTTTGTACAAAGACAGTTGGATTTCTAATATTTCAAACGACTTTCATGGATCATTATGGACCCTCAGGAATTATTTTTGTCAAGTTTCAAGTCTCGAATCACAATTTTCCAAGAAAGTCATTCAAATTACCAAAAGGGCAAAATGACCAAAATTAGGGTTTTGACTGAAAGTGACCAAACTTTGATTTTTGACCTAATACCTGGCTTATTGGTTAGAAGCATGATCTCAAGGATCCGAGCGCGTCATTTTTACCTAATTGCACATTTCAATTCATCTCCTGAGATCAGTGGATTGATAGAATTCAGGCAATTGATGAGACAAGTCAACTGTACACTAAAAATTCAAACTTTGACTTTTTGACCAAAAATCGTATTTCATCAAGACATCCAAAATATGAAATTTGATCGTCAAAAATCAAGAAAGTCAAAGATCCAACTTTTGCAAGACTTGGAAATTTTTCTAAGTTAAGTTCATTGCTTAATGACATCTTGTCACTACAATTCAAAATAGTTCAAGATGTTACAAATAATTCAAGTTATTACAAAGTGGCATTTCTACAAGTTATGTGTCGATGCATAACAGCATGTGTCGACACATAATAGTTTAAAATGCAGTTTTTCCTTCTTTTTACACTGTTTTTGCATTGTATATATATATATATATATATATATATATATATATATATATATATATATATATATATATATATATATATATATATATATATATATTCTTCATTACTATCCACTTATTCGACATGGTTGTAATAATTAGACACCTATTTCATCCCCATTTGAAAATTGTATCTCCATCCCTCTAATGATGTAATAGCTTAGGATTTTTAATTTCCGTAAGTTTACCACTTTTCATATAATTGCTAGTAAGATAGGGTGTGTATGATAAGATAAAATCAACCGTTAGCAAAACCTAATCTCAAAGACTAAATGCACGCGATCAAACACACTTCACACACATGCACGTCTAGGGTAATCTCACTTGTTGCCTCGGAAAATATTCATGTCCCTCGAATATGGGCGTTTTAGTAAAGACCCTCGGTAAAAGATCGTAGTCCCTCGATGTCCCTCAATGTTGCCTTTGGTAAACGATCTAATCCCTATACGAAGTTGCTAAAACGTCTCATAGGTTCCCTTCTATAACTATACAAACGACCCACGTCTGTCCCTTCACATCCAACGATGGGGATACTTACTAAATCAATGGTAAGATAGAAACATCTAAAGGAGGAGGAAAAGAACACTAGACCTTTTGAGTAGGTAGGACACTCGTAGTTGCTTGCTTGCTCATAAACAAAAAAAACCATTTTCACACCAACACTTTCAATTGAAACATTTTAAAAAGTTAAAACACTTGGTACACATTCTTATAGAGATGAGAATCATTACAAAGACACTTTTCAAAATCACTTTCAAAAAACATCTTCCACAATAAACATCTCTTTGAACTATTTTCAAAACTAACACTTTGTACGCATTCTTACAGAGACGAGAATCATTCGAAAGACGTTTTCAAAATATTTTCAAACCCACATCACAAAGTACATTTTCAAACAAAAGCAAGTGATCTAGCAAGAAACTAAGAGCCTGTAGATAACTATGGATGAAAAGGGTGTTAACACCTTCCCTTTTCATAACGTACCCCCTGAACTCAAGAAATAATCATGAAAGGTCTTTCCTGTTCTTTTCAACCTTTCCTTATTGGATAAAAGAAAAGTCGGTGGTGACTCTTGTTATCCGCAACAATTGCGATCAAACGCAAAAACACCCAAGTCAGTTCTCCCATCGTGTTACAACACAGGATTGAATGAACTAATTTTATGCAGATTACTCATGTCATTCTCATGCTAAATGATTTAAGAAATCAATAAACACTTACCTTAGTTTGTGCAACTCTTTAAAAGTTGTGTCGTTTTACCCTTGCACCTTTGATTCATGTGAATTTTGATCTTCCACTCCTTTCCTTTCTATCTCATACCAGAGGATAAAATAATAAACATAGCTTTAGGATTTGGACATAGTCCACTTATAGCTAAATATTTAAACTAAACTTATAGAAATTGAAATTGAAGAAACTAGCATGATTAGCATTTTTGCTGATTCTGCTATGTTCGCTTAGCGAAACAGGGCTCGCTTAGTGAACTCTGCAGAATTCAGTTTTTCTGTAGAATTTTCTTTGTGCTATGTCATGCCATTTTATTCCTATTTGAAAATAATTATGCAGGGAAATAAATATGTAAAGGTTTGGTTTACCTTCTAACAAGTGCTTGTTTAACATCATTAGCTCAACGCTGTTTCGAAAAAACTTAAAGTGGTTTGTATGAATCTGTCAGCACGTCCTTTCCACCATTATTTGTCCTTTATTTGTCACTCTTTCTATTTGATTCCAGGCCTCTTTCATTAGGAGCCTTAACTTTGATGCACTCATCCTCTTTTTTTTGCAAGGCTTGAAACAATTTGAAGTTTACCTCCTCATTTTTGTACCTCACTTTCATCATTCCTTCATCGACATCGATCATCATTCGGGAAGCTTTTATGAATGGACGACCTAAAATCATAGGGATGTTGTCTTCTTCATCCATATTCGTCACCATAAAATCAGTTGGAAACAGAAAACTTTCAAGTTTCACCATTACGTCTGTTGCTATGTGTTGACAATCAATTTTTGACAAGGAGGAATAAACCTTAAGCTGTGGGGTTTAGTTGGCTAAAGAGGCCTAAATTAGTGAAATACAATAATATGCGTCGAGCAGGAGAAGTACGTCAACCAAATGAACTAGTCGACAAGGACAGAAAGATCAGAGGAAGTTATGGGCGAGTATAGAGGTTGACAAAGCAAGGAACATTGAACAAAGAGCTTAGGGGAGATATTGTTCAGGTTCCATGGAAGAATTTATGCACCAGAACTATGTGCGGCCTCGTACCCATTTCGGGACTATGATATAATTTTATATAAGGAAGAATTGAATATTTTTGTATTACACAATTCAGACATAAAATGAGTAATGGAAAAACTACCGACTTTATCATCAGGCTTATACTACACTTATATTAGTATAATTAAAGCGATGCATAAATTAATATTGAAAAATCTTAAGTTTCTTCAATCCAAAAAGTTTTGTATGTTTTTAAAGGAAATTAAATTTTATATAAGTTGTGTTTTTATATAACATATATAAGGTGATATTTATGAATCAATACTCCAATCATGTAGACGATATAAAAATTTTACGATATTAATTGTTGCATCGACTAAAAAATGATGCATATCCTTGTTGTCTACCCATAACCAGAAATTTGTGAAATTATTTTCTAAACTAAAAGATCATGAATATGTATTATGATGTGAAAACTAGTATTGAAGAACCAAAAATTTCTTCAATTTAATAAACTTTGTGTGTTTCTAAAGACAAATAAAATTCTAAGAAATTGAGTTTTTCATGACATTAATTATTGCATCGACTAAAATATCACGCAAATATTTGTTGTCTACTCACAACCAGAAGTTTGTGAACTTGTTTTCTCATACTAAGATCTTATTTTTAGAAATTTTCAAAATTTTCTTGATAAGTATCGCATATATTATTAAATTTGATATTGAACATCTTGTAGCATATGTTCATAAACAAATGGACTTGAAGATCCATTCTTTAGACGTCTAAAATTAATTACATGGTCGATACTTATGAGATCATAGGTTATAAATTATACATTGGAAACACGCAACCATGAATATTCAAATATTTATTCGCATTAAGCCGATAAGTTATTATATGTTAATTCTCCCTTTAAATTATAAACTATTTTAGGTTAATAACATAATACTTCTCATCTAAGTAAAATTTTGGATGTGTTGTGAATAATTCAATTGCTCCACTATAGTACACTAAAATGAGTCTTGAAAGAAGATTAGGGAAAATGTATTTTTATATGAATTTTGTATTTGTGGATATATCTTGATCCAATAATTGAATACTTGATTGCAGTCTGATAGGCTGATTATTAATTGAGAAACTAATTTCTCAATATTAAGGAGAAGAATAAGCAGTTGGAACAGTAATCCAGAAGTTCAAATAAACAATTTAGAATAAATTGTCATCTTGATCTTCATACAAACCAATATGAACCAAAAGTTCAAAATATTATTCATTTACAAAGTTTATGAAACAAATTATCAGCTGTTAATATTCCAAGTGGATGTTCCTAATTATACTAAAGCAATGATCTATCTTGCTAATTATACACACCATAATGTATCATGATATAGTTCTTTGCCTACATGAAGACATTGGAACGAAGTCAAAATATACTTTGTTATTTTATGGGTAAATGGACATGAGTTTTTTTTTTATTCGTATCCAAATTAGAATTAACAGGTTATGGAGAAACATAATACTTTCCTAATCACACAAAATATTTTTCTTACTTAAGGTGGTACAACTATTTCACAGAGACGAGTGAATTAAACCATAGCAACAACTTCGTCTAATCATGAAGAAAATTTTAGCCCTACATGAGACAAGTCGAGAATATGTTTGGTTTAGATCCTTAATCCAACACATATAAAATACTTGTGGTTTGTCTTCTGGAAAAATAAATACAATGATCATATATGAAGATAATACTGCATGTATCACTCAATAGAAAGATGGTTACATTAAAGGATACCGAACAAAACACATATCTCCAATATTATGTTTCACTCATGATCTTCAGAAGAATGATGATATAAACATTCAACAAATTATTTCATGTGATAATCTTGCAGACCTTTTCTCATAGTCACTGCCAAGTAGAACTTTTAATTAACTAGTACTAAAGATTGGTCTTAATCATTAAAAAAATGATCGTTCATCTGAGGAGGAGAAATGGATTTATTTTAAAAGGATGTTGTATTATTTTTCCTTCACTACTTAATTTCTGTGGCCACTTGCGTCTGGTCAAGTTTGGAATCATATAGTCTTATTTGTAAAGATGAGTCATGAACCAAGTACATATAAGTATGATGCAACAATTTAGCATGCCTTTTCTCTTTTCGTACATCATATGCAAGGTGTAATAAATGTCAGCAAGCAAAGAGGGAGTTGGATCCATATTAAAGACTTTCGCACCTCAAAATATGCTAATGGTCCCGGGGTCAATATAGTCCACAATCAGAGGAAATAAAATTACACCAAATACCAGTAGACCTAAACAATCAACACAAGATACCCATTCTTTATAATTAGCAAATTCAAGTACCTTAGCTTCCAAGTATATCCTTTTGATTCCTTGTATCAGACCTTCTCTTTGGTAATTTTTCACTAACTCAGGGTAAGGGATCCCTAAGCCTTTTGCCAAAACTTTGACTTCAACAGTTTGTCCAATACCTACATAGGTCTTATCTTTGGAAAAATTCAAAATTTTGTCAAATTCTTCCAGAGCCGGTGCTAACTGGAAGTCTTGAAAGGTAAAACATCTCAGTGGAGGGTCGTAAAACTGAATGAGGGCAGAAACAACATCCATTTGAACCTCTACTCTGGTCAAGTCAAGGGTATCCCCATAGAGGATAGTGTACATATTCATAGCCCTCTCAGATAATTTCCCTTTTATAGTTTTGATTTCAGAAAGGTCAGGCTGGAAGCATTGATGCAGATAAGTTGTTTCCCTCTGGTATCCATTTTTTTAAAGACAGTTACCAAAATCTTGATTTTATTATCTTTTATTTTGTACACTGTGAATAAGACAAATAAAAGAAACAAATGATGAATATGTGACATATATGAATGCATGAATGTATAGATGTAGGGTTGAGTGATGAGATTTTTGTGATAAGCACCCTTATCGGGTAGGGATGTATGGTTTAATGACGAGGTTTTTTTATAAGTACCCTTAGAAGGTAGGCTCCTTAATTTTGACCTACAGTTAGTGTAGCCTCCCAAAAGGTGGTTTCCTTAAGGGTATCGTGAATAACACTAGAGGGAAAAGGCACAAGGGCCTCCCTTAGGTGGAGCCTCTTTACGGACCGAAACTTTCATCTCAAAGTCGTGAAAGGTCTCGTCATGAGATTTTAGGTTAAGGTCGTTACAAAGAGTCATGGGTCTCTTTCCAAAGTCCTACTCGTCAAGAGGATATCTCTCGATAAGTATTCCTTTTTAGGAAGTCTACCGACTCTAGGAGAAGTCGTCACAAAAACTCGCAGGGATGATGTACCCCCTAAGCTAATAAACGAACCTTCTTTCTAAGGATCATTGAAAAATAATTTTTTTGAGATAAAAAATCCCGCCACGTAATAAATATATGATAAAAATAATTGACAATAAATAAATAAATGCAATAATTAAATAATGTAATAAATAAATAATGCAATAAATAAATAAATCAAAAACCCCAAAGTAAAAACTCTAAAACCTAAAGTTTAAGTCCCCAACAGAGTCGCCAACTTTTGCGATTGGTTTTTAATGTGAGAGTTACCACTATTAGTTTTTATCCTAGGGAGGACATCTAATAGAAAACCCTAATTCGCAGGTAGAGAGTCTAGGTTTTGGACTCTATTAGATGAAAGGAAGGTGTTAGGGACCTTTCATCTACCTTGTTCACAAGGATACTAGGTTTTAGGTTCAGCTTTGGATAAAATAGGGTTTTGAATTTTAATAGGGGAAAAGGGTTTTAATTTTTTTATAAGGGAAAGAGTTTGTTTTTTTATAGGTGAACTCGTTACGATTTTTGATCGTATGCCTACATATCCTCTTATGAGGAATCAGAGTCCCAATATGTAGTTCGTATGGGGTTGGTGTTTATTGGGGGTCGCAAACGTACTTTGAATCACCTCGCATTTTGGTTGGGAGTAGTGATTGTAGAGATTTTGACTAAATGTGCGATTAGTCAAAATCCGTTTGAAACTCTTTTGTAAAAACAGTTGATTAGCTTAGTTGATTGCGAAAAATAGTTTGTTGTTTGTTGAGTGTTTTTTAATTGTGTTAATTGCAAAAATATCTTGATTAATGCATGATTAAAAAATATTTAATACAAATATATAAAATAATGTTCATGAGTTTTGAATAAATTGGTTTACATGTTAATATATAAATAATAATAATATTTACATATAATGAATAATAATATATAAATTAATAATTATAATTAATATGATTATAAAAATTAATATTAATAATAATAATAATAATAATAGTTATAAATAAAAAGAAGTAAATAATATGAAAGAAAACATAAAATAAAAATAAGAATTCAAAAAATTAGTTAAGACCAGGGGGGTGTAACTCTAGTTAACCAGTAAAACGAGGGGGTGCTGTTAATAATTATGGGCTAAGCCTATTGCGTTGGCTGGAAGGGGGGGTATTGTTTGTTTGGCAGTTTATTAAAATAGGAGAGAGGGGGTGATAATAACAACCGGGCTTGGCCCAAAACAAAATTTTGGAGGGCCTGATGGGTTACATGCGTGAGGGATTATGAGTGTTATGGTGAGACTTGGTCTGCGTCCGTCTGATCAACATCAAGCGGATAAGCATGAGGTAGCATGTTAGTTACTATGGGTGCATGTGTATTAGATTGCATCGAATTACAAAAATATTGTTTTTTTCATTATTCACTCTATTTTCTTTTCAACCTACAACCCTGTCTCTCCCTCTCTCGCGAACAACAAATCCTTATCCTTCCTCTTTACAAACCCTAGGTCTAAGCCAACACCGTAGCGGCACTACCACAACCTCACCATCAAAAAACCCAATCGACACTGTAGCGGTAGAAATGTTTAAGACTAAGCCATTGGATTGACTTGACTTATACATATCAAAATAAAAATCGCTACTGCGCTTTATTGTTTCAAAAGGAATGGGAAAAGAGCGAATAACCCAAAAGAGGTGGGAAAGATTCAAGGTAAATGGGTTGGTTATGAAAAAGGAAGGTATTAGCACCCTAAACATCTACGGTACTCCGCAGGAACCTCTTTGTAAAAATCTGTATATTTTGGCTATAAAAAATGTTGTATGTAAAAATAGATGGTGGAAGTGGGAAAAGAAATATGTTTCTTATGATTTTTTCACCCGACACGGTTGCGAACCTTTAGTGCCTACGTACCACCTTTCATGCAATAGGGGATCAGGGTACACGTAGTTCCTCTTTTTAAAATTTTAAAACACAAGTGTGTTGGTTGATTTTAAGAGATAAGATATCATTGTCATTGTCCATGTGTAAAACATACTTACTACCCACAATCATGAGAAAGGAGAATTTGCATCATCTTCAAGTGGAGGATATGGCTTGGATTTTAAAAAATCAAAAATGTCGCACTCAACACCCAAGTTAAAAATATCTCTCTTGACTATACATTGTAGAAGTATAGTTGCTTGCATCACTACAAGGACTGACAAGAGTCTAATCTTTTGAGAAAAGTTTTAAGATAAAAGCCAAAGTGGCAAAAATGGTTTCAAAATGAGATTGATTGACTTTTAGTCTTCTCACAAAAAGGTCAAGGTATTATTAGATTGATTAGGGTTTATTTATGAAAGTGTTTTGAAAATGCATGGACCTAAGTCCAAGTTTATTATGAAAGTGGTTCAAGTTAAAAAATAAGAAGAGTTTTCAAAAGGAGGAAGAAGATTTTTGCAATTAAAGAAGATGGGAGGAGAAGAAGAGACTATCCTAAAGCATAAGGTAAAAGCTACGAATAAGAACCATCTAACCAACAAGAAGCCAATACTTGACATTATGAGCCAAGATAGAATTCTCATTCTTTGGATTGAAACCAAGCAAGCAAATATACTAGACCTCTTGTAAGAACCAAACTTCAAGTGTATTAAGTCTTTACAAAAACTGAGTAGAGTAACAGTTGTATACGGGTGAATTCCAGATTAAAAACAAAGAGTGTAATCACAATAACCTGCACACAAAACAAACCAGCAACCCAATGCCTTGAGGTAAACCTCAAGAGCTCCAGAAAAAATAATTAGATAAGGTCACAAGGTCATAGGCCAAGGTTTCTAATCCTAAGTCCAAAAAGTCCAATGTTCCATAATGCCAAGGTTAGTAACCAAATAGTCCAAGTATCATTAAAGATTTTTAGGGTTTATGATGATTATTAGGTGTTTTGAAAAAGAAAATAAAAGCTCAAGTGAGTAAAATAAAAATGACAAGAAAGTAAATGCTCAAATGAGCAAAGATGAAAATGGCATGAAATGTAAATGCAAAAAGTAAATAGTGCATAAAAATAGAAGGGCATATAATAAAAATACAAGATAAAGTCAATTATTAATGATTAGTGGTTAGTTGAATGATCATCTTGAAACTTGCATTTGGAACTTGTTAGAGGATTGGTAGAACCAAAGCCTCTACGCAACAAGTTCATTTGTTTTTTGTCAAGTATACCATCCATCTGGAATCCTCATAAGTACCATTTAATGATCAACGATATTTAAGTGATCCGCGTTGACCAAAGGTTTTGTAGATCCATTAGAGGATTGGTAGAACCAAAGCCTCCACACAGTGTATCTCAAGGTTATTGTATCAAAGAGATCAAATTAACATGCTTGGGCTTGCAAACATAAGTTTAGGCCACGAATGATCATTTATTCGAATCGGGACAAAATTTAGCACTATGTTAAGCAATCGTAAGTAGACTTATATAGAAGTCGCACCTATTTTGAGGCCGGTCAATAGCAATCTATGCACCATTTGTTTTGAGACATGATATAGAGATCATGCTCCAATAACACTTAGTGCAATAAGAAGGGAATGAGATGAAGTGGGTGGGAGAGAAAATATAAACCACTTTTGAATTAAATTTAATCAAACTATTATTAAAATCATTCATCAATTTTTGTGGAGTTAAACTCAATACCATGGATCTGATGATGTTAATAAAGCTCGTGATAAAAAATTTAACCCAAGATCAACTAGAAAATAATCACAAAATAATATTGCATTTAATATATACATTAAAAAAAGGGTTTAAAAATAGAAATCAAAAGAAAAAATATCAACTATGTTCCAATTAATCAAGAAATAAAAAGTAAGACCATAGAAAAATCATAAAAGGGCTCAAATGATTTTATAAATATTTTGGTAATTTTTAAAAGTCAGAAACTATTTTTTAAAATTAAAAGAAATAGGTAAATTAAACCAAAAATGATAAAAAATAGGAAAGTCAGAAACAAAAATAAAATGAGGTCACCAATATTTGTCACAATATCATTGGATCATTCCATAATTTTTTCAAAATTTAAAAATGCATAAAAGTATTTTTAAACATTTAAAACAATTCAAATAAAGTGAAATTTATAAAAAAAAATACCAAAACAAAAAATTAAATTGTGAAAAAATAAAAATCAGAAAGAGAATAATCAAAAATATTTTTCATAATATTTTCAGATTTTTTTGACTTAAAATGAATTTTCTATGATTTTTAGAAGTTTAAAACAATTAAACATAAAAATCAGAAAAGAAAATAAAAGTAAAAAAATATGTGGACCATTGGATGAGAGTCAAAATGCGTTAGTAATCAAATCCAAGGGATCTGGTGCGTTGTGCATATCATGGTCATTAGTGAATAAAGCGCTGAATCAATTATTAAATAAGAATTCAAAAATAACAAGTGACACACCATCATTGGTTGGAAGATGACACATTGGTCATCTTCAATCTTCAGCCAACGTGAATTGTAGGTCTCTCAAATTGTAAAATCAGAAGCTCAGGCCTATGCCATTCCCTTCATCTCTTCAAGATGAAGACAACCACACCTTCGCGACAAATTTATATAAATTGTAGCTCAAGCAATTTGGAAGGAAAGTTTTGAAAAGGGATTTGAAATTTCATGGTCAAAACGTGTTTCCAGTTGAAAGCAAGTATTGCGACTAGAACCATGGCAACTGGAGCATCACAATGTTATCAAAGTTTTGAAGAATTGGTGAAGGAATCAACCTATTGAAGTTAAGTTGCAGAGCTCTGAAACTGGACTTCTATGGAGCAATATACGACACGACTTGAATGTAATTATATGGTTAGCTTCAGGGAAGATCAAGGAAGGTGAATTGATAGATAAATTGGATTGAAAAAGGCTTGAGAATAGATTTTGAAGTTGCTAAATTCTGAGTTATGGAACAAGTTTGGCAGGGTGATTCTGGCTATCCAAGCTTGAGAAAATGAATAGGGAATGGCCCTCTATTTATAGGGAATCAAATGGAATGTCAAAGCGTGTGAAATGAGGAAGTTTAGAGGGAAATCATGTAAAGTTGCAAACAAGAAAAGTGTGACTTCCAATTTGATCAAAACTTATCCAAAAAACACGTTTTGCTATGCTAATCACTTCTGGAAGTCCACTAAACATTTTTAGAAGCAAAAACACGCAGAAACAAAGAGTTTAGAAGCCAAATCAAGGATTTCAAACTTCTGACTTGGTGAAAAATCCAGTTTCAAATTGCCAACTTCTGACCAATAGTTTGTTATTTGTTGAGTGTTTTTTAATCGTGTTAACTGCAAAAATATCTTGATTAATGCATGATTAAAAAATATTTAATGAAAATATATAGAATAATGTTCATGAGTTATGAATAAAATGGTTTACATTTTAATATATAAATAATAATAATATTTATATATAATGAATAATAATATATAAATTAATAATAATAATTAATATGATTATTAAAATTAATAATAATAATAATAATAATAATAATAATAATAATAATAATAATAATAATTATTATTATAAAGAAAAAGAAGTAAATAATATAAAAGAAAACATAGAATAAAAAATAAGAATTCAAAAAATTAGTTAAGACCAGGGGGGTGTAACTCTAGTTAACCAGTAAAATGAGGGGGTGACGTTAATAATTCTGGGCTAAGCCCAATGCGTTGGCTGGTAAGGGGGGGGTATTGTTTATTTGGTAGTTTAGTAAAATAAGAGACAGGGGGTGCTAATAACAACCGGGCTTGGCCTAAAACAAAATTTTGGAGGGCCTGATGGGTTACATGCGTGAGGGAGTATGAGTGTTATGGTGAGACTTGGCATGCGGTCGTCTGATCGACATCAAGCGGATAAGAATGTGGGAGCATGTTAGTTACTATGGGCGCGGGTGTATTAGATTGCTACAGATTACAATTTTTTTTTCATTATTCACTCTATTTTCTTTTCAACCCACAACCCCCCCCCCCCTCTCTCTCTCTCTCTCTCTCTCTATCTCTCTCGAATAACAAACCATTATCCTTCCTCTTTACAAACCCTAGGTCTAAGCCAACACTGCGGCGGCCCTACCACAACTTCACCATCAAAAACCCCAATCGACACAAACACAAAAACCGAAAATCTAGGATGTTTACCCTCATGCGATTGTCCTGTTTTACTTTTTTTTGCGCTTCGTCTGATTCTATGCTAATCCCTGTTCTCCTTCTTGTTTTCAGGTATCAGTGAGAGCTTTGTAGAGGACGACGATGGAATATTGCAGTGCGGCGGGCACACAATTAGGGTTTGATATATTGAAACACTAATTTCTTCTTCTCCGATCTTCAACAAAAACAAGGTTATATGGCTTATGCGCGTTCTTCTTCATCCCCTTGTTTCAGTTCTTCGAATTTTTCAATTCTTCCTCTTCTGTTAATTCTATATCCCCCCCCCCCCCCGTCTCTGTATGTTCTTATTTTCCTTATGTATTTTCTTTGCGATTTTCAGCCCCCCTGTACTATTAATCTTCTTCTGTATTTATTGGTTGACTTAGGGTTTTACGAATTGTAATTAGCTTAGATTAGGGATTTTGATTTATTGGGATTGATTCTGTAATAGAGATTTTCTATATTTTTTTTAGATTGAAATTGATTTTGTTTAAACATTGATTCTCTTATTTTTTGAGATTGGATTTGGGTTTATTATGTATTAGAGATTTGTACTGTAAATGAAGATTTATGGACTTTATTTAAGATTTGATTTATTGATAATATTATATGTTATTTTGTTGTGAAAAAGATTTGATTTGTAAAAAAATATATACAGTAAACGTTAATTGCAAAACGCACGTGCATTTTGGTGATGATTTGTACAATGTGTGTTTATATTATTGGGCTTACGTTTTAATTTCCAAACAAATCTGTACAAAATGGTTTTTTGGGCCTTGTGTTGTTTCTTTCAGCCCAGCACATTGAATAACGATTTTGGGCTTAAGCCTTCTTTTTCTGTCCCAACAACAATTGAATTCTCATTAAACAAAAAAACTCTTAATAATTAATTATATAAAATTATTTAATATAATACCTTTTAATAATAAATAATAAAAGGAATCTCTTAATAATTTGTAAAGGAAGATTTTTTTTGTAAACTAATAACAGAAAAAGTTTTAATAATAATAATGTTTTTTTTCTAAAATAAAGCAGTAGTAACAAAAACGTTAGATGGGCTAGCTAAAAAAAAACTCAATGGGCATGCAGGTTATTGTTCAGCCTACAATATTATTTCCTTTTTTTATTATAGCAAAAACAACTTTCAAATTCAATTGGGCTTGCGCATTATCTCTCGGTCAGCCCAACAAGACTGTGTTTTTATTACAGCAACATGTTTTTATACTAATGGCCCACATGGTTTTCAAAACAGGTTTTTTCAAATAATCTTTAATAAAGGATCTTAAAACCCAATATCTAATAACCAGAAATTGTTTCAACAAAAACAGCAAATAAAAAGTTAATTGGGCTTAACTTAATGGGCTTAGTTATTGATAAGCACACCCCCTTTTTATCAACTTAACCTAAACAGCTTATGCAAAATAAACTTAATAATTATTATTCTTTTGAAATAATTCCCATTTTCGAATCGCATGGGGCATTGGCCAACATGCTTCGTGAATGAGTTTATGAGTCTTTCTGATTTAGAAAGCCCCATTTAAATACTCCCATAGTCTTGGATAAAGATGGGCCATCAGATATTGTTGTACCATCTTTAATTAAATATTTTTCTATTTTAAAATAAATCATCGAGGTAGGGAAAATTTGGGTTACGACAGCTGCCCCTATTCAATTATATTCCAATCAAATAGCGTGAGAATGCACGGGTCTGGCGCATTTTGATTGGGAGTTTATTGAATACTTGGAATACCCAAAATTTGTCTGACCAGTCATAAGGTCACGGTGATGTAGCATACCCTCATGAGTCTTGAGGAAATAGGTGAAGCTGATGATATATCGCTTACCAGGGTTTGATGATGAGGCATATAGTCTTGAGCTTTGAGAGCTATCTTATGTGCCTTAGTTTTGCTTTTGCTTTTTCATCCCTTTTGGAGGGATGAATGAAACAATAATTTGTGATGCATGGCTGCTTGGAGATTGAGGCCATGGATTAGATGAGGAGAGTACATTGAGGTTTAGAGGAAATGTATCAATCTAGGAGAGTATATTGAGACATAGAGGCAATATACTGACTTTTGTGAATACATTGAGGCTTACAGGCAATGTACCGATCTAGGAGAGTATATTGAGGCTTAGAGGAAATATACTGAGTTTTGCAAATACATTGAGGCTTAGAGGCAATGTATCGAGCTAGGAGAGTATATTGAGGCTTAGAGGCAATATACTGGGTTTGCGAATACATTGCGGCTTAGAGGCAATGTATCGAGCTAGGGGAGTATATTGAGGCTTAGATGCAATATACTGAGTTTGCAAATACATTGCGGCTTAGAGGCAATGTACTGAGTTTTGAGAATATATTGCGGCTTAGAGGCAATGTACTGAGTTTTATAAATACATTGAGGCTTAGAGGTAATGTACCTAGTTAGGAGAGTATATTGAGGCTTAGAGGCAATATACTGAGTTTTGTGAATACATTGAGGCTTAGAGGAAAGGTATCGAGCTAAGAGAGTATATTGAGGTTTAGAGGCAATATACTGAGTTTTGCGAATACATTGCGGCTTAGAGGCAATGTACCGAGTTAGGAGAGTATATTGAGGCTTAGAGGCAATATACTGAGTTTTACGAATACATTGAGGCTTAGAGGCAATGTATCGAGCTAGGAGAGTATATTGAGGCTTAGAGGCAATGTACCGAGTTAGGTAAGTATATTGAGGCTTAGAGGCAATATATTGAGTTTTACGAATACATTGAGGTTTAGAGGCAATGAATCGAGCTAGGAGAGTATATTGAGGCTTAGAGGCAATATACTGAGTTTTATGAATACATTGCGACTTAGAGGTAATGTATTGAGTTTTGAGAATACATTGCGGCTTAGAGGCAATGTACTATGTTTTGAGAATACATTGCGGCTTAGAGACAATGTATCGAGTTAGGAGAATACACTGAGGCTTAGAGGTAGTGTACCGAGTTTCGTTCATTATTGCATGGAGACTTAGGCAATGGACTACTTTGTAAGGAACTCATCACTGCATGGAGACTTAGGTGACGGGCTGAACGTGTCACGGCATGGAGACTTAGGTGACGGGTTGAATCGTAGGAGAAGTGTTTTGTTGACTGGCCCTTAGATGATTGAATCGAGGGTAAGATAGTTTGTTTGATGTATGATACATGCGTATGATGTTTGATATTGAGATAGAACCCTGAGCGTATGTGTATTGAATGCCAAAATGTATAGTGTAAATATGCTTTGGATATGAAAAATGTATGTATGCAATGTGTGTAAAATGCGTGTATGCTTTGAAATGCTATTAAAACTATTTATGTCATTCTCTCCTTTAAACCCCTGGCTTAGAGTTATCACTCCCCTAGCATTGTATGTGGTGTTGTCGTAGCTTTGTTGTATTTGATTTGAATGCAGTGAAAGGGTGCTTAGTAAATTTTTTTGAACATTTTCCGTGTTGCAAACGCAGGTGTAGACGTAGACATATGTATTGGCATATGTATAGATTTTTATGTTGTAAGTTCAGGCATAGGCGCAGACATATGTATTTGACGCAGACTTTCTGTGTTGTGAGCGTAGATATAGGCGTAGACATGTGTATAGACTTTGTATTGTGGACATAGGAGTAAGCATGTACATAGACGTGGATTTTCTTTCATTATTTTTCTAACCGAAATGCTTTTTCAATGTTTTTTCAAATGCTTTTATTTTGTTAATTTCCCCAAAATGATTTCAAGACAGTATTCACAAGCAATAATTGTAGTATTTTATAAACAAGTATGAAAAAAGATAAACGCAATTTTAAAGATGTAAAGAAAGCAAATGTTTTATTGATATGCCTCTGAATAGGCGAGAGTACAAGATACAATTCCTAGAAAGAGGTAATTACAGAAAATTTTAAAAATGTAAATGACAATGAAAAATGATAATTGCTATTGTTGTTCCCCAATATCCTTTTGATGATCTTATCTCCTTTGCTTCTGTATTGTATGATTCAGATTTATCTCTCCCTTTGTGGTTCGTAGTCATAGTTCTTAGATCGCAGACTTTTTGTTCTTTATTTTCTTTGTATGAAATCCCTAACTTTTTCCTGGATTGCCCTTTCGGGTTTTCAATCCACCAGGATAGTTTTTTGTTAAATGCCCCTAATTTTTCCCTGGACCGGCCTTTAGGGTTTTCGATCCGCCGAGACTCTCCTTTTTGCCTAAGTCTCCCATTTGGGATTCGATCTTAGCGAGATTCTTATACATAGTATTTTTTGACTGCTTCCTAGTTTGCCGGATGCGGTAATTCTTCCCCATCCATTGTTGTGAGGATAAGACCACCTCCGGAGAATACTGTTTTGACTACGTATGGACCTTCGTAGTTGGGTGTCCATTCCCACGTGAATCGAGGCGAGGTAGTAGAATCCTCTCGAGCATTAGATCCCCTTCTTTAAATATTCGAGGACAAACTTTCTTATTAAAGGCTCTCTTCATCCGCTTCTGATGTAGCTGGCTATGGCACAAAGCTATCAATCATTTTTCTTCAATAAGGTTGAGATGATCAAGTCGTGCCTACACCCATTCTGCTTCTTCTAGCTTTATTTCCATTAGAACCCGAAGTGACGGTATCTTGATTTCAACTGGAAGTACTGCCTCCATGCCATATACCAGCGAGAAAGGAGTCGCACCTGTTGATGTGCATACAGAAGTGCGATAGCCATGTAGAGCGAAAGGAAGAATTTCGTGCCAATATTTGTATGTATTCACCATCTTCTGGATGATTTTCTTGATATTTTTGTTGGCTGCTTTGACGGCCCCGTTCATCTTTGGTCTATATGGGGAGGAATTATGATGCTCGATTTTGAAGTCGTCGCACAGTTCCTTTATCATTTTTTTGTTTAAATTGGACCCATTATCTGTAATTATCTGGCTTGGGACACCGTATCTGCATATGATATTCTGCTTGATGAAGCGTGTAACCACTTGACTTGTCACGTTGGCGTAGGACGCCACTTCTACCCATTTGGTAAAGTAGTCAATGGATACCAATATAAAATGGTGTCCGTTGGATGCTTTCGGCTCGATCATGCCAATCATATCAATTCCCCACATTAAGAATGGCCAAAGGGAGCTCATGACGTTCAGAGGAGTTGGTGGAACATTTATATTATCAGTTTAGACCTGACACTTATGGCATGTCTTCGTGTAGTGATAACAATCAGCTTCCATTGTTAACCAATAATACCCTGCTCGCAGAATCTTTCTAGCCATGGCATGCCCATTTGTATGAGTCCCGAAAGTACCCTCATGGATTTCTCTCATAAGCGTATCCTCTTCTTGCTTCTCCACACACCTGAGTAGTACCATGTTGTAGTTTCTTTTGTATAACACTCCATTACTCAGAAAGAATTTTGAAGCTAACCTTCACAGGGTTCGTTTATCAATGATAGAGGCATTTTCTGGATATTCATGCTTTTCCAGGTACTTCTTGATGTCGTAGAACCAGGGCTTATTTTTCGGCCCTTCTTCAATAGCAAGACAGTGTGCGGGCTCTTCGAAATGACTAATTGTGATGCGTAGTTCATGATTCGGCCAGGTTACCTTGAACGTAGCTGATAGAGTTTCCAGAGCGTCTGCCATTTTATTTTCTTCTCGCGGGATGTGGCTGAAAGTGATCTCGGTGAACTCTGCGGCCAACTTCAAAACGTGATCCTGATATGGAATCAGTTTTAGGTGTTTTGTATCCCATTATCCATTAACCTGATATATGACTAATGCAGAGTCCCCAAATACTCCGGGGCACTTTATTCTCAGATCAATGGCAGGTTCCAGTCCTAGTATGCAAGCTTCGTACTCAGCAATGGTGTTGGTGCAGTCGAAACATAATCTTGTGGTATATGGCTTGTGATAGCTCTTTGGAGAAGTCAAAACCTCCCCTATGTCGTTCCCTAGTGCATTTGAAGCCCCGTCGAACGTGAGTGTCCAATATGCCCCTGGCTCGGGTTCTTTGTCGGGTCCTGGTATTTCATAGTCGGCTATAACCATGACGTCTTCATCTTGAAAGTCGAACTTCATAGGCTGGTATTCTGGAAGCGGTTGGTGAGCTAGATGATCAGCTAGTATACTACCCTTGATGGCCTTCTGAGTGACATATTGGATGTTGTATTCTAATAGTAGCATCTGCCATCATGCGATTCTCCCGGTAAGAGCTGGTTTTTCTAACACGTACTTTAGAGGATCCATTCTTGCTATTAACCATGTAGTGTGGGTTAACATATATTGCCTTAACCTCTTGGTAGCCTAAGCCAATGCACAACAAGTTTTCTCGAGGAGTGAGTACCTGGTTTCGCAGTCAATGAATTTCTTGCTGAGGTAATAAATCGTATGCTCCTTTGTGCTTGTTTCATCCTGTTGTCCCAAAACACAACCAATTGATCCTTCAGCACTGTCAGATATATGATGATTGGTCTTCTGGGAACTGGCGGCATTAAGATTGGTGGCTCTTGAAGATATCGTTTTATCGTCTCGAAGGCTGTTTGAAAATCATCTTTCCATACTACCGTCTAATCTTTTCGTAATAACTTGAATATTGACTCGCATGTAGCTGTTAGATGCGATATGAACCTTAAGATGTAATTCAGTTGCCCTAAGAAACCACACACTTCTTTTTCAGTCCTTGGTGCTCGCGTCCCTTGTATAGCTTTCACTTTGTCGGGGTCCACTTTGATACCCCACTGGCTTACAATGAAACCCAACAATTTTCCTGATCTGACGCCAAATGTACATTTATTAAGATTTAACCTCAGTCTAAACTTGTGCATCCGTTCGAATAGATTTTGTAAATGTATGATGTGTTCCTCCTCTGTATGGGGTTTGTCGATCATATCATCTACGTACACTTCAACCTCTTTGTGGATCATATCATGGAATAATGTGACCATTGCCCTCTGATAGGTTGCCCCTGCATTCTTGAGACCGAATAGCATTACTTTGTAGCAGAAAGTTCCCCAAGGTGTCATGAAGGTAGTCTTTTCCATGTCTTCGGGTGCCATTTTTATTTGATTATAGCCCGAGAAGCCGTCCATGAATGATAATACCGGGGCTTGAGCCGTGTTATCCACCAGAACATCTATGTGGGGTAATAATAAATTATCCTTGGGCATTACTTTGTTCAGGTCTCGATAATATACACACATGCGTACCTTGCCGTCTTTCTTGGGTATTGGCACAATGTTATCTATCCAGGGTGGATAATCTACCACTGCTAAGAACCCTGCATCAAATTGTTTAAGAACCTCTTCTCTGATTTTGCTGGACATATCTAGATGAGTTCTCTTGAGTTTTTGCCTAATTGGAAAACACCCTTCTTTGAGAGGTAGCCTGTGCACCACGATGTCTGTATCTAACCCTGGCATGTCTATGTAGGACCAAGCGAATATGTCCACATACTCATGCATTAGTTTGATCATCCTTTCTTTGATGCTCTGCTCTAACATTTCCCCTAGCTTGATTTCTTTCGGACCTTCCTTTGTGCCCAGATTAATGATCTCAATAGCCTCTTGGTATGTTTGTATGTTGTCAGCCTTTCATTCCATCTCCCTCGCCATTTCCTCATAGAGTTCAAGATCTTCATCATCTTCCTCTTTGGCTTGGTTGATAGGAGTATCAAAATTGTATCTGGTCACAACAGTAACATTATCGGTGGTTTTGGGCATGGATCTGCACATTTATCATGTTTTGGTGCATATATGAGATTCTGGAAATTCATATGCAGAGAAAGTATTGCCATTTTTTTAATTAAAGAATAAATGCAGGAGAAAGACAAAGATCTTAATTGGAAAAAATATATAAATTTTATTGATTATAAATATTGTCTGATACAAAATGGGAAACCCTTACAAGCGACCCCTATGCCTCGGGCTTGACATAAGTTCCTTTTTTAAAACAATAAAAATTACTTAGGAAAGAAAAAGATCTCGGGAATCTCCATAGCAGTCCAACTTTTGAATTCCTCTCATGGGGCCCATTCTCGGATGAAGTCAGTTTCCTTTCTAGTGTTTCCCTTGTTGGATATCATCGCCACTATCCGCCATGTTCTATTCCTTTGTTGACAAAAGTTTCTTGGATCGGAGGGAAACATGCTTTGCCTTTTAGAGTAGCTTTCGATGATTGATATCCCAATCCAAAGTGATTCTTCTTCTCATGGATTTATGGGAGCTTTCCCCAGCCTTTTGAGGCATCACATCCCATGGTTTCTTGCAGATCTCTCCATGATGTCACCTTAGGCTTATTACCCTTCTCGACTGGTAAAGTCACCATTGAAGCAATTTCCAAGGCTTGGAACGGGGTAGCTATACAGTCTTCGTCAGCGTGGCTTACAAAGATATCTTCCTCGCCATCGATTATGATTAATTTCCCTTCCACTAGGAACTTCAATTTCTGATGCAGGGTCGAGGTGACGACCCTGCTGCATGGATCCAAGGTCTCCCTAGTAAGAAAGTGTATGCTGGTTCTATATCCATGGCCTAGAAAGTGATATTGAATATATGCGGCCCAATTTTAACTGTAAGATCCACTTCTCCTAACACCGAGCTTCGAGAACCGTCAAATGCTTTCACTATTGTAGAACTTGGCCTCATCACAACGTCATCTATTGTTAACTTTATCAGACTGGACTTTGGCAGCACATTGAGGGCAGATTCGATATTAGTGAGAACCCTGGATAAATGGGTAGTACCTATTTGCATAGTAATGTGGAGTTCCTTGTTATAAGCTCGACCCTGTGGTGGAAATTCAATGTTGCTGAACCCCATGTATGATCCAGATGTTAGGTTTGCTATTACATTGTCAAATTGATTTACCGAAATTTCCTCTCTGACGTGAGCTGAACTTATTACCTTCATCATAGAGTCTCGGTGCGCTTCAGAGTTGATGAGTAGTGAGAGTATGGAGATTTTTGCTGGAGTTTGGTGAAGCTGATCCACCACTCTGTAATCACTTATTTTGATTATTTTCAGGAACTCTTCTGCCTCTTGATCAGTAAAGTTTTTGCTTGGAGGCTATGTTTCTTGACTTGTATCTACTACTGATTTTCTCTTGTCTTTTGTTGGAGTCTCATCTTTCTTGTTTGATGGTTCTGCTCCAAAGATTCGACCACTTCGGGTCATACCCCATGTCCCTGCTATATTTTAAATTGCAGGTCTCTGACTTTGTGAGGGCTTATTTTCTTGCTTCACTCCATTAATGTACACGACTGAGTCATAACTTCATGGTACTGCCTTGTTATTTTCATAAGGGATTGGCGACGGTCCCTTAATTACCACCGTGGCCTTTGGAATTGCTGATATTAGGAGAGCCTTCTTGGGCGCCATTCATGTGGTCTCTGTTGATTTTTCCCACAGGATCACTAGAGTTTTCTTGTTAAGATTTGGGCCTTGGCAAGGGATTACCAGTGGCTTCTTCCCTTCAATAGCGACTACATATTGTTCTTCAGGGTATGGTCCGAATTGGACTATCCCCTGGTCCACTAGCTTTTGCAGAGTTCTTTCAAAGGGTTCATTATGCTCTAACAAGAATCCACATTCGAACAGATATTCCTTCAACAAGTTGATTGGGGTTTTTTCCTGTCTAATTACCCCAAAGTCAGTGGCTGCTTCAATTGCATTTATTATTGGCCCACCATGCGGAGGCATACGGTTTGATTTAATGTTAGGTTTCTCAAAAGTGATGTCCTAAGATTCCAACAAATCCTGCACCTTGTGTTTGAATGCCCATCATTGCTCTATTGTATGCTCCGGAGAATTAGCATAGTATTCGCATCTGGCGTTGGCATTGTATCTTCGCAGCAGCGGCCCGACTGGAGGAGTTAGAGGTTTGATTTCCACCAATGATGCCTTAACCAAGTGTTGTAATAACTGGCTGGGTGGCATAGGGAGTGGATCAAAGTTTTTTGTGGCCTTTTAAATCTATCTTGTTGTTGCCCTTGTGGGATCATTAGTGGTTGTGGTGCCCTTGGTTGTGAGGCTACCACATTGATTTCTCCCTTTTTTCTATTTGGGAAATTTGAAGCAGGCTTTTTTGAATTATAGAGAGTATTTTATGGTCCCCCTGACATCTTCCCATTTTTTATCCCAGTCTCGATTCTCTCTCTGATAGTTACTAGATCTGAGAATCCTGACGAGATACTTCCTACCATTTTCTCATAATACAGCCCCTGCAAAGTTCCCATGAACATGTCTACTAATTCCTTTTCTAATAGTGAGGGTTGCACGCAGGATGCCATTTCCCTCCATCTCTGAGCATACTCTTTAAAGGATTCTTCTTTTTTATGGGACAGATTCTGGAGTTGCATGCGGGTAGGTGCCATGTCCAGGTTATATTTGTAATGCTTTAGGAAAGCATTAGCAAGATCTGCCCAGGTTCGAATGTGTATTCACTCCAATTGCATGTACCAGTCTAAAGATGCCCGACTCAAGCTATCTTGGAAACAATGAATCATTAACTTTTGATCGTGGGCATGGGCATGCATCTTCCTGCAATACATGCACAGATGATTTCTTGGACAAGTGAGCCCCTTGTATTTTCCAAAGTCAGGTACTTTGAACTTTGGTGGAATCACCACATCCGGAACTAGACCCATTTCGAGCGCGTCTACTTCGAAAGCATCAAAACCCTCCACAACTTTCAATCTTTCCTCCAGAGCTTCGTATTAATTCATTACCAGTGGATTATCAACATCATGAGTACCATTCGTCTTAATGGTTCTTGGTTGGCATCCTCTGGGTCATGGTCTCCGTATTATAGGTCTAAGTAGTTGCATGTATTATTGATTGGAATCTGTAAGGTATGTGATGCCCCTACTTTTGGTGGCGGTGGGACAAACCCTTCAGTTTCAACTTCTTGTTGGGCCATGACGGACTTTTGGAGTCCTGCTTCTGGCTCTTCCCTTGGTTGGTGACCGCTTGATGCACCAATTGTTTGGGCTACTTCTTCGAAAGCTACCCTGGGAATCTGGTCTTTCCTGTCAATGATGTTCTTAAAAGCTAAGATAACTTGACTCAGATCTCCTTTCATTGAAGTGACATCCCCCTTTACTTGGTCGAGATCCTATTTGAATGCAGCCTGAGTTTCCTCGATTTGCTCCATTGCTTTTTGTTTGTAGGCCCAGGTTTGATATTGAGTCCAAGGAGGTGGAGATCTTCTTCTACCAAAGGTTTAAATGGAGAGATTTTTTTATAAAATAAAAAAAAAGATGAGTTTCGATATGATATGTAGGTGTTTATGAATGCTCGTATGCAGATGGGTGTGTATGAACATGAATTGGTTTCTTTTTTTAAATGTCTTATTCATTTGGGTATGCATTTATTTTTTTCTTATTATTTTACTTGGTGACTAGATTTAAAATAGACACGCCATCGAGATAGGGAAACAAAACGCCTTTAATGAAAGTAACATAATCCAGATATTGAAAAATATTACAACTTGAAATCAAAACTTGTTTGCATAAACACAAATAAAGGGAACTAAATCTTCTAAGTGTGCCTGCGGATGTGTGCTCTGAAGCCATCAACCATTGCTCGGCAAAGCTGGAGAAAGTCTTCAACTTCCCTTGGAAGAGGAACCATTAGACTTTCTGCGTCTCTCAAACTTCTAGGGATATCCTTGATGAAATTGTTGACTAAGAAGGCGAGCTTTTCATGTTTGTCTTTGTAATACATGTAGTCCTGATAAAGATGTGGGATTATCTTATGGTTATCTCTCCCAGCTTGGGCGATCTTGGTATACTGCTCTTCCCAATACATCTTTTCACCCCTCATTTCCGTATAAAGTCTTTGTTGAATAAGGAAATCTTTTTGGAGACCCTGTAGCTCTAGGCACACATGCTCATATTCTCGAGTTCTCTGAGTCAAGAGTCTTTCTGCCTCTATCCTTTCAAGGCGCGCTTTGACCTCTGATTCTTGGTTGTCTTGAATTTCAGTGGTGACGTACTTCACTTGTTCTTCTTGATCTAAGGAAGCCTGTTCCAAACTTTGGATCTGGGCTCTTAGATTTTCCTCTAGCACCTTTTCATCGTGTGTTGCCTTTTCATACCATCTGGTTAACCTTCCGATTTCATTGGTAGCCTCCTCTAACTTGTGGTTGTTGGAATCTAGGTTGAATGTCTCACTCAACAACCCTTCAGTTGTACGCTTCCCGTTGAGACTCTCTTTCTCCAATGCCTTTTGATCTCTCTCAATTTATTGGTCCTTTGACTCAAGTATGAGCTGCATCTACTTCTTTTCTTTGGTCATATTGAGGAGGTCGAGTTCGAGTGCTTATTTTTCCCTTTGGGCTTGCTTTAAGGCGCTTTTTAGATTGTCGAATTCTTCCAAGGATATAGATGTAACCTCTGGGACCTCTGACTTATACTCTGGATCTATATCGATTGACAGATTGATAATTTGCACCCTATCTCGGACCCATCTAGTGTAGGTTCTCTCGCTAGGGAATTATTTCTTCCGGTTTTCCTTTTGTTAACCTTGTTCCAAGCCCGAATAACCTTGTTGAGCAACCCTTGGTCTTCTATACCCATGTCGTGGATGATCAATTGTCGGAGTTGCTCGTCCGACGGCCTGTCTTCCAAAGTATACCCTAACTGTCGTAGGGCTAAAGTAGGGTTATAATTAATACAACCTCGCAATCCAATCAAAGGGACATTAGAGAAGTCTCCACAGCTAATAGTGACGTCACCAATATCTAGCTTCCTTTCATACCATAATACAAAGTTTGCAGTGAGAGACCTTAATTTCTGTGGCCACTCACGTCTGGTCAAGTTTGAAATCATATAGTCTTCTTTGTAAAGATGAGTCATGAACCAAGTATATAGAAGTATGATGCAACAATTTAGCGTGCCTTTTCTCTTTTTGTACATCATATGCAAGGTGTAATAAATGTCAGCAAGCAAAGCGGGAGTTGGATCCATATTAAAGACTTCCGCACCCTAAAATATGCTAATGGTCGCAGGGTCAATATAGTCCACAGTCCGAGGAAACAAAAATTACACCAAATACCAGTAGCCCTAAAAAATCAAAACAAGATACCCATTCTTTATAATTAGAAAATTCGAGTGCCTTAGCTTCCAACTATATCCTTTTGATTCCTTGTATCAGACCTTCTCTTTGGTAATTTTGCACTAACTCAGGGTGAGGGATCCCTAAGCCTTTTGCCAAAACTTTGACTTCAATTGTTTGTCCAATACCTACATAGGCCGTCTCTTTGGAAAAATTCAAAATTCTGTCAAATTCTTCCAGAGCCGGTGCTAGCTGGAAGTCTTAGAAGGTAAAACATCTCAGTGGAGGGTCGTAAAACTGAATGAGGGCAGAAACAACATCCATTTGAACCTCTACTCTGGTCAACTCAAGGGTATCCCCATAGCGGCGAGCGTACATCTTCAGAGCCCTCTCAGATAATTTCCCTTTTATAGTTTTGATTTCAGAAAGGTCAGGCTGAAAGGCATTAACGCAGACAAGTTGTTTCCCTCTGGTATCCATTTTTTTAAAGACAGTTACCAAAATCTTGATTTTATTATCTTTTATTTTGTACACTGAATAAGACAAATAAAAGAAACAAATGATGAATATGTGACATATATGAATGCATGAATGTATAGATGTAGGGTTGAGTGATGGGATTTTTGTGATAAGCACCCTTATAAGGTAGGGATGTATGGTTCAGTGACGAGGTTTTTGTGATAAGTACCCTTAGAAGGTAGGCTCCTTAATTTCAACATACGGTTAGTGTACCCTCCCAAAAGGTGGTTTCCTTAAGGGTATCATGAATAATACTAGAGGGAAAAGGCACAAGGGCCTAATTTAGGTGGAGCCTCTTTACGGACCGAAACTTTCGTCTCAAAGTCCTGAAAGGTCTCGTCATGATATTTTAGGTTAAGGTCGTTACAAAGAGTCATGGGTCTCCTTCCAAAGTCCTACTCGTCAAGAGGATATCTCTCGATAAGTTTTCCTTTTTCAGAAGTTTACCGACTCTAGGCGAAGTCGTCACATAAACTCGCAGGGATGACGTACCCTCTAAGCTAATAGACGAACCTTCTTTCTAAGGGTCATTGAAAAATATATTTTTTTGAGATAAAAATCCCGCCACGTAGTAAATATATGATTAAAATAATTGAGAATAAATAAATAAATGCAATAATTAAATAATGTAATAAATAAATAATGCAATAAATAAATAAATGAAAACCCCCAAAGTAAAAACTCTAAAACCTAAAGTTTAAGTCCCCAGCAGAGTCGCCAGCTGTTGCAATTGGTTTTTAATGTGAGAGTCGACACTATTACTTTTTATCCTAGGGAATGGCATCTAATAGAAAACCCTAATTCGCAGGTAGAGATTCTAGGTTTCGGACTCTATTAGACGAAAGGAAGGTGTTAGGCACCTTTCATCTACCTTGTTCACAAGGATACTAGGTTTTAGGTTGAGCTTTGGGTAAAATAGGGTTTTAAATTTAATAGGGGAAAAGGGTTTTAATTTTTTTATAAGGGAAATAATTTTTTTTTATAGGAGAACTCGTTATGATTTTTGATCGTATGCCTACGTATCCTCTTATGAGGAATCATAGTCCCAATTCGTAGTTCGTATGGGGCTGGTGTTTATTAGGGGTCAAAACGTACTTTGAATCACCTCGCATTTTGGTCGGGAGTAGTGATTGTGGAGATTTTGACTAAATGTGCCGTTAGTCAAAATCCGTTTGAAACCCTTTTGCAAAAAACAGTTGATTAGCTTAGTTGATTGCAAAAAATAATTTGTTGTTTGTTGAGTGTTTTGTAATCGTGTTATTTGTAAAAATATCTTGATTAATGCATGATTAAAAAATATTTAATGCAAATATATAGAATAATGTTCATGAGTTTTGAATAAACTGGTTTACATGTTAATATATAAATAATAATAATATTTACATATAATGAATAATAATATATAAATTAATAATAATAATTAATATGATTATAAAAATTAATATTAATAATAATAGTTATAAAGAAAAATAAGTAAATAATATGAAAGAAAACATAGAATAAAAAATAAGAATTCAAAAAATTAGTTAAGACTAGGGGGGTGTAACTCTAGTTAACCGGTAAAACGAGGTGGTGCTGTTAATAATTATGGGATAAGCCTAATGCGTTGGCTGGCAGGGGGTATTGTTTGTTTAGCAGTTTATTAAAATAGGAGAGAGGGGGTGCTAATAACAATTGGGCTTGGCCTAAAATAAAATTTTGGAGGGCCTGATGGGTTACGTGTGTGAGGGATTATGAGTGTTATGGTGAGACTTAGCCTACATCCGTCTGATCAACATCAAGCGGATAAGCATGAGGTAGCATGTTAGTTACTATGGGCGCGTGTGTATTAGATTTCTACGGATTACAAAAATATTTTTTTTCAATATTCACTCTATTTTCTTTACAACCCACAACCCTGTCTCTCCCTCTCTCACGAACAGCAAACCCTTATCCTTCCTCTTTACAAACCCTAGGTCTAAGCCAACACCGCGGCGGCGCTACCACAACCTCACCATAAAAAACCCCAATCGACACTGTAGCGGTAGAAATGTTTAAGACTAAGCCATTGGATTGACTTGACTTATACAGATCAAAATAAAAATCGCCACCACACTTTATTGTTTCAAAAGGAATGGGAAAAGAGCGAATAACCCAAAAGAGGGGGGAAAGATTCAAGGTAAGGGGGTTGGTTATGCAATGGGAAGGTATTAGCACCCTAAACATCTATGGTACTCTGCAGGAACTTCTTTGTAAAAATCTATATATTTTGGCTATAAAAATGTTGTATGTAAAAGTAGATGGTGGATGTGGGAAAATAAATATGTTTCTTATGATTTTTGCACCCACCGTAGGTTGCGAACCTTTAGTGCCTACGTACCACCTTTCGTGCAATAGGGGATTAGGGTACACGTAGTTCCTCTTTTTAAAATTTTAAAACACAAGTGTGTTGGTTGATTTTAAGAGATAATATATCATCGTCATTGTCCGTGTGTAAAACATACTTACTACCCACAATCATGAGAAAGGAGAATTTGCATCATCTCAAAGTGGAGGATATGGCTTGGATTTTAAAAAAATCAACAATGTCTCACTCAACATCCAAGTGGAAAATATCTCTCTTCACTATACATTATAGAAGTATAGTTGTTTGCATCACTACAAGGATTGACAAGAGTCTAATCTTTTGAGAAAAGTTTTAAGATAAAAGCCAAAGTGGCAAAAATGGTTTGAAATGAGATTGATTAACTTTTAGTATTATCACAAAAAGGTCAAGGTATTATTAGATTTATTAGGGTTTATTTATGAAATTTTTTTGAAAATGCATGGACCTAAGTCCAAGTTTATTATGAAAGTGGTTCAAGTTAAAAAACAAGAAGAGTTTTCAAAAGGAGGAAGAAGATTTTTGAAATTAAAAAAGATGGGAAGAGAAGAAGAGACTATCCTAAAGCATAAGGTAAAAGCTAGGGATAAGAACCATCTAACCAACAAGAAGCCAATACTTGACATTATGAGCCAAGATAGAATTCTCATTCTTTGGATTGAAACCAAGCAAGCAAAGATATTAGACCTCTTGTAAGAACCAAACTTCAAGTGTATTAAGTCTTCACAAAAATGGGACAGAGTAACGGTTGTATACGGGTGAATTCCAGATTAAAAACAAAGAGTGTAATCACAATAACCTGCACACAAAACAAACAAACAACCCAATGCCTTGAGGTAAACCTCAAGAGCTCCAGAAAAAATAATTAGATAAGGTCACAAGGTGTCCAATCATAGGCCAATGTTTCTATTCCTAAGTCCAAAAAGTCCAACGCTTCATAATGCCAAGGATAGTAACCAAATATTCCAAGTATCATTAAAGATTTTTAGGGTTTATGTTGATTATTAGGTGTTTTGAAAAAGAAAAGAAAAGCTCAAGTGAGCAAAATAAAAATAACAAAAAAGTAAATGCTCAAATGAGCAAAGATGAAAATGGCCTGAAATGTAAATGCTAAAAGTAAATAGTGCATAAAAATAGAAGGGCATATAATAAAAATACAAGATAAAGTCAATTACTAATGATTAGTGGTTAGTTGAATGATCATCTTGAAACTTACATTTGGAACTTGTTAGAGGATTGGTAGAACCAAAGCCTCCACACAACAAGTTGCATTTGCTTTTTATCAAGTATACCATCCATTGGGAATCCTCACAAGTACCATTTAATGATCAACGATGTTTAAGTGATCCGTGTTGATCAAAGGTTTTGTAGATCCATTAGAGGATTGGTACAACCAAAGCCTCCACACAATGGATCTCAAGGTTATTGAATCAAAGAGATCAAATTAACATACTTGGGCTTGCAAACATAAGTTTAGGCCACAAATGATTATTTATTCGAATCGGAACAAACTTTAGCGCTATGTTAAGCAATCGTAAGTAGACTTATATAGAAGTCGCACCTATTTTGAGACCGGTCAATAACAATCTATGCACCATTTATTTTGACACATGATATAAAGATCGTGCTCCAATAACACTTAGTGCAATAAGAAGGGGATGAGATGAAGTGGGGTGGGAGAGAAAATATAAACCACTTTTGAATTAAATTTAATCAAACTATTATTAAAGTCATTCATCCAATGATGTTAATAAAGCTCACGATTAAAAATTTAACCCAAGATCAACCAGAAAATAACCACAAAATAATATTGCATTTAATATATACATTATAAAAGGTTTAAAAATGTTTAAAAATAGAAATAAAAAGAAAAAATATCAACTATGTTCCAATTAATCAAGAAATAAAAAGTAAGACCATAGAAAAATCAGAAAAGGGCTCAAATGATTTTATAAATTTTTTTGTAATTTTTTAAAGTCAGAAACTATTTTTTAAAATTAAAAGAAATGGGTAAAATAAACCAAAAATGATAAAACATAGAAAAGTCATAAACAAAAATAAAATAAGGTAACTAATATTTGTCACAATATCATTGGATCATTCCATAATTTTTTCAGAATTTAAAAATGCATAAAAGTATTTTTAAACATTTAAAACAATTCAAATAAAGTGAAAATTTATTAAAAAAAATACCAAAACACAAAATTAAATTGTGTAAAAATAAAAATTAGAAAGAGAATAATCAAAAATATTTTTCAAAATTTTTTCAGATTTTTTGGACTTAAAATGAATTTTCTATGATTTTTTGAAGTTTAAAACAATTAAATATAAAAATCAGAAAAGAAAAGAAAAGTAAAAAAATATCGGACCATTAGATGAGAGTCAAAATGCGTTAGTAATCAAATCCAAGAGATCTGGCGCGCTGTGCATGTCATGGTCATTAGTGAATAAAGCACTAAATCAATTATTAAATCAGAATTCAAAAATAACAAGTGGCGCACCGTCATTGGTTGGAAGATGACACATTGGTCATCTTCAACCTCCAGTCAACGTGAATTGCAAGTCTCTCAAACTGTAAAATCAGAAGCACAGACCTATGACATTCGCTTCGTCTCTTCAAGACGAAGACAACCACACCTTCGCGACAAATTTATATAAACTGTAGCTCAAGCAATTTGGAAAGAAAGTTTTGAAAATGGATTTGAAATTTCATGATCAAAACATGTTTCCAGTTGAAAGCAAGTATTGCGACTAGAACTAGGGAAATGGGAGCATCACAATGATATCAAAGTTTTGAAGAATTGATGAAGGAATCTACCTATTGAAGTTAAGTTGCAGAGCTCTAAAACTGGACTTCTATGGAGCAATATAGGGCACAATTCTTGAATGTAATTATATGGTTAGCTTCAGGGAAGATCAAGGAAGATGAATTGATAGAGAAATTGGATTGAAAAAGGCTTGAGAATAGATTTCTAAGTTGCTGAATTATGAGTTATGGAACAATTTTGGCAGGGTGATTCTGGCTATCCAAGCTTGAGAAAATGAATGGGGAATGACCTTCTATTTATAGGGAATCAAATGGAATGTCAAAGTATGTGAAATGATGAAATTTAGAGGGAAATCGTGTGAAGTTGCAAACAAGAAAAGTGTGACTTCCAATTTGATCAAAACTCATCCAAAACGCGCGTTTTACTATGCTAATCACTTCTGGAATTTACTAAACATGTTTAGAAGCAAAAACACGTAGAAACAAAGTGTTTAGAAGCTAAATCAAGGATTTCAAACTTCTGACTTGGTGAAAAATTCAGTTTCAAATTGCCAACTTTGACCAATGGCATTCTCAGCTCAAGGGGTCTTAGGGTATGATTCTTGATTCTTTAGAAAGATGAGGTCACAAGCTTTGCAATGGAAAAAGAATGGGATCAAATGGATGCTTGAGCTGAAAATTGCATTGAGTCAAAGTTGGACAAAAAGGGTTGACTTTCCATACTTAGAAATATTTCAAAATTTTCTTCAAAAGTGACCTATAATATCTTGCATCCAAACACGGCCTTCCACTTGGATTTTTCTATTAAACAAAAGAGTTGGCATGAATTAGACCTTTTGAATGACATTTTGGGACTTGAAACATTCTAAATATCCAAAAATTGAGAGAGTTATGAATTGTTGAAGTTGGCAAAAAATCATGAAATGACCTATAATCTTTTATATCCTTAGGGCATCTTCCATCCATTTTCTCACTTTTCACATAGAAGAAGGCATAAATTTCACATGCTCAAGATCATTATGGAAAAATAATGGGCTCAAGGTGATAATAATTGACCAAGTTATGATTATTTGAAGTCACACATGAGAAATTGGGGGTTCATCTAGAGGACTTGTAATCTTTCTTCACCATCAAGCTTCTTCCACATGAAAAATATTTGAAAATTTTGAAGTGACTTGTTTATAACCCTTTGAAGAGAAGGATGTTTTTGGAATCACTCAAAAATACCAAAAGATGAGCAAGATATGATTCTTTGAAGTTCAAAACCTAGCTCCTAGGTCAAGAAAATGCCTTGAGGAACCTTGACAAATTTGAACAACCTTCTTGTACCAACATTCTTGCTTTGTAAATAGAAGTTGTTGAGGATGATAATGAGAACTCATAGCCCTCAAAATCACTTCCATATCTTGAGAATTGATATAAATATGCACTTATGACCAATGGGAACAAAGCCCTATCCAAGCAAGCCAACTTCTCTAATCAACCCCTTGTACTTTTGAATCAAATTTGATAGCCTTGAAATATGGTGAACCAAAATAACCTTGCCATGCCATTTATTCCAAAACAACTTCAATGGTGAGGTTTGAACTTCTCAAGATTTAATGACTAGGGCATGCAAATAAACTCATGAACCCATGGATCAACTTGCTAAGCCACATTGCCTTTACCTTCATTATTAGTAAGACAAAACAACATTGTATTTTATTAATTAAAAGGAAAGTCAAAACAAAACATGCATGACCATAAAAGAAAAACAAGTCAAGGTGCTTGGTGATTCTTAAAAGAGAAAATCTAAATATAGGGAGGAGAACCAAAAGCCCTAATATGATCTTGTTGTGATTGAATCAATATGGTATGATGAAGGGATCTTAGGGGAAAAAATTGGGGTATAACAGTTGCCCTTATTTAAGTTTCTTCTATCTGGAGATACGAAGGTTAAAAATCTTCATGTCGACACGATCGAAGATACTTAAATATAAAACAAACCCTATTTTTGGCCCTAAGATGCCATGCAATGCTTATGAGCATGAATGCACATGGACAACTCTAAAGGGATGCAAAACACCACTGGGGATGTAACAAAAATAAAGAAACAAGAGAGTAAACCAACTAGGAAAATAAATCACTGGTGGATCAAAAAGACTTTAATCAGAGAGGATGGTAAAATGGTCAAAGGATACACCAACTTCCACTGAAGGCGAAGCTACCAACGTTTACTGAAGGCAGAGAGAATCATCGACGTTCACTGCCGATGACCTGCCAAATTTCATTGAAGGTAGAAAGAAGAGAAATATCATAGCATCAACGTTCATTAATGATGAACTACCAACGTTCACTGAGGGTAGCAAAAAGATAACAATCACCGACGTTCACTGCCGATGACCTACCAAATTTCAATAAAGGTAGAGAGAAAATATATCATACCACCATCGTTCACTGACGATGAACTACCAACGTTCACTGAGGGTAGAAAAAAAATAACAATCACCGACGTTCACTGCCGATGACCTACCAACTTTCATTGATGGTAGAGAGAAAACATATCACAACACTTGCGTTCACGGACGATGAACTACCAACGTTCACTGAGGGTAGGAAAAAGATAACAATCACCGACGTTCACTGCCAATGACCTACCAACTTTCACTGAAGGTAGAGAGAAAATATATCATAGCACCACCGTTCACTGAAAATGAACTACCAACATTCACTGAGGGTAGCAAAAAGATAACAATCACCGACGTTTACTTCTGATGACCTACCAACTTTCACTGAAGGTAGAGAGAAAATATATCATAGCACCGCCATTCACTAACGATGAACTACCAACGTTAATTGAGGGTAGCAAAAAGATAACAATCACCAACGTTCACTGCCGATGACCTACCAACTTTCACTGAAGGTAGAGAGAAAATATATCATAGCACCGCCGTTCACTGACAATGAACTACCAACATTCACTGAGGGTAGAAACAAGATAACAATCACCAACGTTCACTGTCAATGACCTAATGACTTTCACTGAAGTTAGAGAGAAAATATATCATAGCACCGCCTTTCACTGATGATGAACTACCAACGTTCACTGAGGGTAGCAAAAAGATAACAATCATCGACGTTCATTGCCGACGACCTACCAACTTTCACTAAAGGTAGAGAGAAAATATATCATAGCACCGCTGTTCACTGACGATGAACTACCAACGTTCACCGAGGGTAGAAAAAAGATAACAATCACCGACGTTCATTGCCGATGACCTACCAACCTTCACTGAAGGTAGAGAGAAAATATATCATAGCACCGTCGTTCACTGACGATGAACTACCAACATTCATTGAGGGTAGCAAAAAGATAACAAGTTTTCCCAAAATTCTGGTATTTCACCGAGAATGGGTCTCAACTTCTTCTTTAATCGAGGCATTCTTCCTGGAAAGGGTAGTATATAAGTTGTCTAAAATAAAGAGACTACCACTTGCAAAGATTTCACAATGAAATGTCTCTGCGATATTGAAATATTTGCCATCCATTTGAGTAATTTTACAAAGAACTGCAAACTATCCACTCATAGAGAAGATAGCAAAAAAAAAATAATGTCGACTTTCACGGGGAAGTACAAGTTGCTCAAATAAAGAGATCGGCTACTTGCTGTTATGGGAAGGATGGTAACAGTGACTTTATGGGGAAAGCAATATGGCTTCCTTGGGAAAGAGATATGACTTCATGGGGAAATACCAACATATTCCTGCCAAGGAGATAAAAGTTTTCTTGTGCCAAAATAAATGCACATTCTCAAACCAATTCTTGAAGCTCGTAGAAATCCAAAATAATTATATTGCTAGGAAACAAAGATTCAAACCAGAAATAAACTAGAGTAAAACAGTCAACCAAAATAAATCCTTTGAGAAATAAACTTAAGAGGTAAATCCAAATCATTCAGACAAGGAGCTGTACAGGAAAGCTAAAGAAAGAGTCTTCCACCGAGGGATAACTCCGTGGGGATGTTGAAAGAATATACACTTTCTGCTTAAGGTTGACACTCTATTGGAGAGAGGAAAACACAACTCTTTAAAACAGGGTAATATGTCAACAAACAAAATTAATGAATGCAAATGAGCAATGACTTGCTAAAATTGACTATGCATGATGTATGTATGAATGTATGAGTGTTATCATGTATATGCTGACAAAACAGACACATAACACATGGAGTAACCAGGCAAAACCAGCTCAGGCACAAACAACACTCAGCTAAATCACATCCAAAGTGAACAATTCCAGAAAAAGTAAATGCCAACTGAGGAAACAAAATCTACTTCCTGCTTTAACTTTACTGGGGAGAAACAAAATCTGGAGGTAGACAAATCAAAGTGATAAAATAGTACAAATACATGGATAGAACATCCTTCTCCAGGCTTCATCGGGGAAACAAATGTTTTCAAAAGTAACACTTCTATTGGGAATTGCAAAACCAATCTCAAGTAAAGCAGATGGACACCAAATCATCAAAATATTCACTGGGGAATTCAAGCCCACTTCATCGGGGAGATTAACACCACATCCTCAAAGGGAAAACCACAATACGTTCTTCACTAGATAAACTGGAGACTTGCATTCTTCAAGAGTGATTATGATACCAACTTCTCTAGAAAAAGAACTTCCATTAGACCGAACTAAAACTTCACTAGAGAAATCGCGGATTGAATCTTCACTTCATGAAAACTCAAGAAAGAGGAGAAATGAATCCAAGCTTGACCGAGGATACGAGAGTCACAAACCCAATACGGAAAATCATCCTGAGTAAACCTTCCCAAGGGGAACAAAAACCTCTTAAAACAACTAGAGTTTGTCCATTCCTGGGATCACCATTTTTGTTGTTGTTATTTTTTTTTGCATCACAAATTCTAAAGTAAAAGGAAATTGTAAATTCTTTTTTAAAAATAGATCTTTTTTCTTTGAAAGTTATTATCAATAATAAATGGAGTCTTTGCAAGCTAAATAAAATAAGAAACACAAAGAATTGGGTAATAGCTCAAACTTTATTAATAGAATGGTAGTCCGCGAATGGAGAGACTCTATGGATGATTACAAAGTTCAGAAAATGGTAATATATAATGGAAAATATACATTGAGATATAATGACCACTATCCCCTCTAATAAATTTTGAAATCCTGAGCAACAACTTTCGTCGAAGTATGATGAGAATTCGAGAAGATTGTTGCTTCCATGATCAGATCTTGCATGATGCAGTTACTTGCGGGTTTTCATATTAGCGGGCAATTTATTCTATTTATGTATCTAATTTTTGCCTAGACCTCCATTTCGGGTTTTCGGCCTACCGAGACGCTCTTTTTTTCCTAATCCGCCCTTTCGGGTTTTCAACTTAGCGAGCTGCTCTTTTATTTCTTTATGCGAAGTATTTCTTGACTGCATCAACATTCATGGGACGTGGGAACTCCTCACTATCCATAGTTTCAAGAATTAATGCACCTCCAGAGAAGGATTTCTTGACAACATATGGATCTTTAGGAGTCCACTTACCCCTAGAATCAGTGTTAAAAGACATGATCTTCCTGAGCACGAGGTCGCCTTATCTGAATTCACGAGGTTTGACCTTTTTATCAAAATCTTTCTTCATCCTTTTTTGATATAACTGTCCATGACACAAAGTTGTCATTCTCTTCTCTTCGATCAAATTCAATCGGTCAAACCTGTTCTAGACCCATTCAGCCTCTGACAACTTGATTTCCATTATCACACGCAAAAAGGGAATCTCAACCTCGACTGGGAGTACAACTTTAATTCCATACACCAGGGAGAACAGGGTTGCTCCTGTTGAAGTGCGGACAGATGTTCGATATCCATGCAAAGCAAAAGGGAGCATTTCATGCCAATCCTTATAAGTAACAACCATTTTCTAGATAATCTTCTTGATATTCTTATTAGCAGCTTCAACAACCCCATTCTTCTTTGGCATGTATGTAGATGAATTGTGATGGACAATCCTGAACTCTTCACATAGCTCTGTCATCATCTTGTTATTCAAATTCGACCCATTGTCAGTAATAATCCTTCTCGGCACACCATACCGACATATAAGGTTATTCTTAATGAAGAGCATAACCACCTGCTTGGTAACATTGGCGTATGAAGCAGCATCCACCCATTTGGTGAAGTAATCAATTACTACCAAGATAAAATGGTGTTCATTCGAAGCTTTGGGTTCTATCATCCCAATCATGTCGATATCCCACATAGAGAAAGGCCACGGGTAAGAGATAACATTGAGAAGTGTCGAAGGCACATGAACCTTGTTCGCATAAATCTGGCATTTATGGCACTTCTTCGCAAACTTATAACAATCAGATTCCATTGTCAGGCAGTAGTAACCTGCCCTTAATGAACCTCATGCATCAACATGTCTGCTTCGTGTCTATCCATGCATCTGAGCAAGATCATGCCATAACTTCTTTTATACAACACATTTCCATCGAGGAAGAAAAAGCAAGCCAATCTTCTTAATATCTTTCTATCCTTCTTCGATGCCTCGATCGGGTATTTCTGAGTCTGAAGGAAATGCTTGATGTCATAATACCAAGGTTTATCATGTGCTACCTCTTCTGTGGTGAACACATGAGCAGGCCTATCTGTTGTACCCCAAAATTTGCCCTCTTTTCATACACGCATATTATTGGTTTTATGTTTATGTAATAAAGGTATATCTATCAATCTTCTTCAGGTTACAAGTGACGTTTATTTCGTCAATGGATATTCTCAGAGTATTTTCTATGCTGAAGATCGGTTCACTGTTTTGCAATGATTTGGGGTTCAAAGATTCACAAGTCTAATCCAGCGCGTCATATTCAGGTGTTCTTTCGCCAAGATATCTCTGATAACATATTTTCAAATTCAGGTTCGGCTCAATATTCAATTCTTTAAAGAAGGTCTCCGAATGTGTGAGTTTTCTCGAAGAAATGTGGTGAAAAAGTGTGCTGAAAGTGCAGTTTTTACGCACTAAAAAATTCATAACTTGAAGATCGTGGCTCGTTTTGAACCCGTTCCGGTGGATAAAATTCCGTCTTGATATTATCTACATTTTCATATCTCACGGCTGGAAGCCAATTTCGATCAGAAGGTCTTCAAAAATGCGGATTTATCAAGTATTTGCGTACAGAAAATTTGTGACAGAAATTTATTTGCGTCATGTTCAGAAAATCATAACTTGGTCGATTTATATCGTATCGAGATGGTTCCGGCACCAAAATTTCAAAAATTAAGTTAACTATGTTTTCACAAGAGGTATCGAGTTCGAACGGTATTCAAAAGACCTTCGTTTTTTGCTCAGAGTGCACGTGATGCGCCAAAAATTCTGAATGCTAAATATTATTTCATCTGGGTCGAAACTTCGAAAATTCATAACTCGGTCAATTTTTATCGGATCAGGCCCATCTTTTTACACAAGGTCACTGACTCAGAGATCTACAACTTTGCTTCAAAAGTAGAGACCAAATTATGCTCCAATCAATACCAGTTTTTTATTGAAGAACGTGTCAGAGTCGACACTGGGGCCCAAAATAAGTTTGTCTGAGCTGAAACTTCAAAAATTCATAACTAATTCACCATTTATCCGATTGAGCCCATTTTTGGACAAGAGTTAGTTCTCGATGTCGGCTACATTTTATTTTCACATTTCAACTTCAAAAATTGCATTTAAGCCCCTGTGATTTAGCCTGGAATGTGACGGACTCAAGTGAACATTGGAGGCCCAATTGCACATTCAAAGCCCATATTTTTGCTCTAATTTTTTATTATATAATCTCATTCTTTTCACACAAAGAGAACAAGAGGAGACAAAAAAAATCTTTGCCACAACACTGTCAGAATATCAAATTCTTTCAACAACCCTAAAATCTTGAAATCCTTATTACAAAGCCCCATCTCACTATAAACAAGTCATCCCTGTTACAAACCCACATCTCACTACTTCTCCAGTAAGGGTAAGACTGACTTGATCTCCATGATCAAAATGATATAGAAGCATTCATCTCACTATTTCTCCAGTAAGGGTAAGACTGGTTTGATCTCCATGATCAAAAGGGCATAGAATCGTTCATACATGCCATATCGGTTTTAACATTAAAATTTTTTATATTTGCTTTATTTTAATTTTATGATATAGTAATTTATTTAATGTGTTTATGAGATTCAACACTGCAGATTTAGACAGGGTCCAATGCAGGTTCATTACAGAACGCTGATGCCAAAACACAAATGGCCAAAACAGAACAATCAACGCATGACACCAATACATGGCGAGACAGACATCCTGAGAAGGTTAAAGGCGTGGGTTCAACAACCACCCCTATTGGTATTGGTTTTCTTCCTTTTTATTTATCCTTTTACCTATTTTTATTCTTTCTGTTTAAAACTTTTTTTCTCATAAAACTTAACATTTTACACAAACCTTTGATTTTTCCTCCGAAACTCGAATAATTAATTTTAGGTCTTTTTTTAATTTAATTTTAGGCTTTAAATTAATTTGTGGTTCAACAACCACCATGACATTTGCATTATTTTTTTTCTAACCCTATTTTTCATTGATGTTTCTTCCCCTATCTATTTTTTGGCAAACTTAATCTTCTTTATTAATCATTAGACATAAACTTTTTTTAAACCTTTTTTTTTAATTAAAGTTAATTAGGTTTTAGGTTTTTTTTAATTAACCTTTTTTTTCAAAATTAACCTTTTTTTATTAATTAAAATTAATTAGGATTTAGGTATTTTAATTAACTTTTTTCAAAATTAACATTTTTTACTAATTAAAATTAATTAGGTTTTTTTAGGTTTATTTAATTAATTATCCTAAATCACTTTTTCACTAAAAACACCAAAAACATTAACTTAGAATTTTAGGTTTTAATTTTTCCTTATTTTCTTTTTATTTATTCTTTTATATTTTAATTTCTAGAAAAATTGTATATGTCGCATTATCAATGTAATAGCGTAGATTTATCTTTTCTCGTATTTTTTTCTAATTATGTAATTGCTTCCGGGTTGTAATAGTAATTAGGATTTTAAATTCTGCATCTTTATTTTAAGTCCAAAATAATTATGTATCTGCAAAAGCCTTGTAATAGCTAGGACTTTAAACTTTCTGTATTTTATTTTCGTAAACTATAAACTGCTTAGATGTATGTTAATAGGATTGTATGGAAAGACTAATTGAAAATTAAAAATAGTAGATCACCTTAATTGTACAAAGATTAAATAACTGAAAACAAACACATGCACATGCTCACTCTTAGAGTATGCCTCACTTGGTTGCCTCGGAAAACAATGGTCATGTCCCTCGAACATAGGGATATCTTAGAAAAGACCCTCGGTTAAAATCATCATAAAGATCATGGTCCCTCGTTGTCCCTCGAAGTTGCCTACGGTATATGATCTTGTCCCTCGATGTTGCCTACGAATATATGATGACAGTCCCTTCGTAATGCTAAGGTATCCTTATATGTTGCCTTCAATGACCATTACGTCCCTTTACGAATTGACCCTTACAACTCCAACGGCGGTGCTACCTACTCACTAATAGTGGGATAGTGCTGTCTAAAGGAAACAAGTATAGAACAATTCTTTTTTTCCGAGTAGGTAGATGTTAGTAGGTACTTGCTCAAAATAAACTTTTTCACACTTACACTCTTTCAAACAAAGTTTTTAAAACAACTTCGTAACACTCTTGAAGACAGAAGCAAGGGTTAAATCGAAGTAAGACAAAAAAAACTTTTTCAAATCAAACACACAAGCAATTTTGAAAATGATGAGCAAGTACCTAAGAGCCCGTAGAAAACTACAGATAGAAAGGCTGCTAATACCTTCCATTTCTATAATCTACCCCCCGTACTCAAAATATCTCGAAAAAGGAATTTTTCTGTGCTTTTTTCCTTTCCTGTTGGATAAAATAAAAGTCAATGGCGACTCTTGCTTACCGCGACATTTTGTAAATAAAGAATGCAAAACGCAAACCAATATTAAACAGTCGGTTCTGCCACCGTATCACAGAACTGGCGACTCTGTTGGGGAGTTAATAAGTGGGGTATACCTTAGGAATAGTTTATCATATTGCTTATATTGTTTGATTTGACTGCTTTATCTTTGTTAGCTTTGTATCGGAGTTACTATAGATCCTAACCTGGATCTGGGGAACACCTGTTAGGTAAGTAGCAGTAAACTGTGAGGAAACTGTACGGCGTAGACCGATACGGTTGAAGCATTATCTATGTTGATGTGGCACATTAGTTGGTACCGGTATCCCTTGTGGAGGAACAAGGAGAATACAGGGCTGCTATATGGGTCGTTAAGCATCAACTGACCTTAGAACCTATAATCGACCAACTTGGCCATAGGAAGTAGTGAGATAGCCGGCCTCGGTATAGGGCTGAGAACTGGTTGATACTCGATGCTACACTCATTGAGACCATACTCTCGAGATAGTTCCGGCCACAAGAAAAGATTGCGTGAGCTGAAACCATGACCGATGCAGGATGGTCAGTGATATTGAGATCCTCTAGAACCCAGTTACTTTTTCTAGGACAGGTTGAACCAACTTAACTTCAAGAGGGTATTACCTTTAACCTCATGCAAGCCTAAACCTAAGGCTGTTTGTGTGAATTGTGTGCTTTCAACTTGAACTACTTGCACATTTTTATTATCTGACAACATGAGTTCCTTGCAGGTTTTGTTTACAGTTCTTATCCAATAACTTGGATTTCTTTCCGAGTTTAATTGCTTACATCACCTCGCACTTTTTCTTAAACGCATAGTATACACTTCATAACATCATGCCTTAACATTTCCCTAACCATTTCAAGGATCTCAAGGGTTTGTGATGCAGGTTATGGTAAATCAGACGTCTAGCAAGGGGCAAGGGGATTTATTTTCCTCTAGCCAATGTCGTCTAGAGATCAAAACACGATAACTTGAGTCAGTGGATATGACCCACTCGATATGGTGAGCTTGACTCTTGAAGAAGGACTCTTAACGACACGAAGTTTCTCCAATCAAGCTGCAATCAAATTCTAACAGTTTCTTATTTACCCCGCGAGATCCTTGAAAATGTTGCATACATATATCATACATATCATTGCATAACAGGTCTTCCATTACAGGTATCTCATGTTCTCGCAGTTTATTTCACTCAATGGCTCTCAAACAAGACAACAGAGATCTTCAAACTCAAGAAGCTCAGTTCAGGGAAATATTCCTAAACCTATCCAAGGGGCAGGAAGAGTTGAAAACACTCCTCATTGGGAACTTGGTCAAGAAAAGTCCTGAAGACAATAAGGACGAACGGCTGGAACAACTGCAAGCTGAGGTAGGTGCAATGAGAACCCAGATGCTAGGGCAGATGGCTCTTATCCAAGGCCTATCCCGGGGATAAGAAGAGCTGATAACCATTATCAACCAACTTCATCAAGACGGATACAACAGTATGAAGCAAACAGTCGAGGCCGAGGACCAAGTCATTGGTCAACCTCCAAGAAGACAAGAGTTTGGTTTGGTGAAGAGTGGACCTTTCCCACTTTCTACTGCCTCATGGGTCCAACAAAAGCCTCGCCAAAAACAACGGGTTAATCAGAGTAAGCTAGATACACCCAAGAGGCAGTTTACCAAACTCAATATGCCGTTGTCTCAAGCTTTACAACACATGTTAAGGATGAATCTGGTTACGTTGATAGGACCTCATCCGAACCCCAAGACTTCTTCTCCTAACTACAATCCTGATGCAAGGTGTGCATACCCTTTCAACAACCCGGGGCATGATACTGATGACTATTTGGGCATTGAAAAATAAAATTCAAGACCTGATTGATAAAGGAGCGCTAGAATTTGCACAAGACGGTCGGGTTGAGTTCTTATGCCATCCCTCCAAGGCATACCATCTGAAGTGACAAGTTCTCACAAGAAGACTTTTTGTTCATTAGAATTTTCAATTTGTAATTTTCTTTTGATTGTTCAAACATTTAGTCATGTCAAAACTTTATTATTTCATTAATGCATTGCATATGTCTATTTTGAATCAATCCATTCGTATTCACTATTTCAAAAATGAGTTCTTATTTCCTTTTGTGATATTCAACTCTCGATTAAAAACTCTAAGCCTTTAGAGGGAGGATGACGAAAATGATATCAAAATCTCTAAAGTATGCTTTTGAACAGACCCCGCTGACGATGTACAGGCGTTGTTTCAAATCCTAAATAATGGAGTTATAAGGAAGATAATCCCTAGTCAACCCCTTTGAGCCAAATAAGTAGGAGCTTTTCTTTTCACACAAATTAAAACCCTTAATCATAACCTGGGGCAGGGTAGTTTCTCAGTTAATTTAGATGTGCATCCAGTCGCAATATTCTACTTCATACATAATGAATGGCTTCAAAGACGTCCTTCCAAAACAAAAAGATGGTGATGGTTCCCTATAATCGTCAAGACAGGGAGTCATTATCTCTCGAAATAAAAGCCCATTAAGTCAAAACCTATGAAGGAGACTTAAAGAAAAACTAGGGCATCCCGCTGACTGTAATCACAAAAGAAACAGTTCAGGCAAAAAACAGGGATAGCAAAACCAAAAAAAAAGAGGTTACTATAAATTCTCGGCAAAAAAAAGATTACAAAATGACTTCCTTTTTCAAGTAAACTGTCAGTATCCGAACCATCACTGGAATATCAGAGCAAAGACTCAAACGGATTCTAAACGCGTAATTAACTGAGCATAGGACTGAAGAACATCACGAAGAATGGGTGGGTACAAATAAAATTTGAGCCTTTATCCTTTATTTCTTAAACCGTGAACCAGGCCACGTTATAACCCTTAAAAGTCCTAGCTGGAGCATGGGTTAGTTCGAAAGCATACTGTTACAAAAGGTATCCTGACTCCTGAAGGTCCGTTACAAATCCCAAGTTGATATCACATCTTTGGAAAATTCTATTTTTTCTATAAAAAAAACTGCATTTTCAAAATTTCAAGAAAAACGTAAGCTTTGTATTCTTAAAATAATATTGTTTGCATATGACTATTTGTTCAACAGCAGAGAAATTCGCATGACGAATATCTAGTGAACAAAAACCTTCCCAATAAAAAGGATCACCTCAAGTGGAAAAACACTTCCAACCAAGGGGCACGACATGATCATTGTCCATCATCTAGGGCAGTCAAGTCAATATTCAAGGAATCTCTCAAAGATGCCAAATAGCCAGGGGCAGATCTCCATATGAATCACTTGGGGCATTCGACATGAATTCCGACAACGAATCTTATACGATAAAACAAAAATCTTCTGGTAGTGTGACAACACTTACTACTATGGACAGTGACAATTCTCCGTACCCGATGAACATGGACAGAGTCAGGAAATACTACGCATGAATAAAGACCCGCTAGGTTGACACACCTAGGCAAAACATAGGGCGTCCCGGCGAACCAAAAGGTTCAGGAAAAAATTAGGGATAAAAACAAAAGAGATTTGTACACCCGGCAAGTCGAAAACCTGAAAAGGCGGCTTGGGCAAAAAAGGGTATCCCGGTGGACTGAAAATCTGAAAAGACAGTCTAGGCAAAAGTTAGGGATTAAAGCGTACGACTATGTCCGGTCATCTCGTCACTTGCCTATTAGTAGAAGACTTATCATTTCGATTGGCAGTTACCAAGCACCTCATAAGTTGGGATAACACTCAATCCATGAGGCCTCCGCAAGCTCTTTCCCCAGCAGGTATAGGGGCAGAAAAGTCTTGATATGAAGTCATTGTCGTATCTCCAACATGCGTCCCAGTAACATCTACACTCCCCACAGAGTAGAGGCAACCAAAGTTTTGATCTCTGCCTCCCCAAACAGGAGTTACTTTCCCCAGCCAAGCTCTTTCGGAGAGCCGATGTCTATATTCCCCAGCCGAATTTTGTAATCGCAAGCGGTTCATAAAGTTTTCTCCCGAACAGAGTTTATTTCTCTGAATACAGAAGCTCAATCCCCGACAGAGTTTATCCCTTCAGCTATGGAAGCTTCTCTCTCCAACGGAATTATTCCCCCGCAAAGTTGTTCTCAAGTAGAGTCTCTCCTTGACAGAATATCCGTAAACAAGGGGAAAATCCCCAACATAGTCATCTCCAGTTCACCATCCCCAATGGAAGTAGAAGAACCACTTTTTCTATGACGGACAGGAACTCAATTTCCTTTACTCTCCAACAGCGGTCAGGGATTTATTTTCCCACTCGGATATGTCACAATAGCATTTCATGTTCATATATCATGACGTGCGCATACACATTGCATACAACATAGTCTCATTTATTTTGAGAACGTCATCATACAATGCATTTCATGCATCATATACGATTAATCATGTACCTTTTCAGGAAAGATGGTTATCATCAACAACTTCCAGCAAGTTCAGGATTAGCTCCTGAAACTAAACAGAATAATTATCTGCGCGACCAAATGCAGCTTTACACGGGTTCGTCACGAAGCAATCTTACACGGGTTTCTCCTAAATGCCGCTTTACACGGATTCGTCACGAAGCAATCTTACACGGGTTTCTCCTAAATGCAACTTCACACGGGTTTATCCTGAAAAATCTTACGCGGGTCCTTTCTCATACATTTCTGAATGAAGTTTTACACGAACTTATCACAAAGTAGCCTTACCCAGGTTCCTCTTGAAGTTTTACACGAACTTATCCCAAAGTAACCTTACCCAGGTTCCTTCTGAAGTTTTACACGAACTTATCCCAAAGTAGCCTTACCCAGGTTCCTCTTGAAGTTTCACACGAACTTACCCCGAAGTAACCTTACCCAGGTTCCTTCTGAAGTTTTACACGAACTTATCCCAAAGTAACCTTACCCAGGTTCCTTCTGAAGTTTTACACGAACTTATCCCAAAGTAGCCTTACCCAGGTTCCTCTTGAAGTTTTACACGAACTTATCCCGAAGTAACCTTACCCAGGTTCCTTCTGAAGTTTTACACGAACTTATCCCGAAGCAACCTTACCCAGGTTCCTGCCGCAGTTTAACCCAAACTCCTCACAAAGAAACCTCACCCAGGTTCCTTCTCGGTTCAGATGCAGTTTTACCCAAACTCCTCACAAAGTAACCTCACCCAGGTTCCTTCTCGGTTCAGATTCATTTTTACCTTGACTCGTCACAAAGAAACCTTACCCAGGTTCCTGCTGCAGTTTTACCCAAACTCCTCACAAAGCAACCTTACCCAGGTTCCTTCTCGGTTCAGATGCAGTTTTATCCAAACTTCTCACAAAGCAACCTTACCCAGGTTCCTTCCCATAAGCCCTACTATCCGGGTTCCTTCTCATAACCTTACCATCCAGGTTTCTTTTCTCTTATCTCCAAACAGCAGTCCACAACACTATTAGACCTGGACCTGATTGAACACGATCAGTTTCACCTTTCCCCAGTAGGCCGCAATGCAGCCTATACACGACCAGATAGAAGTTCATTTTCATCTCCTTGACTAAGAGATGATTCCCCAGTAGATTAACAGACAACTAAAGCTCCTAAAATTCTATTTCTCCCAAGAAAGATACCAACATTCCTCAGCAGATTCCTCCTCAATGACAGGAACAGGAATTCTCATCAAAGGAATATCTCGGGAAATCAACATCCTCTAGATGGCATCTTTAAGCCCATCTTCGATGACCTTCCGTCATCTCCTCCAAATGGCATCTGTAAACCCATTCCTGATACTACCTACATAGTCAAACATCATTACACACGAGTGAAAATTTCTGGGCACTCTAGTGTTCAATCATCTTCCACCTTCAGATCACGAAAGGCAGACGAGCCAATCTAAATCTTCATGTTTAAGAAGATTGAACACGGGCAGCTGTTGTACCCCAAAATTTTCCCTCTTTTCATACACGCATATTATTGGTTTTATGGTTATGGAGTAAAGGTATATCTATCAAGCTTCTTCAGGTTACAAGTGACATTTATTTCGTCAATGGATATTCTCAGAGTATTTTCTATGCTGAAGATCGGTTCGCCGTTTTGCAACGATCTGGGGTTCAAAGATTCACAAGTCCAACCCGACGCGTCATATTCAGGTGTTCTTTCACCAAGATATCTATGATAACGTATTTTCAAATTCAGGTTCAGCTCAAGATTCAATTCTTTAAAGTAGGTCTCCGAATGTGTGAGTTTTCTCGAAGAAATGTGGTGAAAAAGTGTGCTGAAAGTGCAGTTTTTACGTGCTAAAAAATTCATAACTTGAATATCGCGGATCGTTTTGAACCCGTTCCAGTGACCAAAATTCCGTCTTGATATTATCTAAGTTTTCATATCTCACGTCTGGAAGCCAATTTTGATCAGAAGGTCTTAAAAAATATGGATTTATCAAGTATTTTCGTACAGAAAATTTGTGACAGAAATTTATTTGCGTCATGTTCAGAAAATCATAACTTGGTCGATTTATATCGTTTCGAGATGGTTCCGCACCAAAATTTCACAAATTCAGTTGAGTACATTTTCACAGGAGGTATCGAGTTCGAACGGTATTCAAAAGACCTTCGTTTTTTTCTCAGAGTGCGCGTGACGCGTCGAAAATCGTGAATGCTGAATATTATTTCATCTAGGTCGAAACTTCGAAAATTCATAACTCGGTCAATTTTTATCGGATCGAGCCCATCTTTTTACACAAGGTCACTGACTCAGAGATCTACAACTTTGCTTCAAATGTCGAGACCGAATTATGCTTCGATCAATATCAGTTTTTTATTGAAGAACGTGTCAGAGTCGACACTGGGCCCAAAATAAGTTTGTCTGAGCTGAAACTTCAAAAATTCATAACTAATTCACCGTTTATCCGATTGAGCCCATTTTTGGACAGGAGTTAGTTCTCGATGTCGGCTACATTTTGTTTTCCTATTTCAACTTCAAAAATTGCACTTAAGCCCCTGTGATTTAGTTTGGAATGTGACGGACTCAAGTGAACATTGGAGGCCCAATTGCACATTCAAAGCCCATATTTTTGCTCTAATTTTTTATTATATAATCTCATTATTTTCACACAAAGAGAACAAGAGGAAACAAAAAAAACCTTTGCCACAACACTGTCAGAATATCAAATTCTTTCAAGAACCATAAAACCTTGAAATCCTTATTACAAACCCCCATCTCACTACAAACAAGCCATCCCTGTTACAAACCCACATCTCACTACTTCTCCAGTAAGGGTAAGACTGGCTTGATCTCTATGATCAAAAGGGTATAGAAGCATTCATCTCACTACTTCTCCAGTAAGGGTAAGGTTGGTTTGATCTCCATGATCAAAAGGGCATATAATCATTCATACATGCCATATCGGTTTTAACATTAAATTTTTTTTATATTTTCTTTATTTTTATTTCTTGATATAGTAATTTATTTAATGTGTTTATGAGATTCAACACTGCAGATTTAGACAGGGTCCCATGCAGGTTTATTACAGAACATTGATGCCAAAACACAAATGACCAAAACAGAACAACCAACGCATGACACCAATACATGGCGAGACAGACATTCTGAGAAGGTTAAGGGCGTGAGTTCAACAACCACCGCTATTGGTATTAGTTTTCTTTCTTTCTATTTATCCTTTTACCTATTTTCATTCTTTCTGTTTAAAACTTTTTTTCTCATAAAACTTAACATTTTTCACAAACTTTTGATTTTTCCTCCGAAACTCAAATAATTAATTTTAGGTCTTTTTTTAATTTAATTTTAGGCTTTAAATTCATTTGTGGTTCAACAACCACCATGATATTTGAATTATTTTTATTTTCTAACCCGATTTTTCATTGATGTTTCTTCCCCTATCTATTTTTTTTGGCAAACTTAATCTTTTTTATTAATCATTAGACATAAACTTTTTTTTAAACCTTTTTTTTAATTAAAGTTAATTAGGTTTTAGGTTTTTTTTAATTAACCTTTTTTTATTAATTAAAATAAGTAGTATTTAGGTATTTTAATTAACTTTTTTCAAAATTAACAGTTTTTACTAATTAAAATTAATTAGGTTTTTTTAGGTTTATTTAATTAATTATCCTAAATCACTTTTTCACAAAAAACACCAAAAACATTAACTTAGAATTTTAGGTTTTAATTTTTCCTTATTTTCTTTTTATTTATTCTTTTATATTTTAATTTCTAGAAAAATTGTATATGTGGCATTATCAATGTAATAGCGTAGATTTATCTTTTCTCGCATTTTTTTCTAATTATGTAATTGCTTCTGGGTTGTAATAGTAATTAGGGTTTTAAATTCTGCATCTTTATTTTAAGTCCAAAATAATTATGTATCTGCAAAAGCCTTGTAATAGCTAGGACTTTAAACTTTATGTATTTTATTTTCATAAACTATAAACTGCTTAGATGTATGTTAATAGGATTGTATGGAAAGACTAATTGAAAATTAAAAATAGTAGATCACCTTAATTGTACAAAGATTAAATAACTCAAAACAAATTCATGCACATGGTCACTCTTAGGGTATGCCTCACTTGGTTGCCTCGGAAAACAATGGTCATGTCCCTCGAACGTAGGGATATCTTAGCAAAGACCCTCGGATAAAATCATCATAAAGATCATGGTCCCTCGATGTCCCTCGAAGTTTCCTAAGGTATATGATCTTGTCCCTCGATGTTGCCTATGAATATATGATGACAATCCCTTCATAATGCTAAGGTATCCTTACATGTTGCCTTCAATGATCATTACGTCCCTTTACGAATTGACCCTTACAACTCCAACGACGATGCTTCCTACTTACTAATAATGGGATAGCGCTGTCTAAAGGAAACAAGCATAGAACAATTCTTTTTTTCGAGTAGGTAGATGCTAGTAGGTACTTGCTCAAAATAAACTTTTTCACACTTACACTATTTCAACCAAAGTTTTCAAAACAACTTCGTAACACTCTTGAAGACAGAAGCAAGGGTTAAATCGAAGTCAAACAAAAAAAACTTTTTTAAATCAAACACACACAAGAAATTTTGAAAATGATGAGCAAGTACCTAAGAGCCCGTAGAAAACTATGGATAAAAAGGGTGCTAATACCTTCCCTTTCTATAATCTACCCCCAGTACTCAGAATATCTCGAAAAAGGAATTTTTCTGTGCTTTTTTCCTTTCCTATTGGATAAATTAAAAGTTGGTGGTGAGTCTTGCTTACCGCGACATTTTGCGAATAAAGAATGCAAAACGCAAACTAGTATTAAACAGTCGGTTTTGCCACCGTATCACACTATCCAATTGCCGAATCATAATTCGAGGTATATCATTCCAAGTATTCACTTGATACATAGAAGCCAGAGTTTCCAGAGCATCCTCCATTTGATTTTCATCTCTAGGAATTTGATGGAATTCGACTTTATTAAAGAAGGGTAACAGTCTTCTAGCATAGTCTTTGTAGGGGATCAAGATGGGGTGACGAGTATCCCACTCTCCTTTAATCTGATTTATTACCAAAGCTAAATCTCCATACACATCAAGAATCTTAATTCTGAGATCAATAGCTTCCTCGAGACCCATGATGCAAGCCTCATATTCTGCCATATTATTAGTACAATTAAAGGTCAACCTTACAGTAAAAGGAATGTGTGATCCATGTGGAGTGATAATCACAGCACCAATCCCTTTACCATAAGCATTCGCAGCTCCATCAAATATCAAACTCCAATGAGATTCAGGATCAGGACCTTCCTCAAGCAATGGTTCATCACAATCTTTCACTTTCAGGAACATCACATCTTCATCAGGGAAATCATACTCCATAGAATGATAATCCTCCACTGGTTGGTGAGCAAGATAATCTGCCAACACACTGCTTTTAATAGCTTTTTGAGTGCGGTATTCAATGTCATATTCAGATAACAACATCTGCCAGCGGGCAATTCTTCCAGTGAGAGCAGGCTTTTCAAAAATGTACTTGATTGGATCCATTTTGGAGATCAACCAAGTAGTGTGATTCAACATATACTGCCGCAACCGTTTTGCCGCCCAGGCCAAAGCACAACATGTCTTTTCCAGCATGGAATACCGTGACTCACAATCAGTGAACTTTTTATTGAGATAATAAATGGCATACTCTTTCTTCCCTGTTTCATCTTGTTGTCCCAGAATACGACCCATGGATTTATCTAACACTGTCAAATACATAATCAATGGTCTTCCTTCGACAAGAGGGAGCAATATAAGAGGTTCAAGCAGATATTATTTAATACTTTCAAATGCCCTTGGGCAGTCACCCGTCCATACACAACCTTGATCTTTCTTTAACAACTTAAAGATCGGTTCACATGTTGCAGTCATGTGGGAAATGAATCTGGAAATATAATTCAAACGCCCGAGGAACCCTCTGACTTGCTTTTCAGTTCTTGGTGCTGGCATCTCTTGAATTTCTTTGACTTTATCGATGTCAACTTCATTTCCTTTATGGCTAACAATGAAACCCAAAAATTTCCCCGATCGAACATCGAAGATGAATTTATTTAGATTCAAGCAGAGACGATACTTCCTCAAATGCTGAAACAATTTCAACAAATCTTCTACATTCCCTTCTTCGGCCTGGGATTTAGAAATCATATTATCAATATATACCTCAATTTCCTTGTGCATCAGATCATGGATTAGGGTTGTCATAGCCCTCTGGTACGTTGCACCTGCGTTCTTCAACCCGAAGGGCATCACTCTATAACAAAATTTTCCCCAGGGTGTGATAAACGTTGTTTTTTCCATGTCCTATGGAACCATTCTTATTTGATTATACCCGGAAAATCCTTCCATGAAAGAGAATACCTTGAATTTTGCTGTGCTATCCACTAACATATCAATGTGTGGCAATGGGAAATCATCTTTTGAACTAGGTTTATTTAGATCTCTGTAATCTACGCACATGCGGACTTTTCCGTCTTTTTTTTGGACTGGGACAATATTGGAAATCCATTGAGGATACACTAACGTCACAAGAAAAATGGCATCAATCTGCTTTAGAACCTCCTCTTTGATCTTCATTGCCATATCAGGGTGAGTTATTCTGAACTTCAGTTTGATTGGTGGACACCCTGGCTTCAACGGTAAATTGTGCTTTACAATACTTGTATCTAGACAAGGCATGTCTTGGTAAGACTAATAAAAAATGTCCACATATTCTTTCAACAGCTTAATCAACCTGCTCTTCACATCAGGATGCAACGATGCTCCAATCTTGACTTCTTTTGGATCTTCTTCTGAACACAAATTGATTACTTCTAATGGCTCTTTATATGGCTGAATGGCATTTTCCTAGAGCTCAAGAAACCGTGAGACCTCTTCTGGAATCTCATCATAGTCTTCTTCTTCGGCCTCATACACAGGATATTCAAAGTTGGGAGAGGGTGCAGGGTCATTGTATTCAACGAGTTTTTTAATTAATCTGCACATATGATTTATGATTTCATTTAGAAACTGACACATATAACAAGTGATCATGCATATTAAATTTCAGTTATTATTTATTTTGAAAGCTTTTTTTATTACCATTTTCTAAGAAAAAGCAGAAAATAAAGACACAATTTGGGAAACAAAGACAACTTTTATTATTGATTTTAAAAGTCACAGCAAACAGATAAGCCCTACAACATTAATACTTCCACCTTGGGCAGAGTGAAAGATTTTCAAAAAAATTAACAAAACAAATTACTTTGAAACATGTATGCAAGAGGGAACATCAATGGTGATCCAGTTATGAACCCTAACTCCGTGTGTCACATGATTGGGCATTTCCTGCTCTGCTTCATCTTCTGCAATGGTATTAATCCCGGAAACAGATGGATGAAGATAACCCCCACTATGGAATATGCCTTGATACATTCCTACAGAAGACTTCATCTTCATGCTCTTACCTTTGTCATTCTTCAAAGAGAACCCCAATCTGACTTTGTTCTTGTTCACAGGTGGATCCACAATCTGTCCCCATACCTCTCTATGACCCTTTCGCATAACTTGCTGCCATCCTTAAGCGAAACCATGAAATTCTCATTTCCTCTTATGTTGTCAATGGATAAGGCTTGGAACTGGGTTCCAACATCATCTTTATCCGCCTCTACAATGCTGAACGAGGACAAATGAGATATCAATAATGCATGTTCACCATTTATGATTACCACTTTCCCTTCACGTACGAACTTCGGCTTCTGGTGAAAGTTGAAGTGACAGCCCATGCCTCATGTATCCATGGTCTTCCTATCAAACAACTATAAGCGGGTACAATATCCATGACCTGGAAAGTTATCTGAAACAAATGTGGTCCTATATGAATAGGCAAGTCCACTTCACCAATAAAAGATTTCCTCGATCCATCAAATGCTTTCACAATGATTCCACTCGGGTGCATGGGCGTTCCTTGATATTTCAACTTCATAAGAGTGCTCCTCGGTATAATGTTCAAAGTGGATCCATTATCAATCAACACATTGGATAGAGAATCATTCTTGCAATTAATAGAGATGTGGAGGGCTAGGTTGTGATTCCTTCATCTGGCAATTCATCATCGCAGAAACTCAAGTTATTACATGACATAATATTCCATATTACACTGCTGAATTGGTCTATGGGCATATCACTCTCCATAAAATCTTGGTCCAATACCCTCATCAAAGATTCTCTGTGAGCAGTGAAGTTCATAGGAAAGGCCAAAATAGATATTTTTGAAGGAGTCTGCAGTAGCTGATCTACAATTCTATAGTCGCTCATCTTGATTATCTTCAAAATATCATCCACTTATTTCTCTAACGTAGCCCTACTAGTCTCACTCGTAGCCTTATTGGGTTCAACGTTCTCATCAATTTTCTTTCCAGCACTAAAATCTCCTCGAACAACTGGTGCAAACACACGACCACTGCGGTTCACCCTTCTATTCTCAGCAATATTTCCAATATCAGGCATTGGCTGGATGGGAACTTCCACACCATCCTCTAAGATTGTAGCGTTATAATTGTAGGGTACACCCTTATCCGACTTATAAGGAACAGGACCCGACAAACTAATCATCAATGGTGTAACAGCTGGCTTGCTATAATACTCAACTTTAAGATGGGCGGGTGCCCCAAAACAAGGTACAATGGAATTTACCCCCTCTTTGACATAACCAATCATTTTTGAGTCATTTTTGGAAAACAAATCCTCATCTGAGGAGAAATACTCATCAGCGGATGCATACTCTTCATCTGACCCTTCTTCAACCAAGCAAACCTCAATAAAACCAACTTCATGGTAATTATCCCTTGGACATGTAACCTTGATAATTCCATTATCTAACAACAACTGAACACCCTTCTTCACGATTGAACATCCTCGAGAATCTCGATAGCAACCTCGGAAAGATCTATATTGGTGTTCTTCCTGACCAGCCAAGTGGCAGAAAGTAGCATGCAATTGCACAAGGTCATCATTCATATACTCTACATCAAAAATTCTGAATTCTCCAGGACATCCAGAAACCATGTTCACCTCCTCTTCATACTCTGCCCCTAGGCCTGATTATGTGGATGAGGCCCTCATCCATCATATCCTGCAAATCAGCCTTTATCTTGTCGCAACCTTGTATGTCTGTACTTCAAATAGCACAACCAGAATGGCCATACGTATAATAGCTAAATTCACAAAGGTCTGCATGAATTTTCACCAAATCTCCTCTAACCAGATGAATATAAAAAATCTGGAAGTCGCCTGGACAATCGGCCACCATATTCACAACATTTACTCCCCCATGCTTGGGTAGAGGATTGTCTTTCACATTAAGGCCAACATCCTTGAAAGATACACTACGCCAAAAATAAGTTTTAGCAACACATAAAAGAAAGCGCTTTTGGAAAAAAGCGCTGCTGTAGGTTTTAAAAAAATTCGCTTAAAAAAGTGCTTTCAAAGGGTGCCTTAAGAAATCGCTTTTCAAAAGCGCTTCTAAAGGTCACCCTTAGAAAGCGCTTTTTGGGAAGCGCTGCTAAAGCTGGCCTTTCAGAGGGTACCTTAAGAAATCGCTTTTCAAAAGCGCTGCTAAAGGTCAGCCTTAGAAAGCGCTTTTCCAAAGCGCTGCTAAAGCTGGCCTTTAGAAAGCGCTTTTAAAAGCGCTGCTATAGGATATGCTACGAAAGCGCTTTTTGATGTAAAAGTGTTGTTATAGATGACCTTTGGAAAGCGCTTTTAAAAGCGCTTTCGTAGGTATTTTTATAATAAATATCAAAACACAATTCATATCACTTTTCTAAGCCCATTAGTTAAGCCCATACCCGGATTATTATTATAAGTTATTCAACAAAAACTCTTGTTGGAAACCATTTGCAGTATAGCCGCTCATCTTCCTTTCTCACAGCATCCCGTGAAGCCGCTCCAAAATGGTTCGTTCGTTTTCACAGCTTGTTGAATTTTAAACTGTTATTCTAATTTCATTCTTATGTGATTATTGTTTGTGATTTTGGTTACAGACTAAGAGAACCAAGAAGGCCTGTATTCTTGGCAAATATGGTACGTTCTATCAATTTTCTTACTTTTCAACATTTTGTCTTGTTTGTTGTGCTTTTCGGTTTCAGATTTGTTTGTTTTGTAGATATTTATTTCATTTCAATTCACTATAAATGTGTTTGTTCTAACCCTAAAAACTTTGTGGGTTTTTTAATTTCAATTAGGTTTAGCTTAGATTTATTTGCTTCTAATTTAAATGAAATTCTCAGCTAAGATGAGTTTATGGTTTTTGTGTCGTAAATGGTGATAACTGATAGGTTTGTATTCTAATTTCAGGCACCCGATATGGTGCTAGTTTGAGGAAGAAAATTAAGAAGATGGAAGTCAGTCAGCACAGTAAATTCTTCTGCGAGTTTTGTGGAAAGGTAGTTTTTTTTAAGGTGTTTTGTGACGAGTTTTTTCGATCTGCATTGGTTGATTATGTTCTCAATTTGTTGTATGTAGTATGCTGTTAAGAGAAAGGCTGTTGGTATTTGGGGCTGCAAAGATTGTGGGAAGGTCAAGGCTGGTGGTGCTTACACTTTGAAGTAAGAATCTTGCTTAAAAAACATGTTTTCTCAATTGATTAATTGCTTGTATATAGTTGCTAACCTTGTGATTTTCTTTGTGCTTATTATTTTGATAGTACTGCCAGTGCTGTGATTGTTCGGAGTACCATCCGAAGGTTGAGGGAGCAGACTGAGAGTTAGAAAGGAAGCAGTATTACAATTTTGTTATTTTTTGTTTTCAAAGTTATTGCAGAAACTCTTGTACGTCCTTAATTGTTGTTATATTTGATTTGGATATTTGAGGAAGGTTTTGTAAGTGTATCAATTATCTTTAGATTATTGAGTACTATTTAGTTTGAGCCACATCTTCTTTTTGAGTTACAATGCTGATAACAATGGTTTTTATATATTTTGAGGTACAAAAATGGTGTATATATATTTTGGATTACAATGGTATACAATGCATTACCACGGTTTATGAATTACAGGTTATGGCAACTGGTTTATATAAATAATATGCTGCAAACAATGCAGGTATATGAATTATATAAATTATACCTCTAAAAAAAACACCATATGAAAGCGCTTTTTCAAGAAAAATGCTGCCTTAGGTAACCTATTAAAGCGCTTTTTCACATAAAGCGTTGTCTAAGGTAAACATATGACAGCGCTTTTCCAGGAAAAAGCGCTGCTAAAAGACCACCTATGAAAGCGCTTTTCCAGAAAAAAGCGTTGCTAAACGCCTACCTAAGACAGCGCTTTTCCAGAAAAAAGCGCTGCTAAAAGAAAACTTATGAGAGCGCTTTTCATTAAACAAAAAGCGTTGCTAAAACCTATAGCAGCGCCACCTACGAAAGCGCTTTTAAAGGCAAAAAAAAGCGCTTTCGTAAGTCTTTTTTGGCGTAGTGATAGAGTACCAGACTTCACCAATTTCTGCACATCAGTCTTCAAAGGATAAAAATTTTCAACATTATGCCCTGGTGCTTCCTAAAGCACATGTCTGGTCTGCCTTGTAGTACCAAGGAAATGGTGATGGCACAGCGGGAGGTGGTCGGGTCTGAACCAACTTCTTCTGAATCAATGCCAGTAGTAATTCTGTATAACTCATAGGGATAGGGTCATAACTCTCCCTTCTCTGATTATACCCTTGATTTCCCTGCTGGGATGGTCTCTGATAAGCAACAGTAGTTGGAGCTACACCAACGACTAAAGTAACTGAGGAGACTTGCTGATGATGCTGATAATTTCTTCTAGGAGTGTTAACCCTCCTCTCCTGTATAACATCATTTTCATCCCCTTCCTTCTTCTTAGTAATCCCATATGATGGCTTCTTTACACCTCTAAAGCTTTCACTTCTCGTTAAATGTCCCTCTCTTACAGCCTCTTCTAAGCAGATACCCATGCCTAACATTTTAGTAAAGTCACTTGGCGCACTCGCTACCATCCTCTCATAGTAGAAAGCACCCAACGTTTTCAAGAAAATCTTAGTCATCTCATTCTCTTCCATGGGAGGAATCACTTGGGCGACTACCTCACGCCATCTCTGTGCATATTCTTTGAATGATTCCCTGTCCTTTTGAACCATGGCCTTGAGCTGATCACGATCAGGCGCCATGTCCACATTGTACTTGTATTGTCTTATAAATGCTTCTCCTAAGTCATTGAAAGTATTGATATTGATGCTGTCCAAACTCATATACCACTTCAGTGCAGCATCGGTCAAACTATCCTGAAAAAAGTGAATCAGCAGACGGTGATCATCAGTATGGGTAGACATTCTCCTTACATACATTACTAGATGAGCACGAGGGCAAGTGTTGCCCTTGTACTTCTCAAAATCTGGGACCTTAAACTTAGCAGGTATCTTAACATTCAGGACCAAGCATAATTCATTCACATTCTACCCGAATAACTATTTTCCCTTGAGGGCCTTCATCTCTCTCTGCATCTTGTCAAACTGCTCTTGAAAATCATCCATTCTGTCATAAAGACCCAAGTCTTCACTTCGTGGAGGAAAAGGACGACACACATCATCGTTAACAAATGGAACCATATTCACCGAAGGCGGTACAACAGGAACATGCACCATAGGAGGTGCATGAGTAACAATAGTCTGAACAACTGGAGCATCTTAAGGACCAATATTGAAACCTTCAGGCGCAAAATTCTCTGGAATTCCCCATGGATAACCTTGAGGCATGCGATTCTAAACAAAAGTTGGAGTAGAAGATACGGGAATAGTCAAAACTTCAGTAGTTGCCCTTTTTGGTTGAGGTTGAACACTCGGTGGCTGATTCTGAGAAGCCACCAGAGATTCCATCATATTAGTAAGATTGGCCATTCCGGCCTTCAAAGCATAAACTTTCTTGCGCAACTCGCGATTCTCTTGTTTTAAGTTGTCCATCTTCTTTCTGAAATTAGCCCGAGTGTTGTAGTGATGAGTCAGCTTGCTGAATCAGAGTAAAGAAGCTTGGTAAGACACCTGGATATGAATACCAAATACAAGAAATATGTGCAATATGATGCATGATAGGCAATGCATATGATTTTATTTTATTTTAATATTTCAAGGGATTTAAATTTTATGGACATATTGCAAATATCAAAGTAATAACGCATTTGAAATACTGGAATTTTTTTATTATAATAATTTCCAAATGGGTTACAAGTTTCAACAATCCCAAGTACAAGATGAAAATAAAGTCTAAAACCCTGATAAGTAAATCTGTCAGAGATCACTCTATACGCCAGCGCTTCCTCGTAAGCCTGACAATCTGAGCCTTCAACCTCTGATTTTCTTCCGCATATCTGGTGGCAACCTCCTTCCAATCACCTGAATCAGGAAGTGAGAAACTATCATCTGATTGAGGTTTAGGATAAAAATAAATCCCCTTGCCTCCCCATGGTCTCTATAGCCCGACTCTCAAGAATCTTGATCAAATCGTCTTTCTCCTTCAAATATGCTCTATGGGGAATCTCTAGGGTTTGTCACTTATTCTTCCAAGAATCCTTTTCCTGTTGCATCCTGACCAAAGCAAGTTGCAACTCTTCTAGATCATCTAATAAGGGAGGAGTGGTCTTCACAAATAAATCATGCATAGGTGTTTCTCGGGAATACGACATCTTCAACTGAATAGCTCTCGTTTGGACCCACTAAAGATATGGCTCCAAAGGAACATCACCCCTAGGTCCCAAGTCTTTCCTACTCTTCTTATGAATGTGACGCCAGGACTTTGTAATCTGATTCCTAGCTTCCTTATGGTATTCTCCCTCCTTCAGAAAGAAACTACTCAAATGAATACTGTTTGGTTTATCCCTCATTAGATAACCAAGCTGTCATCATGCAAGAACATGGTTATAGTTAATTCCTCCCATTGTACCAAGAAGAGGTACATTGGGGAAACTACCACAACTGTCAATAATATCTATATCCCAGTAGGCTCGATGATACCAATCAATATCCGAGTGAGTAAGTGCCATAATATTGGGAGCCCAACAGGGTTCCTTCTTGACATCCAAAAAAAGCATCAACCTGGGGAATATGAGAGATAAACCATCGGTACAACAAATGCGTTCAATAGATAATCATCCCCCCATGATAAGAACTCCGAAGATAAATAGAGTAATAAGCATCACCCAACAAGGTACGAACTAGGTTTCCAATCATGAAGATCTTGATAGCATTAATGTCAACAAAGCTATCCACATTAGGAAATAAGAACAACCCGTAAGCAAGTAGAGAAAAGATGGCCTCAAAAGCGACTATACTCTTCATCCTGGCAAAGTAACGAACTTTCTCCAATAATAACTGAGCTGGTAATCATCTAATCCCTCCTTTAGTAGTCATATGGGCTTCCACCTCAGACTTCCCCAGATGAATCAAAGCAGCAATATCATGTGATTTTGGCTCGCCCTCTAAACCAGTAAAAGGAACACGATCGGTAACAGGTAAATCCAACAGATAAGAATACTCTTCCAGTGTAGGCATCAACTGATAGTCAGGAAAAGTAAAACAATGATACATCGGATCATAGAACTGGACCAAGGTCGAGAGAATACCCTCCTTCATCTTCAGCTTCATGAGAGGAATGATGGATCCATACTTCTTCCGAAAGTCTGCAGAACACTCGATCACGGGAATTAGATTGATCAACTCATCTATCTTGGGATATTTGAAACTGTATTTCCCGGTCTTTCTTTTCCCAGAATCCATGATTAAAAAGTACCTGATATTCACAAATGGTCAACTTTTAAATCCCTTGAAATAAGATTTCTTCAAAAGATGCCTATGAGTGCATGGATGCATGATGCATCAATCACACATAAGATCACACATATAAGGTTCATAGGTTCAACGTCATGAGCATGAGGTCGAAGGTACTACCCACAAGGTATGGTCTAAAAGTTATCACCTGCCGAACAAGGTTCTAGAGGTTCCCAGAGTCTACATCCTTCCTTTGGATATTACCAACTTCCCGATTAACTCGGTAATTAGTAATATTCTTAAGAAAAACTCGTCCGAGTGTAGAATCGCGTGACAACTATTTCCGGAGTACTCTGTCATAGCTTTCGCACTACACCTAAAAGGCCAAGATGGGTTAGGTATTCTACGGTCCTCAGCTTCAGCAGGCTCCCAGGTCAAAAGCAGTACGTCTTCTCGATTACTAGGTAAACGACACTACAATCAAAGGGGCCTCCACTGAGTGGAGAATCTCATGGCTCCTTTTTTGGGATTACTCCCTCAAAGTTAATAGGACTATATCGCTCGTCCTATCTTAAAGTTTGACCAAGTCCGGGTATAAGACTTATAAGTAATCACCAAGCACCCTGAAAACCAAGAAAATCCAGATAAACATATATACAACATATAATATAACACGTAAATAACAATAGCACATATACAAATATAGACAAAGATAGGCTCAACCCACTTAGGGATGGACCAGCAAGAGGTCAATCTTTCCCCAGCAGAGTCGCTATTTTTCTGTAGCGGTAGAAATGTTTAAGACTAAGCCATTGGATTGACTTGACTTATACATATCAAAATAAAAATCGCCACCGCGCTTTATTGTTTCCAAAGGAATGGGAAAGAGCGAATAACCCAAAAGAGGGGGTAAAGATTCAAGGTAAGGGGGTTGGTTATGCAAAGGGAAGGTATTAGCATCCTAAACATCTATGGTACTCCGCAGGAACCTCTTTGTAAAAAAATCTATTTTTGGCTATAAAAATGTTGTATGTAAAAATAGATGGTGGAGGTGGGAAAAGAAATATGTTTCTTATGATTTTTGCACCCGCTGCGGTTGCGAACCTTTAGTGCCGATGTACCACCTTTCGTGCAATAGGGGATCAGGATACACGTAGTTCCTCTTTTTAAAATTTTAAAACACAAGTGTGTTGGTTAATTTTAAGAGATAAGATATCATCGTCATTGTCCGTGTGGAAAACATACTTACTACCCACAATCATGAGAAAGGAGAATTTGCATCATCTTAAAGTGGAGTATATGGCTTGGATTTTAAAAAATTCAACAATGCCTCACTCAACATCAAAGTGGAAAATATCTCTCTTCACTACACATTTGTGAAGTATAGTTGTTTGCATCATTACAAGGATTGACAAGAGTCTAATCTTTTGAGAAAAGTTTTAAGATAAAAGCCAAAGTGGAAAAATGGTTTGAAATGAGATTGATTGACTTTTAGTCTTCTCATAAAAAGTTCAAGGTATTATTAGATTGATTAGGGTTTATTTATGAAAATGTTTTGAAAATGCATGGACCTAAGTCCAAGTTTATTATGAAAGTGGTTCAAGTTAAAAAACAAGAAGAGTTTTCAAAAGGAGGAAGAAGATTTTTGAAATTAAAGAAGATGAGAAGAGAAGAAGAGACTATCCCAAAGCATAAGGTAAAAGCTAGGGATAAGAACCATCTAACCAACAAGAAGCCAATACTTGACATTATGAGCCAAGATAGAATTATCATTCTTTGGATTGAAACCAAGCAAGCAAAGATACTAGACCTCTTGTAAGAACCAAACTTCAAGTGTATTAAGTCTTCACAAAAATTGGGCAGAGTAACGGCTGTATACGGGTGAATTCCAGATTACAAACAAAGAGTGTAATCACAATAACCTACACACAAAACAAACAAACAACCCAATGCCTTGAGGTAAACCTCAAGAGCTCCAGACACAACAATCAGATAAGGTCACAAGGTCTCCAATCATAGGCCAAGGTTTCTAATCGTAAGTCCAAAAAGTCCAATGCTCCATAATGCCAAGGATAATAACCAAATAGTTAAAGTATCATTAAAGATTTTTAGGGTTTATGTTGATTATTAGGTGTGATCGGTGGATCTGGAATTGACTGTTTAACGCTGGTTCGCGAAATGTCGCGGAAGCAAGAGTCGCCACCGTCTTTTATTTTCTCCAAATGGAAAGGACAAAAGCACAGAAAAATTCCTTAAAGAGATTGCTCTCGGTTCGGGAGGTAGGTTATAGAAAGGGAAGGTGTTAGCACCCTTTCTATCCATGGTTATCCATGGGCTCTTAGATACTTGCTCACTTGTGTTTTCAAAAATGGTTTGTTTGCTTTTCAACTGTGGGTTTTAAAAAGTTTCTTTGAAAATTCCAGTTCGACTCTTGTATCGGTCCTCAAGAGTGTTTGAAAAATTGCTTTCGAAAGCTTTTTGAAAATGTGTTGGTGTGAAAAGTATTTTTGCATTTGTTTTGAAATTAGAGCAAGTATTTAGAGTCGTCTACCTACCCTAAGGAATTCGTCTGTGTAGATGTCCCTTAAAGTAGTGTCATCCCACCATTGAGAGGTAGGTAGCACCACCGTTGGAGGTGTTCGGGTCAATTCGAAGTTCGGGGCATGGTGATCACTAGAGCAATGGGAAGACACCTTAGAATCTACCCTCATGCCAGGTTCCCGGATCATGAGGACTTACTAAGACATCCTCTACTCGACGATCACCTTTCGAGGCAAGGCAACAGTGAGGCGTACCCTAGGGGTGGTGTGTGCGAATTGTGTGTCGTTTTCATTTGCATTTATCTTGTCATGTTATTGGTGTTCTACGCTTGTTTTTATTTAAGGCCATTCATTCTTGCATGCTTTGTTTAACAGTTAAAATATTTGCGGGAAAGTAAAAATTCTAAGCTATTACAAATGGCGCGGGTCCACATCGCCAAAATTAACCAGGACCCGATTTGACAGAAAAATAAAGAAATTAAAAGTGCGAGAAGTAATTACAAGGCTTCGGGAGAGATACATAATGAAAATAAAATAAATATGCGAATAAATAAGAAATTAAGAACGAGGGCGTTGGACCCTTTTGCAAAAACTAAATTAATAACGGAGTTAATTAATTAAAAGAGAAAGAACTTGTTTTTTCGGTGTTTTTTAGTATTTTAAGATTTAATATAAAAAGAATTAATTAAAATTAATACTAACCCTAATTCTAATGGCTTTTAATTTATTTGAGAAAAATATTGAAGTTTTTTTTTAACCTAAATTAAACCCTAATTAATTTACAATTTTAATTATGAAAATAAAATATTTAATTATTTGATATATTTGGGAAAGAAGAATAAAAAGATGAGAAATTATTAATAAAACCTATTTCTATATTTTTAGATTTTTGTTAAAAGAATTAAAATTACAAACCTAATTTAGAACTAAATCCAATTACATGCAATTTTATTTACAAGAAATATTAAAATAAAAATTTATTGTTTTTTTTCTTATTTTCTGATTTTTATGGGTATTTTTATGTTTGTGAAAATATTGAATTGATTAAAAAGAATAATAATTAAAAGAAGATAAAAATGATGAAAAGATAAAAAATAACAAAAATTTGGCAAACCTTGGGGGTATCAGTCCCCAGATAGGAGGTGTAACCCATGAATTTGAGCCCAATGACCTTCAGGTCCATTGACTTTTCCAGACACCATGTGGCACCTTTGACCAGGGTCTACCATATGCCTTAAATCTGAGCCTTTAGATTGATATAACCAACGCGTGGATGACTAGATCTTGGGAGTGTATGGTGTTCCTCTAGGCTGAAATTGCATGAGAATATCAAGTGGAAAATAATATGAAGGGAAGTGAGGACCTGGGGCTCGAACCCAGGTCCTGAACGTTACCAATAGTAAACCTGGCCAGTTGATCCACGCGTGTTTCTTGTATATCCTATAATAAACAAACATTATAATATAAAGCAATTCCTTAATGCCTTCAGCGCGCGAACTTTCAAACCTGCCAATCGTTGGCAGCCACGACATCATCGTCTTCATGTTCCTGAAAATATAAAAACAATGGCCACGGTTTCGCAAATGTTCTCTTAGGCCAGTTTTGAGAAAATAGCGAATAAGCCTAGGTCACTCATAAATTAGGCGCGAGAGTATGTTTGAGATCGTCCAGATGCACTGATTTGAATGGTATGGGTCTGGAAGGCCAATTTTTCTTAATTTCAAAAGCCCTAATTCCAAGCTTCCTGAACCCTAAATATCATCAATGGCGAAATCGTATATAGCACATAAAAATACAATTAATTATATTGGTTAGCTTCAGAATTTCATCAGGAATATGAATCAATGAATAAAATGTTATGAAGATGCATAAATTTTAAAACATGATTATGAATTTTCCACGAGGTATCTTGAATGTTGTATACCAATTCCTTGCGTTTGGATGGCTGTTCTTGATTGGAATATGTCTAGTGACCTTCAAGGAAGCTAATGGAACAAGAATTAGGTCTTGAATCGCCCTGGAAGTGAACTTTCAGTTTTGACTTTTTTAGAGAAAATTTCAAGTTCTTTTGATGCCTTTCTGCGCAGCTCTGTGTGTATTTGCACTAGGGTTGTATTCAGGCTTTTGTATTGAGTCTATTAGGTCAAGAAAAATCAATCAAATCCATTGCATTCATTGATTTTGAAAATTGATTTTCTAGGATCTTTTTCAAATATTTTTCCATGTGCTTTTGTGCAAATCATGATCTAATCAGTCCAATTCTTTCCATATTGGTACAAGCACGAAATCTTGAGAGTAAAACATGCACAAAAAGATTTGAAACTCTAGGTTAGCATTTTTCATACATTTATTTTGATTTAAATGAATTATTATAAATAAAAATTCAAATAAATAAATAAAAAATGAATAAAGACTTCCCTTTGGGCCAAGTAGTCGTGCATATGTCATGGATGATGAATTATGGAAGAAGAATGGGCCCATTAGCAATTTTAGGTCATTTGAAGTAATGTTGACTTTTCAAAATATCCAAAAATTTCCCAACTTCTACAAGGCATAACTTGCTCAATTTTTAATCTTTTCTCATGTTCTTGGACATTTTGGAAAGGTCTTTGAGTCCTCTAACCAATGTATTTGGTCCCATGTCATTTTGATTTACCAATCTCAAGTTATGGCCTTTGACTTAAAGTCCCTTTTTGTTGGCTTTTGAAAATGACCTATAATGTTGAAATTGATAACTTTTTGTGAGAGCATTTCTTGGACTTGAAGTATGAAGATGAGTTGTAGGAAATGTCTTTCTCTTCAAAATGAGCTTTGGATGGAATTTTTCTGATAATCCATGTGAAAGTTATGCTCTGGTCAATTTCAGTTGACTTTTTTCAACTGTCCAAATAAAGAAACTTTTGCATCTTGATGATTTTTGAGCCAAACTTTGAGAATCATGATCAAGCATTGATCAAATGATGTTTGTGGCTTCAAAATGATATGTTGACCAAAAATTTGAACTTTTGACTGTCAAATGACCATTTTGCCCCTACAGTTGACTGTAGTGCAATTAGGGTTTTTGACTGTGCAATTTTGTACTGAATGCCTTGAAACTTGATATGAGGATATTTGACCATATTTGTAGGCATGTGAGGCTTGATTGGACCTTTGAAAACTTCATTTTCTTGACCAGAACAAAAACCCTAATTTTGACTGTATAGGAGGCCCTTGAACTGTGCAATCCTTGGGGAACTTTGAAGCTTGTCTTGGCAAATCTTGAAGAATATGGGAGGGCAAATTTTGGGGTACAACAGTTGCCCCTGTTCAATCTTCTTAGACCTGAGGATGCAGATTGGCGGACGTGCCTTTCGTAATCCGAGGGTAGAAGATGATTGGACACTAGAGTGCCCAGAAATTTGCGCTCACATAGTGGCAGTGTGGTGGGAATGGTCTTATAGATGCCATTTAGAGGTTGATGAAATAGGATGATGGGCTTATAGATGCCATCTGGATGTTGATCGCGTAAGAGATTCCTTAGCGAGAACCTGCATACCTGCAAAAGAAACATGAGTACCTGACACGTTGCAGGAGTTGATTTCAGATGCTTGGCATAGATATGTCCTGACTGGTTACGGGAGCTGCGTCTGGAGCTTCAAACGATGATGAATGAACCAGGGATGGTTACTACCTTAGTATGAATGGTAAGAGAACCTTGGGCGACTTTAACTTCAACAACGCTCGTTGAGAAAAATCTTAGCGGGAATTACCATCTTTGCAGTATCGGGAAGAGAACCATGGGCAATTATAATCTGAAAGGGAATTGTCACCTCACTCACCGTCGGAGAGGGAACCATAAGAAAAGGAATTATCACCTCACTCACCGTCAGAGACGGAACCATCTGAAAAGGAATTATCGCCTCACTCACCGTCGGAGAGGGAACCATCTGAAAAGGAATTATCACCTCACTCACCGTCGGAGAGGGAACCATAGGAGATTATCACCTCACTCACCGTCGGAGAGGGAACCATAAGGAATTATAATCTGGGATAACTTCTACTGAGTCTTTATCAGAAAAATCTGTTAGGAGTCGATTTAGCTGGACTAGAGAAGGCCTTGGACTGGATAAGAAATCTTTGGAGTCGATTAACTGAACCGATCTAGGTCTTGAAATATGATTGAGAACTTCAACTGCATCTTTCCTGAAAGGTAAAGGTCAGTCATATGCAATGCATGATATGGATCAAGCAATGATGTTCTCAACATAAATGAGATTTGTATGATACAATGCGTCTATGCATGCTATAATGATGTATGTGATGTTTAGGAATGTATGTTTTCGTCTAGGAAAGTAAATCCTTGACGGATGCCGGGAAGTCACTCCTGGGCTGATATTGAAGAATAAGCTTTTGCCTCCGCTGGGGATGATAACTGCAAGAATACCGGTAGGAGAAGATGACTCCGTTGCGGAATAAACTTGGCAAATGGAAGATTCTGTGGGGAGAAAAGATACTCTAGCGACCATGCTGGGAAGCAATACTCTGTGGGAAGAGGGATGCCTTGATGAGTGTTGATAATAATTTGCTGGGGATACCCTCGTTGTTGGAAGTGTTGATAGACTTCGCTGGGGTAAGGAAAACTTCGTCGAGGACGCTTTTTCCGTGGCTTTTGGCTGAGGATAACCCAGTTATATCCTGTTAAGGAAATAACTCTTTAAATCAATCCGGACGACGCGTTCGTGTTCTGCGAGGGATAAGCTTCCAGAATCTACTGGGGATGAGCTTAACTGCTTGGGGGATATGAATTCCATCTTTCCTGGGGAAACTGGATTGGGCTCTCCTGGGGAAGTTTTGAACTGCGGGGAAGTGCTTCCTTTGAATGTTTGGTACGCCGCCGGGGAACAATCTTTAGACCAAGACTGCCGGGGATGCTTGTTAAGAATATATGTATACTGCTGGGGAATGTTGGGATCTGCTGGAGGATACCCAATTTCCTTGAGACTTGATAACTCTGCCTGGAGAAGAGTGTATTGACTACTTACTCTTTGGGGAGTTAAGATATACTGGTAATGTTCTTTAGCTGAACCTACCTTGGTACCTTGGAGGATAGAACAACTAGATTGCTTAGACCACTCTTTATTGCCCCTGTTTCTAGTGTCACCTGCAATTAATTCCTTTGTTTCGTATGCAAATATTTATGAGTTAGCAAATTATTGTCAATGCATATATCACAAATTGAACCTTGGACGTTCTTCACAAAACAAAACAGAAAAAGGAAAATACTTGGCACGTTTAACTGAAAATATATTTGCATTGATTTTTTTGAATGGCCTGTGAATAGGCGTTTTGTGTACAAGAGGCTGACGTCCTAGTAAGAGGAACGCCGCCGAACAAGAGAGTTTATACAAATTTTGTACGAAAGAAAATAAAACAGCTGTGTGAAATGAATGATCCCACTGGGTTTCAACTCTGCTATTGCCTTTATAACTCCGAGCGTCTCATCACTTGATGACCTTGGTCGAAGGTGAAGCTGACTGATCGATGCCGTCTGAACTTGATGTGGATACCGGATTCTGGATGCAAAGTGATCAATGAGACATAGTATTACGCTTTTATCCCTAATTTTTGCCTGGACCGCCCTTTCGGGTTTTCGGTCCACCGGGATACCCATTTTTGCCCAAGCCGCCTTTTCAGGTTTTCGACTTGCCGGGTGTACATATTTTTTCATTTTCATCCCTTCATTTTGCCCGAACCCTTTTGGTTCGACGGGAAGCCCTAATTTTTGCCTAAGCATGTCAGCCTAGCGGGTCTTTTTTTTTCATGCGTAGTATTTTTTTACTATGTCTGCATTGGCGGGGTGAGGAAGGTCGTCACCATCCATATTGGTTAATATCATTGCTCCTCCTGAGAACACATGCTTAACCACAAATGGCCCTTCGTACGTAGGGGTCCATTTGCCCCTTGGATCATTCTGAGGAAGGATGATTCTCTTGATTACCAGATCCCCAACTTGATATTCCTGTGGTCTGACCTTTTTGTTAAATGCCCTGATCATCCGTTTCTGATACGTCTGACCATGACAGATAGCAGCAAGTCTCTTTTCATCAATGAGGTTGAGCTGATCAAGTCGTGTCTGGATCCAATCATCTTCGTTCAGATTTGCATCCTTCATTATCCGGAGAGAGGGTATTTGCACTTCGATCGGTAAGACTGCCTCCATACCATAAACCAGAGAGAAAGGAGTTGCCCCGGTTGACGTCCTAGCTGAGGTACGGTACCCATGTAGAGCGAACGGTAACATCTCGTGCCAATCTTTATAAGTCACTGTCATCTTTTGCACGATCTTCTTGATGTTCTTATTTGCTGCTTCTACAGCTCCATTCATCTTCGGTCTGTAAGGAGAAGAATTGTGGTGCTGTATCTTGAACTGTTCGCAGAGCTCAGCGATCATCTTGTTGTTCAGATTGGTACCGTTGTCTGTAATAATCCGCTCAGGGACGCCGTACCGACAGATCAGGTTGTGCCGAATGAACCGTGCCACAACAGTCTTGGTTACCGTAGCATAGGATGCTGCCTCAACCCACTTTGTAAAGTAATCAATCGCCACTAGGATGAAGCGATGCCCATTAGACGCCGTAGGCTTGATCTCACCAATCATGTCTATGCCCCACATTGCAAACGGCCAAGGCGCGGTCAGAACATTCAGGGGAACTGGAGGGACATGTACCTTGTCCGCATAAATCTGGCATTTATGGCATGTCCTAGAGTGTTGGTAGCAGTCAGCTTCCATTGTGGACCAGTAATATCCTGCCCGTAGGATCTTCTTTGCCATTGTATGCCCACTGGAATGTGTACCAAAGGTCCCTTCATGTAGCTCTTCCATGATTCTTTCTGCTTCAGTCTTATCTACACAACGCAGTAAGGTTGAATCATGGTTTCGCTTGTACAAGATGCCGTTGCTAAGGAAGAACTTGGCCGCGAACCTTCTTAGGAATTTCTTATCATTGATAGAGGCACCTTCAGGGTATTCCTGAGTTTCCAAGTATCTCTTCACCTCATGGTACCAAGGCTTCTCAATCACCAATTCAGTCTCGAGATCACAACAGTATGCCGGTTCGTCCAGTTTCCAGATGATGATCCGGGGAGCCTCATTATCCCATTTGACCTTGAACATTGAAGACATTGTAGCTAACGCGTCCGCTAACTGATTCTCTTCTCTTGGAAAGTACTCAAAGGTTATCTCTGTGAAGTGGGAGATCAGGGTCAACACACATTCTCTGTAAGGGATCAGGTTTGGATGTTTCGTATCCCACTCTCCTTTGATCTGATTGATCACAAGAGCGGAATCTCCGAAGACACTTAAAAACTTGATCCTTAGGTCGATCGCAGCTCGAAGACCCATGATGCACGCCTCATACTCCGCCATGTTGTTGGTACAGTTGAAACATAGTCGGGCAGTGAGTGGAGTATGAGTACCTTGTGGAGATATGATTATGGCGCCGATACCGTTTCCCAAAGCATTGGAGGCTCCGTCAAAGTGCATAGACCATCGGGATCCTGGTTCAGGTCCTTCATCCGGTCCAGGTACTTCACAATCAGTCACTATCATAATGCTTTCATCCGGGAACTCGAAGTTCATTGATTGATAGTCATCTACAGCTTGATGTGCCAAGTGGTCTGCCAATACACTTCCCTTGATGGCTTTCTGGGTTGTGTACTGAATGTCGTATTCCGTCAAGATCATTTGCCATCTTGCAATTCTCCCAGACAGAGCAGGCTTTTCGAATATGTACTTTATAGGATCCATCTTTGAGATCAACAAGGTAGTGTGAGTTAGCATATACTGTCTCAGCCGGCGAGCAGCCCATACCAAAGTGCAGCAAGTTTTCTCGAGCAGTGAGTATCGGGTCTCACAGTCGGTAAACTTTTTGCTAAGGTAATAAATGGCATGCTCTTTTCGGCCAGACTCGTCATGCTGCCCCAGCACGCACCCCATTGAGTTGTCAAGCACCGTTAGGTATAATATCAGAGGTCTCCCTTCAACCGGTGGCATAAGAATAGGTGGTTCTTGGAGATACTCTTTGATTCTGTCGAAAGCAACCTGACATTCATCGTTCCAACGTACTACCTGATCTTTCTTCAGCAGCTTGAAGATTGGCTCACAGGTAGCAGTCAGATGTGAGATGAATCGAGCAATGTAATTCAGGCGTCCTAAAAAGCCTCTGACCTCCTTCTCTGTCTTAGGAACTGGCATCTCTTGAATAGCTTTGACCTTAGCAGGGTCCACTTGAATACCTTTGTCACTGACCACGAAGCCTAGCAACTTTCCAGATCTTACCCCGAAGGTACACTTGTTCGGGTTCAATCTCAGCTTGTACAGTCTCAACCGGTCAAACAACTTCTGCAGATGATCTAGGTGTTCTTCCTCAGTCTGGGACCTAGCGATCATGTCGTCAACATACACCTCTATCTCATGATGGATCATGTCATGAAATAAAGCAACCATGGCGCGTTGGTAGGTTGCCCCAGCGTTCTTCAACCCGAAAGGCATGACCTTGTAGCAGAAGGTGCCCCACTGAGTAACAAATGTAGTCTTTTCCATGTCTTCAGGTGCCATCTTGATCTGATTGTAACCTGAAAAGCCATCCATGAAAGAGAACACCTTATGCTGAGCTGTATTATCAACAAGGACATCAATGTGAGGTAGAGGGAAGTCATCCTTGGGGCTGGCCCTGTTCAGATCCCTGTAGTCGACACACATTCTGACCTTACCGTCCTTTTTAGGTACCGGCACCACATTAGCAACCCACTGAGGGTAAGAAGTCACTGCAAGAAACCCGGCATCAAACTGTTTCATGACCTCGGCTTTAATCTTCTCAGACATCTCTGGATGCATCCGACGGACCTTTTGCTTAACTGGAGGGCAGTCTTCCTTAGTCGGCAAGTGATGGACCACAATATCGGTATCCAACCCGGGCATGTCTTCGTAGGACCAGGCAAAGATCTCCATATAATCATGTAGCATCTGAGTCAACCGTTGCTTCACGCTGAGCTCTAGGTTGGCACCAATCTTTACCTCTTTCCTGTCTGCTTCGGTACCCAAGTTTATTGTTTCCACTGGCTCTTCATGGGGTTGAATTGCCCTCTCTTCCTGAAGCAACAGTCTTGCAAGCTCGCCAGGCACTTCGCAATCATCTTCACCTTCGTCTTCGGCTAAGTTGATCGGATTTTCGAAGTCATAACTGGCAGTAGCAGGGTTGTTATCAGTGAGATCTAGAGTGGATTAGAATCTGTATGAGTGAGTGTGTGTGTAAATACAGCTGTTTTGAAATATATGTAAAGGAAAGAAAGACAGAAAAGGAGCACAAGATTTGTAATGCGAGAAAACGTCCAAGATTTTCATTCATGATATATGAAATGACAGTTTATATGCCCTCACAAATAGAACCACGGTGCCTCGGGTAAGACACCGGGTCATAGAGTTTATTTATTGTTTATTACAAAATAACGAAACAAAGAAATTTATTACTGCGTCACAAAGGTAACAGGGGTATGGTCCTTAGCAATTCAGTTGTTCAATCCGCCTTCAGCCGTTGGATAGATCCAGCTATTGAATTCAGCCTCATCCACTCCATTGTCTTCCCCAACAGCATTCACTCCTGAACTTGTAATGAATACCGGAGGTCTTCCGATCTTCGCTTTCCTCATAGCTTTCTGACCTTCTGTGGTAAAACCCAGCCCAAATTTATCAGTCTTCTGAGTAAAGTCTGGAAGTCTGCCCCAGTTGGCACTTTCACTCTTCTGAACCATAGCCCGGGCATCCTTTAGGGAAGCCATCTTCAAAGGAACAATTTCTTCTGCTGTTTCTGACGCTGTTGTAATTGGAAGCACCTCCTCGAAATGCTGAAAGGGGGTTTCAATAAACTCCCCATCCATCTCAATGTATCTGAAAGAGTTCAGGTGGCTCACCATATATTCCTCCTCTCCCTGCATAGTGACGATCTTCCCTCTGACGGGGTACTTCAGCTTCTGGTGCAAGGTAGAGGTCACTGCCCCAGCCTTATGTATCCAAGGTCGACCCAATAGACAAGAGTAAGATGGACGGATATCCATCACATAAAATGTAGAGTCGAACACCTGAGAGCCCACACGAATCGGAATGTCAACCTCTCCATGAACCATCCTCTTTGAACCATCAAAGGCCCTGACGATGATATTGCTGGGTTTTAATTCCAGGCCTTCACAATCTAGCCGGTCTAAAGCCTTCTTGGGCAGCACATTCAAAGAAGAACCAGTATCCACCAACACATGTGCCAAGGTAGTGCCCCTGCATTCGATAGAGACATGCAGAGCATCATTATGGTCTCTTCCCTTCGCGGTCAAGTCAGCATCTGAGAAACCCAAGCCATTGTCTGCTGTCAGATTTGCTACGCAATCAGTGAACTGGACTGCAGACGTCTCATGTGGCACATGGGCCGTCTTGAGGAAAGAGATTAAGGCCTTAGCATGGGCCTCGGAGCACAGCAATAAAGAGAGCATGGAGATTTTAGAGGGCGTATGCCCCAGCTGTTCCACAACATTGAAGTCACTCTTCTTTATAATTTTTAGAATCTCCTCCATCTCTTGTTGGGAGGCCTCAGCAGTTATAGGTACAGGCGCCTCCATCTGGGCAGGCTCAACTTCAACTCCTTTGCCCCGAGCATTGGATGACTCGGCAGCAGGAGAAACAATTGGATCAGCAGCAGGAACAGGTATACTTGTAGGAGTTATCAGGAGCGGTCTTCGGGAAGCAGGCGGTGCAATGTCAGGCGAGAAGAGCCTGCCACTGCGGGTAACCTTGGCTGGGCCAGTGATATCACAAATGCTGGCGCCAGCGTTGAACTCTTGTTTAATCCCGTTTACATATACATTTGCCCTATAATGCCAGGGGACAGCTTTGTCAGATACATAGGGTAGGGCCCCTGGAACAGTGATAATAACAGGTGCAACGGTCATGATTTAAACGGGCTTCTTCGGGAGAGCCGGGATCGGATTATTGAAGATAGTCACCACAGAAACTTCTTCCACTGGAACCAACCGAACAGCAGACTTCTTAAACAGAATCTCCTTGCTATCCATTAGGCTTTGGATGCCTAACCTCAGCAAGGGACAACCAGAGGGGGACACAGCACAGAACAGGCAACCCTCACTGCAACCCAGAAATAAACCGGCCAGCAGTAGGTTCTTCTTGACAATCTTCAGAGGAGTGGCTAGATCATCCACAGAAACAGCATAAACGTCTTCGTCAACAGCATTTACCCCATGTTGAGGCATAGGAGCAGTAACTACATTTGGCCTCTCAGGCGCTTCGAACTGTATTTCCTTCGCGTTGATAAGGTCTTGCACCTTATTCTTTAACGTCCAACAGTCATCGGTAGAGTGCCCCGAGCTATCTGAATGGTAAGCACAACGAGCATTCGGGTTGTACTTAGCAGATGCAGTATTGGGGAACTTCGGAGCCTCCCTGACAGTCACCAAATTGGTGGATACCAACTGTGGCAGGATCTGCGATAGGGTCATGCTTAACCGGGTAAACTCCCTCCGGGGTCTTTCAGCCCTTTGAGGATTGTTTGGCCGAGGAGCGGCAGCAGGCTTGGCAATCATTACCGCACTGACAGATTGGCGGCGCTCAGGTCTCTCTGATCTCTTGGAACCATACACGACACTAGACTCCTTCTTGAAGGGTTTCTTCTCAGAACTAGATGATGCACCCTTCACAATCTTTCCAGACTTCAACCCAGCTTCAATTCTCTCTCCAGTCAGAATCAAATCAGTGAACCCGGCAGAAGAATTCCCGATAAGATGGTTGAAAAATGGCCCAGATAGGGTCCCCAAGAACATGTCTACCAGCTCCCGATCAGTCAACGGAGGCTGCACCCTGCCAGCCAGGTCTCTCCACTTCTGAGCGTACTCTTTAAAACCTTCGCTTGCACCTAGCGACATACCCTGGAGTTGGGTACGTGTAGGGGCAAGGTCGGCATTATATTGATACTGCTTGTAGAAACAGTAGCCAACTCCTCCCAGTTACGAACCTTGGTCCCATCCAGCTGATAGAACCATTCGAGATGAGTCCCTGAAAGACTCTCCTGGAAGAAGTGGATCCACAAATTCTTATCCGCAGAGTACGGTTGAATTTTCCGAACATAGGACCTTAAATGCAGCTTGGGACAAGACGCCCCGTCATACTTAGAGAAGGATGGTGCTTTGAACTTGTGAGGGATGATCACACCAGTAGACAGACCCAGATCTCCGAAATCCAGCCCAGGTACCTGTTGAACCTCCATAGCCTTCAACCTATCCTCCAGTTGCTTGTATTTGTCTTCTGCAGGAGGGTACTGCTCTTCATCAAAATCAGTCTCGTTGTCGGAGACTACCGGACTAGGAACCCTTGCTTCTGCCTGAGGAGAACTCTTGCCAACAGAAGAACCAGCCTCTTCCTGCTGCAGAGCATTGCCAAACCTTCGGCCCGAGTTGAACAGAACAGTTCTTCTCTTCTTCTTCTTCTCCTTCTTCAGGAGCATAGCCTTCAACTCTTCTTGGCCTTGAGCCAGACCCTTGATTAATTCTTGAAACTGCGCATTCTGTGCCTGAAGAGCCTTGATGGAGGTCTCAGTTGATGCAGAGTCGGGATTCATGATGCTGAAATAAACAGCGAAGAACTGTAAGCAACCTGAAAAGAGGAAAAACCTGCTATGCACATGATGAATGAGATGTGTTTATGCAATGCATTCAAGGGTTCGAAAGTTCAAATTTGTTGTAAACAAAAAGGAACACACGTTATCATTAAGGAAATCATTGTTTAATACATTAAAGCCTCATGGGCAAAAGTACAAAAATCAAATCAATCCCAGAATATGCTACGCATCCTCTTTGGAGCTATGTAAGTGTTGAGATTCCTCTCCTCATGCAACAGGCGGGTGAGCTCCAAGACCTTCTTTTCACTGGCATGTAGACTAGTCTCCAGAGAATTCCGTTCTTCCTTAAGCTGGATCCAACTCTTCTGCATCTCTTCCCAGGATGTGGGCATATCAGGGTGCTGAATAGTGCAGGACACTTCTCCTTCCAAGACTGGCTCTTTGATTACTGGGAGCATATGAGGATAAGGCATCACTAACTTCTGGGAGCGGGCTCGTACCCACTTGAGATAAGGTTCCAATGGTATGGAGTTCCTGTGCCCCAGTGTCTTGCTGTCTATCCTACTTGGCATCCTCCAGGCTCTGATAAATCTCTGGCGAAGTCCTTGAGTATCATTGTCGAAGTCAAAAACTATGTCAGGGATTAACATGTCATGAGGACCATCCCTCCGCGCATAACCAAACTGTCTCCAAGCCAGGCATGGACTGTAAGTAATACCTCCTCTGATTCCAAGTAAAGGAACATTAGGGTACTCCCCGCAATGATCAATGATAGTGACATCTTCTCTGGACCTAGGGCACCAATGTATATCTGCATGCGTAAGAGTCATCAATCGCTGTGACCATCTCAAACCCCGCTCATTCTTCAGGACTGATTGTGGAAGGTGCGAAATAAACCACCTTCCCAGGAGAGGAGTGCAACACATAAGGACACCTCTTTTTCTCATGGTTCGAGTGTAACATGAGTGAAGGATGTCCCCCAACAACGTAGGTATAGGATTCCTGGACATAAAGATCTGAACAGCACTGATATCAATAAGCTGATCTGGGTTAGGGAACAACACCAAACCATAGACAAGGAGGGCCACAACCTCTTCAAAAGCTTGCAAATCAAGGGAATTCCAACATTCATGGGCCTTTTCAAACAGAAACCTGGCTAAGAACCCTTTGATACCACTTCTAACTTCCCAATGTCCCTTGAGGTCAGATGACTGTAGGTGCAAGGCTTTAGCAATCTCTTCCAGCTTAGGTTCCTTTTCTGTACCGTTGAAGGGTAGCTGATCAAGGATAGGGATCTTCAGGAGCTGGGAGAACTCCTCCAATGTAGGTACCAGCTGATAGTCCAAGAAGGTGAAACAGTGATGCAGAGGGTCAAAGAATTGGAACAGGACCTTTATCATATCTTCCTCAATGTTGGTGTTGACCAAGCTGATGAGGCTTCCATGCCTTTCACTGAAGGACGAGTTCTCGGGAATCCGGGATATAAGCTCCTTAAGCTGAGGAGGTACCCTTACAAGACTGATTTGAATTGTCTTTCTACGAACAGTTTCCATGTCCTACAAAACAAGAACAAAGATGAAAATTCAAACCCCTGAAATGGTTAGTCAATGCATATGATGCTGGATGATGTCATGATGCTATGATTAAACACACCACAGATATTTACAAAGACAAACATGTAAGGCACACAAGGCACACAAGACAAGCCCTTAAGGTTTAAGGCCAGCATGGGGTCTGGGTAGTACCCTCTTGAAGTTGGTGGGTTCAACCTGTCCTAATCAAAGTAACCGGGTTCTAAGGTTCCCAATATCACGGGATTGCTTTCATTGTTCATCGTTTCGATTTAGCCACTGAACTGGCGACCGAAATATTCCAGGAAAGCAACCCTCAATTGAGCGTAGTATCGAGTATCAACCAACCTCGGACTGCACCAAAGTCAGTTATCTCACTACCCTAAAGAGGCCAAGATAGGTCAATTAAGGTTCCTAAGGTCAGTTGATGCTTCACGACACCACGCGGAGGCCCCGTACTCTCCTTGACTGAACTCAAGGGTTACCGGTACACACCAAAGTGCCACATCAACGTAGCAGACTGTTTCAACCATGTCGGTATACCCCGCACAGTTCCCTCACAGTCTTGTTGCTACTTTCTAAGAAGGTATCCCCCAGATCCGGGTTTAGGATCTATAGAACTCCCAAGCAACCCACAATTTAAAGCACATAAGGAAAACAATTGAAAACACAGTTATGAACTAAGCCCTAAGGTACACCTCACTTTATAAGATAGTCCCCAGCAGAGTCGCCAGTTCTGTGATCGGTGGATCTGGAACTGACTGTTTAACGCTGGTTCGCGAAATGTCGCGGAAGCAAGAGTCGCCACCGTCTTTTATTTTCTCCAAATGGAAAGGACAAAAGCACAGAAAAATTCCTTAAAGAGATTGCTCTCGGTTCGGGAGGTAGGTTATAGAAAGGGAAGGTGTTAGCACCCTTTCTATCCATGGTTATCCATGGGCTCTTAGATACTTGCTCACTTGTGTTTTCAAAAATGGTTTGTTTGCTTTTCAACTGTGGGTTTTAAAAAGTTTCTTTGAAAATTCCAGTTCGACTCTTTTATTGGTCCTCAAGAGTGTTTGAAAAATTGATTTCGAAAGCTTTTTGAAAATGTGTTGGTGTGAAAAGTATTTTTGCATTTGTTTTGAAATTAGAGCAAGTATTTAGAGTCGTCTACCTACCCTAAGGAATTCGTCTGTGTAGATGTCCCTTAAAGTAGTGCCATCCCACCATTGAGAGGTAGGTAGCACCACCGTTGGAGGTGTTCGGGTCAATTCGAAGTTCGGGGCATGGTGATCACTAGAGCAATGGGAAGACACCTTAGAAGCTACCCTCATGCCAGGTTCCCGGATCATGAGGACTTACTAAGACATCCTCTACTCGACGATCACCTTTCGAGGCAAGGCAACAGTGAGGCGTACCATATGGGTGGTGTGTGCGAATTGTGTGTCATTTTCATTTGCATTTATCTTGTCATGTTATTGGTGTTCTACGCTTGTTTTTATTTAAGGCCATTCATTCTTGCATGCTTTGTTTAACAGTTAAAATATTTGCGGGAAAGTAAAAATTCTAAGCTATTACAAATGGCGCGGGTCCACATCGCCAAAATTAACCAGGACCCGATTTGACAGAAAAATAAAGAAATTAAAAGTGCGAGAAGTAATTACAAGGCTTCGGGAGAGATACATAATTATTATAATGAAAATAAAATAAATATGCGAATAAATAAGAAATTAAGAACGAGGGCGTTGGACCCTTTTGCAAAAACTAAATTAATAACGGAGTTAATTAATTAAAAGAGAAAGAACTTGTTTTTTCGGTGTTTTTTAGTATTTTAAGATTTAATATAAAAAGAATTAATTAAAATTAATACTAACCCTAATTCTAATGGCTTTTAATTTATTTGAGAAAAATATTGAAGTTTTTTTTTAACCTAAATTAAACCCTAATTAATTTACAATTTTAATTATGAAAATAAAATATTTAATTATTTGATATATTTGGGAAAGAAGAATAAAAAGATGAGAAATTATTAATAAAACCTATTTCTATATTTTTAGATTTTTGTTAAAAGAATTAAAATTACAAACCTAATTTAGAACTAAATCCAATTACATGCAATTTTATTTACAAGAAATATTAAAATAAAAATTTATTGTTTTTTTTCTTATTTTCTGATTTTTATGGGTATTTTTATGTTTGTGAAAATATTGAATTGATTAAAAAGAATAATAATTAAAAGAAGATAAAAATGATGAAAAGATAAAAAATAACAAAAATTTGGCAAACCTTGGGGGTATCAGTCCCCAGATAGGAGGTGTAGCCCATGAATTTGAGCCCAATGACCTTCAGGTCCATTGACTTTTCCAGACACCATGTGGCACCTTTGACCAGGGTCTACCATATGCCTTAAATCTGAGCCTTTAGATTGATATAACCAACGCGTGGATGACTGGATCTTGGGAGTGTATTTTGTTCCTCTAGGCTGAAATTGCATGAGAATATCAAGTGGAAAATAATATGAAGGGAAGTGAGGACCTGGGGCTCGAACCCAGGTCCTGAACGTTACCAATAGTAAACCTGGCCAGTTGATCCACGCGTGTTTCTTGTATATCCTATAATAAACAAACTTTATAATATAAAGAAATTCCTTAATGCCTTCAGCGCGCGAACTTTCAAACCTGCCAATCGTTGGCAGCCACGACATCATCGTCTTCATGTTCCTGAAAATATAAAAACAATGGCCACGGTTTCGCAAATGTTCTCTTAGGCCAGTTTTGAGAAAATAGCGAATAAGCCTAGGTCACTCATAAATTAGGCGCGAGAGTATGTTTGAGATCGTCCAGATGCACTGATTTGAATGGTATGGGTCTGGAAGGCCAATTTTTCTTAATTTCAAAAGCCCTAATTCCAAGCTTCCTGAACCCTAAATATCATCAATGGCGAAATCGTATATAGCACATAAAAATACAATTAATTATATTGGTTAGCTTCAGAATTTCATCAGGAATATGAATCAATGAATAAAATGTTATGAAGATGCATAAATTTTAAAACACGATTATGAATTTTCCACGAGGTATCTTGAATGTTGTATACCAATTCCTTGCGTTTGGATGGCTGTTCTTGATTGGAATATGTCCAGTGACCTCCAAGGAAGCTAATGGAACAAGAATTAGGTCTTGAATCGCCCTGGAAGTGAACTTTCAGTTTTAACTTTTTTAGAGAAAATTTCAAGTTCTTTTGATGCCTTTCTGCGCAGCTCTGTGTGTATTTGCACTAGGGTTGTATTCAGGCTTTTGTATTGAGTCTATTAGGTCAAGAAAAATCAATCAAATCCATTGCATTCATTGATTTTGAAAATTGATTTTCTAGGATATTTTTCAAATATTTTTCCATGTGCTTTTGTGCAAATCATGATCTAATCAGTCCAATTCTTTCCATATTGGTACAAGCACGAAATCTTGAGAGTAAAACATGCACAAAAAGATTTGAAACTCTAGGTTAGCATTTTTCATACATTTATTTTGATTTAAATGAATTATTATAAATAAAAATTCAAATAAATAAATAAAAAATGAATAAAGACTTCCCTTTGGGCCAAGTAGTCGTGCATATGTCATGGATGATGAATTATGGAAGAAGAATGGGCCCATTAGCAATTTTAGGTCATTTGAAGTAATGTTGACTTTTCAAAATATCCAAAAATTTCCCAACTTCTACAAGGCATAACTTGCTCAATTTTTAATCTTTTCTCATGTTCTTGGACATTTTGGAAAGTTCTTTGAGTCCTCTAACCAATGTCTTTGGTCCCATGTCATTTTGATTTACCAATCTCAAGTTATGGCCTTTGACTTAAAGTCCCTTTTTGTTGACTTTTGAAAATGACCTATAATGTTGAAATTGATAACTTTTTGTGAGAGCATTTCTTGGACTTGAAGTATGAATATGAGTTGTAGGAAATGTCTTTCTCTTCAAAATGAGCTTTGGATGGAATTTTTCTGGTAATCCATGTGAAAGTTATGCTCTGGTCAATTTCAGTTGACTTTTTTCAACTGTCCAAATAAAGAAACTTTTGCATCTTGATGATTTTTGAGCCAAACTTTGAGAATCATGATCAAGCATTGATCAAATGATGTTTGTGGCTTCAAAATGATATGTTGACCAAAAATTTGAACTTTTGACTGTCAAATGACCATTTTGCCCCTACAGTTGACTGTAGTGCAATTAGGGTTTTTGACTGTGCAATTTTGTACTGAATGCCTTGAAACTTGATATGAGGATATTTGACCATATTTGTAGGCATGTGAGGCTTGATTGGACCTTTGAAAACTTCATTTTCTTGACCAGAACACAAACCCTAATTTTGACTGTATCGGAGGCCCTTGAACTGTGCAATCCTTGGGGAACTTTGAAGCTTGTCTTGGCAAATCTTGAAGAATATGGGAGAGCAAATTTTGGGGTACAACATTAGGTGTTTTGAAAAAGAAAAGAAAAGCTCAAGTGAGCAAAATAAAAATGACAAGAAAGTAAATGCTCAAATGAGAAAAGATGAAAATGGCATGAAATGTAAATGCTAAAAGTAAATAGTGCATAAAAATAAAAGGGCATATAATAAAAATACAAGATAAAGTCAATTATTAATGATTAGTGGTTAGTTGAATGATCATCTTGAAACTTGCATTTGGAACTTGTTAGAGGATTAGTAGAACCAAAGCCTCCACACAACAAGCTGCATTTTCTTTTTGTCAAGTATATCATCCATTTAGAATTCTTATAAGTATCATTTAATGATTAACGATGTTTAAGTGATTCGCGTTGACCAAAGGTGTTGTAGATCCATTAGAGGATTGGTAGAACCAAAGCCTCCACACAATAGATCTCAAGGTTATTGTATCAAAGAGACCAAATTAACAACTTGGGCTTGCAAACATAAGTTTGGGCCACGAATGATCATTTATTCGAACCGGGACAAAATTTAGCGCTATGTTAAGCAATCATAAGTAGACTTATATAGAAGTCGCACCTATTTTGAGGCCGGTCATAACAATCTATGCACCATTTGTTTTGAGATATGATATAGAGATCATGCTCCAATAACACTTAGTGCAATAAGAAGGGGATGAGATGAAGTGGGGTGGGAGAGAAAATATTAACCACTTTTGAATTAAATTTAATCAAACTATTATTAAAATCATTCATCCATTTTTGTGGAGTTAGACTTAACATCATGGATCTAATGATGTTAATAAAGTCCATGATCAAAAACTTAACCCAAGATCAGCCAGCAAATAGTCACAAAATAATATTACATTTAATATATACAAAAAAAATGTTTTAAAAAAATGTTTTAGAATAGAAATAAAAGAGAAAAATAACAACTATGTTCAAATTAATCAAGAAGTAAAAAGTAAGACCATAGAAAAATCAGAAAAGGGCTCAAATGATTTTTATAAATTTTTTGGTAATTTTTTAAAGACAAAAACTATTTTTTAAAATTAAAAGAAATGGGTAAAATAAACCAAAAATGCTAAAAAAAATAGCAAAGTCAGAAACAAAAATAAAATAAGGTCACCAATATTTGTCACAATATCAGTGGATCATTCCATAATTTTTTCAGAATTTAAAAATGCTTAAAAGTGTTTTTAAACATTTAAAACAATTCAAATAAAGTGAAAATTTATAAAAAATACCAAAACACAAAATTAAAGTGTGAAAAAATAAAAATCAGAAAGAGAATAATCAAAAATATTTTTCATAATTTTTTTCCAAATTTTTTGGACTTAAAATGAATTTTCTATGATTTTTTGAAGTTTAAAACAATTAAATATAAAAATCAGAAAAGAAAATAAAAGTAAAAAAATATGTGGACCATTGGATGAGAGTCGAAATGCGTTAGTAATCAAATCCAAGGGATCTGACGCACTGTGCATATCATGGTCATTAGTGAGTAAAGCACTGAGTCAATTATTAAATCAGAATTCAAAAATAACAAGTGGCGCGCCATCATTGGTAGGAAGATGACACGTTGGTCATCTTCAATCTCCAGCCAACGTGAATTGCATGTCTCTCAAACTATAAAATCAGAAGCTCAGACCTATGCCATTCGCTTCGTCTCTTCAAGACGAAGACAACCACACATTCGCGATAAATTTATATAAACTGTAGCTCGAGCAATTTGGAAGGAAAGTTTTGAAAAGGGATTTGAAATTTCATGGTCAAAACATGTTTCCAGTTGAAAGCAAGTATAGCAAATAGAACCAGGGCAATGTGAGCATCACAATGATATCAAAGTTTTGAAGAATTGATGAACGAATCTACCTATTAAAGTTGAGTTGCAGAGCTCTGAAACTGGACTTCTATGGAGCAATATAGGGCACAATTCTTGAATGTAATTATATGGTTATCTTCAAGGAAGATCAAGGAAGGTGAATTGATATAGAAATTGGATTGAAAAATGCTTGAGAATAAATTTCGAAGTTGCTGAATTCTGAGTTATGGAACAAGTTTGGCAGGGTGATTTTGGCTATCCAAACTTGAGAAAACGAATGGGGAATGACCCTCTATTTATAGGGAATCAAATGGAATGTTCAAGCGTGTGAAATGATGAAGTTTGGAGGGAAATCGTGTGAAGTTGCAAACAAGAAAAGTTTTCCTTCCAATTTGATTAAAACTCATCCAAAACGCGCGTTTTTCTATTCTAATCACTTCTGGAAGTTCACTAAACATGTTTAGAATAAAAAACGCACGGAAACAAAGTGTTTAGAAGCCAAATCAAGGATTTCAAACTTTTGACTTGGTGAAAAATTCAGTTTCAAATTTCCAACTTCTGACGAATGGAATTTTCAGCTCAAGGGGTCTTAGGGTATGATTCTTGATGCTTTATAAAGATGAGGTCATTAGCTTTGCAATGGAAAAAGAACGGGATCAAATGGATGCTTGAGTTGAAAATTGCATTTAGTCAAAGTTGGAGAAAAAGGGTTGACTTTCCATACTTAGAAATATTTCAAAATTTTCTTCAAAAGTGAGCTATAATGTCATTCATCCAAACATGGCCTTCCACTTGGATTTTGCTGTTGACCAAAAAAGATGGCATGAAATAGAAATTTTGAATGACATTTTGGGACTTGAACCATTCAAAATATCCAAAAATTGAGAGAGTTATGAATTGTTGAAGTTGGCAATAATCATGAAATAACATATAATATTTTGTATGCTTAGGGCATCTTCCATCCATTTTATCACTTTGCACATAGAAGAAGGTATAAATTTCACATCCTCAAGATCATTATGGAAAAATAATGGGCTCAAGGTGATAATAATTGACCATGTTATGATCATTTGAAGTCACGAATGAGAAATTGGGGGTTCATCTAGAGGACTTGTAATCTTTCTTCATCATCAAGCTTCTTCCACATGAAAACTCCTTGAAACTTTTGAAGTGACTTGTTGTGATACGGTGGGAGAACTGACTTGAGTTTTGCGTTTTTTTTCGCAAATGTTTCGGTTTAGCAAGAGTCGCCACCGACTTTTTTATTTTATCCTAAGGAAAGGTTAAAAAGCACAGCAAAAAACTTTGATATGTTTTCTTGGGTTCGGGGAGTAGATTATAGAAAGGGAAGGTATTAGCACCCTTTCTATCCATGGTTATCCATGGGCTCTTAGTTACTTGCTTAGATCAATTGCCTTGCCTTTTCAATTGTTTGAAATAGTGCTTTGTATGGGCGGTTTTGAAAATGTTTTGAAAAAGATGCCTTGTCTAGGCAACCCTTGTAACAATTCTTTACTCGAATGTTTTACAAAAGGTGTTTGTCTTTTTGAAAAGATGTTTCAAGGATTTGAAAATTTGTTTGGAAATTATGTTGTGAGGTGTATTTTGAAAAATGGAAAGGATTTGTTTTGCAAGTTGGTCAAGTAACCAAGAGCTATCTACCCTAAATTTCTCAAAGATCTTTCCTATGTTTTAACTCTTTTAACAGTATTGTTTCACCATTGTATTTGGTGGACAATCTTGTGTTAGGATGTTAACGGGACGGGCGCAGGTCATCGTTTAGACCATGAATACAATAGTGCCAAGTGTCTTTGGAAATTTTTCCTTTAAGGGACTTGATCATTTTTTAGCCAACTTGAGAAAGCGTCATCGAGGGACTACGATCGTTTGATTTGTTTTTGTTTTGCCAAAGACACTCAACATGCAACATGGCCCATTTTTCAAGGCAACAAGTGGAGTAACCCTAAGGGTGCAAGTGTGCATTGTGTTGTCCATTTTCATGCATTTTTGTCTTTGTATTAGTCAAGCTATTTGTTATTTGATTTGCATACAAAGCCTAAGTCTATCATGGCATAATTTGAAAGCTTTAAAATGCGGAAATTTAAAGTCCTAAATTATTACAACATAATTATGGGGATGGGGGTACAAGTGTTTGAATGGGGGGATATTTAGCAAGAAATTAAATCTAAAACTATTACATCCAAATTGAATATACAAATTATTTAATTGTACAATAATTAAATAAAATACAATAAATATGCAAAATGTATTATGCACAAAAAGGATTTTTTATGTATGAGAAAATATTTTTCAATGCAACATATAAACAAAAATAAAAAGTCAATTTTTGGATATTTTGTGGTTTTAGGGCAAAACCCTAATTTTTGAATAAATAGCAATTATTTATTAATTATATACAATATTTATATATTAATTTATACAAAAATAAAAAAAGGAAGTATATTGTAAAAAAAGTATTTTTTAGTGTCATATATTAATAAAAATAAAAATGTATTATTTTCATATTTTATCCTAAGTATTTTAATAAATATATACAAGTATTTATATTATATATTAAATATACTAAATATATACCAAAATAAAATATTAATTATTTACAAAAAAAAGTATATTTTTAGAAAATGTTTTCAAAAGGTAAAATAAAATAAAAACTGAAAATAAATATATTTTGTATTATTTTTTAGTGTTTTAAATAAAAGTATATATATTTATTTACATGTACATGTTTAATAAAGCAAATAAATGCCAAAAAATGTAAAATAATGTGAAAAAATATTTTTAGGATTTTTTATGTTTAAGCAAAAAATATGAAATCAAAATAAAAAATAAAAAGTCAAAAATGATAAAGATTTCACACAATGGGCCAAGGGGGTGCAAAACTAAAAAAAAGGGTGCAAACAGCAAGTTGACTCAGGCCCAGCCCAAGTCAACTCTGTCTTCAACCTCCAGCCATTTGAAACAGAAAACGCGCGCCCTTCCTTGTTCAACACTAACTCCTGATTCCTTGATTTTTAGCCAAAACTCATAACATAAACAATGTAGAGCATTAAATCACAAGTTCAAACATGTAAAAAACTTGACCTAACTCTAAGAAACGAGGGAGAATTTCTTCATCCCCAATTCCTTACCTAATTTTTCTTCAATGTTCATGGCCAAAATTCTCACAGCACACTCAATATAAATGAAAAGTAAATACATGGATGGCTTCAGGGCTATGAGTAGAGCATGTTTCATTCATAAACCTAAGCCTAACTCTTCCTATATTGGGAGATAGAAGTTCATGTTTTTACCTGTTTCAGCTTGAGTCATGTACAACAATGGAGGTATCTTCAATGGAGTTTGAGCTTTGGTACAGCTTGCCTGAAGTCCAAGGATGCTTCTCCAACACCTAGCTTGCTTTGAATCTCTCTGAATCAAGCTATGGAAGTCCACCTGCAAAACTGAAAACTGAAAATGGCAACAGGGGTTAGGGATGTTACAGTTTGTATCTAAGGCTTGGGATAGCTTCAATGGATGGTAGGGAGTGTGTTTGAACAAGCTTTGGCCAAAAGGCACGAGCAAACTGAGTTGTGCAACTCAATCTGCAGGGATGCCCTGTTTCTTGCAGAAAAATGGTGTTTTGATGAATGAGAAGGTTTGAGGGGTGGTTGATTCGTGTTTTAGGTCAGTTAGGTAATGTGAAAAGTGTTTGCAAAGTTTGCTTTGGCTGGTTCTTACAGGAATGAGGGATTGGTATGAGTTTGCAAGTTTTCTTCCAATGTAAGCAAAGAGATGTCAACTTGTGATATAGGCATGTACCAAGTACTCAAGCATGCTGCATATCTTCTTCTTGATCAGAGAGATTTGTGTACAAATGCTAGCCTCAAAGATCTGGCCCATCCCTCTTGGATTTTGAATTTGACATAAAGTGCATCTTTTCAAAAATGGTAAATATGCGTTTTCTAATTATGGATTAGTTCTTTGTGTAATGACTAAATGCACAAAACAAGACTTGAACACAAAGGTTAAGCATTAAATTATTGAGTGTGAAGAGGTTTAGAGGCCTGCAAACCATCACAAACCTTGCTGACCTGAAAATGCCAATGTTATGAACATGTATTTGGCTATGAACAAAAGTGACTTTTGCCCAACTTTGCAAATTCGATTCTCCCTAACCACAAGGGTGTTTGAGAAGTTCTTGGACAATTTGGAAAGCTTGGAATGTCTACTACAATCCTTCTTTGTAATGCAAATTGAAACTCCAAGTGGAACCATGTGAAAAGTGGCCATGAAGTTGGACAAAAATCCTGCCTAGAATAGGTCAAAAATTTTCTAAGTTAAGAATGTTTTGCACCCTTGTTCCAAAAATCATAACTTGAGCTACAAGCTTCTTTTGAGGAAACTTTGTGAATAAAAGTTTTAGATTTTGCAATGGACTATAACTTTCATGTTTTAAGTTTTGTTTGAATCCATTTGCATATTGGTTAAAAAATGGGACAAAGTTAGGAAAAAATAAGGAAGTTTCATAACTTAGAAACATTCTAAGTTATGAAATTTTCTCATTTTAAACCCTAATTTTCAATTTTGGGTTTCTTGATGAACAAGTTTCATAATTTGACATGTATTGATGAAAAATGAATCTTGGCACTTGATTTTGACCAAAAAGTCAAAGTTTGACTTTTCAGTATACAGTCAAATTTTGATCAGTTGACTGGAAAATTCATCTGTCAATCCTGTGCATTTGGGATCTTTTGAACTTGTTGAATATATCAAGACAATGCCATTGAGTCCTTGAGTCCATATATGAGCTTGGTTTGCCATTGGTTAGGTCAAACAGTCAAAAATTGCCTTTGTGCAGTCAAAACCCTAAAAATGACCATTTTGCCCTTTTGGTGATCTTATCAAATTTCTTGTGGAATTGTGATCCAAACTTGACCAAATGGTTCATATGAGTTTATCATGTTGATGTGGGTCAAATTTCATGAAGTTTGACTGTCAATTGGCCACAGTTGACTTTTCCCCATTACAGCTGATTTCTAGGTCAACTGTTCAATTGACTGCGCAAAGATTGGAATCAAGGCTTGAAACTTGGTATGGATAAACTTGTAGGTCCAACATGAAGCATGAAATTCATTTTGGGAATTTTAGGTCAAAACAACTCTGTGCAAATTCGAACCCTAATTTGGGTCAACAATGTAAGGAGGAGTCTTGAGCAGAGCAAACCCTAACTTGATCTTGAGCTCCAAGGGTCTTGTGGTGAGAAAATATTGATGAAATGAGAGGGAAAATTTTGGGGTACAACAGTTGCCCCTGTTCAATCTTCTTGCACCTGAAGAGTTAGATTGGCAAGTTTTCCTTTCGCGTCTCGAAGGTAAAAGGAGATTGGACACTAGAGTGCCCTTAAATTTGCACTCATCGAAACAACGGATGCGGGAATGGGCTTAGCGATGCCATTTTGGAGATGGGCTTACAGATGCCATCTGGAAGGGTGACAGAATCTTGTCGGGGATGGGCTTAAAGATGCCATTTGGAATGAGTATCAGAAAGGTGTCCATGTTTTGGAATATCTCTGAACTGGGGGGCTTGAATAAGCAATGGATTGACATCCATGTTTGGAGAATCCGTAAACTGTTTTCAGAAGTCTTGAAGTTGAATAAGAAATAGATCAGCATCCATGTTGGGAAGCGTCCGTAAACTGTTTTCAAAAGTTTGAGCTTAATAATCTTATCCTGAAAAGGGTAAAATATTAGCTGAAACACAAAGTTATGTTGCATGAAGTGCATGATGCAATGTATGTTATATCAATGTTTATGATATGAATGTAATGGATGAGCATGTAAGCGGATGAGCTGTCTTGCTGAGGAACGGCGGGTCCTGGATAACAAAATCTTTGACTGCTGTCGGGGGAAAGTAAATCCTTGACTGCTGCAGGGGATTGAGAATCCTTTGATTTGTTGAAAATGAGAAGTCCTAGGACTGCTGTTGGGGAATCAGGAACTTGGGTTGTATGCCAATCTACTGGGGATTCCAGGACGAGAGTCTTCATTCTATTAAGGGTCAGAAATTGGGAGTATACCAATCTCTTTAGGCTTCAAGGATGAGAATATTCATTCCGATAACGCTTAACTGTTATCTGGTCGATCTCCAGGCTTTCACATAAACTTGTATTGTCATCTGGTCATAGTCCAGGCTTCACAATAGCTTGCTAAGTTGTTATACGGTCAAATCCGGGCTTCACGGCTTATGTTAAAGATGTACCACTATCTGGTCGACTCCAGGCTTCGTAGTATTCTTGACTGTTGTCTGGTCGTAATCCAGGCTTCGCAGAAATTTGTATTGTCATCTGGTCGTAATCCAGGCTTCACAATAGCTTGCTAAGATGTTATCCGGTCAAATCCTGGCTTCACGGCTCATGTTGAAGATATACCACTATCTGGTCGACTCCAGGCTTTGTAGTATTCTTGACTGTTGTCTGGTCGTAATCCAGGCTTCGCAGAAATTTGTATTGTTATCTGGTCGTAATCTAGGCTTCACAATAGCTTGCTAAGCTGTTATCCGGTCAAATCCGGGATTCACGGCTCATGTTGAAGATATACCACTATCTGGTCGACTCCAGGCTTTGTAGTATTCTTGACTGCTGTCTGGTCGTAATCCAGGCTTCGCAGAAATTTGTTGGGGATTAAACTATTATCCGGTCGAATCCGGGCTTCATAGCTTGCTCTGAGGGGATATCACTATCTGGTCGCAATCTAGGCTTGGCGGTTGTCTGGCATTGTTATCCGGTCGTACTCCGGGCTTCACAATATGTTGTAGGGATAAAGATACTATCCGGTCAAATCCGGGCTTGGTAACTTGAATTTTATGAGAATTTGATCTTTGACGACTGTAACTTCCAACAGATGATGAAGGAACTTTTGAACGACCGATCAATTTGAAATGTAATTTGTTTTGGAGAATAAATCCTTGACAAATGTTGGGGAAATAAACCCATAACCGAAGCTGGGGATAGAAGAATCCTTTGGTTACTGAGGGTGAGAAATCCTTGTTGACTGCTGACTGCTTGGGGAGCAAGATCTTCAGTTGTTGGGGGATCCTAGGATCGTTGATGGGGATTGAAAGTTGGAAGTTATAGCTCCGCTGGGGATAGGATTTCCAGATTTTAGGGCTCCACTGGGGATACTGAAACTTAACTCTGAGGGGAATTGAGTTCTGGAAGGCTCTCTGGCTGAGGAAATCAGTTTTGAGAAAGCTTTTGTTCTGTTGAGGATCCTGAAGTTTAACTCTGTTTGGGGAATTAAGCTCTGGATTTGAACCTAGTTGAGGAATTTGGAGTTTAGAACTGCCGGGGATTTATTCCTGAAAGGGCATCAAGATATCTATCCGTACCTTCAACCTATCCGTAATCATCTTTCTTGATTTGTAAAGAAAATGATTATGTTCAAATGCATATGCCTATTTAACAAAACATTGGATGTTTCTCAAATAAAACATAAGTGCAAAAGAGAAAAAGGAAGATAAAGAAAATTTCTGTATTTGGAAAAGTATTTGTATTAACTTTCTATGAGTATCTTTGTACAAAGGAGACAAGCATCCTAGTAAGAGGATGTCATCGTAAAAATTGAAAATTTTATACAAAAGAAAGATGGCTATGTGAAACGATTCTATGTGATCCCCATTCCGCTATAGCCTTCACAACTCTGAATATCCTGTCCATTTAATGCTTCATCCGCCGATGACTGGATTGATCAGAAGCTTGGAGCTGGTTGATGAAGAGATTGTCCTTAAAGTGATCCGACGAGACATAGTCATACGCTTTAATTCCCTAACTTTTTCCTGGACCGCCCTTTCGGGTTTTCAATCCACCGGGAAACCCCTTTTTGCCCAAGCCGCCCTTTCGGGTTTTGACTTGCCGGGTGTACAAATTTTTTTGTTTTATCGCTAATTTTTGCCTGAACCGCCCTTTCGGGTTTTCGGTTCACCGGGATGCCCATTTTTGCCCAAGCCACCCTTTCGGGTTTTCGACTTGCCAGGTGTTTTTATGCGTAGTATCTTTTGACTATGTCTGCGTTCGCAGGGTGCGGCAAATTGTCGCCGTCCATGGTGGTTAGAATCATCGCACCACCAGAAAATATGCTCTTGATCACGAATGGTCCTTCGTAAGTAGGAGTCCATTTGCCCCTGGGATCACTTTGCGGCAAGATGATCCGCTTGATTACAAGATCTCCGACTTGGTATACTTGACGTCTGACTTTCTTGTTGAAGGCCTTGATCATCTGTTTTTAGTACATCTAACCATGGCAAACAGCAGTGAGTCGCTTCTCGTTGATCAGATTGAGTTGATCAAGTCGGGTCTGAATCCAATCATCTTCACTCAAACCAGAGTCCTTCATAATCCTTAAAGAAGGAATCTGAACTTCCATGGGCAGGACAACTTCCATGCCATATACCAAAGAAAATGGGGTTGCCCCTGTTGAAGTACGTGCCGTGGTACGATATCCATGCAGAGAAAACGGTAACATCTCATGCCAGTCCTTGTAGGTGACTGTCATTTTCTGAATGATCTTCTTAATGTTTTTGTTTGCAGCTTCAACAGCACCGTTCATCTTCGGCCGATAGGGAGATGAATTATGATGATAAATCTTGAACTGTTCGCATAGAGCGGTGATCATAGTATTATTCAGATTTGTACCGTTGTCTATGATGATCCTGTCGGGTACACCATACCGGCATATGAGATTTCGCTAGATGAAGCGGGCAACCACATTTTTTGTGACGGAGGCAAAAGAAGCTGCTTCGACCCACTTGGTGAAATAGTCAATGGCGACCAGGATGAAGCGACGTCCATTGGACGCTGTGGGCTTGATCTCTCCAATCATGTCAATTCCCCACATTGCGAATGGCCAAGGAGCTGTCAGAAAGTTGAGGGGAACAGGAGGAATATGAATCTTGTCAGCGTAGACTTGACATTTGTGGCAAGTACGGGAATGTTGATGGCAATCAGCTTCCATGGTAGACCAGTAATAGCCTGCCCTTAGAATCTTCTAAGCCATCGTATGCCCGCTCAAATGGGTGCCAAATGTGCCACTGTGCATCTCAGTCATGATCAACTCTGCTTCAGCTTTGCCTACACATCAGAGTAAAACACAATCATGGTTGCGCTTATAGAGGATGTCGTTGCTCAGGAAGAACTTGGCAGAAAATTTCCTTAGGAACTTCTTGTCATTTACTAAAGTTCCTTCGGGATATTCTCTAGTCTGGAGATACCTTTTGATTTCGTGAAACCAGGGTTGTTCCCTTACGTCTTCGGTATTAATCTCATGACAATGCATAGGTTTATCCATTCGCTCGATGGTGATTTGGGGAGCCTCGTTATCCCATTCGAGTTTAAACATGGAAGACATTGTAGCCAGAGCATCTGCTAGCTGATTCTCTTCTCGCGGGAAATGCTCGAAGGTGATTTGCTCGAAATGAGGCAACAATGTCAGGACATGTTCTTTGTATGGGATAAGATTAGGATGCTTGGTATCCCACTCTCCTTTGATTTGACTGATAACCAAAGCCGAGTCCCCAAATACGATCAAAGATTTGATCCCCAGGTCTATAGCAGCCTTGGGACCAAAAATGCAGGCTTCATATTCAGCCATGTTGTTGGTATAGCTGAAGCAAAGTCGGGCCGTGAAAGGTGTATGGAAACCTTCCGGGGAAATGAGTACCGCACCGATACCGTTTCCAAGTGAATTTGAAGCACCATCAAAGTACAGGGTCCATCGAGATCCTTTTTCAGGTCTGTCATACGGTCTGTTACCTTCAATTTTGTCCAAATTCATGATGTCCTCGTCCGGGAAGTCGAATCTCATGGATTGATAATCTTTGATAGCTTGATGAGCTAGATGGTCAGCTAGTACATTCCCCTTTATAGCTTTTTGGGTAGTATACTGGATGTCATACTCAGTCAGGATCATCTTCCATCTAGCGATTCTTCCAGATAAAGCAGGCTTCTCGAAGATATACTTGATAGGATCCATTTTGGAAATCAGCAGAGTGGTATGAGTCAACATATACTGCCTTAGTCGGCGAGCAGCCCATACCAAAGCGCAACAAGTTTTCTCGAGCAGTGAGTAGCGAGTCTCACAGTCGGTAAACTTTTTGCTAAGGTAATAAATGGCATGCTCTTTTCGACCAGACTCGTCATGCTGGCCCAGTACGCACCCCATTGAGTTATCCAAGACGGTCAAATACATGATCAACAGTCTTCCTTCGACGGGTGGCATCAGAATAGGAGGTTCTAGCAAATACTCCTTGATCTTATCAAAAGCAGCTTGGCAATCGTCGTTCCATTCGACTACCTGATCTTTTTTCAATAGTTTAAAAATTGGCTCACAGGTAGACGTCAGATGAGAGATGAATCTGGCAATATAGTTCAAGCGCCCCAAGAATCCTCTAACCTCCTTTTCAGTACGGGGGGCAGGCATCTCTTGTATAGCTTTTACTTTTGCTGGATCGACCTCAATGCCTTTGTTGCTGACAATAAATCCTAGAAGTTTACCAGACCTAACTCCAAAGGTGCACTTACTTGGATTCAGCCTGAGTTTGTACTCCTTCAACCTGGCAAACAACTTTTGCAGATGTTCAAGGTGTTCCTCCTCTGTTTGTGATCGAGCTATCATGTCGTCTACGTAAACCTCGATCTCATGATGTATCATATCATTAAACAAAGCTACCATGGCGCGTTGATAAGTTGCCCCTGCGTTCTTCAGTCCGAACGGCATCACCTTGTAACAGAAAGTACCCAATTGTGTAACAAAGGTTGTTTTCTCCATGTCCTCGGGGGCCATTTTGATCTGGTTGTAGCCCGAGAATCCATCCATGAAGGAAAACACCTTGTGCTGAGCTGTGTTGTCAATCAAAATGTCAATATGCGGTAGCAGAAAATCATCTTTAGGGCTGGCCATATTCAAATCCCGGTAGTCCACACACATTCTGACCTTGCCGTCTTTTTTAGGTACTGGCACGATGTTAGAAACCCATTGTGGGTAGGATGTAACAGCCAGAAAGCCAGCGTTGAATTGCTTCATTACTTCAGCTTTAATCTTTTCAGACATGTCGGGCCTCATTCGGCGGACTTTTTGCTTGATCGGTGGACAATCCTCTCTTGTAGGGAGACGGTGAACCACGATATCTGTGTCTAAACCGGCATGTCTTCATAAGACCAGGCGAAGATTTCAACGTATTCATTCAACAACTGTATCAAACGCTCCTTGACACTTGGTTCCAGATTGGCACCCACTTGTACTTCTTTCCTGTCTTCCTTTGTTCCTAAGTTGACTGTTTCCAACAACTCTTCATGAGGCAAGATGGCCCTTTCTTCTTGTTGTAGAAGTTTGGATAGCTCTCCTGGTAGTTCACAATCTTCGTCATCTTCATACTCAGCCTGATTGACCAAATCTTCAGAGTTATTGAAGGACATAGCAGAATAGTCACCCATAGAATCCAGAGTGGATGGGTACCTGCATTCGTGAGTATGGGTGTGTGTAAGGGATAGCCATCCTTAAACAATCAAAAATGCAAAAGAAAAGAAAATGAACACAGCAGTTTATAAATGAAAAACGTCCAATGATTCATTAAACATGGCATATGAATATGAAGAGAATCAAAACCCTTACAAATGGACCTACATGCCCCGGGCAAGGCATGAGGTGAAAAATTAGTGTGCAGATTGATCAAAAGTAATTATTACAGACCAATAGGAAATGTTCGGAAGATAAGTTACTGATTAATGAAAGTAATGGGGACGAAGTCTTTCGCCTCCCAGTTGCGTAGTCCCCCTTCGATGGTTGGGAAAATCCAATCTTCAATGTTACCCTCTTTGTCTTCGTCTTCCAAAGCATTGATTCCATGAGGAGAAATCTTGATGGGTGTTCTTTCAATTTTTGAGCGACGCATAGCTTTTTGCCCCGCAGCGGTAAATCCCAACCCAAACTTATCTGTTTTATGGGGAAGTCAGGTAACTGACCCCATGTTGAGCTCTTCCCCTCCTTTATTGCAACTTGTGCATCTTTCAGAGATGCCATCCTAGCCACCTGCTTGGGTACCTCAGCTACGGCCTTTGCTACTGCAACCTCGGGAGCAATTTCCTCGAAGTGTTGGAATGGTGTCTCAATGAATTCTCCCTCCACTTCCACATACCGAAAGGAGTTCAGGTGACTGATCATATATTCCTCTTCACCGTGTACAGTTATGATTTTTCCTTTGACAGGGTATTTCAGCATTTGATGTAGAGATGAGGTGACTGCGCCAGCATTATGTATCCATGGTCTCCCTAGCAAGCAAGAGTATGACGGACGAATGTCCATCACATAGAAAGTTGAGTGGAATAATTCAGTGCCCACCTTGATGGGAATGTCGACCTCCCCATGCATTATTCTTTTAGACCCGTCAAAGGCCCTGACAATGATATTACTTGGTTTTAGCTCCAAGCCTTCACAATCTAATTGATCCAGAGCTTTCTTAGGCAGCACGTTCAGAGAAGAACCAGTGTCGACCAAAACATGGGCCAAAGTAGTTCCTAGGCATTCTACTGACACATGTAATGCATCATTGTGATTTATTCCTTTCGGAGTCAGGTCAGCATCAGAGAAACCCAGGCCGTTGTCGGCAGTAAGGCTGGCTACACAATCCTGGAATTGATCGGCTGAGGTTTCCTGGGGCACATGGGCTGTCTTCAAAAACCTTATCAAGGCCTTGGCATGAGCCTCCGAACAAAGCAGCAAAGATAACATGGAGATCTTCGAGGGAGTTTGCCCCAGTTTCTCTACAATGTCATAATCACTTTTCTTTATTATTTTCAGAATCTCCTCCATTTCTTTCTTAGAGGTTTCGGGGATGACCAATGGCTGAGCCCTCGTCCTGACGAGCTCATCTTGGATCCCTTTCCCCTTATCAGCAGAAGTAGGAGGGACAACCACAGGAGTAAAAGCTTCTTCAATCAACGGAATTCTTGCAGAAAGTTTTATCGGTACAGGAGTAACCTTGGCAGCAGCTGAGGGTCCAAAGATTGCCTTTGGAGGGGCAATCTCTGGAGAGAAAATTCTCCCACTTCGGGTAATCTTGCTCGTACCGGCAATGTTTCCAATGTCGGCATCTTCTTCGTCAGAGCTTTCTTCAGTTATCTCAACTTATTTAACACCATGGTAGTAGATTTCTCCACCATAATTCCATGGTATTGATTTGTCAGATTTGTAGGGGACAGGCCCAGGCATGGTTATTTTCAGAGGAACAATCTTTGTAGTGGATGTAATCTTAACAGGCTTTTAGGGACCTTGGAAAGATTGGTGGAAATGGTGATTATTGAAACATCTTTGATAGGGGTTGGAGTAGCAGGAATCTTTTCGAAAAGAATTTGTTGGCTGTCCATTAGGCCTTGGATGCCTATATTCAGCAATGGACAGTCGATTGGTAGGGAGGAACAACAGTAGAAGTCTTCTTTACACCCTGGGAAAATCCCAGCCTTTAACAGATTCAACTTGATTGTTAGTAGTGGAGTTACTAGATCATCAACAGTAGCAACGTACAGATCTTCTTCAATAGCATGGACATTGCGACCATGCTTCGGCATGGGAGCGGATATTACATTTGGCTTCTCCGGGGCATCGAACTCAACCTATTTTGAATCTATTAAATCTTTAATTTTGTTCTTAAGCGCCCATCAATCGTTGGTGTCATGCCTGGCGCTGTCAGAATGGTAGGCACATTTAGCATTGGGATGATAGTGTGGGGAAGCGGTGTTCACAATCTTTGGCGCTTCTCTAATATTGGTGAGATTCAACTTCAACAAATGGGGAAGAACTTGTGCAGGCGTCATGTTGATGCGGGTGAACTGCCGTTGTGGCCGTTCCACCCATTGCTGATTTGGTCTGGACTGATTGTTACGAGGCTGATCATTTGACGAATTTTGTATCATCACGGCCCCTACAGTCGGCCGACGCTCCGTTCTTCCCAATCTTTTCTGAGAGTATATGACAGCTGCCTCCTTCTTGGTCGGAAATGATTTCTTAGCAGTTGTAGATGCAAAGGCATCCCTTTGAATCTTTCCATTCTTAATACCAGCTTCCACCCGTTCGCCAGTCAGAATCAATTCAGTAAACCCTGCGAAAGAGCTCCTGATCAAATGGTTGAAGAACGGGCCAGATAGGGTCCCCAAGAACATATCAAATAGTTCCCTATCTGAAAGAGGTGGTTGCACTCTTTCGGCCAAGTCGCGCCATTTCTGGGCGTATTCTTTGAATCCCTCATTTGAGGCCATCCCCATACTCTGTAGCTGAGCACGGGTTGGCGCCAAGTCAGTGTTATATTGATACTGGCGATAAAAGGCAGCTGCCAAGTCTTCCCAGTTATGCACTTCTGACCTCTCAAGCTGGTAAAACCAGTCTAGTTGCGTACCGGACAAGTTGTCCTGAAAGAAGTGTACCCAAAGATTTTTGTCGGATGTATGAGGTTGAATTCTTCTGACATATGACCTTAGGTGCATTTTCGGGCAAGACAGCCCGTCATATTTCGCAAAAATTGGCACATTAAACTTTGGAGGGATCACAATTCCAGCAATCAATCCCAATTCTTCAAAATCTAACCCAGGAACCCTTTGCAGCTCCATAGCTGCCAGTCTATCCTCCAGGTTCTTGTATTTGTCGTCCGCTGGCGGGTATTGCTGCTCTGAGTAGTCTTCATCTTCCTCCACCTCTTCCTCTTCAGCTTCAGACTCAGAAGGTAGTGCAACTCCTTTTCCCTTACTGGTTCACTCATCAGATGCAGAGGGAAATTCAAGAACTCTTCTAGCTTCATTCTCAAATCTTCTTCCCAGTGTAGCTACCCCCACTATTTTCTTCTTCTTTTTTCCTTTTTCTTGCTCTTTATTCCCTAACAGTTCTTTAAGATCCTCCTGACCCTTTGCTAAGGTCATTAGGAGTTGTTGAAACTGTGAGTTTTGTGACTGCAGATCTTTGACCGTCTGTTCGAGATCCATCTTACTGAAATAAACAGTAGAAAGATAAGGAAACCTGGTGTGAAGACCTGCTTATGCATATGATGAATGATATGCTTATTTATGCAATGCATTCAAGGATTTAGAAATTCAAAATTGTTGCAAACAAAAAGAACACATGTCATATTAATAAGAAGAAATTTTGTCAGTACATAAATGCCCCATTGGCCAAATATTACAAAAACTTCTTAAGGCAAAAAGACATTGCGCATCCTCTTTGGTGTGATGTAAGTGTTGAGGGTCTCCTCCTCGTGAAGTCGGCGGCTAAGCTCTAAAGCTTTCTTCTCACTGGCGTAGAAGCTGGCTTCAAAAGTATTCCGTTCCTCCTTGAGTTGGATCCAACTCTTCTGCATCTCCTCCCATGATGTTGGCATGTCAAGATATAGGATGGTGTAGGGAACCTCTCCTTCCTTAACAGGCTGTTTAATCAAAGGGAGAATATGAGGGTAAGGCATCATAAGAATCTGGGCTCGGGTTCTTACCCACTTGAGATAAGGCTCAAGAGGAATGGAGTTCTTGTGCCCCAGTGTCTTGCTATCTACCTTGTTAGGCATCCTCCAAGCTCTGATGAATCTTTGGCGAAGTCCTTGCGCATCGTTGTCGAAGTCAAAAACTAGGTCAGGAATCAACATGTCATGAGGGCCATCCCTCCGTGCATATCCAAATTGTCTCAAAGCTAGACAAGGGTTGTAGGTAATGCCTCCTCTAATGCCAAGTAATGGAACATTAGGGAACTCACCACAACGATCGACGATGATGACATTTTCTCTGGACCGAGAACACCAATGTACATCAGAATGTGTGAGGGTCATCAACCGTTGTGACCACCTTAAGCCTTGCTCATTCTTCAAAACAGATTGTGGAAGGTGAGAAATAAACCACCTAGCAAGGAGAGCAGTACAGCACATGAGAACACCTCTCTTTCTCATTGTTCGTGTGTAAAATGAGTGGAGGATGTCCCCAAGCAATGTAGGTATAGGATTCCTGGATAGGAAAATTTTGACAGCATTGACATCTATAAGTTGGTCAGGATTTGGGAACAAGACCAACCCATAAATGAGGAGTGCCACAATCTCTTCAAAGGCTTGCAGATCCAGGGAATTCCAACACTCTTGTGCCTTCTCAAACAAGAACTTTGCCAAGAAGCCTTTGACACCACTTCTAGTTTCCCAATGCCCCTTGATGTCAGATGGTTGCAAGTGTAGTGCTTGAGCAACATCTTCAGGCTTTGGTTCTTTTTCCGTACCGTTATAGGGTAGTTGATTAAGAATAGGAATTCTCAGGAGTTGAGAAAATTCCTCCAAAGTAGGCACCAACTGGTAGTTGGGGAATGTGAAACAGTGGTGAAGGGGGTCAAAGAATTGGAACAACACTTTCACCATGTCTTCTTCAATGTTGGTGTTGACTAGGCTGAGCAGTCTACCATGTCTTTCACTGAAGAGAGAGCTTTCTGGAATTCTGGATGTAAGCTCCTTGAGTTGATGAGGGATTCTCACAAGGTTGACTTGGATAGTTTTCCTGCGAAGAATTTCCATGACCTACAAAACAAGAACAAAGATGAAGATCCAAACCCTTGAAATGGTTAGTGGATGCATATGATGCTTTATGATGTTCATGATGTATGCACAAACATATGTACAAGCAAGTAACACAAAACCCTAGTTTCAGGCTTGCATGAGGTTTCATAGGTAAGTACCCTCTTGAGTGAAGTTGGCTTAAAAACCTGTCCTATGAATAGTAACCGGGTTCTAAGGAGCTCAATATCATTGAATTTTTTTCTATGTTCATTATTTTGGTTTAGCCACTTAACTAGCAACCAAAATATTCCAAGAAAACAACCCTCAATGAGTGTAGTATCGAGTATCTACCAACTTCGGACTGCACCAAAGCCGGTCATCTCACTACCCCTAATAAAAGGCCAAGATGGTCAAGTAAGGTTCTAGGTCATTAGTGCTTAGTGACATCACTCAGCGGCCCCGTACTCTCCTTGATTAAACTCAAGGGTTACTGGTACTCACAAATATGTCGCACTAATATAGCTATTGCTTCAACCGTGTCGTGTACCCCGCACAGTTTCCACAACATATTGCTATCTATGAATGTTTCCCAAATCTGGGTGTAGGATTTCAAGCCCAAACAAGAGAACCAAAATGTAAAGCAATCAAAGCAAACAATTAGTCATGCAAAAGGGTGATCTAGGCCCTAAGGTTACTCCAATTTTAAATTGCAATCCCCAGCAGAGTCTCCAGTTCTGTGATATGGTGGGAGAACTGACTTGAGTTTTGCATTTGTTTTCGCAAATGTTTCAGTTTAGCAAGAGTCGCCACCGACTTTTTTATTTTATCCTAAGGAAAGGTTAAAAAGCACAGCAAAAACCTTTGAGATGTTTTCTTGGGTTCGGGGAGTAGATTATAGAAAGGGAAGGTATTAACACCCTTTCTATCCATGGTTATCCATGGGCTCTTAGTTACTTGCTTAGATCACTTGCCTTGCCTTTTCAATTGTTTGAAATGGTGCTTTGTATGGGCGGTTTTGAAATTTTTTTGAAAAATATGCCTTGTCTAGGCAACCCTTGTAACAATTCTTTACTCGAATGTTTTACAAAAGGTGTTTGTCTTTTTGAAAAGATGTTTCAAGGATTTGAAAATTTGTTTGGAAATTGTGTTGTGAGGTGTATTTTGAAAAATGGCAAGGATTTGTTTTGCAAGTTGGTCAAGTAACCAAGAGCTATCTACCCTAAATTTCTCAAAGATCTTTCCTATGTTTTAACCCTTTTAACAGTATTGTTCCACCATTGTATTTGGTGGACAATCTTGTGTTAGGATGTTAACGGGACGGGCACGGGTCATTGTTTAGACCATGAATGCAATAGTGCCAAGTGTCTTTGGCAATTTTTCCTTTAAGGGACTTGATCATTTTTTAGGCAACTTGAGAAAGCGTCATCGAGGGACTATGATCGTTTAATTTGTTTTTGTTTTGCCAAAGACACTCAACATGCAACATGGCCCATTTTTGAAGGCAACAAGTGGAGTAACCCTAAGGGTGCAAGTGTGCATTGTATTGTTCATTTTCATGCATTTTTGTCTTTGTATTAGTCAAGCTATTTGTTATTTGATTTGCATACAAACCCTAAGTCTATCATGGCATAATTTGAAAGCTTTAAAATGCAGAAATTTAAAGTCCTAAATTATTACAACATAATTATGGGGATGGGGGTACAAGTGTTTGAATGGGGGGATATTTAGCAAGAAATTAAATCTAAAATTATTACATCCAAATTGAATATACAAATTATTTAATTGTACAATAATTAAATAAAATACAATAAATATGCAAAATGTATTATGAACAAAAATGATTTTTTATGTATGAGAAAATATTTTTCAATGCAACATATAAACAAAAATAAAAAGTCAATTTTTGGATATTTTGTGGTTTTAGGGCAAAACCCTAATTTTTGAATAAATAACAATTATTTATTAATTATATACAATATTTATATATTAATTTATACAAAAATAAAAAAAGGAAGTATATTGTAAAAAAAGTATTTTTTAGTGTCATATATTAATAAAAATAAAAATATATTATTTTCATATTTTATCCTAAGTATTTTAATAAATATATACAAGTATTTATATTATATATTAAATATACTAAATATATACCAAAATAAAATATTAATTATTTATAAAAAAGTATATTTTTAGAAAATGTTTTCAAAAGGTAAAATAAAATAATACCTGAAAATAAATATATTTTGTATTATTTTTTAGTGTTTTAAATAAAAGTATATATATTTATTTACATGTACATGTTTAATAAAGCAAATAAATGCCAAAAAAATGTAAAATAATGTGAAAAAATATTTTTAGGATTTTTTATGTTTAAGCAAAAAATATGACATCAGAATAAAAAATAAAAAGTCAAAAATGATAAAGATTTCACACAATGGGCCAGGGGGGGTGCAAAACTAAAAAAAAGGGTGCAAACAGCAAGTTGACTCAGGCCCAGCCCAAGTCAACTCTGTCTTCAACCTCCAGCCATTTGAAACAGAAAACGCGCGCCCTTCCTTGTTCAACACTAACTCCTGATTCCTTGATTTTTAGCCAAAACTCATAACATAAACAATGTAGAGCATTAAATCACGAGTTCAAACATGTAAAAAACTTGACCTAACTCTAAAAAACGAGGGAGAATTTCTTCATCCCCAATTTCTGACCTAATTTTTCTTCAATGTTCATGGCCAAAATTCTCACAGCACACTCAATATAAATGAGAAGTAAATACATGGATGACTTCAGGGATATGAGTAGAGCATGTTTCATTTATAAACCTAAGCCTAACTCTTCCTATATTGGGAGATAGAAGTTCATGTTTTTACCTGTTTCAGCTTGAGTCGTGTACAGCAATGGAGGTATCTTCAATGGAGTTTGAGCTTTGGTACAGCTTGCCAGAAGTCCAAGGATGCTTCTCCAACACCTAGCTTGCTTCGAATCTCTCTGAATCAAGCTATGGAAGTCCACCTGCAAAACTGAAAACTGAAAATGGAAACAAGGGTTAGGGATGTTATAGTTTGTATCTAGGGCTTGGGATAGCTTCAATGGATGGTAGGGAGTGTGTTTGAACAAGCTTTGGCCAAAACGCACGAGCAAACTGAGTTGTGCAACTCAATCTGCAAGGATGCCCTGTTTCTTGCAGAAAAATGGTGTTTTGATGAACGAGAAGATTTGAGGGGTGGTTGATTCGTGTTTTAGGTCATTTAGGTAATGTGAAAAGTGTTTGCAAAGTTTGCTTTGGCTGGTTCTTACACGAATGAGGGATTGGTATGAGTTTGCAAGTTTTCTTCCAATGTAAGCAAAGAGATGTCAACTTGTGATATAGGCATGTACCAAGTACTCAAGCATGCTGCATATCTTCTTCTTGATCAGAGAGATTTGTGTACAAATTCTAGCCTCAAAGATCTGGCCCATCCCTCTTGGATTTTGAATTTGACATAAAGTGCATCTTTTTAAAAATGGCAAATATGCTTTTTCTAATTATGGATTTGTTCTTTGTGTAATGACTAAATGCACAAAACAAGACTTGAACACAAAGGTTAAGCATTTAATTATTGAGTGTGAAGAGGTTTAGAGGCCTGCAAACCATCACAAACCCTGCTGACCTGAAAATGCCAATGTTATGAACATGTATTTGGCTATGAACAAAAGTGACTTTTGCCCAACTTTGCAAATTCGATTCTCCCTAACCACAAGGGTGTTTGAGAAGTTCTTGGACAATTTGGAAATCTTGGAATGTGTAATACAATACATCTTTGTAATGCAAATTGAAACTCCAAGTGGAACCATGTGAAAAGTGGCCATGAAGTTGGACAAAAATCCTGCCTAGAATAGGTCAAAATTTTTCTAAGTTAAGAATGTTTTGCACCCTTGTTCCAAAAATCATAACTTGAGCTACAAGCTTCTTTTGAAGAAACTTTGGGAATCATAGTTGTAGATTTTGCAATGGACTACAACTTTCATGTTTTAAGTTTTGTTTTAATCCATTTGCATCTTGGTGAAAAAATGGGACAAAGTTAGGAAAAAATAAGGAAGTTTCATAACTTAGAAACATTCTAAGTTATGAAATTTTCTCATTTTAAACCCTAATTTGCAATTTTGGGTTTCTTGATGAACAAGTTTCATAATTTCACATGTCTTGATGAAAAATGAATCTTGGCACTTGATTTTGACCAAAAAGTCAAAGTTTGACTTTTCAGTATACAGTCAAATTTTGATCAGTTGAATGGAAAATTCATCTGTCAATCCTGTGCATTTGAGATCTTTTGAACTTGTTGAATATGTCAAGACAATGCCATTGAGTCCTTGATTCCATATATGAGCTTGGTTTGCCATTGGTTAGGTTAAACAGTCAAAAATTGCCTTTGTGCAGTCAAAACCCTAAAAATGACCATTTTGCCCTTTTGGTGATCTGATCAAATTTCTTGTGGAATTGTGATCCAAACTTGACAAAATGGTTCATATGAGTTTATTATATTGATGTGGGTCAAATTTCATGAAGTTTGACTGTCAATTGGCCACAGTTGACTTTTCCCCATTACCGCTGATTTCTAGGTCAACTGTTCAATTGATTGGGCAAAGATTGGAATCAAGGCTTGAAACTTGGTATGTATAAACTTGTAGATCCAACATGAAGCATGAAAGTAATTTTTGGAATTTTAGGTCAAAACAACTCTGTGCAAATTCGAACCCTAATTTGGGTCAACAGTGCAAGGAGGAGTCTTGAGCAGAGCAAATCCTAACTTGATCTTGAGATCCAAGGGTCTTGTGGTGAGAAAATACTGATGAAATGAGAGGGAAAATTTTGGGGTACAACACTTGTTGATAACCCTTTGAATAGAAGGATATTTTTGGAATCACTCAACAATACCAAAAGATGAGCAACATATGATTCTTTGAAGTTCAAAACCCTAGCTCCTAGATCAAGAAAATGCCTTGAGGAACCTTGACAATTTTGAACAACCTTCTTGTACCAACATTCTTGCTTTGTAAATAGAATTTGTTGAGGATGATAATGAGAACTCATAGCCATTAAAACCACTTCCATATATTGAGAATTAAGAGAAATATGCACTTATGACCAATGGGAACAAAGCCTTGTCCAAGCAAGCCAACTTCTCCAATCAACCCCTTGTACTTTTGAATCAAATTTGATAGCCTTAAAATGCGGCGAACCAAAATAACCTTTCCATGCCATTTCTTCCAAAACAACTTCAATGGTGAGGTTTGAAATTCTCAAGCTTTAATGACTAGGGTATGGAAATAAACTCATGAACCCATGGATCAACTTGCTAAGCCACATTGCATTTACCTTCATTATTAGTAATACAAAACAAGATTGTATTTTATTAATTAAAAGGAAAGTCAAAAATCAAAACATGCATTATCACAAAATAAAAACAAGTCAAGGTGCTTGGTGATTCCTCAAAGATTAAAGCTAAATATAGGGAGGAGAACCAAAAGCCCTAATATGATCTTGTTGTGATTGAATCAATATGGTATGATGAAGGGATCTTAGGGGCAAAAATTGGGGTACAACAGACACAAACACAAAAACAGAAAAGCTAGGATGTTTAACCTCGTGTGATTTCCTTGTTCTACTTTTTTTTGCGCTTCGTCCGATTCTATGCTAATCCATGTTCTCCTTCTTGTTTTAAGGTCTCGGTGAGATCTTTGAAGAGGACGGCGATGGAAGATTGCATGGCGGCGGGAAGACAATTAGGGTTTCAAATATTGAAACCCAAATTGCTTCTTCTCTGATCTTCAACAAAAACAAGGTTATATGGCTTCTGCGTGTTCTTCTTCATCCCCTTTTTTCTGTTCCTCGAATTTTTTCATTCTTACTCTTCTGTTAATTCTGTATTCTCCCCCTGTCTCTGTATGTTCTTGTTCGCCTTCTATATTTTCTTTGTGATTTTCAGCCCCCCTGTACTATTAATCTTCTTTTGTATTTATAGGTTGACTTAGGGTTTTACGAACTGTAATTAGCTTAGATTAGGGATTTTGATTTATTGGGATTGATTCTGTAATAGAGATTTGCTATATATTTATTTAGATTGAAATTGATTTTTGTTTAAACATTGATTCTCTTATTTTCCGAGATTGGATTTGGGTTTATTATGTATTAGAGATTCATACTGTAAATGAAGATTTCTGGACTTTATTCAAGATTTGATTTATAGATAATATTATGTGTTATTTTGTTGTGAAAAAGATTTGATTTATAAAAAAATATGTACAGTAAACGTTAATTGCAAAACGCGCGTGCATTTTGGTGATGATTTGTACAATGTGTGTTTATAATATTGGGCCTGCGTTTTAATTTCCAAACAAATCTGTACAAAATGGTTTTTTGGGTGTTGTGTTGTTTCTTTCAGCCCAGCACATTGGATAACGATTTTGGGCTTAAGCCTTCTTTTTTTGTCCTAACAATAATTGAATTCTCATTAAACAAAAAAACTCTTAATAAGTAATTATATAAAAATATTTAATATAATACCTTTTAATAATAAATAATAAAATGAATCTCTTAATAATTTGTAAAGGAAGATTTTTTAGTAAACTAATAACAGAAAAAGTTTTAATAATAATAATGTTTTTTTTCTAAAATAAAGCAGTAGTAACAAAAATGTTAGATGGGCTAGCTAAAAAAGACTCAATGGGCCTACAGGTTATTGTTCAACCTACAATATTATTTCCTTTTTATTTATTACAGCAAAAACAACTTTCCAATTCAGTTGGGCTTGTGCATTATCTCTCGTTCAGCCCAGCAAGACTGTATTTTTATTACAGCAACATGTTTTTATACTATTGGCCACATGGTTTTCAAAACAAATTTTTTCAAATAATCTTTAATAAAGGATCTTAAAACCCAATATCTAATAACCATAAATTGTTTCAAGAAAAACAGCAAATAAAAAGTTAATTGGGCTTAACTTAATGGGCTTAGTTATTGATAAGCACACCCCCCTTTTTATCAACTTAACCTAAACAAGCTTATGCAAAATAAACTGAATAATTATTATTCTTTTGAAATAATTCCCATTTTCAAATGGCATGGGCCATTAGCCAACATGCTTCACGAATGGGTTTATGAGTCTTTCTGATTTAGAAAGCCCCATTGAAATACACCCGCTAGTCTTGGATAAAGATGGGCCATCAGATATTGTTGTACCATCTTTAATTAAATATTTTTCTATTTTAAAATAAATCATCGAGGTAGGGAAAATTTGGGGTACGACAGTATGATATCCTATTTCGGGAGATGGGCCTTCGTCTGGCCTTTTCGAACTTTCAGGTGGCCATTTTCAGGCACCTTCGACTGGCTCCCTCTCAAATGCACCCGAACAGGATTTCCTTCATGCGGGCGTTCGAGATAGTGTGCGACTACTTGAAGATAGGGGCAACCATCCCTTTGTTCTTCTATTGCTTACATCTTTAGAGGAGCAAGGTTAACGGCCTGCATGGATGGGTCGATTCGAAATAGGCCAACGAGAAGTTGTGTAAGGCTTACCTGGAGTTTGTATGATTTTTTAAGGATAATTACATGCTCATGCATCCTGTCTCGGGGAGGGCCATGGTGAATGTTTTTCGGCTCACCCAGGCGTGTAACGAGGAAAGGGCTTCCACCTTGAACAAGCAAGGTAGGAGCTCTAAAACAAGTTGGTATGCAAGTTCCCTTTCTAGTGGACCAGGAAGCATTTTAACATGAAGCTTGATACTTATGTATGGAAGAAAGGTCAGCTCAGTGACGAGGATCAGACCAACTTTAACTGCTTGACGAATTTCGTCGTGAGGATCCTCATATGCAGCACACGAGCTGATGGGGGAAACTGGTCAGAGACAAGAATGGGGAGATCATTTATGAGTCGGGCCTGATAGGCGTTAAGGATCTCCTCGAAAGCGAGGACCCTGTTTTGTACTTGGGTATTTGTTTTATGTTTCGAATAATTTTATGTGCTTGATATTTATGTCTGAAACAACCGGCTGAAAATCATCAAAACAATGAAGTCGCCATCGAATGTTTTTTATCCCACAAGAAGGGAAAGGTAAACATCGATTAAACCTGAGAAGGGTGAAATCAAGGTCGAACGACCAAGAGATAAGGGTAAGGGAGTTTGTTACGTGAGGGGAAGGTATTAGCACCCCACACGCCCGTAGTACTCTATGGTATCCACTCTTGTTGTCTATCTTATGGGTGTGTTCAATCTATGCTTATTGTTTACTATACTACTGAAGGGAGAATGCATGCAAAATAAATGAGAAAATAATGTAGGGAAAATAAAAGTTGTGCTCGTTCGGGCCCTACCCCGATGCCTACGTATCCCTTTTAAGGAATCAGAGCAGCCGTAGTTCGGTTTATGTTTTTGTTGGTTTGTATCTTTTGAATGAACATCATTAATTTCGCTTCTGCCGCGACTCGACCTTCGGAGACTTACGCGTCAGCACAGAAGTGAATTAACATATTCTTTCTGGAAAAAAGTTTGGAGAAAATGTGCTTGGGCGCACAAAAATGTTGAATTGGATTGTATTTTTGACGAACGATATTAATTTCTCGTTCTTCTGCAACTCGACCTTTGGAGATTTACGCGTCAGCACAGAAGTGAGTTAATTTGTTCTTTCTGAAAAAAGTTTGAAAGGAAGGCCCGAAGGCAAAAAGAATTTTATGTTTGTTGGTGTTTTTGCTTGTAGATAATAGCTAGTTAATCTCAAGAGAGAGATTTTAGCCACGTCTCTACTTATTCATGAAATGAGTCTTTGAGACTTGGACCACGCCGAAGCTTAGAATAAGAGAACAATAAGGTCGAGAAAAGACCCGCTTATCGTCTCACATACTTAACGAAGATATGATTCTAGTCAGTAAATTTTTAGTGTTTTGAATTTTTGAAAGAGAAATAAGTTTTTGTTTTAGATGCGTATGCGAAAAGGGGAAAAGAAAGTTACAGGAAGACTAACCTATTTTTAAACCTAATTTTATCATGCATTGTATGATCTCTCGAAAGCGATAGATGCAGAGATGATGAATAGAACGAGGTTGCGACGATAATGAACGGAGAAGGTCCGTTGCCTCTTCGAAGCCACGTAAGTGATAAGAAAACTCTACAGAAGTTGCTCCACATGAGTGATAAAAAATTAATCTCCAAGCATTTCCCATTGCAAGAATTACATCGATGCTATCACTAAAATCTTGACTAAAAATGGCAATAAAAATGATTACCAAATATGAAAAATATAATAGTAAAAAGAAACTCTAATCAAAATTCTAAAAAAGAAATTCTAAAGAGTTCTAAAATATTCTACCACTTATTATTATTATTTTTTCCTTATAGAGAAAATTCTAACAACCAAACAAGAATTAATTCCTAGATCAAAAAGACTAACAAGTTTTTATGGATCTTAGAATTTTATCATAAAAAGAAATAGACAAAATTATATGTGAAAAATAACATCTTAAAGATTATGAGGACAAGGGGTGTAGTGTTGAAATCAGGGATACTGTAGTAGAAACATATGATAAGCCCAACAAGAATGGGTCCAATTAGCATTTTTTTGTTGCCAAGCTTTCATGGTAGTAAAAAAGATCGATGGGCCTGAAGAGGGTGTAACTCAGCCCACACAATACCACAACATGATCTAATTTGTTTATCATTCCATTTTTTGTTTAACTACATTGCTATTTATTTGAATAAAACAGAAAAACAAATAAAAAGGAATTGAAATTGATGTTAAACAAAACACAACATTTATGAGTTAGGTTAACCAAAAGACGTTTCAACTTCACAAGGAAGTCTGATCTCCTTCTCTTTTTCATCGCGAATGGTGCTGCATCCACCGTCTCTGTTCGACCTTCATTCAAACAACAGAAATGTGCCACCGTACTGCTCTCAGTCTCCCTTCTTTGCATCACCTCTTCCCCTTATCTAACTGTTCCGCATCTCAACAATTTTTTTTTTGAATTCCTTATCTTTAAAGACGAAATTAGATGCCGGATTGTAGCTTCAGACCTTGATTCTATCGTCCTCTACATGCTCATAAAGAGGAAGATAAAGAGAGAAGAATCGTGAATTACCAGCGGCGTACCACCGACAACTCTTCAAACCGAGAGGAACATTGAGACAACCGATAATCTTTAGGTATTTTCGCTTCTTCTTCTTCTTCTTCTTCTTATATTCCTTCTGATTTTTATTCCGGTTCAAACTCCTTTTGTGATGCCTGAGTTACGATTATCTTCTGTGTGATTATGGCATTCTCGTTGGTTTCTGATTGGTTATCGTTACGAGCAACACATTTATGATGATGATTAAAGATACAGAGAAGTGTTGATGGAGATTACAGAAGCTTCAAGAAGGTTGAAGAGAATTGAAGAGTGAAATTACAGTGATGAAGATAATTGTAGCCGATATTTTCAAAGAGAGCGTAGTGAAGTCTTTGAGGGTTAATGGACACCCAAGTGGAAAACACTCGCAAGCTGGTCGAGGAGAATTTTCGGCAATTGTCCGAGCAGCACAAAGTGTGGCTTCTCGAGAAGAAGACCTTGGAGCAGAAGGTAGTGACCTTAACTGCTAAAGCTGTGCCCGTAGAAGATGAGCCTGGGGAGGAAAAGGTTCTTAAAACTCGGGCCGAGCTGGTCGGCTGACTCCAACTTGTAATGGATGACGTCCAAGTCGCTTTTGAAGCGAGCTTTGAAAATGCAGTGAAATAGATCCAAGTCTGGAATCCCAGTGTTAAGTTCAATACTTCCGGGATGGGGGTCCATTACTATGTGGCTGCCGGAATGATTTTACTCCCTAAGTGCCTCAAGGATTTTGTTGCTAAGCTAGCGGGAGGGACGTCTCAGTTGTTTCCTATTCCCGAGGAAGTGACTCCGACCAAAGAATGATAATTCTATTTTTATTTTGCTATGGTCTGCATGCCATATGTTATAATTTGTTTTTTCTGGGATTTTACTGTTTATGTAATTTTTCGAACAATTGTGGTCCTTGTGGCCACAAAATTGTTCTGTTGGATGGGGGGCCAAGGGCCTCTCTTTTAGTAAAATTTGTACAATTGCGGCTCTAGTGACCGTTCTTTAAATTTCCGTCCATGGTGGTCACTTGTTTTAATTTTTTATTGTGTGTGCATGTTTTTCGTATGCTCGTCTGTTTGAGACATTTTTTATTGGCTAAGAGTTTTCAGCGGGGATTTGCTTGTTGGTTAGTGAGTTTGCTTGTGTGGGGGAACCACACAAACGACTTGGATAATTACTGGGCATGGGCCAAAACTCAGGTTTCATTTCAGGAACCTGAGCTCGGCAGCGTGAACTTGCCATCACGAGCTTGATAGAGTTATCCATGTCGGGCTGAGGGCCTTCTCGTCAAAAGAGTGGAGTCTCTCCCCTTCAAATAATTTTTGAGTGCCATGCTTGTACCTAGGCATGGTCGTATTGTTGGACCTAGATGAGTCTACCTCATTGATGAAGCTTGCCGACTACTCAATATTTTAACTATAATATTGTTTTAGCTTTTTAGCATTCCATGGTCGAGCAAGTTATTCCCCTTGTATATTTTCTAAGTAGTACGCCTCGGTCCCTGTTTTTGCGTAGACGTGATAAGGACCTTCCCAGTTTGCTGTGAGCTTGCTTTCGCGAGATTCTTTGCAGTTTCTCTTCAAGACAAGGCTACCGACTGTTGTACCCCAATTTTTGCCCCTAATATCCCTTCATCATACCATGTTGATTCCATCACAGCAAGATCACATTAGGATTCTTGGTTCCCCTCACTATATTTAGCTTTGTTCTTTGAGGAATCACCAAGCACCTTGACTTGTGTTCTTTTGTAATCATGAATATTTTTGTCTTGATTTCTTCTCTTAATTAATAAAATGAATTGTTGGCTTTGTCTTGCTTGTTACTCATGTAGGTAAAGGCAATAAGATTCAGCAAGTTGCTACATGGGTTAATGAGTTTATTTCCATGCCCTAGTCAATAAATCTCGAGAAGCTCAAACCTCACCACTTAATTTCTTTTGGAGTAAATGGCATGGCAAGGTTATTTTGGTTCACCACATTTCAAGATTATCAAATTTGGTTCAAAAGCACAAGGGATTGATTAAAGAAGTTATCATGTTTGGACAAGGCTTTGTTCCCATTGGTCACAAATGCATATTTCTCTCAATTGTCAAGATATGGAAGTGGTTGTGGTTGCTATGAGTTCTCATTATCATCCTCAACAACTTCTATTTACAAAGCATTTGTGTTGGTACAAGAAGTTTGTCCAAAATTGTCAAAGTTCCTCAAGGCATTTTTCTTGATCTAGGAACTTGGGTTTTGAACTTCAAAGAAGCATATCTTGCTCATCTTTTGGTATTTTAGAGTGATTCCAAAGACATACTTCTCTTCAAAGGGTTATCAACAAATCACTTCAAAAGTTCCAAGGAATTTTCATGTGGAAGAAACTTGATGAAGAAGAAAGATTACAAGTCCTCCAGATGAATTCCCAATTTTCTATATGTGACTTCAAATTATCATAACTTGGTCAATTTTTATCACCTTGAGCCCATTATTTTTCCATAATGATCTTGAGGATGTTAAATTTATTCCTTCTTTTATATGCAAAGTGAGAAAATGGATGTAAGTTGCCTTAAGGATACAAAAGATTATAAGTCATTTCATGAGTTTTTGCCAACTTCAACAATTCATAACTCTCTCAATTTTTGGATATTTTGAATGGTTCAAGTTCCAAAATGTCATTCAAGAGGTCTATTTCATGCCATCTTTTCTGGTCAAGAGAAAAACCCAAGTGGAAGGCCATGTTTGGATGCAAGACATTATAGGTCACTTTTGAAGAAAAATTTGAAATATTTCTAAGTATGGAAAGTCAACCCTTTTTCTCCAACTTCGACTCAACACAACTTTCAGCTCAAGCATCCATTTGACTCCATTCTTTATCCATTGCAAAGCTTGTAACCTCGTCTTTATAAAGCATCAAGAATCATGCCCTAAGACCCCTTGAGCTGAGAATGCCATGATTTTGAAGTTGGTAACTGTGAACTAAAGTTTCATCACAAGTCAGATTTTGAAATCTTTGTTTTGGCTTCTAATCACAAGTTTTCCATGCGTTTTTGCCTCTAAACATGTTTAGTGAACTTGCAGAATGGATTCACTACTACAAAAAAAGGAAAAGGCAACGCTTTTTTTGGCCTTTAACAGCGCTGCCTAAAGCAGCGCTGCTAAAAGAAAAGACAACGCTTTTTTTCAACGTAAAAGCGCTGCCTTATGTCCACTTTAGACAGCGCTTTTTAATTTTTTCCAGATAGGCTTCAGACATGGCTTTCCTTTGAAAGCGCTGTCTATTCCCCCACTTTAGACAGCACTTTCAGACTTTAGGCAGTGCTTTTTGTTTTTTAACTTTTTACAACACTTTTCTCCTAAAGCGCTGTCTATTGTTTACAATTTTTTTATAATAAATTATCTATTTTAATCAGAATTTTTATCATATTTGGTAGCTTCATTCCAATATTTTGATCCAGGTTTTCAGAATTATCTTTTATGCTCCATATTTGGTAGCTTCATTCCAATAAAATATACATATATAAAAATTGCACATATATATAAATTGATGATATAGACAACAACAATTACAAAATTTATGATACAAGTTAAAATTCTACAAGTTAAAATTCCTAAAATATTAAAAATTGAATTTACATCTAAACATCTTTCTATCTTCGAGAATTCTCATGAAACAACAACAACAACATAAATATCTTAGCTCTATCTTCTACACATGTACCTATAAACCTGGAAAATAAACCAAATGATCGAAATTCATAATATGATAATATATATTAATGTTGCACTTTATTAATTCGAATTTAATTTATACTCAAAACTCGAAATTTTTCATCAAAGGAAATAAGACAATATACCTTAGCTTATAAAATTCTCAACCCGATAATGAATTGACACCATTCGTCCATAAGTTCATTCAATTGATCTTTTGAGTAATCTGCACAATTGAATTCCTCAAAGTACTACATATATAATAATATAACATAGTATGTGATTTAGTTAAAACAATATGTCATTTTATGAGAAACACAAAATATGAAAATAGTATGCAATTCCTAAGTTAGAAATCCATACCGTGGATGGAATCTCTAATCGATCCAAAAGAATAGCTGGCAAGGACACTACACATGGAAAGAAAATATGAATATATATCAGGATATACCCTAAAAAATATATATAAAATGAAAATGCCAAAAATTAACATAAACATAAACTTAAATGTAAACACAAACATAAACATAAACATTTTAATATCTTACCTCTTTCACTAACATCTCTTTCTTTTCTTGGTTGGAACATGAATTACGTGCTTCTTAACAATGGGGATGGATGTATTTATCCAAATTCCCTCATTATGATCATTTCTGATATATGATTCATCCGCTATAATATTCTCATCTTGATCATTTATAATATACGACTCATTCCGTCTAATACATGACTCATTCTCATCATCAATACCACCTTGGTCTACACCGTTATCATCAACCACTTTGTTAGAAAAAAGCACTATAGACCATTTTGTACTCGCCGGGTCAGTGACATAGAACACTTGTTTAGCTTAAGAGGCTAGAATAAAAGGCTCTTCTTTGTACCCCTCTCTATGAAGATCCACTTGCAAAAATCCTGACATATTCATTCGTATGCCACAACTACTTACCCACTTGCAACTAAAGATAGGAATCTGAAATTTCTCGTAATCAAACACCCAAATATGCTCGATAACTCCAAAATATGACACATTTGCATATTTGGGGTTTAGGTCCTTCATACTAGAAATGTGCATTGCTTTAGCAAGCACGGTGACACCACTATTTTGCATAGTACTTTTATCATTTTGTTCTTTGGTATAAAATGTGTATCCATTAATTGCGTATACGCTATAGGAAAACACATGCAAACTTGGACCATATGCCAAACATCTCAACCTTTCTGTTATTGAAGCAGGATCTGAATGAAGCTTTGAAAAAATATGATCCTTAAACCACAGTATGCAACTTTGATTATGCTCCTGTACTATCCAATTTTCATTTCTATTCTGATTTAACCCTCGAAGTATATCCTTGTGCATTTCAACATATAGCTCAACCTCACTGTCATTATGCATAACATACAGATGCACTTGATCCCGTTCATCTTTTGATACTGTCACAATTTTATTTCCAATTAATCTTTTACCTGCCTTTTTTTCAAAGATATGACTTTTGGGGAGTCCAATGGATTGAACTTTGGACAAATATTCAGTACAAAACACAACTGCTTCTTCAACAATGTATCGCTCAACAATACAACCCTCTGGGCAACTTCGGTTTTTCACGTACCCTTTTAATACTTTCATATAATGTTCAGTAGGGTACATCCATCTCATATAAGCTGGGCCGCACAACTGTGTCTCTTTCACAAGATGAACAACTAGATGTGCCATTATGTCAAAAAATGAGGGAGGAAAATACATTTCAAGCTCACACAAAGTAATAACAATTTCTTTTTGCAATGTTGGTAAGATCTCAAGATCAATGACCTTACTACAAATTGACCTAAAGAAAAAACACAACTTAGTTATCGCACTTCTTACTTTATCTGGCAAAATAGAAGGTATACCTATTGGTAGAAAATGCTCCATTATAACATGGCAATCATGTGTCTTTAAACTCTTTAACTTGAGGTCTTTCATAGACACAAGTCTTCTAATATCTGAAGAGTATCCTTCTGGAACTTTAACTTCACTTAGAAACTTACACAATATCTTTTTCTCCTTTCTAGATAGAGTAAAAGCAGCAGGTGGTAGATATGTTCGGCTTCCTTTCTTCACGGGTCCTAGTTCAGTTCGTATTCCCATCTTTAACACGTCCTCCCTTGCTTTAAGGCCATCCTTAGACTTTCCTTTAATATTGAGTAACTTACCAATAACACTTTCAAATACATTTTTTTCAATATGCATAACATCGAGAAAATGTCTCACATACAGAGACTTCCAATATGGAAATTCAAAAAAAATCGATCTCACCCACCTTTGACAACTGTATGTGCAAAAGGCTTGTCAAACTGAGTACACACATCTTTCACCTTTTCAAAAATTTGGTCATTTGACAATGCAGGTGGAGCTTTACGTTGTTCAGTGTCTCCATTGAATGCTTTTATCCATGCACGGTAGTGATGTTTAGAATGTAAGAATCTACAATGACCGAGAAACACATTCTTCTGACAAAGTTCCAAACGCGTCGTATCGGTTCCATCTTCACAAACAGGACACGCACGTTGACCTTTAATGCTATACCCAGATAGATTCCCGTATGCTGGAAAATCATTAATTGTGCCAAACAACATCGCCCTCAAATTGAAACTTTGTTTCCTATATCCATCATAAACCTCCACCCCGTTCTCCCACAAAATCTTTAAATCTTCGATCAAAGGTGTCAAGTATACGTCTATGTCATTCCCTAGTTGTTTAGGCCCAAATATTAACATAGATAACATCATGTACTTACGCTTCATACATAGCCATGGAGGTAGGTTATAAATCATAAGAATCATAGGCCATGTGGTATGTGAGATAGTTTTAAGACCATGCGGGTTCATTCCATAAGTAGATAAAGCCAACTGAAGGTTTCTTGATTCTTCTCCAAAATCAGGATAATCATTATCAATTTTCGACTACTGTGGTGAATCTTCCGGATGTCGATACTTTCCATCAATAATTCTTTCATCTGCATGACAAGTTAGGTGTCTTGTATCGGTTTAACTATGAAACATTCGCCTAAATCTCGGAATTATAGGAAAATACCATAAGACTTTTGCTGGAGACAATTTTTTCTTATATCGAGACAAACCGCATTTAGGGCACTCATTTAACGAAGCATATTCGTTTCTAAACAAAACACAATCATTTGGACAAGCATGTATCTTATCATATCTCATGCCAATAGAGCACAACATTTTTTTGGCCTCATAGGTTCGATTAGGAAGAACATTATCCTCTGGAAGCATATCTCTCATAAGGGCTAATAACTCTATGAAACTTTTATCTGACCATCCATTGCCCGCCTTTAAGTTGTACAACTTTAATACCACAGACATTCTTTTGAATTTAGTGCACCCTTTATACAACGGTTTCTCTGCATCGCTTACCAATCTCTCAAACATTTTGGGACAATCCCGAAGAACTTCTTCAAGTGCATTTGAAATCCCTTCGACTCGATCAAAATCGTATATATCTGTGTCCTTGTCGTCTGAAGTATAGGCCGTACTACTTTTCTCCCCGGGTTCAACGTTGTCTTTACTTTTTTCACCGTGAAATATCCAACACGTATAACTTCTATCAATTCCATGCATTAGTAAATGCGATTTCAATCCATCTGCGTTAACCCGACCCACATAACAACAACCCAAACAAGGACACTTCATTCGACTGGGGTCTTTGGCGTGTTCAACAACAAACTTAACAAATTCCAATACCCCATTCTCGTACTCTTGTGACAATTGATCGGCAAACATCCATTTTTTATCCATTTTTTTCTACTTATTCAAGTAAATAAAAACTCTATAAACGGATTATTCTCTTTTTGTTTGAATTAAACTAATTATTTCTAGAAATTTATTTCTAGAATTAATAACATGGACTAAAAATAAATATATCTATATAAAATTCAGAAACCATTTAAAATAACAAAAAAAACACATCATATATATCATCTTTTATATTCAAAAACATAGAACCAAGAATTAAAAATGCTAAAAATGCTAAATGCTAAATTTTTTGTTGTTATATATCAAGCCCTACCAAGAATCCAAAAATTAAAATGCATACATATAACCCAGTTTAGACATCAATAGGAGATAAACACATTTTGACATCAATGGATATTAACACATTTTCAAGGATGATAACTCAGTTTGGACATCAATGGAGTTAAACACATTTTCAATAAAGAACATACCTTGAGAACTGGCTGGTGTGGGTGTAGGAAAATGGAGCGAGACAGTGGAGGACGGTACGATGGAGAACGGTGAGGATGATTTGAGACGTAGACGGGAATGGGTTTCACGAGGGAAAGGGTTTCTATTTACGTGTGATAGTGATACTGTGAATACAAATGTTCTATTTTTTTAATTCTGACTTATAAGGGTTTAGACAGCGCTTTTTAAAAGCGCTGGCTAAAGTGGACCTTAGACAGTGCTTTTGAAAAGCGCTGGCTAATAGTGACCTTTAGCAGCACTTTTTTTTATGACTTTAGACAACACTTTCTTAAAGCGCTGTCTAAAATGGCCCTTTGCCAGTGCTTATGATAAAGCGCTTTCTAAAGCAATCCTTTAGCAGCACTTTTTAAAAGCGATGTCTAAGGTCATATGTTTAACAGTACTTTTACTAATTATTTTATACGTTTTCCATGTTTTTTTATTCAATTATAGCAGCGCTTTTGTACAAAAGCGTTGTCTAAGGTGCGTTGTTAAAACTTACTTTTGGTGTAGTAATTAGCACAACAAAACACGCGTTTTGGATGAGTTTTGATCAAATTAGAAGTCACACTTTTCTTGTTTGAAACTTCACACGATTCTCCTCCAAACTTCATCACTTCACATGCTTGGACATTTCATTTGATTCCCTATAAATAGAGGGTCACCCCTCATTCATTTCCTCAAGCATGGATAACTAGAATCACCCTGCCAAACTTGTTCTATAACTCAAAATTCGGCAACTTCGAAATCTATTCTCAAACCTTTTTCAATCCAATCTTTCCATCAATTCACCTTCCTTGATCTTCCCTGAAGCTAACCATATAATTACATTTAAGAGTCGTGCCCTATATTGCTCCATAGAAGTCCAGTTTCAGAGCTCTGCAACTCAACTTCAATAGGTAGATTCCTTCATCAATTCTTCAAAACTTTGATATCATTGTGATGCTCTCATTGCCCTGGTTCTAGTCGCAACACTTTCTTTTTACTGGAAACACGTTTTGACCATGAAATTTCAAATCCCTTTTCAAAACATTCCTTCCAAGTTGCTTGAGCTATGGTTTATATAAATTTATCGCGAGGGTGTGGTTGTCTTTGTCTTGAAGAGACGAAACGAATGGCATAGGTCTCGTGCTCTAATTTTACAGATTGAGCAAACTGGTTTTGGGACTGGCTGGAGGTTGAAGATGACCGACGTGTCATCCTTCAACCAATGAAGCAGCGCCATTTGGATTTTTTTGAATTTCTAATTTACATTTGATTCAGTGCTTTATTCACTAATGACCATGATATGCACAACGCGCCAGATCCCTTGGATTTGATTACTAACACGTTTTAACTCTCATCCAATGGTCCACATATTTTTGACTTTTATTTTCTTTTCTGATTTTTATATTTAACTGTTTTAAACTTCAAAAAATCATAGAAAATTCATTTTAAGTCCAAAAAATCTGAAAAAATTATGAAAAATATTTTTGATTATTCTCTTTCTGATTTTTATTTTTTTACAATTTAATTTTGTGTTTTGGTATTTTTTATAAACTTTCATTTTATTTGAATTGTTTTAAATGTTTAAAAATGCTTTTATGCATTTTTAAATTCTGAAAAAATTATGGAATGATCCAATGATATTGTGACAAATATTGGTGACCTTATTTTATATTTGTTTCTGAATTTGTTATTTTTTATCATTTTTGGTTTATTTTACTCATTTCTTTTAATTTTAAAAAATAGTTTCTCACTTTAAAAATTACCAAAGAATTTATAAAAATCATTAGAGTCCTTTTCTGATTTTTCTATGGTCTTACTTTTTACTTCTTGATTTATTTGAACGTAGTTGTTATTTTTCTCTTTTATTTCTATTTTAAAACATTTTTTTAAAACCTTTTTTTCTATATATTAAATGTAATATTATTTTGTGACTATTTGTTGGCTGATCTTGGGTTAAATTTTTTATCATGGACTTTATTAACATCATTGGATCCATGGTGTTGAGTCTAACTCCACAAAAATGGATGAATGATTTTAATAATAGTTTGATTAAATTTAATTCAAAAGTGGTTTGAATATTCTCTCTCACCCCTCTTCATCTCATCCCTTTCTTATTGCACTAAGTGTTATTAGAGCATGATCTCTATATCATGTCTCAAAGCAAATGGTTCATAGATTGCTATTGACCGGCCTTAAAATAGGTGTGACTTCTATAAAAGTCAACTTACGATTGCTTAACATAGCGCTAAATTTTGTCCCGATTCGAATAAATGATCATTCGTGGCTCAAACTCATGTTTGCAAGCCCAAGTATGTTAATTTGATCTCTTTGATCCAATAACCTTGAGATTCATTGTGTGGAGGCTTTGGTTCTACTAATCCTCTAATGGATCTATAAAACTTTTGGTCAACGCAGATCACTTAAACATCATTGATCATTAAATGGTACTTATAAGGATTCCAAATGGATGATATAATTGACAAAAAGAAAATGCATCTTGTTGTGTGGAGGCTTTGTGTTGTACCCCAAAATTTGCTCTCTCATTTATCAGGTAATTTCTCACAAGATCTCCTTTGGTTCAAGACTGCACTAGGGTTGATTAGCTCAAGACACCTTCTTAACCACTGATGACTGAATTAGGGTTTGATATTTCACAAGGATAGTTGAAATTTTAATGCCTCATATGACTTTCATGGATCATTATTCACCATAAAGATTTCTCATGTAAAGTTTCAAGTCTTGGATCACATTTTTGCTCAGTCAATTGACCAGTTGACCTAAAAATCAGCTGTATTGGGGAAAAAGTCAAATATGGCCAATTTACAATAAAACTTCATAATTTTTTATCCATGTCAACTTTATGAACTCACATATGTCATTTGATCAAGTTTGGACCATAATTCCTCAAGAAATTTGATCAAATCATCAAAAGGGAAATATGGTCAAAATTAGGGTTTTGACTGAGAAAAGACAATTTTTGATTTTTGGCCTAGCAAATGGTTAATTAGTTTGAGGAATGATCTCAAGGTTTCAAATGTATCATTTTGACCTAATGGTATGACTCAAAACATCCCTCGAGATCAATTGATTGATAATTGATTTTCAGTCAACTGATCAAAAGTCAACTGATATAGTGAAAAGTCAAACTTTGACTTTTTGGTCAAAATCAAGTGTCAAAGATCGCAATTCATTAAAACATGTCAAAATATGAAACTTTTTCATCAAGAAATCAAAAATTCAAGATTTCATTTTGAAAAGTCAAAGTTTCCAAATTTTAAATTTTTCTAAGTGTTGGAAACATCATATTTTTTCATAACTTTGAGCCATTGTTTCATCATGATGCAAGATGATTCAAAGGAAACTTTCAACATGAAAGTTTTAGATCTCAATGAGATATAAAACATTTCTTTACAAAACTTCTCCTATAAATTAATGGATTTCAAGTTATGATTTTATGAATACATGTTCATGAAACTTGGAAACTTAGTGAAAATTTGCCCTAGTTTAGGCAGGATTTTGACCTAACTTCATGGAATTTTTTCACATAGTTCCAAGGGGAATTTTCAAAATTTATTCAAAGAGGGGTTGTAGAGCATATTTCAATCTTTCTAAAATGTCTTAGAACTCCTTGAGGTCATGTTTGAGCAAGGAGAATCGAAGGCATGAAGTTGGCATTTCATTCTTGAATTATAGGCCATTTTCATGATGAACAAGAATGCAAATCCATGCTAGGCTGCACAATCTTTTCTTTTCAGGCCTCAAACTTGTTTGGAACTCTATACTTAAATGTTTGCACAGCTGTTACAGGCTTCAACTCAAGCATTTAATGCATTGCCCATGCTTAATGCCATTTTGGGAAGAAAGTGCACATTGCCATTTTGGAAAAGTAACTTTTATGCACAAAATCAGTTCTTGAGCTTTGTAGTTGTTCCTTATACACACACTAAGTCTATAAGATCAGAAGAAGTATGTTTAAATTTCTGAACCACCCTACCTTGCCTTGAAACCATGTTTGTCCATGTTGCTTCAAAAATAAGTCAAAATCCACAAGCATGTGATTTTGTACTTCTGTCTTCTACAAGTCTCCAAACCTTTTCCTATATGTCAAGACACTCTTATGCAACTTGGGACACGATTTTACAAGCTATCAAATTCCCTCAAACTTCCAAAAACCAGAAATGACCATACAAGCACAAAAACTTGTCATTTATGATTTTTGAACCCAATCTCCAAATCCCCTCGTGTGTTTCTTGTCCAAACCATCCACAAAGTTTTTAATACACATATAGGAGCTATCCCAACCCCTATTTACAAACTGTAATACTATTTGCACCATCCTCCATTTTGAAAAATAGGGCATTGCACATTGACTTCTTCAGCTTGATTCAAGAACTCTCAACACAAATTAAGCTTTGCAATAGCTTCCTGGAGGTTCAAGGAAGCTAACCCAATCATCAAAACACTTTGAAAGCAGCTCTAAATCAAAACATGATCTCCAGCTGCAAGGTGAGTTTTCTGACTTTTCATCACATTATTTAGGCATTGTTAGGCTTGCATTTTCAAAGACAAAATATAGATATCATTGTCCTGAAACTGTACATATATATAGATTTCATTTATATGGCCTTAGTAGAGAGAATTTTGGACCTGAAATTTCTAGAAAATTTAGGTTAAATTTAGTACTGTTCAAAGTTCATGCTTGTCTTAGATTCATAATTTTAATGCTTTACATTTCTGAAATCGTGATGGAATTTGCCACAAGTTTCATGTTCACATTTTTCAATTTGGTTGAGAGATGAATGAGATGTGGGAGTTCAGGCAGGCGTGAGGTTGAAGATGAAGTTGTCTTCAGGAAGTGTCTTGAAATTAATACAATGGGTTGGTATTAATCAACAGATGTATCACCATCCCAATGGTTAAAGCGCGCGCCTTTCACCTAACGGACCAGGGTTCGAGCCCCAACGTCCGTTTTGTTATTTTTCATATTTTATGTTTCCTTTTTTTTGGTTTGTAGCCAGCGCTGGGCCTCCCCGCTTTGGGCCATCCATTTTTGCTTTCTTTAACCCCCTATTTACTTTTGCAGGCTAGCCTAATTTCTTTTTATTATTTCATTTTATTTATTTTCTTCTTCTTATTTTTATTTCTGTCTCTTTTATTATTATTATTATTATTATTATTATTATTATTATTATTATTATTAATTTTTTTTTTTATTATTAAAAAATAAAAAAATGTTTTTATTTATTTATTTATTATTTACACTTATTTATTTATTTTCTTTATAAAACAAAAACTAAAAGAACAAAAACATTTTCCTAATAAATTAATTTTTTTCTTAATAATTAATATTTAAGTTTAGGTTTAACTATTATATTATTTTCTTGTAATTAAAATTGATTTAGAACTTAGGTTTATTTTAATTAATTAATTTTTCTATTACTTCTATTATTTAAAACCTTTTCATAAATAAAACCCTAAAAAATCTTTTTTAGTTATTTTCTTTTCTTATTTTAGTTTAAGTTAATTTTGTTTATTTATCCTTAATCATTTTTTATTTAGGTCAAGATTAAACCCCTTTCATAAAAAAACAAACAAAAATCATTTCTTTTTCATTTGCATTTGTACATTGTTATTTATTCAATTCTTGTATATTATTCAATATGGTTGTAATAATTATTTAGATTTAATTTTCTTGTAATTTTCCCATTTGTAATTTTGTACACCCCTCCCCTATTGATGTAATAGTTTATTATTTTTATTTTCCATAATTTAATGCTTTATATAAATGCTAATAATTAGGGTTTGTATGAAAAGATAAAAATCAATGCTTAGAAAACCCTAATTCAAAGACAAAACAATGTATGTAAATCAAATACACTTGCACACTTACACCCTTAGGTTAAATCCACTTTGTTGCCTTATAAAATGGCCATATTATGCATGTGGGGTGTCTTAGCAAAAAACAAAATACAAGATCGTAGTCACTCGATGACGCTATCAAAGATGCCTTTCAAAAATGATCTTAGTCCCTTGAAGAAAATGCTAAGATATCTTACAATGTTGTTAATCATGGCTATACGATGACCCTTGCCCGTCCCTTTTATATCCAAAGATAGGGTTACTTACCAATCCATGGTAAGATAACAATGTCAAAGGAAAGAGGAAATAAACATGAAAGACTTTTGAGTAGGTAGAATGTTCTTAGTTGCTTGCTCAATTTCAAACTAAAACATCCTTGCTATTTTCAAAACAAACACAAACACTTTCAAAACATCTTACAAACTTGAAAATTTTTCAAAAGACAAGCACTTTGTACGCGTTCTTATAGAAGAGAGAGCCATTACAAAGAAGACACCTTTTCAAAATCACTTTCAAAAACACATTCTACAAACACATCTTTGAATTGTCTTTGAAACAACACTTTGTACACGTTCTTATAGAAACGAGAGCTATTACAAAGACATTTTCAGAAATACTTTCAAAACCACACAAAGCACATTTTCAAACAAAAGCAAGTGATCTAGAAAGCAACTAAGATCCCGTAGATAACTACAGATGGAAAGGGTGCTAATACCTTCCCTTTTCATAATCTACCCCCCGAACTCAAGAAAACACCTCAAAGGTCTTTCCTGTTCTTTTCAGCCTTTCCTTTTGGATAAAAGAAAAGTCGGTGGCGACTCTTGCTAACTGCAACACTTGTGATCAAACATAAAACAACCAAGTCAGTTCTCCCACCGCGTTACAGAACTGGCGACTCTGCTGGGGATTATTTTAAAAGCGGGGTTACCTTAGGGCTAGATCACATCTATTTGCTTTCCTAGTTTGACTTGCATGCTTTACACTATGGTTCCTTGTTTGGGCTTACTTTGATCCTACACCCGGATTCGGGGCACCTTTTTAGGTAAGTAACAATAAACTGTGAGGGAACTGTGCGGGGTATACCGACACGGTTGAAATAATATCTACGTTGATGCCATACGGGGCCGCTGCGTGGTATCATAAAGCGTCAACTGACCTTAGCACCTTAATTGACCAACTTGGCTTTTAGGACATAGTGAGATAGCCGTCTTTGGTGTAAACCCAAAGTCGGTTGATACTCGATGCTACACTCATTGAGGTTTGACCCTTGAGTTTTGTTTGGTGGCAAGTCAATTGTCTATCAGAACGAGATTTGGGGGAAAGATCGGTGATTTTGAGATTCCTTAGAACCCGGTTACTATATTTAGGACAGGTTAAACAACCCAACTTCAAGAGGATATCACCTTAAAATCCATGCAAGCCTTAAACCTAAGGTCTCTGTGTGATTTGCTTGTGCTTGTTATATCTGCTATATCTGAGCATAATTATAACATCATAACATAGCATGTCATACTAACCATTTCAAGGATTCTTAGGGTTTATTTTTGTCGTGTTTTGTAGGACATGGCCCTCGCCTGCAGATTCACTATCCAAGTCAGTCTGGTAAAAGTACCTCCTCAGCTTAAGGATTTGGTATCAAGGGTTCCCGAAAGCTCTCCATTCGCTGAAAGACATGGTCGACTTCTCAGCTTGGTCACCTCAAACCCTGATGAAGAGATGTTAAAAGTTCTCTTTCAATTCTTTGACCCTCTACATCACTGCTTCACTTTTCCGGATTACCAGTTAGTGCCTACTATGGAGGAGTTTTCTCTGTTATTAGGGGTGCCTATCCTTAACGAGATACCTTTCAATGGTATGTAAAGAGACCCTAAATATGAATATATTGCTAAATCTCTGTCCTTACAACGGTCTGACGTAGTAGCAAATTGGGAAACCGGAAGAGGTGTCAAAGTTTTTTTGGCTAAGTTCTTGTTTTAGAAAGGTCATCATTTTTGGGATACCTTGGAATTACAATCTTTTGAAGAGGTGTTAGCCCTTCTCACCTATGGGTTGGTACTGTTTCCTAATTCGGACCAGCTTATAGACGTGAATGCGGTTAAAGTTTTCCTGTCATACAATCGGGTACCTACTCTACTTAGAGATATCCTACATTAGTTGCATACTCGCACTATAAAGAGGAGAGGAACCCTTCTGTGTTGCACACCTATTTTGGATAGGTGGTTTATTTCACACCTACCCTGATCCGTCTTGAAGAATGAATAGGGTTTGAGATGGTCTCATAGGCTGATGACTCTTACACATTCAAGCATTCATTGGTGTCCCCGATTCTCGGAGAATGCTACCATCATTGATCGATGCAGAGAATTCCCTAATGTCCCTCCCTTAGGCATTAGGGGAGGAGTCACTTACAATCCTTGTTTGACACTGCGACAGTTTGGATATGCAAGAAGGGATGGTCCTCACAATACACTTATCCAAGGAATCATTTTCGACTACGAGAATGATGCTCAGGATTACCGCAAAAGGTTCATGCGAGCTTGGGGCATGGTACAAAGAGTTGATAGAAAGACACTGGGGCACAATAATTCCATCCCTCTTGAGCCTTATCTCAAATGGGTGCGAGCCCGTGCTCAAAGTCTTATGATGCCTTACCCCTCCATTCTTCTAGTTATCATAGAGCCTATTATAGAAGGAGATGTCCCATACACTATCCTTCATCCTAACATTCCCATCTCTCTCGAAGACTTGCAAAGGGATTTGATACAGCTTAAGGAAGAGCGATACACTTTCGAAGCCCAATTCTACGCCAATGAGAAGAAGGTTCTAGAAATCACCTATCAGCTTTATGAAGAGCGGAATATGAACGCCTACATCGCACCAAAGAGGATGCGTTCAACTTTTTTGTCTTAAAGTTTTGTATTTCATTTCTTTGTAAGCCCAAAGAGGCATGATGTACTCAAATTTTGATTTATAAATATGACGTGTGTTCCTTTTTGTCTAAAGAAAATCTAAATCTCTAATTTCCTTGAAATCATTTGTATATGCATCCTCATGCATCTTATCATGACAGTTTTCTCCCATACAGGCCTCCTTATCTTCCTACTGTTTCTTTCAGTAGAGATAGCCCTAAAGCAAACCATCAAGGACATCCAGGCTCAAAACGCTCGGCTTCAAGAGATGTTCTTGAATCTGTCCAAGGGACAAGAATAGGTGAAAACTTTCCTCACCTGGGGCATGATCATGGGAAATCCCGAGGACAACAAGGATAACCAGCTGGAGCGGCTACAAACCGAGATAGCCATAATGAAGGTCCAAATTATGGGACAACTGGTAGGCCATGGCTCTTATCCAAAATCTGGCTCAAGGACAAGAAGAGTTGAAAGTTCTTGTAAACCAACTTCGTCAAGACGGTGGAAAACGTATGGGGAAAACATCCAGAATTGGAAATCAAGTCACTGCTCGGCCCCCCATGAGACAAGAAGTTGGGAGACCATTCCAAATTGCTACCTTGTCTCGAGTCCAACAATAACCTCGCCAACAACAACAAAGGAATCAGCGTAAGAAGGTCGTACCTAAGAGACAATTTACCAGGATTGGCATGTCACTAGCTCAGGTGCTACAACACTTGTTGAAGGAAGAGCTAATTACATTAAAGGCTCCTCTTGGGAATCCTAACACTGCTGCTCCTAGTTACCGTTCCAAAGAGAGGTGTGCATACCACTCTGACGATCCCGGGCACGACACGAACAATTGTTTGGCTCTGAAGAACAGGATTCAAGCCCTAATTGACAAAGGAGTGTTGGAGTTTCCACAAGACGATCAATTGGAACTCTTCTATCACCCCTCAAGGGCATCCACATCAAGCGACGATCGGGGCAAGGAAATTTTTTGTTCATTTGGATTTTCAAGTTGTAATCTCTTTGTTATTTAAACAATTATCTATTAATGTCAAACTTCGTTTCATTAAATGCATTGCATATGTTTGTCTTGAATTCATCCATTCGTTTTCACTATATTTAAATTATGATTTCCACTTTGTTTATGACATTTAACTCTTGCTAAAAGTTATAAGCCTTTAGAGGGAGGATGGCAAAAAAATGTCATAATCTCAGACAGTATGCTTTCGAACAGACCTTACTGACGATGTACATGCGTTCCTTCAAATCCCAAACACTGGAGTCATAAGGAGGATAATCCCTAGTAAACCTCTTCGAGCCAAAGAAGTAGAAGTTTTCCTTTTTTACACAAATTGAAACCTTTAATCAAAACCTGGGGCAGGGTAGTCTCTCAGTTAATTCAAATACGTGTTCACTTTGTATACAATGAGTAATATCAAAAACATTCCTCTGGAATCAAAAGGCGATGATGGTTCCCTATCACATAGGCAGTCATTATCTCTCAAAAAAAGGAAAAGCCTACTAAGTCAGAAACTACAAAGGTGACTTAAGAAAAACTGGGGCATCCCGCTGACTGTAATCTCAAAACAAGAACAATCAGGCAAAAATTAGGGATAATAAAAAAAGGGTCACTACAAATCCTCAACAACATGAAAAATATTGCAAAAAATGACTTCCTTTCGATAAACTAAACTTGTATGAACCATCACCAAAACGTCATTCCAGACTCAATTGGAGTTCAAACAGACAATTAACTGAGTTTAGGGCTGAAGAACATCACGAAGAATGGGTGGGTACAAGTACACTTTGAGCCTTAATCCTTTGTTTCTTAAACTGTGAACCAAGCCACGTTACAACCCTTCAAAAGTCCTAATTAAAGCATGGGTTAGTTCAAAAACATACTATTACAAAAAGGTATCCTGACTCCTGTAAGGCATTACTCTAAATCCTGAGTTAAATTTTTCTTACGAAATCTCTTTACTTGCTAAAACGCATTTTCAAAACTTCAGGATAAACATAAACTTTGCATTATTTGAATATCAATGTTTGCATATGGCTATTTGTTTGAAAACATAGAAATTCACACAGCAAATATTCGATGAATGAAATCTCTCTTAGTGAACAAAATCACTTCAAGTGGGATGACACTTCCAATGACAAATCTCCTATCAACAAAGGTGCATGACATGTCACTATCCGGCACACCTGGGGAAGTCCAGTCAAGATTCCAAGAAATCTCTCAAGAAATGCTGAATTACCAGGAACAAATCTCTGTATGCATCACTCAAGGGGCAATGTCATGTTGATTAGGGGGTTTGAACAATATCTACTACGAAGACTTCCGGTACCACCAATTGTTTGTCCGTACCAACAGTATCAGATGGTGTCAGTATCAGATGGTGTCAGTATCATGTCTTCGGATCCTCCCATGACGGATTTTAGAAAATTCCGAGATTTGATCAAAGATCTTGGGTACCACCAATTTTTTCGTCTGTGCCAGTAGCATCAGAGGGTGTCAGTATCAGGTCTTCGATTTCTTCCCCAACAGTCTTAGAAAATATCTCTAGGAAGTTCAGAGCTACCAAAAATGTGATCAAAATCTAAAGTGTCAAGGTGCACCAGATTAACTCTGAGGGCCAACAGGCTCCCAGATAAAGGGTCATGTGCGACCAAGCAAACATTTTCTGGCATTACTACAACACTTACTTCTAGGGGTAGTGATAAATCTTCCCAAGACCCTTCTCATAGGATGACTCCCAACCAGAGCTTAAATCTCTGAAAACTTCTCACCAGCTGAGTCGACCTCAAGAACCCTCGAGCATTTCCCCCAGCTTGAGTTTGCCTCTCCAACTACTACAAATCGGAGGACCACAACTCCTCTTCCCCAGTAGACTACTATACAATCCCCAGCAAGTTACTATGAAGCCTGGACCCGACCAAATATCAATTCAACTCCGTCCATCAAGAGATAACTCCCAGTAGAGTAACGGACAACCGAGACTTCTGAACTCTTTTCCCCAAGCAAGAATCAACACTCTCCACAAAGTTTTTAATATTCCCCAGCGGATTTCTCTTCAAAACAACAAAAATAGGAATTCCTCAATAGAAACATTCCAAGAAAAGTCTGAAGACACACCTACTCTTCAACAGCAGTCCGAGATTTAGTGACTCCCCATCATTTGTCAAGGATTTATTTTCCAAGACAAAGATGCATTCATCAACATTTCGCATTTCATATTTACATACATGACAAGTGCATACGACACAATCTCATTTATTTTGAGAACATCATCACACAAGGCATTTCATGTTACGCGTATAATTAATCTTGTACCTTTTCCAGGAAAGATGGTTATCATCAACAATTCCAACAGTTCAGGATTAAATATATGAAGCTATACATGTCATATCTGCAGACAACTAATGGAAAATCAGTTCCCGAAACCAAACGGGTCAACTAATGTATGTGATCAAATGAGATAGCCCTACTATCCAGGCTATCTTTTCGAAGTAACCCTACTACCCAGGTTCCTTCTCATAGCCCTACTATCCAGGCTTTCATTTCGAAGTAACCCTACTACCTAGGTTCCTTCTCATAGCCCTACTATCCAGGCTTTCATTTCGAAGTAACCCTACTATCTAGGTTCCTTCTCATAACCCTACTATTTAGGCTTTCATTTCAAAGTAACCCTACTATCCAGGTTCCTTCCCATAGCCCTACTATCCAGGCTTTCATTTCGAAGTAACCCTACTATCCAGGTTCCTTCCTATAGTCCTATTATCCAGGCTTTAATCTCGAAGTAACCCTACTATCCAGGTTCCTTCCTATAGCCCTATTATCCATGCTTTCATTTTGAAGTAACCCTACTACCCAGGTTCCTTCTCATAGCCCTACTATCCAGGATTTCATTTCGAAGTAGCCCTACTACCCAAGTTCCTTCTCATATCCCTACTATCCAGGCTTTCATTTCGAAGTAACCCTACTACCCAAGTTCCTTCTCATAGCCCTACTATCCAGGATTTCATTTTGAAGTAACCCTAGTACCCAAGTTGCTTATCATATCCCTACTATCCATGCTTTCATTTTGAAGTAACCCTACTATCCAGGTTCCTTCCCATAGCCCTACTATCCAGGCTTTCATTTCAAAGTAACCCTACCACCCAGGTTCCTTCTCAGACAACTTCAGATGCAGTTTTAAACGGACTCATCAAGAAGCAGTCCTACACAGGCCCATCATAAATTAAAGAAAATTCAATACCTCTACTGGTTCAGTTTAAATCTCTCAACGGTTTATCCTGATTCTTTCTGGTAGACATTTCTTTGGGTTCAGATAAATCACTCTAAGATTTATTCTGATTCTTTTCCAGTTGAAGTCAAGCTTAGACCTAGTCTAATTTTCTATAAGCAGTCACCTTTGGATGGAATCTACAAGCCCATCTCTAGAAAATCTCCATCATTCCTCCAAATGGAATCTATAAGCCCATTCACAATTCATCATCGAGTGCAAATTTTTAGGCACTCTAGTGTTTAATCATCTTCCACCTTCAAGTCACGAATGGAGGATCCGTCAATCTAACTATTCAAGTTTAAGAATATTGAACAGGGGCAGATGTTGTACCCCAAAATTTGCCCTCTCATTTGGTTCAAGATTGCACTAGGGTTGATTAGCTCAAGACACCTCTTTAACCACTGATGACTGAATTAGGGTTTGAGATTGCACAAGGATAGTTGAACTTTTAATGCCTCATATGACTTTCATGGATCATTATAGACCCTCAAGATTTCTCATGTCAAGTTTCAAGTCTTGGATCACATTTTTGCTCAGTCAATTGATTAGTTGACCTAAAAATCAACTATATTAGGGAAAAAGTCAATTGTGGCCAATTTACAATCAAACTTCATAATTTTTTATCCATACCAACTTTATAAACTCACATATGTCACTTGATCAAGTTTGTACCATAATTCCTCAATAAATTTGATCAAATCATCAAAAGGGCAATATGGTCAAAATTAGGGTTTTGATGAGAAAAGGCAATTTCTGATTTTTGGCCTAACAAATGGTTAATTGGTTTGAGGCATGATCTCAAGGTTTCAAATGCATAATTTTGACCTAATGGTATGACTCAAAACATCCCTCAAGATCAATTGATTGATAGTTAATTTTCAGTCAACTGATCAAAAGTCAACTGATCAAAAGTCAATTGATACAGTGAAAAGTCAAACTTTGACTTTTTGGTCAAAATCAAGTGTCAAAGATCAAAATTCATCAAAACATGTAAAAATATGAAACTTGTTCATCAAGAAATCAAAAAGTCAAGATTTCATTTTGAAAATTCAAAGTTTCCAAACTTGGAAATTTTTCGAAGTGTTGGAAACTTCATATTTTTCACAACTTTGAGCCATTTTTTCACCATGATGCAAGATGATTCAAAGGAAACTTTCAACATGAAAGTTGTAGATATCAATGAGATCTAAAACATTTCTTTACATAACTTCTCCTAGAAATGCATGGATTTCAAGTTATGATTTTGTGAATACATGTTCATGAAACTTGGAAACTTAGTGAAATATTTCCCTAGTTTAGGCAGGATTTTGACCTAAGTTCATGGCATTTTTTAACATAGTTCCAAGGGGAGTTTTCAAAAGTTATTCAAAGAGGGGTTATAGAGCATATTAAAAGCTTTCTAAAATTTCCAAGAAATCCTTGAGATCATGTTTGAGCAAGGAGAATCGAAGGCATGAAGATGGCATTTCATTCTTGAATTCACTACGCCAAAAGTAAGTTTTAACAGCGCATCTTAGACAGCGCTTTTGTACAATAGCGCTGCTATAAGTGAATTATAAAAACACAGAAAACGTATAAAATAATTAGTAAAAGCGTTTCTAAACATATGACCTTAGACAACGCTTTTAAAAAGCGCTGCTAAAGGATTGCTTTAGAAAGCGCTTTATCATAAGCGCTGGCAAAGGGCTACTTTAGACAGCACTTTAAGAAAGAGCTGTCTAAAGTCATAAAAAAATAATTAAAAAATAGAAATGCGCTGTTAAAGGTCACTATTAGCCAGCACTTTTCAAAAGCGCTGTCTAAGGTCCACTTTGGCAGTGCTTTTAGAAAGCGCTGTCTAAACCCTTATAAGTCAGAATTAAAAAATAGAACATTTGTATTCACAATATCACTATCACACGCAAACAGAAACCATTTCCCTCGTGAAAACCATTTCCTTCTCGGTCTCAAATCGTTTTCCATCGTTCACCGTCGTACCGTCATCCACCGTCTCGCTCCGTTTTCCTCCACCCACACCGACCGGTTCTCAAGGTATGTTCTTTATTGAAAATGTGTTTAACTCCATTGAAAATGTGTCCTTTAGTTTTTTTTAGCATTTAGCATTTTTAGCATTTTTTGGATATATAACAGCATTTGGTAGGGGCTTGATATACAACAGCATTTAGCATTTTTAGCATTTGGTAGGGCTTGATATACAACAACATTTAGCATTTTTAGCATTTGGTAGGGCTTGATATATAATAGCAACATTTTTAGCACTTAGCATTTTTAGCATTTTTTGGATTCTTGGTTCTATGTTTTGGAATATAAAACATGATATATGATGGTGAAACATAATATAAAACATGATATCTTGGTTCTATTTTTTGGATTCTTGGTTTTTGGTTCTGACTCGCTTTTATATTGGGTTTATGCTTATGTTTATTACAGGTTATTAGATGGCTACTAATGGCGATCACCCACATGATGATTCTGTGCATGATGGAGATAAGGCCGTTAGTAAAACTAAAATGGAATATAGAAGAGGAATAACAATAATGAAGAGAATAATATGGGATAGAGACCAATGCATAAAGTATAAAGTGCATTGGAGCCAAGAAGGCCAATTCATTGAGCCTAACGATTCAATGTTGACAAGTTATCTCGGTTCCGTGGTAAGAAGAGAAATTCCAATCACATGTGAAGATTGGAGAGCAAGATTGTTGGACGATGCTAAAGATAAAATATGGAGTGAGATACAGGTTCCATATGTGATGTTAATTGTTTTTAATGACGATTATGTCTCTAAATTACTTATACTAACGCACTTTGTTTATGATTTTCGTAGAGGTCATTCATCATTGAGGATACAAGGAGAGATTATATTCTTAAATTGGCTGAGAAACTACATAGAGGCTTTAGAGCTTTCTTGTCAAACAAGTTTCTAAGGGATGCAGATAAAATTTTGTTGATGCAGAGCTTCCAAGGAAATATGCTGATTTGATTACAGCTGAAGAATGGGAAACTTTTAAATCAAAAAGAAGTGCCAAAAAATTTGAGAGCTTAAGTGTCGTAAATCGACAACGAGCTTCAAGTCCAACATATCCATGCAGAAAAGGCCGTATGGGATATGCCCGATTACAACAATCTATTGTAAGTATCTATAAATTTCAAAGTATCTTTAATATATACACACTTATATTTAATCATGTTTTTTGGCTTAATGTGTAGCTAACAAAAGAGAATAGTTCTGAAATATCTCTTCTGGAACACATTTTGTGGAAGGAAGCACGTGTGTGTAAGGATGGAGTTGTTAAAGAAAAAGTTCAACAAATTTTCGAGAGATGTGTAAGTATAACATTATTTATTTAATTACATCATACTTTTATTTATTTAATTACATCATTCTTTTATTAACATATCATTCTTTAATTATAATATTTATATGAATTTCAGGAAAGTCTTTCCCAGTCTATACCTCTAGATAAAGATACTGATTGCAGGAGAATACTCTTACGAGCATTAGATATTCGAGAGTATTCTGGTCGGGTGAGGGGTAAGGGATTTGGGATCACTCCCACATTCTTGAAAAAAAACAAAGACGAAATCTCCAAGCAATAAAGAACTACAATAGAAGTTAGAAAAGTTACAACAAGAAGTCTATGAGCTGAGAAAGGAAGAGGAAATCGATAAAGCTACAGGATTTAAAGATACTAGTGACAAAGCTAGTATCAATAGTAACTTTGGACAAAATATTCCCGATGTAATTGTATACCATCTTTATAAATTATAAAACCATGTTTATTAACTATATAACCATGTTTATTAATTATATAACCATATTTATTAAATTATAGGGCATTTCCCGGTGTCAACTCTATTTGTCTACACCGACTTATCGGATGGTTGGCAAGGGAAAAGTGTATAATATCTCGGGAGAAATGCTTCACCATAGACCCCTCCCAGAGGGATTTTTGAAAGTATCGGTCGACGTCATTTTAGAGGGGGGTGCGTTGTTACCACTACCTGACGATGTGGCGGATGCAACATTGGTGGCGGATGCAATAGGATCGTTTGTTGCATGGCCATCAAGCCTCGTTTGCATAGATAATGATGTATGCTTAAAATCGTTTACTATTCAAATTTTTATGGCAATTATACTTACATTTTGTTTACATGGTAATGTTAGACTCCCACTAAATCCATTCCAAAAAATAAAGGGATTAGGAGAGATACCGAGTCAATTGCATCATTTGAGGTAACACAATTATATGACATTATGCTATGAGAAATGCTAATTTTTGATTTTATTCTTTCCCTAACTAATTATATGATAACTAGATTCATGCTAAAGAGACTGCACAACTCAGTAGGGGTAAGGCGCCTGAAACTAGCAACATTTCGACACAAAAAAATAATGTTGCTAAGAAGACTGTGGCACACAAAAAAACTACTGCTCAGTTCAGGTCGTGCCTTCAGACATATTTAGGAATTACAGATATTCCGGGTGGTGGTACCCGGCTTATATCTATGAGTGCAGATATATTTGTTTTTGAATATTTTGAAGCAATTGGTAGAGAGGACATGGAGAAAGTTTTTAGGCATTTGGAATTAGGCCTCGGTGTTATCGGTATATACATCAGGTATACTCCAATCAACTTTGTTTAATTAAATGAACAATTTAATCCCTCATTTCAATGAATATAGTATAATGTTAATCATGTTTTAATTTAAGGTTTATGTATGACAACATTGTGCGCCCCCGTGGATTAGAAGCAAGATTTGGCTTCTTAGCTCCCAACACTATCAATTCCGAGTTGATTGTAACGAGACCAGATGATGTCATATCATATGTACTAGGTTTATTCGTGGCCAGTAAAGATACCGAGAAGTTGTTCTTTTTGCCATATAATACTGGCAACGGGTTAGAATTTCATCCTAGCTTAATCTATTATAGTTTTCCGTTTTTGTCCATTGTTTAATCTTTGTTTAATCTTACAGTGGACACTGGCTATTGGTTGCGATTAATCCTATGAGAGAAACTGTGTATTATCTGGACTCGTTATACAATGATTGGTTAACATATCCATATTTGAAACAGATGATTGACACGTAAGTGTTTCTCTCCCAAAGAGATATTCAAGTTTATGTTTATGTTTATGATTATGTTTATGGTTAACATATCTGGATTTGTGTTTATGTTTATGATTCTATAATGTTCTACTTGCTTTTCGCTCCCAACGAGATATTCAAGTACCAAAAGGTAGAGCTAACAACGTTACATGGATCAGAGTGGAGGTATATTTTCACAAAGAGATATTCAGTTTTGCTTACTTTAGTGATGATACTTGATAAAACAATTTAAGGGGTATATCATGATATATATTCGTATTTTCTTTCCATGTGTAGTGTCCTCGCCAGTGTAATGGTATAGATTGTGGCTATTTTATGTTGAGGTTTATGAAAGAAACCATTCTTTTGGATCGATTAGAGATTCCATCCACGGTATGGATTTCTAACTTATAAATTACATACTATTTTTATAATTTGTGTTTCTCATAAAATGACATTGTTTTAACTAAATCACATACTATGTTATATTATTATATATGTAGTACTTTGAGGAATTCAATTGTGCACATTACTCAAAAGATCAATTGGATGAACTTATGGAGGAATAGTTTCAATTTATTATCGGGTTGAGAATTTTATAAGCTAAGGTATATTGTCTTATTTCCTTTGATGAGAACTTTTGAGTTTTGAGTATAAATTAAATTTGAATAAAGTGCAATGTTAATATTATCATGTTATGAATTTCGATCATTTGATTTTTTTTCCAGGTATATAGGTACATATGTGTAGAAGATAGAGCTAAGATATTCATGTTGTTGTTGTTTCATGAGAATTATCGAAGATAGAAAGATGTATAGATGTAAATTCAATTTTGAATATTTTAGGCATTTTACCTAGTAGAATTTTAACTTGTATCACAAATTTTGTAAATATTGTTGTCTATATCTTGTAGAATTTTAACTTGTATCATAACTTGTAAAAATATGTATAAATGTTGTTTTTGTTGTTGTCTTTATTGGAATGAAGCTACCAAATATGGAGCATAAAAGATGATTCTGAAAACCTGGATCAAAATATTAGAATGAAGCTACCAAATATTGGAATGACGCTACCAAATATGATAAAAATTCTGATTAAAATAGATAATTTAAAAAAAATTGTAAACAATAGACATCACTTTAGCAAAAAAGCGCTGTAAAAACTTTAAAAAAAAGCGCTGCCTAAAGTCTGAAAGCGCTGTCTAAAGTGGAGGAATAGACAGCGCTTTCAAAGGAAGGCGCTGTCTAAAGCCTACCTGGAAAAAATTACTAAGCGCTGTCTAAAGTGGACATAAGGCAACACTTTTACGTTGAAAAAAAGCGCTGTCTTTTCTTTTAGCAGCGCTGCTTTAGGAAGCGCTTTAAAGCGCTGTTAAAGGCCAAAAAAAGCGCTTTCTTTTCCTTTTTATAGTAGTGATTATAGGTTATTTTCATGATGAACAAGAATGAAAATCTATGCTAGGCTGCATAATCTTTGCTTTGCAGACCTCAAACTTGTTTGGCACTCCATAATTAAATGTTTTCACAGCTGTTAGCGGCTTCAACTCAAGCATTCAGTGCATTGCCCATGCTTAATGCCATTTTGGGAAGAAAGTGCACATTGCCATTTTGGAGAAGTAGCTTTTATGCACAAAATTAGTTTTTAAGCTTTGTAGTTGTTCCTTCTGCACACACTAAGTCTATAAGATCAGAAGAAGTATGTTTAAAGTTTTGAACCACCCTACCTTGCCTTGAAACCATATTTGTCCATGTTGCTTCAAAAACAAGTCAAAATCCACAAGCATGTGATTTTGTACTTCTGTCTTCTACAAGTATCCAAACATTTTCCTATATGTCAAGACACTATTATATAGTTTGGGACACGATTTTACAAGCTATCAAATTCCCTCAAATTCCCCAAAACCAGAAATGGCCATACAAGCACAAAAACTTGTCATTTCTGATTTTTGAACCCAATATCTAAATCTCCTCGTGCGTTTCTTGGCCAAACCATCCACAAACTTCTAATACACATATAAGAGCTATCCCAACCCCTGTTTTCAAACTGTAATACCATTTGCACCATCCTCAATTTTCAAAAACAGGGCATTGCACATTGACTTCTTCAGCTTGATTCAAGAACTCTCAGCACAAAGTAAGCTTTGCAATAGCTTCCTGGAGGTTCAAGGAAGCTAACCCAATCATCAAAACACTTTGAAAGCAGCTCTAACTCAAAACACGATCTCCACCTGCAAGGTGAGTTTTCTGACTTTTCATCTCATTATTTAGGGATTGTTAGGCTTGCATTTTCAAAGACAAAATGTAGATATCATTGTTCTGAAACTGTACATATCTATAGATTTCATTTATATGGCCTGAGTAGAGAGTATTTTGGACCTGAAATTTCTAGAAAATTTAGGTTAAATTTGGTACTGTTCAAAGTTCATGCTTGTCTTAGATTCATGATTTTAATGCTTTACATTTCTGGAATCGTGATGGAATTTGCCACAAGTTTCACGTTCACATTTTTCAATTTGGTTGAGATATGAATGAGATGCAGGAGTTCAGGCAGGCGTGAGGTTGAAGATGAAGTTGTCTTCAGGAAGTGTCTTAAAATATAATACAATGGTTTGGTATTAATCAACGGATGTATCACCACCCCAGTGGTTAAAGCGCGCGCCTTTCACCTAACGGACCTGGGTTCGAGCCCCAGCGTCCGTTTTGTTATTTTTCATATTTTCTGTTTCCTTTTTTTGTTTGTAGCCAGCGCTGGGCCTCCCCCCTTTGGACCTTTCATTTTTGCTTTCTCTAACCCCATGTTTACTTTTGCAGGCTAGCCTAATTTCTTTTTATTATTTCATTTTATTTATTTTCTTCTTATTATTTTTAGTTCAGTCTCTTTTATTATTTTTATTATTATTATTATTATTATTATTATTATTATTATTATTATTATTATTTTTATTAAAAAATACAAAAATGTTTATTTATTTATTTATTATTTACACTTATTTATTTATTTTCTTTATAAAACAAAAACTAAAATTACAAAAACATTTTCCTAATAAATTAATTTCTTTCTTAATAATTAATATTTAAGTTTAGGTTTAACTATTATATTATTTTCTTGTAATTAAAATTAATTTAGAACTTAGGTCTATTTTAATTAATTAATTTTTCTATTACTTCTATTATTTAAAACCTTTTCATAAATAAAACCCTAAAAAAACTTTTTTAGTTATTTTCTTTTCTTATTTTAGTTTAAGTTAATTTTGTTTATTTTTCCTTAATTATTTTTTAGTTAGGTCAAGATTAAACCGCTTTCATAAAAAAAAAATCATTTCTTTTTCATTTGCATTTGTACATTGTTATTTATTCAATTCTTATATATTATTCAATATAGTTGTAATAATTATTTAGATTTAATTTTCTTACAGTTTTCCCATTTGTAAATTTGTACACCCCTCCCCTATTGATGTAATAGTTTAGTATTTTTATTTTCCGGAATTTAATGCTTTATATAAATGCTAGTAATTAGGGTTTGTATGGAAAGATAAAATTCAATGCTTAGAAAACCCTAATTCAAAGACAAAACAATGCATGTAAATCAAATACACTTGCACACTTACACCCTTAGGGTAAATCCACTTTGTTTCCTTATAAAATAGCCATATTATGCATGTGGGGTGTCTTAGCAAAAAACAAAATACAAGATCGTAGTCCCTCGATGACGCTATCAACGTTGCCTTTCAAAAATGATCTTAGTCCCTTGAAGAAAATGTTAAGATATCTTACAATATTGCTAATCATGGCTATAGGATGACCCTTGCCCGTCCCTTTTACATCCAAAGATAGGGTTACTTACCAATCCATGGTAAGATAACAATGTCAAAGGAAAGAGGAAATAAACATGAAAGACTTTTGAGTAGGTAGAATGTTCCTAGTTACTTGCTCAATTTCAAACTAAAACATCCTTGCTATTTTCAAAACAAACACCAACACTTTCAAAACATCTTACAAACTTGAAACATTTTTAAAAGACAAACACTTTGTACGCGTTCTTATAGAAACGAGAGACATTACAAAGAAGACACCTTTTCAAAATCACTTTCAAAAACACATTCTACAAACACATCTTTGAACTATCTTCGAAACAACACTTTGTACACGTTCTTATAGAAATGAGAACTATTACAAAGACATTTTCAAAAATACTTTCAAAACCACACAAAGCACATTTTCAAACAAAAGCAAGTGATCTAGCAAGCAACTAAGAGCCTGTAGATAACTAAGGATGAAAAGGGTGCTAATACCTTCCCTTTTCATAATCTACCCCCCGAACTCAAGAAAATATCTCAAAGGTCTTCCCTGCTCTTTTCAGCCTTTCCTTTTGGATAAAAGAAAAGCCGGTGGCGACTCTTGCTAACCGCAACACTTGCGATCAAATGCAAAACAACCAAGTCAATTCTCCCACCGCGTTACACTTTGGTTCTACCAATCCTCTAATGAGTTCCAAATGCAAGTTTCAAGATGATTATCCAACTAACCACTAATCACTAATAATTGACTTTATCCTGTATATTTATTATATACCCATTTTATTTTAATGCACTATTTACTTGTAGCATTTATATTTCATGCCACTTTCATCTTTGCTCATTTGAGCATTTACTTTCTTGTCATTTTTATTTTGCTCACTTGAGCTTTTCTTTTCTTTTCTTAAGATACTTAATAATCAATTTGAACCATAAAATCCTTAATGATACTTGGACTATTTGGTTACTATCCTTGGCATTATGGAGCATTGGACTTCTTGGACTTAGGATTAGAAACCTTGGCCTATAATTAGAGACCTTGTGACCTTATCTGATTATTTTGTCTGGAGCTCTTAAGGTTTGCCTCAAGACATTGGGTTGTTTGTTTGTTTTGTGTGCAAGTTATTGTGATTACACTCTTTGTTTGTAATCTGGAATTCACCCGTATACAGCCGTTACTCTGTCCAATTTTTGTGAAGACTTAATACACTTGAAGTTTAGTTCTCTCAAGAGGTCTAGTATCTTTGCTTACTTGGTTTCAATCCAAGGAATGGGAATTCTATCTTGACTCATAATGTCAAGTGTTGGCTTCTTGTTGGTTAGATGGTTCCTATCCCTAGCTTTTACCTTATGCTTTAGGATAGTCTCTTCTTCTTCTCCCATCTTCTTTAATTTCAAAATTATTCTTCCTCCTTTTGAAAACTCCTCTTGTTTTGAAACTTGAAGCACTTTCATAATAAACTTGGACTTAGGTGCATGCCTTTTAAAAAACAATTTCATGAATAAACTTAAATCAAATTAATAATATTTTGACATTATTTTTTTGTGAGAAGACTAAAAGTCAACCAATCTCATTTCAAATCATTTTTTCCACTTTGGCTTTCTTATTTTAAAACCTTTCTCAAAATATTAGACTCTTATCAATCCTTGTAGTGATGCAAACAACTATACTTCTACAATATGTAGTGAAGAGAGATATTTTCCACTTGGGTATTGAGTGAGGCATTGTTGATTTTAAAATCCAAGCCATATGCTCCACTTTGAGATGATGTAAATTCTCCTTTCTCATGATTGTGGGTAGTAGGTATGTTTTCCACACGAACAATGACGGTGATGTTTTATCTCATAAAAATTAACCAACACACTTACATTTTTAAAATTTTTAAAGAGGAACTACGTGTACCCCGATCCCCTATTGCACGAAAAGGTGGTATGTAGGCACTAAAGGTTCGCAACCGTGGAGGGTGCAAAAACCATAAAAATATATTTCTTTTCTCACCTCCACCATCCATTTTTTTACACAACATTTCATAGCCAAAAATATACAGATTTTACAAAGAGGTTCTTGCGGAGTACCGTAGATGTTTGGGGTGCTAATACATCCCCTTTACATAACCAACCCCCTTACCTTGAATCTTTCCCCCTCTTTTTGGGTTATTCTCTCTTTTCCCATTCATTTGAAAACAATAAAGCGCGGTGGTGATTTTATTTTGATTTGTACAAGTCTAGTCAATCCCATGGCTTAGTCTTAAACATTTCTACTGGTATAGAAAAATGGCGACTTCACCGGGGAAGATTGACCTCTTGCTGGTCCATCCCTAAGTGGGTTGAGCCTATCTTTATTTATATCTGTATATGTGATGTTGTTGTTTATGTGTTATATGTTGTATATATGTTTATCTAGATTTTCCTGGTTTTCAGGGTGCTTGGTGATTACTTATAAGTCCTATACCCGGACTTGGGAAAACTTTAAGATAGGATGGGTGGTATAGTCATGTTAACTTTGAGGGAGTAATCCCAAAAAAGGAGGCATGAGATCCCCCACTCAGTGGAGGCCCCTTTGATTGTAGCGTCATTTACCGAGTAATCAGGAAGACGTACTGCTTTCGACCTAGGAGCCCGCTGAAGCTGAAGACCGTAGAATACCTAACCCATCTTGACCTTTTAGGTGTAGTGCGGAAGCTATGACGGAGTAATATGGAAATAGTTGCCACGTGATACTACGCTCAGACGAGTTTTTCTTGAGAATGTTACTAATTACCAAGTTAATCGGGAAGTTGGTAATATCCGAAGGAAGGATGTAGAATCTGGGAACCACTAGAACCTTGTTTGGCAGGTGATAACTTTTAGACCATACCTTATGGGTAGTACCTTCGGCCTCATGCTCGTGACGTTAAACCTATGAACCCTATATGTGTGATCTTGTGTGTGATTGCTGCATCATGCATATATGCACTCATAAGCATCTTTTGAAGAGATCTTATTTCAAGGGATTTAAAAGTTGACCATTTGTGAATATCTCAGGTACTTTTTAACCATGGACTCTGGGAAAATAAAGACCGAGAAGTACAGTTTCAAGGATCCCAAGATAGATGAGTTAATCAGTCTAATTCCTGAGATTGAGTGTTCTGCAGATTTTCAGAAGAAGTATGGATCCATCATTCCTCTCATGAAGCTGAAGATGAAAGAGGGTATTCTCTCGACCTTGGTCCAGTTCTATGATCCGATGTATCATTGCTTTATTTTTACCGACTATCAGTTGATGCCTACACTAGAGGAGTATTCTTATATATTGGATTTACCTGTTACCGATCGTGTTCCTTTTACTGGCTTGGAGGATGAGCCAAAATCACACGAGATTGCTGATTTGATCCATCTTGGGAAGTCTGAGGTTGAAGCCCATATGACTACTAAAGGAGGGGTTAGAGGATTACCAGCTCAGTTCTTATTGGAGAAAGCTTGCTACTTTGCCAGGATGAAAAGTATAGTCGCTTTTGAGGCCATCTTTTCTCTACTTGCTTACGGGTTATTCTAATTTCCTATTATGGACAAGTTTATTGAAATTAATGCTATCAGGATCTTCATGATTGGAAACCCAGTTCTTACCTTGTTGGGTGATGCTTATTACTCTACTCATCTTCGGAATTATTACCATGGGGGGATGATTATCTGTTGCACGTCTCTGTGGTACCGGTGATTTATCTCTCATATGCCTCAGTCTGATGCTTTTTGGGATGTCAAGAAGGAACCCCGTTAGGCTCCTAAGGTCATGGCACTTACTCACTCGGATATTGATTGGTATCATTGAGCTTATCAGGATATAGATATTATTGACAACTGTAGTAGTTTCCCCAATGTACCTCTTCTTGGTACAAAGGGAGGAATTAAATATAACCCTGTTCTTGCACGACGACAGCTCGGTCATCCGATGAGGGATAAACCAAATAATATTCATTTGAGTAGTTTCTTTCTGAAGGAGGGAGAAGACCATAGGGAAGCTAGGGAGCAGACTGCGAAGGCCTGGAGTCACATTCATAAGAAGAGTAGGAAGGATTTAGGACCTAGGGGTGATGTTTCTTTGGAGCCATATCTTCAGTGGGTCCAAACGAGAGCTATTTAGTTGAAGATGTCATATTCCCAGGAAACACTTATGCCTGATTTATTTGTGAAGAGCACTCCTCCCTTATTGGATGATCTAGAAGAGCTACAACCTGCTTTAGTCAGGATGCAACAGGAAAAAGATGCTTGGAAGAACAAGTGCCAAACTTTAGAGATTTCTTATAGAGCATATTTGAAGGAGAAAGACGACTTGATTGGGATTTTTGAGAGACGGCCTGTAGAGACCATGGAGAGGAAAGGGGATTTATTTTCTCCTAAGCCTCAGTCAGATGCCATTTGCTCACTCCATGATTCAGGTGATTGGAAGGAGGTTGCCACCAGATATATGGAAGAAAGTCAGAGGTTGAAGGCTCAAATTGCCAGGCTCACAGGGAAGCGCCAGCGTATAGAGTGATCTCCATCAGCTTTACTTCTCATGGTTTTAGATTTTATTTTCATCTTATACTTGGGATCATTGAAACTTGCAATCCATTTTGGAGTTGTTATAATAAAAGTTTTCAGTATTTCAAATGCGTTATTACTTTGATATTTGCAATATGTCCATAAATTTTAAATCCCTTGAAATATTAAATAATAAAATAAAATCATGTGCATTGCATATCATGCATCATATCTCTTGAATTTTTTATGCATATCCAGGTGTCTTACCAAGCTTCTTTACTCCATTCAGCAAGTTGACACATCACTACAACACTCGGGCTAATTTCAGAAAGAAGATGGACAACTTAGAACAAGACAATCGCGAGCTATACGAGGAGGTTTTTGCTTTGAAGGCCGGCATGGCCAATCATACTGCTCTGATGGAATCTCCGGTGGCTAATCAGAATCATCCACCGAGTGTTCAACCTCAACCAACAAGGGTTACTACTGAAGCTCCAGTTGTTCTCATATCTGCCACTCCAACTATTATTCAGAATCGAATGCCTCAAGGTTATCCATGGGGAATGCCAGATAATTTTGAACCTGATGGTTTCAATCTTGGTCCTCAACATACTCCAATTGTACAAACTATTGTTACTCCGGAACCTCCTATTGTGCATGCTGCTCCAGTTGCACCTCCTTCGGCGAATATGGTTCTGTTTGTTAACGATGATGTGTGTCTTCATTTCCCTCCACCAAGTGAAGACTTGGGTCTTTATGACAGAATGGATGATTTTCAAGAACAGTTTGACAAGATGTAGAGAGAGATGAAGGCCCTCATGGGAAAAGATTTATTCGGGCAGAATGTGAATGAATTATGCTTGGTCCAGAATGTTAAGATACCTGCTAAGTTTACGGTCTCGTAGTTTGAGAAGTACAAGGGAGACACTTGCCCTCGTGCTCATCTGGTGATATATGTAAGGAGAATGTATACCAATACTGATGATCAACATCTGCTGATTCACTTTTTCAAGATAGTTTGACCGGTGTTGCGCTGAAGTGGTATATGAGTTTGGACAACATCAACATCCACACTTTCAATGAATTCAGAGAAGCGTTCATCAAACAATACAAGTACAACATAAACATGGCGCCTGACCGTGATTAACTCAGGGCCATGGTTCAGAAAGACAGGGAATCGTTCAAAGAATATGCACAGAGATGGCGTGAGGTAGCCGCCCAAGTGATTCCTCCCATGGAATAGAAGGAGATGACTAATATTTTCTTGAAAACTCTGGGTGCTTTCTACTACGAGAGGATGGTAGCAAGTGCGCCAAGTGACTTTACTAAAATGGTAGGAATGGGTATCCGCTTAGAAGAGGCTGTAAGAGAGGACCGTTTAACGAGAAGTGAAGGATCTGGAGGTGTGAAGAAGCCATCTTATGGGTTTACCAAGAAAAAGGAAGGGGATGAGAATGATTTTATGCAAGAGAGGAAGGTTAATACTCCTAGAAGGAATTATCAGCGTCATCAGCAAGTCGCCTCAGTTACTCTAGTTGTGGGTGCAGCTCCAACTACCGTTGCTTATCAGAGACCGTCCCAGTAGGGGAATCAAGGGTATAATCAGAGAAGGGAGAGTTATGAACCTATTCCTATGAGTTATACAAAGTTACTACCGTCATTGATTCAGAAGAAGTTGGTTCAGACCCGACCACCTCCCACTATACCATCACCATTTCCTTGGTATTACAAGGCAGACCAAACATGTGCTTTTCATCATGGAGCACCATGGCATAATGTTGAGAATTGTTATCCTTTGAAGACTGAAGTGCAGAAATTGGTGAAGTCTGGTATTCTATCTTTCAAGGATGTGGGCCCTAATGTGAAAGACAATCCTCTACCCAAGCATGGAGGAGTAAATGATGTGAATATGGTGGTCGGTAGTCCAGGCGACTTCCAGATTTTTTATATTAATCTAGTTAGACGAGATTTGGTGAAAATGCATGCAGACCTCTGTGAATTTAGCTACTATACGCATAACCATTCCGGTTGTGCTATTTGCAGTACAGACATACAGGGTTGTGATAAGATAAAGGCTGATTTATAGGAGATGATGGATGAGGGCCTCATCCACATAATCAGGCCTAGGGAAGAGTATGAAGAGGAGGTGAATATGGTTTATGGATGTCCTGGAAAATTCAGAATTTTTTATGTAGAGTATATGAATGAGGACCTTGTGCAATTGCATGCTACTTTCTGCCACATGACTGGTCAGGAAGAACATCAGTATGGATCTTGTCGAATTTGTTGTCGAGACTCCCGAGGATGTTCAATTGTTAAGAAAGGTGTTCAGTTATTGTTGGACAATGGAACTATCAAGGTTACAGGTCAAAGGGATGATTACCATGAAGTTGATTTGATTGAGGTTTGCTTGACTGAAGAAGATTCAGATGAAGATTATGCCTCTATAGATGAGTATTTCTCCCCAGATGAGGATTTGTTTTCCATAAATGACTCAATAATGACTGATTATGTTGAAGAAGGGGTAAACATCATTGTACCTTTTTTTGGGGTGCCCTCCCATCTTGAAGTTGAATATTATAGCAAGCCAGTTGTTACCCCATTGGTGATTAGATTGCCGGGTCCTATCCCCTACAAGTCAGATAAGGATTTGCCCTACAAATACAACGCTATAATGCTAGAGGATGGAGTGGAAGTTCCCATCCAGCCAATGTCTGATGTTGGAAATATTGCCGAAAATAGCAGGGTGACCCGCAGCGGCCGTGTGTTTGCACCAGTTGTTCGAGGAGATGTTAGTGCTGGAAAGAAAATTGTTGAGAATGTTGAACCCAAGAAGGCTACGGGTGAGATTAGTGGGGCTACGTTAGAGAAAGAAGTGGATAATATTTTGAAGATAATCAAGATGAGAGACTACAGAATTGTAGATCAGCTACTGCAGACTCCTTCAAAAATATCTATCTTGGCTTTATTGATGAACTCATCTGCTCACAGAGAATCCTTGATGAGGGTATTGGACTAAACTTTTATGGAGAGTGATATGCCAATAGACCAATTCAATAGCGTAATAGGGAACATTACATCATGTAATAACTTGAGTTTCTGCGATGATGAATTTCCAGATGAAGGAAGGAATCACAACTGGCCCTTCACATCTCTATGAATTGCAAGAATGATTCACTATCCAATATGCAGATTGATAATGGATCTACTTTAAACGTTATACCGAGGAGCACTCTTATGAAGTTGAAATATCAAGGAACACCTATGCGCCCGAGTGGCATCATTGTGAAAGCATTTGATGGATCAAGGAAATCTGTTATTGGTGAAGTGGACTTGCTTATTCATATAGGACCACATTTGTTTCAGATGACTTTCCAGGTCATGGGAATTGTTCCTGTAACAGCCCAAGCCTTCAGCGTTCCCGACACTATTACCACACGATCTTATCTACCCCCTCACTAGTAGAGTTTTTGCTTTTCCTGGGAATTGAACCATGTACCCTAGGGTTCAAGTACATGCTCAATACATTCCCACTACCAATTGAGCTACGTAGCTCAATTGGTAGTGGGAATGCATTGAGAATGTACTTGAACCCCAGGGTACAGGGTTCGATTCCCACGAAAGGAAAAAACTCTACTAGTGAGGGGGGTAGAGAAGATCATAAGGTAATAGTGTCGGAACGCTGAAGGCTCGGGCTGTTATAGTTCCCGCTTATAGTTGTTTGTTGGGACGGCCGTGGATTTATGAGGCAGGGGCTGTCACTTCAACTTTACACTAGAAACTTAAATTTGTATGTGAAGTGAAAGTAGTAATCATAAATGGGGAATAAGCATTATTGATATCTCATTTGTCCTCTTTCAGCATTGTGGAGGCGGATGAAGCTGTTGTTGGAACCCAGTTACAATCCTTATCCATTGACAACATAAGAGGAAATGAGAATTCCATGGTTTCGCTTAAGGATGCATAACAAGTTGTGCGAAATGTTCATAGCAAGGTATGGGGAAAAATTGTGGATCTACCTGTAAACAAGAATAGAGCTGGCTTGGGGTTCTCTTTGAAGAATGACAAAGGTAAGAGCATGAAGCTGAAGTCTGCTGTAAGCAAGTATCAAGACATTTTCCATAGCGGGGGTTATCTTCATCCAACAGTTTCCGGGATTAATGCCATTGTGGAATATGAAGCAGAGCAAGAAATGCCGAATTATGTGACACACAGAGTTAGGGTTCAGAACTGGATCACCATTGATGTTCCCTCTTGCATACATGTTTCAAAGTAATTTGTTTTGTTAATCTTTTTGAAAAGCTTTCACTCTGCCCAAGGTGGAAGTATTAATGTTGTAGGGCTTATCTGTTTGCTGTGACTTTTAAAATCAATAATAAAAATTGTCTTTGTTTCCCAAATTGTGTCTTTATTTTCTGTTTTTCCTTGGAAAATGGTAATCAGAAAAAACCCTTCAAAATAAATAATAACTGAAATTCAATATGCATGATCACTTGTTATATGTGTCAGTTTCTAAACGTAATCATAAATCATATGTGCAGATTAATTAAAAAACCCGTTGAATACAATGACCCTGCACCCTCTCCCAACTTTGAATGTCCTGTGTATGGGGCCGAAGAAGAAGATTATGATGAGATTCCAGAAGAGGTCTCACGGTTGCTTGAGCACAAGGAAAATACCATTCAGCCATATAAAGAGCCTTTGGAAGTGATCAATTTGGGTTCAGAAGAAGATCCGAAAGAACTCAAGATTGGAGCATTGCTGCATCCTGATATGAAAAGCAGGTTGATTGAGCTGTTGAAAGAGTATGTGGATATTTTTGCTTGGTCTTACCAAGATATGCCTGGTCTAGATACAGATATTGTGGAGCACCGTTTACCATTGAAACCAGAGTGTTCGCCAATGAAACAGAAGTTGAGAAGAACTCACCCAGATATGGCAGTAAAGATCAAAGAGGGGGTTCTAGAGAAGATTAATGCTGGTTTTCCTGTGACGTCGGTGTATCCTCAATGGATTTCCAATATTATCCCAGTACCGAAAAAAGATGGAAAAGTCCACATGTGCGTAGATTACAGAGATCTAAAGAAAGCTAGTCCAAAAGATGATTTTAAATTGCCACACATTGATATGTTAGTGGATAGCACAACAAAATTCATATTTTTCTCGTTCATGGACAGATTTTCCGGTTATAATGAAATAAGAATGGATTTGGAGGACATGGAAAAAACAACGTTTTCACACCCTGGGGAACATTCTGTTACAGAGTGATGCCCTTCGGGTTGAAGAACGCTGGTGCAACGTACCAGAGGGCTATGACAACCCTATTCCATGATCTGATGCGCAAGGAAATCGAGGTATATGTTGATGATATGATTTCTAAATCCCAGACTGAAGAAGGGCATGTAGAAGATTTGTTGAAGTTGTTTAAGCGTTTGAGGAAGTATCGTCTCCGCTTGAATCCAAATAAATGCACCTTCGGTGTTCGATCAGGAAAATTGTTAGGTTTCATTGTTATCCATAAAGGAATTGAAGTTGACCCTGATAAAGTCAACTCAATTCAAGAGATTCCAGTGCCAAGAACTGAAAAGCAAGTCAGAGGGTTCCTCTGGCGTTTGAATTATATTTCCAGATTCATTTTCCACATGACTGCAACATATGAACCGATCTTTAAGTTGTTAAAGAAAGATCAAGGATGTGTGTGGATGGATGACTGCCAAAGATAATTTTAAATTATTAAAGAATATATGCTTGAACCTTCTATCTTGCTCCCTCCTGTCGAAGGAAGACCGTTGATTATGTATTTGACAGTATTAGATAATTCCATGGGTTGTATTCTGGGACAACAGGATGAAACAGGGAAGAAAGAGTTTTCCATTTATTATCTTAGTAAAAAGTTTACTGATTGTGAGTCACGGTATTCCATGCTGGAAAAGACATGTTGTGCTCTAAACTGGTTGGCAAAGCGTTTACAGCAGTATATGTTGAATCACACTACTTGGTTGATCTCCAAAATGGATCCAATCAAGTACATTTTTGAAAAGCCTGCTCATACTGGGAGAATTGCCTGCTGGCAGATGTTGTTATCTGAAAATGACATTGAATACCGCACTCAAAAAGCTATTAAAAGCAGCGCGTTGGCATATTATCTTGCTCACCAACCGGTTGAGGATTATCAGTTTGTGGAGTATGATTTCCCTGATGAGGATGTGATGTTCCTGAAAGTAAAAGATTGTGATGAACCATTGCCTGAGGAAGGTCCTGATCCTGAATCTCGTTGGATTTTGATATTTGATGGAGCTGTGAATGCTTATGGTAAAGGAATTGGTGTTGTAATTGTCACTCCACATGGTTCGCACATTCCTTTTACTGCAAGGTTGAAATTTGATTGTACTAATAATATGGCAAAATATAAGGCTTGCATCATGGGTCTCGAGGAAGCTATTGATCTCAGAATTAAGATTCTTGATGTGTATGGCGATTTGGCTTTAGTAACAAACCAGATTAAAGGAGAATGGGATACTTGTCACCCCGAATTGATCCCTTACAAATATTATGCTAGAAGGTTGTTACCCTTCTTTAATAAAGTTGAATTACATCATATTCCAAGAGATGAAAATCAAATGGTGGATGCTCTAGCAACTCTGGCTTCTATGTATCAAGTAAATACTTGGAATGATATACCTCAAATTATGGTTCGACGACTAGATAGGCCCGCTCATGTGTTTACAAAAGAAGAGGTAGCAGATGAGAAGCCTTGGTATTATGATATCAAGCATTTTCTCCAGACTCGGGAATACCCGATTGGTGCATCGAATAAAGATAGAAAGACATTGAGAAGATTGGCAGGCAGTTTCTTCCTCAGTGAAAATGTGTTGTATAAGAGAAATTATGACATGGTCTTGCTCAGATGCGTGGATAGAAACGAAGCAGACATGCTGATGCCTGAGATTCATGAAGGTTCATTTGGTACTCATGCCAATGGACATTCGATGGCTAAAAATATGCTAATGGCAGGTTACTATTGGCTGATAATAGAATCTGATTGTTATAAGTTTTCAAAGAAGTGTATAAATGCCAGATTTATGCAGATAAGGTCCACGTGCCTCCGACACTTCTCAATGCGATTTCCTCCCCGTGGCCTTTCTCCATGTGGGGTATTGACATGATTGGGATGATAGAACCCAAAGCTTAGAATGGACACCGTTTAGTCTTGGTAGCAATTGATTACTTCACCAAGTGGGTGGAGGTTGCTTCATATGTTAATGTCACTAAGCAGGTGGTTGTGTGCTTCATCAAGAATAATCTTATATGTCGGTATGGTGTGCCGAGCAGAATTATCACCGAAAATGGCTCGAATCTGAACAATAAAATGATGACGGAACTGTGCGAAGATGAATGGGGTTGTTAAAGCTGCTAATAAGAATATCAAGAAGATCATCTAGAAGATGGTTGTTACTTATAAGGATTGGCATGAAATTCCCCCTTTTGCTTTGCATGGATACCGAACATATGTCTGCACCTCAATAGGAGCAACCCCATTTTCCCTTGTGTATGGAATGGAAGTTGTACTCCCAGTCGAGGTTGAGATCCCCTCTTTGCGTGTGATAATGGAAACCAAGTTGACAGAGGCTGAATGGTTCCAAAACCGGTTTGACCAATTGAATATGATCGGAGAGAAGAGGATGACAGCTTTGTGTCATGGACAATTATATCAGAAAAGAATGAAGAAAGATTTCGATAAAAAGGTCAAACCTCGTGAATTCAGAGAAGGCGACCTCGTGCTCAGGAAGGTCATGTCTTTTAATACTTGTTCCAGGGGAAAGTGGACTCCCAATTTTGAAGGACCATATGTTGTCAAGAAAGCCTTCTCTGGAGGTGCATTAATTCTTGAAACTATGGATGGTGAGGAGTTCCCACATCCCATGAATGTTGATGCAGTCAAGAAATAATCCTCCTAAAGAAATAAAAGAACAGCTCGCTAAGTTGAAAACCCGAAAGGGCGGCTTAGGCAAAAAAGAGCGTCTCGGTAGGCCGAAAACCCGAAATGGCAATCTAGGCAAAAGTTAGAGACATAAACAGAATAAATTTCCCGCTATGTTGAAAACCCGCAAGGGAAGCTTAGGCAAAAGTTAGGGACTTTCTTGGCAAGTAACTGCATCTTGCAAGATTTGATCATTGAAGTAACAATCTTATCGAATCCTCATCATACTTCAACGGAAGCTGCTGCTCAGGATTTCAAAAAAAATTGTTAGAGGGGATAGTGGTCATTGTCTCTCAATGTATCTTTTCCATTATATATTACCATTTTCCGAACTTTTTAATCATCTATGGAGTCTCGCCATTCGCAGACTACCATTTTATTAATAAAGTTTGAGTTGTTACCCAATTCTTTGTGTTTCTTATTTTATTTAGCTTTCAAAGACTCCATTTATTATTGATAATAACTTTCAAAGAAAAAAGATTAAATAACAAAATCAATTTTTCAAAAAGATTTTACAATTTCCTTTTACTTTAGAATTTGTGATGCGGAAAAAAAAAACAGCAACAAAAATGGTGATCCCGGGAATGGAAAAACTCTAGTTGTTTTAAGAAGTTTTTGTTCCCTTCGGGAAGGTTTACTCAGGATGATTCGCCATATTGGGTTCGTGACTCCGGTATCCTTAGTCAAGTTTGGATTCATTTCTCCTCTTTTCTGAGTTTTCATGATGTGAAGTTTCAATCCGAGATTTCTCCAGTGAAGTTTTCGTTCGGTCTAATGGAAGTTCTTTTTCCAGAGAAGTTGGTACCATAATCACTCTTGAAGAACGCAGATCCCTGATTTCTCTAGTGAAGAACGTATTATGGTTTTCCCTTTGAGGATGTGGTGTTAACCTCCCCAATGAAATAGGCCTGAATTCCCCAGTGAATGTTTTGATGATTTGGTGTCGATCTGCTTTACTTGAGAATGGTTTTGCAATCCCCAGTAGAAGTGTTACTTTTGAAAACATTTGTTTCCCCGGTGAAGCCTGAAGAAGGATGTTATATCACTGTATCTATACTATTATATCACTTTGTTTTGTTTACTTCTAGATTATGTTTCTCCCTAGTAAAGCTAAAGCAAGCAGTAGGTTTTGTTTCCTCAGTTGGCATTTACTTTTTTTTGGAATGATCATCTTGGATGTGATTTAGCTGAGTGTTATTTGTGCCCGAGGTGGTTTTTCCTGGTTACTCCCAGTGTTGTATATCTGTTTTGTCAACATACGCACGATAACACTTATACATTCATACATACATCATGCATAGATAAAATTGGCAAATCATTGTTCATTAACATTTGTTAATATTTATGTTGACATATCACCCTGTTTTGCAGAGTTACGTTGTCCTCTCTTCAATAGAGTGTTAGCCTTAAGCAGAAAGCGTATATTCTTTCAATTTCCCCACTGAGTTATCCCTCGTGGAAGATTTTTGCTTTAGCCTTCCTGTACAGCTCCTTGTTTGGATGGATTTGGTTTTCCCTCTTGAGTTTATTTCCAAATGGATGTATTTTGGTTGACTGTTTCATTCCAATTTATTTCTGATTTGAATCTTTGTTTCACAAAAATATCATTTACTTTAGATTTCTGAAAGCTTCGAGTTTTGGTTTATGCATTTATTTTGCACAAGAAGACTTTATCTCCTCAGCAGAAATATCGTGGCATTTCCCCAGGAAGTCATATTTCATTCCCTAGGAAGCCATATTTCTCTCCCCAGAAAGTCATTTCTTTTTACAACCCTCCATGATAACAAGTAGCCGATCTCTTTATTTAAGAAACTTTTACTTCCTTGTAAAAGTCGACGTAACTTGTTTTTGCTATCTCCTCTATGAGCGGATAGTTTGCAGTCCGTCATCAGTTTACGCCAGTGGATGGAAAGACTTTAAAATTCACAGAGACAGCTCGTTGTGAAATCTTTGCAAGTGGAAGTCTCTTTATTTGAGATATTTTTCCCTTTCCAAGCAAAGTGCCTCGGTTAAAGAAGAAGTTAAGACCCGTTCTAGGAGAAATGCTAGAATTTTAGGGAAACTTGTTATCTTTTTTCTAACTTCTGTGAACATTGGTAGTTCATCTTCAGTGAACGACGATACTATGAAATATTTTCTCTCTACCTTCAGTGAAAGTTGGAAGGTCACCTTTAGTGAAAGTTGGTGATTGTTATCTTTTTGCTACCATCAGTGAACGTTGGTAGTTCATCGTCAGTGAACGGTAGTGCTATGATATATTTTCTCTCTACCTTCAGTGGAAGTTGGTATATCACCATCAGTGAAAGTTGGTGATTGTCATCTTTTTTCTACCTTCAATGAATGTTGGTAGTTCATCGTCAGTGAATGGCGGTGCTATGATATATTTTCTTCCTGCCTTCAGTAAAATTCGGTACGTCATCGACAGTGAACATCGATAATTGTTATCTTTATGCTACCTTCAGTGAATGTTGGTAGTTCATCATCAGTGAATGGCGGTGCTATGACATATTTTCTCTCTACCTTCAGTGAAAATTGGTAGGTCATCGGAAGTGAACATCGATGATTGTTATCTTTTTGCTACCTTCAGTGAACGTTGGTAGTTCATCGTCAGTGAATGGCGGTGCTATGATATACTTTCTCTTCCTACCTTTAGTGAAAGTTGGTAGGTCATCGACAGTGAACTTCGATTATTGTTATCTTTTTTATACCTTCAGTATCGTCAGTGAAGGGCGGTGCTATGATATATTTTCTCTCTACCCTCAGTGAAAGTTGGTAGGTCATCGACAATGAACGTCGATGATTGTTATCTTTTTGCTACCTTCAGTGAAAGTTGGTAGGTCATCGGCAGTGAACGTCGATGATTGTTATCTTTTTGCTACCTTTAGTGAACGTTGTTAGTTCATCGTCAGTGAACGACAGTGCTATGATATATTTTCTCTCTACCTTCAGTGAAAGTTGGTAGGTCATCGACAGTGAACGTCAATGATTGTTATCTTTTTGCTACCTTCAGTGAATGTTGGTAGTTCATCGTCAGTGAACGGATTTGTTATGATATATTTTCTCTTCCTACCTTCAGTGAAAGTTGGTACATCATCGGCAGTGAACATCGATGATTCTTTCTCTCTTCCTTCAGTAAATGTTGGTAGCTTCACCTTCAGTGGAAGTTGGTGTATCCTTTGACCATTTTACCATCCTCTCTGATTCAGGTCTTTTTGATCCACCAGTGATTTATTTTTTTGGTTGGGTTACTCTCTTGTTTCTTTATTTTTTGTTACATATGCATTCATGCTCAGAAGCATTGCATGGCATCTTAGGGCCAAAAATAAGGTTTGTTTTATATTTAAGTATCTTCGATCGCGTCGACACGAAGATTTTTAACCTTCGTATCTCCGGATAGAAGAAACTTAAATAAGGGCAGCTGTTGTACCCCAATTGTTTCCCCTAAGATCCCTTCATCATACCATGTTGATTCCATCACAACAAGATCACATTAGGATTCTTGGTTCCCCTCCCTATATTTAGATTTTCTCTTTGAGGAATCACCAAGCACCTTTACTTGTGTTCTTTTGTGATCATGAATATTTTTGTCTTGATTTCTTCTCTTAATTAATAAAATGCAATGTTGGTTTGTCTTGCTTGTTACTCATGTAGGTAAAGGCAATAAGATTCAGCAAGTTGCTCCATGAGTTCATGAGTTTATTTCCATGCCCTAGTCAATAAAGCTTGAGAAGTTCAAACCTCACCATTGGATTTGTTTTGTAGGAAATGGAAAGGTTATTTTGGTTCACCACATTTCAAGATTATCAAATTTCGTTCAAAAGCATAAGGGATTGATTGGAGAAGTTGTCATGCTTGGACAAGGATTTGTTCCAATTGGTCATAAATGCACATTTCTCTCAATTCTCAAGATATGGAAGTGGTTGTGGTTGCTATGATTTATCATTATCCTCCTCAACAACTTATATTTACAAAGCATTTGTGTTGGTACAAGAAGTTTGTTCAAAATTGTCAAAGTTCCTCAAGGCATTTTTCTTGATCTAGGAGCTAGGGTTTTGAACTTCAAAGAAGCATATCTTGCTCATATTTTGGTATTTTATAGTGATTCCAAATACATACTTCTCTTAAAATGGTTATCAACAAATCACTTCAAAAGTTCCAAGGAGTTTTAATGTGGAAGAAACTTGATGAAGAAGAAAGATTACAAGTCCTCCAGATGAATCCCCAATTTTCCATGTGTGACTTCAATTGATCATAACTTGGTCAATTTTTATCACCTTGAGCCCATTAGTTTTCCATAATGATCTTGAGGATGTGAAATTTATTCCTTCTTTTATGTGCAAATTGAGAAAATGGATGGAAGTTGCCTTAAGGATACAAAAGATTATAGGTCATTTCATGATTTTTTGACAACTTCAACAATCCATAACTCTCTCAATTTTTGGAGATTTAGAATGGTTCAAGTCCCAAAATTTCATTAAAGAGGTCTATTTCATGCCATCTTTTTTGGTCTAGAGAAAAATCCAAGTGGAAGGCCATGTTTAGATGCAAGACATTATAGGTCACTTTTGAAGAAAATTTTGAAATATTTCTAAGTATGGAAAATCAACCCTTTTTTTCCAACTTTTACTCAACACCTCAAGCATCCATTTGACTCCATCCTTTTTCCATTGCGAAGCTTGTAACATCATATTTCTAAAGCATCAAGAATCATGCCCTAAGACCCCTTGAGCTGAGAATGCCATGATTTTGAAGTTGGTAACTTGGAACTGAAGTTTCATCACAAGTCAGATTTTGAAATCTTTGTTTTGGCTTCTAATCACAAGTTTCCATGCGTTTTTGCCTCTAAACATGTTTAGTGAACTTCTAGAATGGATTAGCACAACAAAACGCGCGTTTTGGATGAGTTTTGATCAAATTAGAAGTCACACTTTTCTTGTTTTGCAACTTCACACGATTTCCCTCCAAACTTCATCATTTCATACGCCTGGACATTCCATTTGATTCCCTATAAATAGAGGGTCATCCCTCATTCATTTCCTCAAGCTTGGATAGCCAGAATCACCCTGCCAAACTTGTTCTATAACTCAAAATTCAACAACTTCAAAATCTATTCTCAAGCCTTTGCAATCCAATTTTTCCATCAATTAACCTTCCTTGATCTTCCCAGAAGCTAACCATATAATTACATTCAAGAATCGTGCCCTATATTTCTTCATAGAAGTCCAGTTTCAGAGCTCTGCAACTCAACTTCAATAGGTAGATTCATTCATCAATTCTTCAAAACTTTGATATCATTGTGATGCTCTCATTTCACTGGTTCTAGTCGCAACACTTGTTTTTACTGGAAACACATTTTGACCATGAAATTTCAAATCCCTTTTCAAAACTTTTCTTCCAAATTTCTTGAGCTATGGTTTATATAAATTTGTCGCGAGGGTGTGGTTGTCTTCATCTTGAAGAGACGAAAAGAATGGCATACGTCTCGTGCTCTAATTTTACAAATTGAGCAACCTAGTTTTGGGACTGGCTGGAGGTTGAAGATGACCAACATGTAATCCTTCAACCAATGAAGCAGCGCCATTTGGATTTTTTTGAATTTCTGATTTACATTTGATTCAATGCTTTATTCACTAATGGCCATGATATGCACAGCGTGTCAGATCCCTTGGATTTGGTTACTAACGCTTTTTGAATCTCATCCAATGGTCCACATATTGTTTACTTTTATTTTCTTTTCTGATTTTTATATTTAATTGTTTTAAACTTCAAAAAATCATAGAAAATTCATTTTAAGTCCAAAAAATCTAAAAAAATCATGAAAAATATTTTTGATTATTCTCATTCTGATTTTTATTTTTTACAATTTAATTTTGTGTTTTGGTAATTTTTATAAATTTTCACTTTATTTGAATTGTTTTAAATGTTTAAAAATACTTTTATGCATTTTTAAATTCTGAAAAATTATGGAATGATCCAATGATATTGTGACAAATATTGGTGACCTTATTTTATTTTTGTTTTTGACTTTGTTATTTTTTATCATTTTAAGTTTATTTTACTCATTTCTTTTAAAGTTAAAAAATAGTTTCTGACTTTAAAGAATTACCAAAAAATTATAAAAATGATTTGAGTCATTTTCTGATTTTTCTATTGTCTTACTTTTTATTTCTTGATTAATTTGAACATAGTTGATATTTTTCTCTTTTATTTCTATTTTAAAACATTTTTTTTAGAACCTTATATATATATATATATATATATATATATATATATATATATATATATATATATATATATATATATATATATATATATATATATATATATATATATATATATATATATATATATATATATATATATATATATATATATATATATATATATATATATATATATTAAATTTAATATTATTTTGTGACTATTTGCCGGCTGATCTTGGGTTAAATTTTTTATCATGAACTTTATTAACATCATTGGATCTATGGTGTTGACTCTAACTCCACAAAAATGGATGACTGATTTTAATAATAGTTTGATTAAAGTTAATTCAAAAGTGGTTTGTATATTCTCTCATCCCTCTTCATCTCATCTCTTTCTAATTGCACTAAGTGTTATTGGAGCATGATCTCTATATCATGTCTCAAAACAAATGGTGCATATATTTCTATTGACCGACCTCAAAATAGGTGTGACTTCTATATATGTCCATTTACGATTGCTTAACATAGCGCTAAATTTTATCCCGATTCGAACAAATGATCATTTGTGGCCCAAACTTATGTTTGCAAGCCCAAGTATGTTAATTTGATCTCTTTGATCCAATAACCTTGAGACTCATTGTGAGGAGGCTTTGGTTCTACCAATTCTCTAATGGATCTATAACACTTTTGGTCAACGCGGATCACTTAAACATCGTTGATCATTAAATGGTACTTATGAGGATTCCAAATAGATGATATACTTGACAAAAAGCAAATGTAACTTGTTGTGTGAAGGCTTTGGTTCTACCAATCCTCTAATGAGTTCCAAATGCATGTTTCAAGATGATCATCCAACTAACCACTAATCACTAATAATTAACTTTATCTTGTATTTTTATTATATACCCCTTTTATTTTTATGCACTATTTACTTTTAGCATTTATATTTCATGCCATTTTCATCTTTGCTCATTTGAGCATTTACTTTCTTGTCATTTTTATTTTGCTCACTTGAGCTTTTATTTTCTTTTCTTAAGATACTTAATAATCAATATGAACCATAAAATTCTTAATGATACTTAGACTATTTGGTTACTATCCTTGGCATTATGGAGAATTGGACTTCTTGGACTTAGGATTAGAAACCTTGGCCTATGATTAGAGACCTTATGACCTTATTTGATAATTTTATCTGGAGCTCTTGAGGTTTACCTCAATATATTGGGTTGTTTGTTTCTTTTGTGTGCAGGTTATTGTGATTACACTCTCTGTTTGTAATCTGGATGTCACCCGTATAGTCATTACTCTGCCTAATTTTTGTGAAGACTTAGTACACTTGAAGTTTGGTTCTATCAAGAGGTCTAGTATCTTTGCTTGCTTGGTTTCAATCTAAAAAATGGGAATTCTATCTTGACTCATAATGTCAAGTGTTGGCTTCTTGTTGGTTAGATGATTCGTATCCCTAGCTTTTACCTTATGCTTTAGGATAGTCTCTTCTTCAACTCCCATCTTCTTTAATTTCAAAAATCTTCTTCCTCCTTTTTAAAACTCCTCTTGTTTTGAAACTTGAACCACTTTCCTAATAAACTTGGACTTAGGTCCATGCCTTTTCAAAAATAATTTCATGAATAAACTTCAATCAACTTAATAATATTTTTACATCATTTTTTTGTGAGAAGACTAAAAGTCAATCAATCTCATCTCAAATCATTTTTGCCACTTTGGCTTTCTTATTTTAAAACCTTTCTCAAAAGATTAGACTCTTGTAAATCCTTGTAGTGATGCAAACAATTATACTTCTACAATATGTAGTGAAGAGAGATATTTTCCACTTGGGTGTTGAGTGAGGCATTGTTGATTTTAAAATCTAAGCCATATCCTCCACTTTGAGATGATGAAAATTCTCCTTTCTCATGATTGTGGGTAGTAGGTATGTTTCCACACGGACAATGACGATGATATTTTATCTCATAAAAATTAACCAACACACTTACATTTTTAAAATTTTTAAAGAGGAACTACGTGTACCCTGATCCCCTATTGAACGAAAAGGTGGTAGGTAGGCATTAAAGGTTCGCAACTGCGTCGGGTGCAAAAACCTTAAAATTATATTTCTTTTCTCACCTACACCATCCATTTTTTTACACAACATTTCATAGCCAAAATATACAGATTTTACAAAGAGGTTCCTGCAGAGTACCGTAGATGTTTAGGGTGCAAATACCTTCCCTTTACATAACCAACCCCCTTACCTTGAATCTTTCCCCCTCTTTTTGGGTTATTCGCTCTTTTCCCATTCCTTTGGAAACAATAAAGCGCAGTGGCGATTTTATTTTGATTTGTACAAGTCTAGTCAATCCCATGGCTTAGTCTTAAACATTTCTACCGCTACACCAACCTCGAACTTTCGTGGTATGACTTTGGTGTCGTAGCACATGACTATTTTTTGTTTGAGAGAGACCTCTCGTAGGGCCGCTCCTGTTCAAATTACTTCAACCAGATCTAGTTTTTCCCATAGGACGACATCATTTATCTCCTCTTCTAGGGGAGCTTTGGTTCAACCTGTCTTAGAAAGTAAACGGGTTCTAGGGAATCTCAATATCAATGATCTTTCTTCATCGGGCATTGTTTTAGCGCAAGCCTCTTTATTGGCGACCAAAATATTTCGAAAGTCTGATCTCAATGAGTGTAGTATCGAGTATTAACCAACTTTGGACTGCACCAAAGCCGGATACCTCACTACTTCCTAATGGCCAAGTTGTTCAAATAAAGTTCTAAAGTCAGTTAGTGCTTCATGACAACACACAGTGGCCCCGTATTCTCCTTGACTACTCAAGAGCTACTGGTACCAACAAATGTGTCACACTAACATATCTATTGCTTTGACCATGTCGGTATACCCCGCATAGTTTCCACAACGTATTACTACTTACCTAAAAGGTGCCTCCAGATCCGGATAGAGGATCAAAATAAACCCAAATAAAGAACCATAATGCAAGGCAAGAAAATCAAACAAAAGAAAGCCAATAAAGGTGATCTAGCTCTAAGGTAACCCCACTTTTAAGTAGTCCCCAGCAGAGTCTCCATTTCTGTAATATGGTGAGAGAACTGACTTGGGTGTTTTGAGTTTGATCGCAATTGTTGCGGATAGCAAGAGTCGCCACCGAATTTTCTTCTATCGAACAAAGGAAAGGTTGAAAAGAACAGGAAAGACCTTTAGAGATTATTTCTTGAGTTCGGGGGGTAGTTTATGAAAAGGGAAGGTATTAGCACCCTTTCATTCGTAGTTATCTACGGGCTCTTAGTTGCTTGCTAGATCACTTGCTTTTGTTTGAAAATATGCTTTGTGGTGTGGGTTTGAAATTATTTTTAAAAAATGTCTTTGTAATGATTCTCGTTTCTATAAGAATGCGTACAAAGTGTTAGTTTTTGAAAATAGTTTAAAGAGGTGTTTGTGGGATGTGTTTTTGATAGTGATTTTTGAAAAGTGTCTTTGTGATGATTCTCGTTTCTATAAGAATGCGTACAAAGTCTTTTAACTTTTGAAAATGTTTCAAAGGAAAGTGTTGGTGTGTAAAAATGTTTTTGTTGTGAGCAAGCGAGCAACTATGAGCATCCTACCTACTCAAAAGGTTTAATGTTTTTTTCTCCTCCTTTAGATGTTGCTATTTTACCTTTATTGATAAGAATCCCCATCGTTGGATGTGAAGGGACGGGCGTGAGACGTTTGTATAGTCATAGAAGGAAACATATGGGACGTTTTAGCAATGTCGTTTATGGATTAGATTGTTTACCGAAGGCAACATCGAGGGACTACGATCTTTTATCGAGGGTCTTTGCTAAAACGCCCATATTTGAGGGACATGACTATTTTCTGAGGCAACAAGTGGGATTACCTAGGGGTGCATGTGTGTGAATAATGTGTTTTATTTGCATGCATTTAGTCTTTGATTAGGGTGATCTACTAGTTGGTTTTATCTTGCCATACATCCTAATTACTAACATTTGTACAAAAGAAATAAAAATGCAAAAAATAAATCCTACACTATTACAACCATATTGAATAGCAAGAAAATGTAAAGACAAAACAAAATAAAGAAAGAAAAAATGGTCTTTTCGATTCAGGCAACAAAACTCTTTGATTCTGCCCTTCATGGCTTCCTTCGATTTAAGCCTGAAGTCAGTAAGGACACGCTTTCGATTTCATCATTTTCCCGCTTCTTTCTATTGGGGCCTGGAATCAACGTGAGGTGTTATCCTCGCCTCAAACTCCTTGCTGCCTTCTTCGATTGATGGAATGCTAGGCTCTCAGGTTGAGATTCGAAAGGATTGAATATTTAGCCAATCGAAGGATACAGAGAACCTATTTTAAACTTTTAAAAATGCAACATTCAAGTGTAACTTTCGAAAGCTACAGGCCAGGGGTTAACACAAGATTATTGGGCATCAAAATCCAAAGTCTAACTAGTCAGGGTTGAGACTTTCAACATATAGGCAGTAAGGATCGAAAGTTAAAGCATGGTCAAAATCCCTAGATGAGATATCTACATTTTCTTTTTATTGGCATGTACACATGATATTTAAATGAAAGAGTTCCAAGTTTAGACAAAACTTACCTCTTGAAGCGCTTAAATTGAAGGAACTGTAAGTGACTTCCTTGGTGGTAAATGGAACTTTTCTTGAATCTTCATGAAGCTAGTTCAGTTACTACTTTGTTTGAGCAGTTACTGAATCGAAGGAGGGTATGTAATAGTGGTGAGTGAATCGAAGGTTACTCTATAATAGGTAAGGGAGTGAATCAAAATACTATTATATTGCAAATGGGGAATGGGTTGAAGGTTGGTTATCTGACAGTTTGAGGAGTGAATCGAAGGGTTTACTTAGTGTATGAAGGGGTCTAAGTTTTTTAGAAGTGTTATGAATATTTGAAAATGTTTGATAGTGTTTGAGAGTTTTTTGAGAAATTGATCACTTTCTCACAACAAGAGTTTTCCTGCAACTATCCAGGGGCCCCTAAGATGTATGGTGGAGGCTCATATTTATAGATGATTTTGGCTGATGTTTAGGAGGGAAAACAAAATAAATTTGAACAAAAAGGGTATGTTGTTCTTGTAGTCTTCGAGGTGCAGTCTTGTATGCCATTTTAGTGTAAGAATGGGGAAGCATTGCAGGACTGCTTTGTAGAAGTTTTGGAATGTTGTGGCCAGTATAGCATGCATGTACTTGGAAGCACATAGGACTTTGGTCAGCAAGCATCTTTGGATTATTTAAAACTTCATTTTTGACCACCTAGGTCCTACCTTCGATCAGATTCTTCTTCAGACATCATTATTTGATTTTCACCCAATATGTGTCTTTCGAATGGGACCTTTTAATGCATCATTCGAAGGGGCCAAATGCATGCCCCTTGAATGGGTCACCAAAATATATCATTTGATTGGGACATCCAAGTATGACTGGCAAGTCCTTCGAATGTGCCACCATGGTACGTTTTTCGAGCGAGACAATAGTTATGTGTCATAGTGTAGAATTTGTGTGTCAAAACAAATTGTTTCCAAGGGAGATACTGCCCAGTCGAAACTAGCATGAAAGTAGCCAATGCTTTGTGGGCGACATTGCCTTGTGAATTCCAACAATGGGGGAGCTTTTTTTCCTTATGCATACTTGTCTGAAGGGAATCCTGGTTTTTGTGAATCAAAGGAATCATGCAAAGGGAAAATGGTCTCTGAATCAAAGGAAAGCTTCAGGAAGTTATTGCTTTATGACTCCAAGCAAACATGCAAGGAGCCTTTGCTCAAACGAAAGCTTGCGTGAAGAACTACTTCCCACTCAAACTTGCCTGCAAGGGGTCATATGGCCAAACGAAAGATGTAACCCAAACTTGCATTTAAAGGAAACCACAAACCAAAATGAAGAAAGCAACCAAAGCTTGTATTGAAGGGGACACATGCCCAAGCGATGAAAGCAACCAAATCTTGTATTGAAGGGGCCACATGCCCAAGCGAAGAAAGAAACCAAAGCTTGTATTGAAGGAAGCCACACGCCCAAACAAAGAAAGCATGCAGAAGGTAAAGGGAACAATTGAAGGAAACCAGAAAAGAGGCCTTTTCCTCCTGAATCGAAGGAAGCCAAACAGAAGGCCTTTGCCTTCTGAATCAAAGGAGGCCAAACGGGAGGCCTTTGCCTTGTTCCTGCTGGCCTGAAGAAGCTAGTATGAAGGTCATTTCCCTCTGGATCGAAGGAAGCTAGCAAATAGGTCATTTCCTTCTAAATCGAAGGAGGCTAGCAAATAAGTCATTTCCTTCTGAATTGAAAGAAGCTAGCAAAAGGAATCCAAGCCCAATCGAAACTAGCTTGAATCGAAGAAAACTTGTTTTTCTCCAATTTTGTCAAAAACTCAAATTTATCTACTTTGCTCTTTCAATGGTTTCCTCTTTGACCTGATGCTTGGAAATCCAATATGATCCATAGAAATTACAGGGGCATTAAAAATCCAATTGTACTTGTGCAAATTTGAACTTTTGAAAATCCTTGTGAGGAAATGTCTTAAGAAATGAGAAGGCAAATTTTAGGGTACAACAGTTGCCCGTGTTCAATCTTCTTAAACCTGAAGAGTTAGATTGGTGAGTCTGCCATTCCTGACTTGAAGGTGGAAGATGATTGAACACTAGAGTGCCCAGAAATTTGCATTCGATAATGTGGTGGTTGATTGTGTAGGGAATGGGCTTAAAGATGCCATTTGGAGATATGATGGAGAGTTGTCGGAGATGGGCTTATAGATGCCATCCAAAGGTGATTGTTCACAAAAATTAGACTAAGTCTAAGCTTGAATTCAAATGGAAAAGAATCAGAATAAATCTTTGGTTGATTTAAGCTGAACTAGAAGAAGTGTCTACCGGAACGAAATCAAGATAAATCTTTGATCGATTTAGACTGAACCAACAGAGGTCTAGAAAAGAATCAGAATAAAACTTCGGAGCGACTTATCTGAACTAGAAAAAGTGTCTATCGGAAATGAATCAGGATAAACCATTGATCGATTTAAACTAATCTAGAAGAGGTCTTGAATAATATTTGACTGGAAAGAATCAAGATAAATCTTTGGAGCGATTTATCTGAACCATAGAAAGTGTCTACCGGAAAGGAATCAGGGTAAACCATTGATCAATTTAAACTGAACCAGCAGAGCTCTGGAAAAGAATCAGAATAAATCTTCGGAGTGATTTATCTGAACCATAGAAAGTGTCTACCAGATCAGGATCAGGATAAACCATTGATCGATTTAAACAGAACCAGCAGAGGTCTTAAATAATCTTTAACTAGAAAGAATCAGGATAAATATTTAGAGAGATTTATCTGAACCAGAGAAAGTGTCTACCGAAAAGGAATCAAGATAAACCATTGATCGATTTAAAGTGGAACAGCAGAGGTCTTGAATATTCTTTAACTGGAAAGAATCATGATAAATCTTTGGAGCGGTTTATCTGAACCAGAGAAAGTGTCTACCAGAAAGGAATCAGGTTAAACCATTGATCCATTTAAACTGAACCAGCAAAGGTCTTGAATAATCTTTAACTGGAAATAATTAGGATAAATCTTTGGAGCGGTTTATCTGAACCAGAGAAAGTGTCTTCCGGAAAGGAATCAGGATAAACCATTGATCGATTTAAACTGAATTAGCAGAGGTCTTGAATAAAGTGTTTATTATGTAGATATTCATCCCGTCCGGTTTTTGGGAATTGATCTCCAATCAATTTGTTCATAGATAGTTGTCTTGTCCTGTGTTAGGTGTTAATTTGAAATTAATGAAAATTGGTAATAATACTTGTTTACTCGCCAACTTTCCTGAAAAGGGTAATGAGTTAGTTGTGTGCAGTATGATGCATGAGATGCATAGAGTAATGATGTTCTCAAAATAAATGAGAATGTGATATATGCATTTGTGTTGTTGATGCTATGATGTATGAATGCAATGTATGAACATATTAGTTATTCTGTTCTAGTGTTGCTAGACTGGGGAAAATAAATCCCTGACTGCTGCTGGGAATGAAGAGTGTAAGTATTCATATTTTGTTGAAGTTAAAGTGTTGATAGATAGGTTTCCATTTTTAGAGAAATAAACCCTGTTAGGGAAGGGAAACTCCGTGCATTGTTTGGGGATTTTTTGAAATCCTGTTGGGGAAATCTGAGAAGCTCGGCGATTTTCACTGGGGAATCTTTGGAGCAGTAATTGGAAATTTTGCTCCGTCGGAGATATGAGAGTACCTGATACCATTAGGCTGAATACTGGAGATACAACAGTGATCCTGTAGCGGGATGTTTCTGCCTCTGCTCTTGCTGGAGAAGGTACCTACAGGGATTTTATGGAATGGCCTCTAGACATTGTCATGTTTTCTTAAAGCCATTAATAATTGTCTTTATGTTTTCTTTTCCTTTTTTTATGCGTATATTTGTAAACAGTAGTTACGTTCAAATTCATATGATAAAAAATAATCACTGGACATTTTTGCAAATAAAACAGGAAAGTAAAAAAAAATAGATAGTTTTGCACTTTTAAAGGAATAACTTTGTATTAACTTGAATAAGCATTTTTGTACAAAGAGACGAACATCTTAGTAAGAGAATGTCGTCGTAAGAGTGAAAAATAATACAAAGAAATACAACTATGTGAAATAATCCCATTAGGTTCCCATTCTGCTATTTCCTTTATGTCTTCAAGCGTCTCATCCACTTTGCTGCTTGTCCGAAGCTGACTGGATTGATTAGTACCGTTTGAGTTTGACAAGGGATACTGAAGGTTGGCTGTAAGGTTATCCAACGGGACATAGTCATACGCTTTAAAACCCTAAATTTTTCCTGGACCTCCCTTTCGGGTTTTCATTCCACCAGAATACCCTTTTTTGCCCAAGCCGCCTTTTCAGGTGTTCGGCTTGCCGGGTGTACATATTTTTTTTGTGTCTATCCCTAATTTTTGCCTAGGCCAGTCAACCTAGCGGGTATTTTTATTTTTATTTTTTTCATGCGTAGTATCTTTCAACTATGTTCGCGTTTATAGGGTGTGGAAGGTCGTCGCCATCCATAGTGGTTAAGATCATGGCCCCACCAGAAAATATGGTTTTGATCACAAATGGTCCTTCGTATGTAGGAGTCCATTTTCCCCTAGGGTCACCTCGTGGAAGTATGATACATTTGATTACCAGGTCACTAACTTGATATACCTGACGCCTGACCTTCTTGTCAAAAGCTTTAATCATACGTTTTTGGTACATCTGACCATGGCAGACAGCCGTAAGCCTCTTCTCCACAATCAGGTTCAATTGGTCAAGTCGAGTTTGAATCCATTCATCTTCATTCAACCCTGCATCCTTCATGATTCTAAAATAAGGTATCTGGACTTCAATTGGTAGGACAACTTCCATATCATATACCAAAGAGAAAGGAGTTGCCCATGTTAATGTGCGCACCATGGTACGGTAACCGTGGAGAGAAAATGGTAACATCTCATTCCAGTATTTATAGGTCACTGTCATTTTCTGTATGATATTTTTGATGTTTTTATTAGGGGCTTCCATAAAGCCATTCATCTTCAGTCGGTAAGGAGAAGAGTTATGATGCTGGATTTTGAATTGCACGCATAGTCCGGTGATCATAGTATTGTTGAGATTGGTACCATTATTCCCTACAAAGAGTATGTATTGACATTACTCCCACACCTTGAGGGGGTAACCTTTGAGCATTTCCCAAGAGAGGAGAATCATTTAGCGGACGCGCTAGCTACCATGTATCTATGTTCAAAGTCAGGTGGGACAATGAAGCTCCCCAGATTACCATTGAGAGGTTGGACGAACCCGCACATTGCTGTGACATTGAGACTGAAGAGGTAGCAGATAAACCCTGGTTCCATGAGGTAAAGAGGTATCTTGAAGCTCAAGAATACCCCGAGGGGGCATTTGTTAATGACAAGAAATTTCTGAGAAGGTTCGCTGCGAAGTTCTTCATCAGTAATGAAATCCTCTATAAGTGTAACCATGATTCAACCTTACTTTGGTGTGTAGACAAGAGCGAGGCAGAAAGGATCATGGCAGAATTACATGAAGGTACCTTCGGAACTTATTCCAGTGGACATACCATGGCGAAGAAAATCCTATGAGCAGGATATTACTGGTCCACTATGGAAGTCGATTATTATCAGCACTCTCGAACCTGTCATAAGTGCCAAGTCTATGCTGATAAGGTGCATGTGCCTCTGATTCCCTTGAATGTTTTGACAGCTCCTTGGCCCTTTTCAATATGGGGCATCGACATGATCGGCGATATCAGACCTACTGCGCCTAACGGGCATCGCTTCATTCTGGTAGAAATTGATTATTTCACAAAGTGGGTTGAGGAAGCTTCCTTTGCTACAGTAACTAAGAACGTCGTGGTGCGGTTTATCCGAAACAATTTGATCTATCGATATGGTGTACCAGAGAGGATCATTACTGACAATGGTACAAATCTCAATAATACAATGATCAACAAGCTCTGCAAACAGTTCAAGATACAACATCACAACTCTTCTCCCTACTGGCCGAAGATGAATGGGGCTGTTGAAGCGGCTAATAAGAACATCAAGAAGATTGTGCAGAAGATGACGGTGACATACAAGGACTGGCACGAGATGTTACCATTCGCTCTTTGGTGTATGGCATGGAGGCAGTCCTACCCATCGAAGTCCAGATACCCTCTCTCAGGATTATGAAGGATGCAGGTTTGAACAAAGACGACTGGATCCAAACCCGGCTTGATCAGCTGAATTTAATTGATGAAAAGAGACTTACTGCTATCTGTCATGGTCAGACGTATCAAAAACGAATGATCAAGGCTTTTAACAAGAAGGTTAGGCGTTAAGAATATCAGGTCGGGGATCTGGTGATCAAGCGCATCATACTGCCGCAAGGTGATCCCAGGGGAAAATGGACCCCCATATACGAAGGGTCATTTGTGGTTAAGAACATTTTCTCAAGAGGAGCTATGATTCTAACCACCATGGATGGTGACGACCTTCCTCACCCCGTCAATGCAGACTTAGTGAAAAGATACTACGCATAATCAAAGACCCGCTAGGTTGACTGGCCTAGGCAAAAATAAGGGCTTCCCGGCGAACCAAATGGGTTCGGGCAAAAGTAAGGGATGAAAATGAAAAAATATGTACACCCGGCAAGTCGAAAACCTGAAAAGGAGACTTAGGAAAAAAGGGTATCCCGGTGGACTGAAAACCCGAAAGGGTGGTCCAGGAAAAAATTAGGGATCAAAGCGTAACACTATGTCTCATTGGATCACCGTGCAACCAGACTTCAGTATCGACTATCAAGCTCAGACGACGCCAATCAATTTGATCAACCTTCGACCAAGCAGCAAAGTGACAAGACGCTTGAAGATATAAAGGCAATAGCAGAGTCGGAACCCAATGGGATTGTTTTACATAGTTGTTTTTCTTTATTTTAATTTTTATATTTTGGCGGAGTTCTCTTACTAGGACGTCGACATCGTTGTACAAAACGCCTATTACAGGCCAACTTCAAAAAATCAATACAATTCATTTTCACAAGAAAATTCCAAATTGTTTTTCTTTTTTGTTTTGTTTTGCAAGAACGTCCAATGATTCGTTTTCGATATATGCATTTGGAAATAATTGCTGCTCATTAATATTTACATAAAAAACAAAAGACGATTACTCGTAATTCCAGGAGTAGGGATAAACAAGAAGTTCCCAAACCTTACAGTTACTCCGCCCATCAGGTATTGGGATAGACCCAATTGGAGAACAATGAGTAGTGGTGCATACACTCTCCACATAATAAAAAGTACCCAAAGACAATGACGTTAGCTTTCCCGAACAAGACATAACTCTCCCCAGCTAAGGTTCACAATCACGAGTGAGTCGGTAAAGTTTTCCCCAAGCAAAGTTTGTTTATCACTAGCAACAAAAATTCATCCCCATTAGAGTCGCCAGTTCTATGATACGGTGGCAAAACCGACTGTTTAATACTGGTTTGCGTTTTGCATTTTTTATTCACAAAATGTCGCGGTAAGCAAGAGTTGCCACCGACTTTTATTTTATCCAACCGGAAAGGAAAAAAGTCCAGAAAAAATCCTTTTTCGAGATATTCTGAGTACGGGGGTAGATTATAGAAAGGAAAGGTGTTAGCACCCTTTCTATCCATGGTTTTCCATGGGCTCTTAGGTACTTGCTCATCTTTTAAAATTGCTTGTGTATATGCTTTGTTTTTGAAAAGTTTGACTTCGTGATAACCCTTGTATCAGTCCTCAAAGGTGTGACGAAGTTGTTTTTTGAAATTTTTTTTGAAAATGTGTAAGTGTTAAGAGTTTTGTTTTGAGCAAGTACCTACTAGCATCTACTTACTCGAAAAAAGATCGTTTCTATTCTCGTTTCCTTTAGACAGTGTTATCCTACTATTGAGAAATAGGTAGCACCGTCATTTGGAGTTGTAAGGGTCAATTCGAAAGGGACGTACGATCACTAAAGCAATATTAGGACATATTAGTAATAACCCTAGAGTCTTAAGATTATATTCGAGGCAACATTTCTGAGGCAACATTCGAATGGGACGTTTGATCTTTTTTAGACAGGAGGGTAACCACTAAAATATCCTATACTTAATGATCGTTTACCGAAGACAACCGAAGTGAGAGTATACCCTAAGAGTGATATGTGCGAGTGATTTGTTTTCAGTTATTTAATCTTTTCACATTAGGGTTTTCTAACTGTATTAATTTGTCATGCATTCTTGTCATACAATCCTATTAGCATACATCTAGACAGTTAAATATTTGAAGGAATTAAAAAGGCAAGAAAATAAATCTACGCTATTACAAGGCTTCGGGGAAGGGGATTAGTTACATTGCCAAAAAACCGGGGAAAAATCGATAAGTAAAAGCCCTAAATTAAACTATTACAGACCAGTGAGCAATTACAACAATATTTGCAAAAATAAATAACACGCGCGCGATGAATTAAATATGGAACAACTAGGGTTTTGACCCTTGCCTAAACCTAATTGCGGTTGATCAAAAAAATGTTTTTTTGCTATTTTTAAGAAAATAATGAAATAGTTAAATTAAGAAGAAAATCCTAAGTTCTGATTAATTTTAAATTAAGAAAGATAAATTGATTTTAATCTTAAAACCTATTTTTGTATTTTTATTTTATTTGTGAAAGAAAGAAAAATTAAATCAAGAATTAATCCTAATTTTCTAATTGAATTTTAATCATGAATGAAATTAAAGTTGCCCTAAATTAATTAGAAAGAAAGAAAACATTTATTAAGAAAATAAGTCCTTTTTCTGTGATTTTTGGTTGGTTAATTTTAGAAAATTATTTTGGTGTTGATAAAAGAAAACAAAATAATTAAAGAAAAGAAATAAAAGAAAAATAATGGAAATAACCGAGTGGGCCTGCTGTCAACAGATCTGGTTCTGGCTGATGGGTCCAGAAGATGGTGACACTCAGAAGATAGGGGGGCGATGGATCTGATCCTGGCTGGTGGATCAGAGGATGCTGCTCTTCAGAAGATGAGGTGCACTGGATTTGATTCTGGCTGATGGATTTGTTAGAACATAGTTTAATTCTACAACCCTTAGTTAGAGTTTTGATGATAACAAATACAAAGAACTAATGACAAACACAAAGAACAAATATGCACTCTAAAAATTATGTTTTATGTATGCAGAAGTTCTGACCAAAGCAGCATCAAAAGATAAGTCATAAGAGCTACACGCTGAAGCAATCAGAACATGCGCTGAAGATTGATGACCAGAACTTGCGCTTAAGCAAAGTAAACTCTAATTCTAAACAAGAACATGTTAATCCAAGTCATCAATATTCTGAAGTGTCATCAGCAAGTAAGGAGATAAGATTCTGAAGCGTTACTGATCATTCAAGACATCATCAATTCCAACGGCTTCTTTCAGACAAGATCTTCTCCAAATGGAAAGTGTGTTAATGAAATTAAACATGCTTGATGATCAACGTTATTCCACTGCCTATATAAACAAAGTCAGCATTTAAAATCAAAGATGATTTGCTACATAATCACTCACGCATATTCAAAGCTGCAAGCAATATTCTTTACATTTCCAAGCTATAATCTTGTGTAAATTATCACAGTTGTGATAAACAGTTTTTGTAAGAAAAACAACAACACACATCTTGTATAATAGTTTTGAAACAGTGTTCCTTGAGATTAACCAGATTGTGGTTGTACTCAAGAAGACTTTAACAGTTGTTAAAGTAGTGATTGTAATCCTTTTGAGATTAGTGGATTAAGACCTCGTTTGAGAGAGGCGAAATCACCTTGACGGGTGGACTGGAGTAGTTTGAGATCAAATGAACCAGGATAAAAATATTGTGTCATTAAGCTTTTAATTTCAAGTTTTCAATTCAACCCCCCCACCCTTCTTGTGTTTTTCACATCTTCAATTGGCATCAGAGCGCCTGGTTCTGAGCTTAAACACTTAACCGTGTCAGTATAAGATCCAAGCTTCAGAAAAACACTATGGTGGGAACAAGCCAAAACATCAGCAATGACAACCATGAAGACAAGGACAGATTCAGTGGCAAACCTCCAGTCTTTGATAGAGAATGAAGAAGTAAAAAACACAAGAAGGGGGGTTGAATTGTAAAACTGAAAATCAATTGCAATGAACACGATATTTTTATCCTGGTTCGTTTGATCTCAAACTACTCCAGTCCACCCGTCAAGGTGATTTCTCCTCTCTCCAACGAGGTCTTAATCCACTATATTCAACTTAATATTACAATCTGCTTTAACAACTGCTAAAGTCTTCTTGAAGCAAACCACAAACCGGTTTCTCAAGGAATTACTTTCTTACAGAAAATTGAAATCTAGGTGTGTGAATGTTTTCTACAAAACTGTTTATCACAATTGTGATATTACACAACTTAAGCTTATGGAAACTAGATTGCTAAAATAATTGAGTAAGGAATTTTGGAGCTTTTAGCAAACTGAGAATAAGAAGATGATGAATAGCTTTTAGGCGTGGAAATTGTTGTAGAGCATTAGCCAATTCAATCTTCATTGACTTGTTTATATAGCATTGGAATTAGTGAATGTTGGAGCCATAATTCTGTTTCAATGCCAATAACAATCTTTCCTTATTAAGAAGATCTTGTCTGGAATGATGTCGTTGGTAATAACTCGTCTTGAATGCACAGTGTCGTTGCTACTTAAGCATGTTCTGGATTTCGCTCATTCTGATGCTGCTTAAGTGCTGATGAACTGTTGTTGTCTTTATCAGAGTTCAGAGTGTTGAGCGCAGATCTGTTCATCAAGCTTCAGCATAAGCGTGAGTTGTTCTTCTGATTCTGGTATCTGATATAACATCTTCTGATGCTGATGTTGATATCCAATTTTCTGATGCTGATTATGATGTACTCTTGCTGATACCCATCAGAGTTTCTGTAAAACAGAAAGTAATTTTTAGGTAGCAAATAGTTCTTACATGAATCACATAATTAATATATCATTTCATTTTGTTATCATCAAAACTTAAACTTAGGGTAGTAGATTCAAACTTTGTTCTAACAATCTCCCCCTTTTTGATGATGACAAAAACTAGATATTTTTTAATTGAAAATAGCGTGAAAAAGTATCAGAGATAACTAAATGATAAGTTGCATCAGAATTAAATAAGGAGTTATCAAAGATAAGGGATAAAGAGATATCAGAGATAGGATCGGAGATACTCTCCCTGAATTTATTACTTCCCTTTTTAATTCCGAGAGTCTTCAGGATCAGATCTTTATTGAATTTTTGAACATCAGAATGTTAGAGCTTCAGATCAGAATATCAGAGCTTTGACTGTCAGAACTTCAGATCAGAATATCAGAGCTTTTCTTTGGATCAGAGTATCAGAGTTTTGGGCTTTAGTGTATCAGAGAGCATTCTTGTACCTGTAGACTTATGCAAAAACAGAAAACATTCAAGTATATCAGAGTTAGAATTTTTGAGACTTTTTGTCTCAGTAATCCGTTATTGAAAAATATCATTCTTGTTCTCCCCCTTTTTGTCAGCAATCAAAAAGTGTAAGTGATGTGCTAAAACGATTAGAGCAGAAAAACTTGTTATATTAAAATATTCAGAGCCAGACAAAACAGTACAAAAGATATGCAAAGAAAAACATTGAAAAAAATCATGAATGAAAAACTAAGGTTGGGGAGGAAAGCATGTGAACAGAGTCTCCAGCATTGCCTTAATCTGATCAGCAGTTTCAGTCTGCTTGTGCACCATGCTGACTATTGTATCTATCTTGATGTCCTGTACATCCATCCTTTCCTTCATCTTCTGATCATTTTCATCCATTCTTTGCTGCAGACGAATATCATTCAGCTTCAGCTCTTCCAGAGTCTGCCTGTCCAAGGCAGCTTGAGAAACATCAGAAGCAGGAAGCTTCTGAGAGCTTTCTGCAACATCTTCAGCTTGACTGACTTCAGCTTGAGTAGTCTGATCTTCTTTTGGCTGCACTTTTAAAGCTGGGCGCTTCTCAGACCATGGCTCACTATCCAGAAGGAGCACGTCTTCATGTGGCAGCTGACTTTCAACTTCCTTCAGCAGCTTGCTGAAGTTCTGTTGTTCCTGCTCATAGTTGATATCCTGCAACTTGAGGGCTTCAGCACGTACCCATATTCTGAAACATGTCCAGAGCTGGTCTGAGGCAGCAGGATCAATCATCCCAGGGCAAACTTGCTTCAGAGAAGCAATTCATTGCTGCAAACCTGTTTCAAAATTCACAATGCCAGAGCCAACATCTGGTTGTTTTGGTTTTGGAATGGCTATTTTATGTTTGAGATCAGCAAGACGGTCAAGGATTGTTAAATCGATGAAGGTCCTGCTGGGGTCTTCTGTAGTTTGTTTGGGAGATGGAGTGGGAGAGTCAGAAATAATAATTGGACTGTTTGGGGGTTTTGGAGTATTTGGAGGGGTAGTTTCTGGCGAGGATGGCAGCTGGGCCATGGTTACAGTTGTTCCACATGGCAGCTGAATTGCCAAAGGTTGTGGATTATAGGATTGAGGAGAATGAGGTTCAGGTGATGGAGGTGATGGTGTTTCAGAATGATGAAACTCAGGTTGAGGAGGTGATGGTTGAGGTGATGGTGGATGAATTTCTGGTTGAGGAGAGGGAGGAGGAATTGCTGGTTGTGGAGAAGGAGGTGGAATTTCTGGTTGTTCAGGAATTTGTGGTTCTTCTAGTATGGGTGAGAGAGGTTGTTCTGGTTGAGGAGAGTGGGTAATTTCTGGTTCAGTGTTTGGATTATTTGAGATGTGATCAGAAACACGTTGATCAATGTCAGACATAACTTTGTCAAGTTCTGATGCTGTTGAAGTAGTGGGTTTTGGATGTTTGGTGCGGGGTCTTCTGAGAGTCAGTGACTCAGAAGGGTCATCTTCTGGTTCGGTTTCATCAATTGTTGGTATGGGGATTGGAATTTCATGTGAAGCTGGGGTTGGGATTGATGTTGGAATAGCAGAAGAATTTAAAACAGAAGCAGCAGATAAATTACCTCTTTTCTTGGGTGTCTGCTGGGATGATCCTTCTGAAGTGGCCTTCCTTTTCTTCGTCTTCCTCAGTGTAACTTCTGGTTGAGGTTGGTGCAGATCTTTGATATTCAGCTTGGGATCTGTACCATCAGCCTTGCACGCGTCCAAGTATCTGAGAACCACCACTGGTTTAGATTCTATCTCAGAAAATAATGGAAATTCGTCCAGAGGGACTCTTCTGCTGGTGATGTCAGCAAGAGGAGTAACGCTGGGCTCCTTTCTGATATTCTCTATCAGTTTCATTTTCTTCAGATTCTTCGCGTTCAGAGGCTTTCCAACAGTTGGTTCAATAGTACTTAATTCTTGAGCTTCTATGAGGTGCTCTATCAGCCTATTCTCAGTCAGAATATTTGATATTAACCTCCCAAAGGGTATCCAATCCCTCTTGGTTCTTTCTTCTTCCCTGGTCTCCTTGACGCTGGTCCTGAGGTGATTAAACAGAAGATGAGCCAAGTTGATTTTTACCTTCTGATTAATAAAATAGATCAGAAACTATTGATCTATATTTATATAATCAGGGGAGCTTGTTGGCTTCTTGTGATTAAAACACCCCAGAATGATCTTCGCCCAAACTCTGTGGTGATCCTTTAAGTCTCTGATCTTGCTGCTGGGCACCCCAAGGGTGAAAATCTGTTCTGCTATGACACCAACGTCAGAGCATCTTTCAGCCATATCAATACAGCGGACGCCACCGCCACTGTAACCAATCAATTTTGCTATGTGATCCTCAGTGATCACAATCTTCTTTCCCATTATGTAGGAGGTGACTTGATGCGTTGATGAGGACACATGAATCCAGAACTCCTTGACCAAAGCTGGGAACGTTGGTCCAACTAACCTGTCAAAATATCTCTCCCATTTCTGCGCCCTAACTTCTTCTGTCAAGTCAAATCCATTTTCTTTCAGACCGTTGAAGTCAATAATCAGTTCAGACAACACTTCCAAATTCTTCACTGGTGTAAGGAGTGTTCTGAAAGGAACTTGGTACTTTTCAGAGGAAGCTTTCTTCTGAGAACCTGCAGAAGCATTGCTGGAGGTTGCCATGTTCACACTTAGGGTTTTTCTGAGAAAACTGAGAAAATGGGTTTAAGTTTGAAAGAGATGAACACACAGAGAAAATGCAGAAAATATTTGAGAGTTTATGAGAAACGGTAAAGGATTAATGTGAGAAGTTAAAGTGCTTAAATAGATTTCAAAATACTTTTTGAAAGTGTAAACGGTTTCAAGAAAGAGAAATAAAATCATGGTTACATTTTAAAACATGATTACTTTCATTTAATGCTTGCTGATTTTGGGGGATTTGAGAAAGATACTTGAAACGGTTACCAGACATGTGTCTCAATGCACCCAATTAGCGTTTTGCCTTCTCAGAAGCGTGCACGCGTTCTGCTTCAGAGATTTGCTGATGATTGGATGACACTTTTTTGATTTAGTGAGCAGCACGTCTATCCTTTAGCTGAAATGCTCAGATCTTTAAGACTAGCATCTGATGCAATCTGCATGTTCTATCTTTCTGAAAGGAGATTGATCAGAAGTTCACAGTAAAACAAATACATTCTGAAAGATAATATATGGAATTAAAACATTTTCACTCTGGGAAGATTTTCATGCTGAGATGTTTCAGAATGAAATTGAATCTATCTTCAGAAAGGGGTTTAGTGAAGATATCAGCCCATTGATGGTCTGTATCAATAAATTTTAAGTTCAAAATTACTTTATGAATATAGTACCTAATGAAATGATGTTTTATTTCTATATGCTTAGCTCTAGAATGTAAAATGGGATTCTTACTTAAGCAAATAGCAGAAGTATTGTCACAGAGTATAGGGATGTTACTCTCAAAAATCTGGAAGTCTTCAAGCTGACTTTTCATCCAGAGCATTTGTGTGCTACATCTTGCTGCTGCTATGTACTCAGCTTCTGCTATTGATAGCGCAATTGTGGATTGCCTTTTGCTGGACCAAGAGATCAGATTTTCTCCCAGAAACTGGCAGCTTCCAGAAGTACTTTTACGCTCTACTCTGTCTCCAGCAAAGTCAGCATCGCAGTAGCCTACTAAGCTGTAATCACTAGATTTTCTATAAAATAAACCCAGATTAGTAGTACCTTTCAGATACTTGAAAATTCGCTTAACAGCTGTTAAGTGAGATTCCCTAGGATCTGATTGGAATCTAGCACAAATACATACGCTGAATAAGATATCAGGTCTTGAAGCTGTCAGATAAAGGAGAGAACCAATCATACCTCTGTAGACCTTCTGTTCTACCTTTTTGCTTACCTCTTCTCTTTCCAGAATACACGTGGGATGCATTGGAATCTTTGATGGCTTACATTCTGAGAGGTCAAATTTCTTCAGAAGATCTCTGACATATTTGCTCTGATGAATGTATGTTCCCTCTGGAGTTTGATTGATCTGAATTCCTAGAAAGAATTTCAGTTCCCCCATGAGGCTCATCTCAAATTCTGCCTGCATACACTTAGCAAATTTTCTTCCAAGAGAAGGATTAGTAGATCCAAAAATAATATCATCAACATAAATTTGACAGACTAAGATATCATTCTTAACTGACTTACAGAATAAGGTAGTGTCCATCTTCCCTCTGGTGAATTCATTTTCTAACAGAAAGTTACTTAGTCTTTCATACCAAGCTCTGGGAGCTTGTTTCAGACCATATAGTGACTTCTTTAGTTTGAAAACATGTTCTGGATGTTTTGTATTTTCAAAACCAGGGGGTTGGTGCACATAAACCTCTTCTTCTATATAACCATTTAAGAATGCACTCTTGACATCCATCTGATACAAAGTGATGCCTCTATTAACAGAAAATGAAATTAAAAGTCTGATAGATTCTAACCTGGCGACTGGAGCAAAGGTTTCTGTATAGTCTATCCCCTCTTGCTGACTATAACCTTGTGCTACCAGTCGTGCTTTGTTTCTAATTACTTCACCTTATTCATTTAGCTTGTTTCTGAACACCCATCTTGTTCCAATGACGTTGAATCCTTTTGGTCTGGGAACAAGATCCCATACGTCATTTCTGGTGAATTGATTCAGCTCTTCTTGCATTGCTAGAATCCAGTCGTTGTCCAGAAGTGCTTCATCAATAGAAGAAGGTTCAATCAGAGACACAAGTCCCATGAGGGTTTCTTCAGAGTTTCCGAAGCTTGCTCTTGTTCTGATTGGATCTTCCTTTCTTCCTAAGATAGTTTCTTCCGGATGATCCAAACTGCTTCTGGGTAATCTCTTCTGAGGTTGATCAGCAGCTGTTGTAGGATTGCTAGCAGTGCTCCTTTCAGATGTTGAAGGAGTGTCTGTGTTGAGAGCTTCTAATGAATTGTCTTCAGAACCTGTAAATTCAATTTCCATACCTGCCAAAACTTCATTCTGCTTTGACTTTTCAGAGTCAAGCTTGTCATCAAAACAAACACTGATTGATTCTTCCACAATCTGTGTTTCTGTATTGTATACTCTGTACCCTCTTGAGCGTTCAGAGTATCCTAACATAATACACTTCTGTGCTTTAGAGTCAAACTTGTTCAAATAATTCTTTGTATTTAACATAAAACAAGTACATCCAAATGGATGAAAATATGAAATGTTGGGCTTTCTGTTCTTCCACAATTCATATGGAGTCTTTTCCAGAATAGGTCTTATTGAGATTTTGTTCTGAATGTAGCACGCTGTGTTTATTGCCTCTGCCCAGAAGATCTTAGCAACGTTTGTCTCATTGATCATGGTTCTGGCCATTTTTTGCAATGTTCTGTTCTTTTGTTCTACAACTCCATTTTGTTGGGGAGTTCTAGGACAAGAGAAATCATGCAGAATGCCTCTGTCATTAAAGAATGACTCAAAATCTTTGTTTTCAAACTCTCCACCATGATCACTTCTGACTTTAACGATTCTAAGATCCTTTTCATTCTGAACTTGGTTACAGAAGGTAACAAACACAGAGTGTGACTCGTCCTTGTGTCTTAAGAACTTTACCCATATCCATCTGCTATAGTCATCTACGATTACTAAACCATACTTCTTGCCACTGACTGAAGCAGTTTTAACTGGTCCAAATAAGTCAATGTGCAGAAGTTCTAATGGCTTAGAGGTAGAAACAACATTTTTAGATTTAAAAGAAGGTTTTGCAAACTTGCCTTTCTGACATGCTTCACACAGAGCATCTGAATTGAACTTCAAATTAGGAAGTCCTCTGACCAGATTGAGTTTGTTAATCTGAGATATTCTTCTCATACTAACATGCCCCAATCTTCTGTGCCAGATCCACTGCTCGTTGTTAACAGACAGAAGACACTTTACATTCTGACTTTTCAGTTCAGAAAGTTTGATTTTGTAAATGTTGTTTTTCCTCTTTCCATTAAACAGGATAGTCCCATCTTTTTGACTAACAGCTTTACATGATTTTTTATTAAAGATTATATCATAACCGTTATCACTTAATTGACTTATGGATAACAGATTATGCATTAATCCATCTACTAGCAGAACATTATTTATAGAGGGAAGATTTCCATTACCTACAGTTCCAGAGCCAATGATCTTTCCCCTCTGATTGCCTCCAAAGCCAACGTGGCCTCCAGGCTTAAGTTCCAGGCTTTGGAACATATGCCTTCTTCCCGTCATGTGTCGCGAGCAGCCAGAGTCCAGGTACCATGACTGGTGTTTCTGATTTGCTGCTAAAGATATCTGCAACATGTATTATTTTATCCTTAGGTACCCAGATTTTCTTGGGTCCTGATTTGTTAGATTTACCAAAACTCTGGTTGAATTTTGGTTTCACAAAATACTTACTGCTAGTGTATTTAATATCATGTGTGTGACCATACACAAAATGTGAGTTCAGAGGAGTGTGTTTAATTGTTAAGTCCATGACATTCTTTGGTGTAGGAACCTTACCTTGGTATCCTATTCCCTTCCTGCCGTTTCTGCTAACTCCATAGATCATTGAAGCCATTTTGCTTCTATTTATGCTTTTAGCAAGGAACTTCTGGAAACTGTGATCATACTCCTTGATGATCTCATCAACGCTGCTGGGAGTTTCAGAAATTGGTTCCTTCTGAGAGTTTTGTAAAGTATTTTCTAATTTTGAAATTTTATTTCTCAGCTCAGAATTTTCCAATTTAAGACTCTCAGTCTTATCAGAGTCAGATTCAAGATTCCTTTTCAAGTTTCTGAATTTAACTCTAATCTGCTGGTACCTTTCCAGAATTTCGTTAAGGCTTTCAGCAAGTTCAACCTTGGTAAAATTAACAGCAAAGTCAGGAAATACCTCTTCAGTATCTGATTCTGAGTCTGATTCAGAAGCTTCACTATCTTCTGAAATGTTGGCCATGAGAGCTATGTTGGCTCTCTCATCATCTGAATCTGAGTCAGCTTCAGACGAGTCAGAGTCATCCCATGTAGCCATGAGACTTTTCTTCTTTTCTCTTCCAAACTTCTTTTTGGGCTTTTCCCTCTGAAGCTTTGGGCAGTCACTCTTGTAGTGTCCTTGCTCATTGCACTCATAGCAGATGATGTCCTTGGTGTTTGGCTTTCTGCTTCCTGAGGAGCCTTCAGATCTTCTGTATCTAGAGGAAGAATCTGTCCTTCTGTATCTGGAAGAAGACTCGTTCTGATCAGATCTTCTGGGATTCCTGAACTTCCTTTGCCTCTGCTTCCACAGTTGATTCACTCTTCTGGAGAGGAGGGAGAGTTCGTCTTCTTCTGATGAGGATCCATCAGATGTTTCTTCAACTGCCTTCAAAACTTTAGACTCATATTTTTTGTTAGATTTTAATGCTAAAGGCTTACCTTGCTTCTGGGGTTCATCAGCTTCTAGCTCTATCTCATGACTTCTGAGGGAGATGATAAGTTCCTCCAGAGATATTTTATTGAGATCTTTTGCTAGCTTCAGAGCTGTAACCATTGGCCTCCACAGCTTAGGTAAGCTTCTAATGATCTTCTTGACGTGATCAGCAATAGAGTAACCTTTGTCCAGAACCTTGAGACCAGCTACCAGAATCTGGAATCTAGAGAACATTGTTTCAATGGATTCACTTTCTTCCATTTTGAATGCCTCATACTTCTGAATGAGCGCAAGAGCTTTAGTTTCTTTGACCTGGACGTTGCCCTCATGCGTCATTCTGAGTGAGTCAAACATGTTCTTAGCTGTGTCTCTGTTAGAGATCTTTTCATATTCAGCATAAGAGATGGCGCTGAGAAGGATGGTTCTGGCCTTATGGTGATTTTTAAAGTCACACTTTTGTTGATCAGACATTGCCTTCCTATCAATCTTCTGACCGCTTGCATTCACAGGGTGCGTGTATCCATCTGTCACCATGTCCCACAGATCAGCATCATGTGCCAGAAAGAAGCTTTCAATTCTGTCTTTCCAATAATCAAAATTTTCTCCATCAAAGACTGGAGGTTTGCCGCTGAATCTGTCTCTGTCCTCATGGTTGTCATTGCTGGTGTGTGAATAAGTTCCTGCCATTGTGTTTTTCTGACGCTGGATCTTGTACTGACACGGTTAAGTGTTTTAGCTCAGAACCAGGCGCTCTGATGCCAATTGAAGAAGTGAAAAACACAAGAAGGGGGGTTGAATTGTAAAACTGAAAATCAATTGCAATGAACACGATATTTTTATCCTGGTTCATTTGATCTCAAACTACTCCAGTCCAACCGTCAAGGTGATTTCGCCTCTCTCCAACGAGGTCTTAATCCACTATATTCAACTGAATATTACAATCTGCTTTAACAACTGTTAAAGCCTTCTTGAAGCAAACCACAAACCGGTTTCTCAAGGAATTACTTTCTTACAGAAAATTGAAATCTAGGTGTGTGAATGTTTTCTACAAAACTGTTTATCACAACTGTGATATTACACAACTTAAGCTTATGGAAACTAGATTGCTAAAATAATTGAGTAAGGAATTTTGGAGCTTTTAGCAAACTGAGAATAAGAAGATGATGAATAGCTTTTAGGCGTGGAAATTGTTGTAGAGCATTAGCCAATTCAATCTTCATTGACTTGTTTATATAGCATTGGAATTAGTGAATGTTGGAGCCATAATTATGTTTCAATGCCAATAACAATCTTTCCTTATTAAGCAGATCTTGTCTGGAATGATGTCGTTGGTAATAACTCGTCTTGAATGCACAGTGTCGTTGCTACTTAAGCATGTTCTGGATTTCGCTCATTCTGATGCTGCTTAAGTGCTGATGAACTGTTGTTGTCTTTATCAGAGTTCAGAGTGTTGAGCGCAGATCTGTTCATCAAGCTTCAGCATAAGCGTGAGTTGTTCTTCTGATTCTGGTATCTGATATAACATCTTCTGATGCTGATGTTGATATCCAATTTTCTGATGCTGATTATGATGTACTCTTGCTGATACCCATCAGAGTTTCTGTAAAACAGAAAGTAATTTTTAGGTAGCAAATAGTTCTTACATGAATCACATAATTAATATATCATTTCATTTTGTTATCATCAAAACTTAAACTTAGGGTAGTAGATTCAAACTTTGTTATAATAGAGAAAACTTTGACTACTGGAAAGACAGAATTGAGAGTTTCTTTATGGCCCATGATGCTAATCTGTGGGACATGGTGACTGATGGATACATGCACCCAGTGGATGGACGTGGTCAGAGGATAGACAGAAAAATGATGTCTGATCAGCAAAAGCGTGAATTCAGAAACCACCACAAGGCCATAACAATACTCCTCAACGCCATCTCATACTCAGAATATGAGGAAATATCAAATAGAGAGACTTTCAATAACATGTTTGACTCTCTAAGAATGACGCATGAAGGCAACATTCAAGTCAAAGAAACCAATGCCCCTGCGCTCATTCAGAAGTATGAGGCATTCAAGATGGAAGATAGTGAATCAATAGAAACTATGTTTTCAAGATTCCAAATCCTTGTTGCTGGACTAAAGGTTCTTGACAAAGAGTATTCTACTGTTGATCACGTTAAGAAGATCATCAGAAGCTTTCCCAAGCAATGGAGGCCAATGGTAACAACACTTAAGCTAGCCAAAGATCTCAACAAAATATCTCTGGAGGAACTTGTCAGCTCCCTCAGAAGTCACGAGATAGAGCTAGAAGAAGATGAGCCTCAAAAGCAAGTTAAGCCACTAGCTTTAAAATCTAACAGAAAATCTGACTCTAAGGTTTTGCAGGCTGTGGAAGAATCTTCTGATGGATCCTCATCAGAAGAAGATGAATTGTCTCTCCTCTCCAGAAGGGTGAACCAACCGTGGAAGCAGAGACAAAGGAAATTCAGAACTCCTAGAAGATCAGAGAATCAAAATGAATTCTCCTTCAGATACATAAAGTATGAGTCTTTGTTTGGACACAGAATATCTGAAGGTTCTTCAGGATACAGAAAGCCAAATAACAAGGACATCATCTACTATGAGTGTAACGAGCAAGGGGACTACAAAAGTGACTGCCCAAGGCTTCAGAAGGAGAAGTCCAAAAATAAGTTCTTCAAGGAAAAGAAGAAAAGCCTCATGGCTACATGGGATGATTCTGACACCTCTGAAGCTGACTCAGAATCAGATAATGAAAGAGCAAACATAGCTCTCATGGCAAACGTATCAGAACACATCGAAGCTTCTGGTTCAAACTCAGAATCAGACACTGAAGAGGTATTTCCTGATTTTACCATAAATTTTACTAAGGCTGAACTTGCAGAAAGCCTAAATGAAATTCTGGAAAGGTATCAGCAAATCAGGGTCAAATTCATGAACCTGAAAAGGAATCTTGCCTCTGACTTTGAAAAGTCTGAGAGTCTCAGATTAGAGAATTTTGAGTTAAAAGAAAAAATTTCAAAATTAGAAAATGATTTGCAAAACTCTCAGAAGGAAAAAATCTCTGAAACTCCCAGTAATGCTGATGAGATCATCAAAGAGTATGATCACAGCTTTCAGAAGTTTCTATCTAAAAACATAGACAGAAGCAAGATGGATTCAATGATCTATGGAGTTAGCAGAAATGGCAGAAAAGGGATAGGATATTAAGGTAAGGTATCTACACCAAAAAATTCCATGGACTTAGTTATAAAACGCACACCACTTAATTCACATTTTATATATGGGCACACACATGACATAAAATACACAAGTAGTGATTATTCTGTCAAACCAAAATTCAATCAGAATTTTGGTAAAACTAACAAATCAGAACCCAAGAAAATGTGGGTACCTAAGGATAAAATTATACATGTAGCAGATATCTTTAGCATCAAGGCCAAGACACCAATCATGGTACCTGGACTCTGGCTGCTCGCGACACATGACGGGAAGAAGGCATATGTTCCAAAGCCTGGAACTTAATCATGGAGGCTACGTGGGCTTTGGAGGTAATCAGAGAGGAAAGATCATTGGCTCTGGAACAGCAGGTAATGGAAATCTTCCCTCTATAAATAATGTATTATTAGTTGATGGATTAATGCATAACCTGTTATCCATAAGTCAATTAAGTGATAATGGTTATGATATAATCTTCAATCAAAATTCATGCAAAGCTGTTAGTCAGAAAGATGGGACTATCCTATTTAATGGAAAGAGGAAAAACAAAATTTATAAAATAAAACATTCTGAACTAAAGAGTCAGAATGTAAAATTCCTACTTTCTGTTAACAACGAGCAATGGGTCTGGCACAGAAGATTGGGGCATGTTAGTATGAGAAGAATATCTCAGATTAACAAACTCAATCTGGTCAGAGGACTTCCAAAATTGAAGTTCAGCTCAAATACTCTGTGTGAAGCATGTCAGAAAGGAAAATTTGTAAAACCTGCTTTCAAATCCAAAAATGTTGTTTCCACCTCTAAGCCATTAGAACTTCTGCACATTGACTTATTTGGACCAGTAAAAACTGCTTCAGTCAGTGGCAAGAAGTATGGGTTAGTAATCGTAGATGACTATAGCAGATGGACATGGGTAAAGTTCTTAAGACACAAGGACGAGTCACACTCTGTGTTTGTTACCTTCTGCAACCAAGTTTAGAATGAAAAGGATCTTAGAATTGTCAAAGTCAGAAGTGATCATGGTGGAGAATTTGAAAATAAAAATTTTGAATTATTTTTTAATGAAAAAGGAATTTTGCATGACTTCTCTTGTCCTAGAACTCCCCAACAAAATAGAGTTGTAGAACGAAAGAACATAACATTGCAAGAAATGGCCAGAACCATGATCAATGAGACTAACATTGCTAAGATCTTCTGGGAAGAGGCAGTTAACACAGCGTGTTACATTCAGAATAGAATCTCCATAAGACCTATTCTGGAAAAGACTCCATATGAATTATGGAAGAATAGAAATCCCAACATTTCTTATTTTCATCCATTTGGATGCACCTACTTTATTCTAAATACAAACAATTATCTGAACAAGTTTGACTCTAAAGAACAAAAGTGTATTATGTTAGGATACTCTGAACGCTCAAGAGGGTACATAGTATACAATACAAAAACACATATTGTTTAAGAGTCAATCAGTGTTAAGTTTGATGATAAGCTTGAATCTCAAAAGTCAAAGCAGAATGAATTCCTTTCAGGTATGGAAGTTGAACTCATAGGTACTGAAGACAACTTATCAGAAGGTCTCAATCGAGAGGCTCCCTCAACATCAGAAAGAGTTACTGCAAGCAATCCAACATATTCTGTTGATCAACTTCAGAAAAGGCTATCTAGAAGCAGCATTGGTCACGCAGAAGATACAATACTGGGAAAGAAAGATGATCCAATCAGAACCAGATCAACATTCAGAAACTCTGAAGAATCCCTCATGGGACTGGTCTCTCTGATTGAACCAACAACTATTGATGAATCACTTCTAGACAATGACTGGATTCTGGCAATGCAAGAGGAACTGAATCAATTCACCAGAAATGACGTATGGGATATGGTTCCCAAACCAAAAGGATTCAACGTCATTGGAACAAAGTGGGTGTTCAGAAACAAACTGAATGAGCAAGGAGAAGTCATCAGAAACAAAGAACGACTGGTAGCACAAGGTTATAGTCAGCAAGAGGGGATAGACTATACAGAAACCTTTGCTCCAGTAGCCAGGTTAGAATCTATCAGACTTTTAATATCATTTGTTGTAAATAAAGGCATCACTCTGTATCAGATGGATGTCAAAAGTGCATTCTTAAATGGCTATATAGATGGAGAGGTATATATGCACCAACCCCCTGGGTTTGAGAATTCCAAAAATCCAGAATATGTTATCAAACTAAAGAAGTCACTCTATGGTCTGAAACAAGCTCCCAAAGCTTGGTATGAAAGACTAAGTAACTTCCTATTAGAAAAGGAATTCACCAGAGGGAAAGTGGACACAACCTTATTCTGTAAGACAGTCAAGAATGACATGTTAGTATGTCAGATCTATGTTGATGGCATCATCTTTGGATCTACTAAACCCTCTCTCGGAAGAGAGTTTTCTAAATGTATGCATGCAGAGTTTGAGACGAGCTTGATGGGGGAACTCAAATTCTTTCTGGGCATTCAGATAAACCAAACTCTTGAAGGAACTTACATTCATCAGAGAAAATATGTCAGAGAACTTCTGAAGAAATGTGATCTCTCAGAATGTAAGCCCTCAAAGATTCCAATGCATCCCACGTGCATTCTGGAAAAGGAAGAGGTAAGTAAAAAGGTGTAACAGAAGGTATACAGAGGTATGATTGGTTCTCTTCTCTATCTGACGGCTTCAAGGCCTGACATTTTATTTAGTGTTTGCTTATGTGCTAGATTCAAATTAGATCCTAGAGAAACTCACTTAACAGCAGTTAAGCAAATTTTCAAGTATCTGAAAGGTACTACTAATCTGGGTTTGTTTTATAAAAAGTCAAATGATTACAGCTTAGTAGGATATTGTGACGCTGTCTTCGCTGGAGACAGAGTAGAACGTAAAAGCACTTCTGGAAGCTGCTAGTTTCTGGGAGAAAATCTGATCTCATGGACCAGCAAGAGACAGTCCACAATAGCACTATCAACAGTAGAAGTTGAATACATAGCAGCTGCTGGATGTAGCACGCAAATGCTCTGGATGAAAAGTCAACTTGAAGACTTCAACTTATTTGAGAGTAACATTCCCATCCTCTGTGACAATACTTCTGCTATTTGTCTCAGTAAAAATCCAATTTTGCATTCTAGGGCTAAGCATATAGAAATAAAACATCATTTTATTAGGGACTATATTCAGAAAGGGATTCTTAGCTTAAAATTTATTGACACAGACCATCAATGGGCTGATGTATTTACAAAACCTCTTTCCGAAGATAGGTTTAACTTCATTCTGAAACATCTCAGCATGAAGCTATACCCAGAATAAATTTTTTTATTTACATATCTTAACCATCAGAACTTTATTATTTTCTGTGAACTACTGATCAACCTGTCTTCAGAGGTTAGAAGTACAGATTGCATCAGAATCTATCCATGAAGATCTGAACGTTTCATTTCAAGGATAGAAGTGTGTTGTTCACATAATCAAACAGTTGTCATCCATTCATCAGCTACTTTCTGAGGCTGAACACGCTTCACTTTTCTGAAAGGTCAAAAGCGCTGATTGGGTGCATTGAGACACATGTCATGGGTAACCGTTCCAATATCTTTTTGAATCCCCTAATTTCAGTTGTCATTAATGCTTATAATCATGACTAATTATTTCTCTCTCTTACTGTTTACGCTTTCAAGAAAAACTATTTAAACTCAAATTTCACTCTTTATATTCTTTCACTTTTACTCTCTCAATATTTTCTATCGTTTCAAGCTCTCGTTTTCAAAAACCCCTTTCATCTTCCTCAAAATCCCGTGTGAACAATGGCTTCTTCAAGTGTCACAAATGTCAGTGCTCAGGAATCTGCTTCAATGGAACAGTATGAAATACCCTACAGAACGCTCCTCACTCCTATTAATAATCTGGAAGTTCTCTCTGAACTGATTGTTGATTTTTGGAGTCTTCAAGAAAATGGCTTCAATCTGTATGAAGACGTTACTGCTCAAGGATGGAACAGGTACTTTGACCATCTGGTTGGTCCAAGATTTCCCATTCTTGTCAAAGAATTCTGGATACATGCTTCTTCTTCAAATCATCAGGTTACTTCTTATGTCATGGGGAAGAAAATTGTTATTACAAAAGACCTAATTTCAAAGCTTATTGGTTACAATGGTGGAGGTGTCAGATACATTGACATGGCTGAGAGATGCTCTGATGTGGGTTCTATTGCAAAGGAAATATTTACTAATGGACTACCCTCTAGCAAAATCAGAGATCTGAAGGATCACCATAGAATTTGGGCAAGAATCATTCTGGGGTGTATCAACCACAGGATGCTAACTAGCTCTCCTGATTATATCAACATTTATCAGCAGTTTCTGATCTATTTCATTGCCTAGAGGACTAAGGTAAACCTCCCACACTTGCTGTTTAATAATCTTAGAACTAGTGTGAAGGAAACAAGATAAGATGAACGAACCAAGAGGGAATGGATACCCTTAGGAAGACTCATATCAGATATTCTGACAGAGAATAGGCTGATAGAACATTTGACTGAAGCCTAGGAAATCAGCACTTTGGAAGCAACCGCTGGGAAGCCCCTGATCGCTAAAAATCTGAAGAAGATGAAAATCATTGAGAATATCAAGAAGGAACCTACTATTACTTCTCATGCAACCATCACTTCAAGAAGGATACCTCTGGATGATTTTCCTCTATTTTCTGATATTGACTCCAAGCCAGAAATAATAGTCAGATATCTGGACGCCTGCAAGGAAGATGGTACTGCACCAGAAATCAATATCCAGGACTTACACAAGGCTGCTCCAGAAGTTGCTTTAAAGAAGACCAAGAAGAGGAATGCTGCAGCAGAAGGACCATCTCAGAGGACTCAAAAAGTTTCCAAAAAGAAAGGTAATCCTTCCTCTGTTTCTGTTATAGAATAAATAAATGTATCAACATCTGAAGCCATGCCTACTCAACAAGAACATCCAACTCCACAAACATTTGAAGACATTCACATAGGGTTTGATCCATCAAAAACTCTAGGTATGAATGAAACTCACTCCCTTTCTCATAATCCAAATCCTGAACAAACCCAACCAGAACTTGCCAAAGTTCTGTCTGATATTGATTCATTTTACCAAGACTTTTTAGCTCCCGTACCATAAAATCCAAATTCTCAACTCCCTTAAAATCCAAACTCTGATACCACACCAGAAATTCCGCAACCTCACTCTCCACAACAAGAAATTACTCATCCACAGTCACCTCAACCTGAAATACAACAACCAGAAGCTCAACCTTCTGAGAATCAATCTTCTGATATCCATGAACCAGAACCTCACCATGTTTCAATAAACCAATCTGAAGAACCTTATTCAGATTCTGATACAATCCCAATTCCTGGAATCATAGAACCACTTGCTATTCGCATGCCTCTCACCATCCACGACATTCCAAAAATCCCTTCATCTCTGGAATCCACACCACCAAACTCCCCTACCAGTCCAATCATCATACATGACTCTCCCACTCCTTCACCCACTAACAGTCCAGCTGACAACATAATACTTGTTATTGTTCCAATTGTACTGGAAAGAATAGCTTCTATCTCTCACAAAACTGTCATTCCCAAACCTAAACCAACTGAAACTACATCAGATGTTGGTACAAGTTTGTTGATTTTTGAAATAGGAATACAGGAATGGATAAATTCTTTGAAGCATGCTAGTCAAGAGATGACTAATCCTACTGCTTCTGATTATATGTGGACAAAATTCAGAAACTGGCTTAGTTCTGAAACGCTAAAGCTGAAGGAACAGAGTTATGAATAGGTTCAACAGAACTTTAGTGCTAAGATTAAGGCTTTTCAAGACCAAGTTCTGAGTCAACTGCTCAAGAAAGATATCCTCTCTCTGGATAATGCTCCCTGGACAGAGCATCATCCCTTAGATGAAGTTCAACCAGAATCAGAGAGTCTCTCCCTGACTGCTGCTCCAGAAGACATGATCACAGCAGAAGAAATGGTTCACTCTAAACAAGCTGCATAATTCTCTGAGCAACGTCCAACTCTTGAAGAAACTCCAGCACTTTCCTTAGTCATGCAAACTTTGGAAGAGTTGAAGAAAGAAAATTCTCTAATCCGTGCAAGGTTGGATAAGCAGGAGGACACGAACAAAGAGATTAAAATCATTTTGGGCAAGCAAGAGGAGTCTAATACTCAGATCAAGAGCTTGCTGGAAGCTTTGTTCACACGTCTTCCCCCTCCTTCTTAGATTTTTGTTTTAAACCTGTTTATCTGTAACGCTTAATTTTTTACCTCTTCTGTTCTAGAACTTATCATTGCATCATGTTTTTTAATATAATTCAACTATTTTGGCTCTGATTATATTGCCTTTTTGATAACTGACAAAAAGGGGGAGAAAGTAAGATATTTTCAATAATGTTTTACCGAGACAGAAGTCTCAAACATTCTGAATTACTTAACCTCTATCTTCTGAAAAGTTTGAACATGTACAAATTCTGATGAAAGATGCAGCTAAACTCTGATGCTCAAGGAACTTAAGGGAAGTAATCAACTCAGGGGGAGTTTCTCTTAAACCTTTTGTTCTTTATTTTTTATTGAAAAATCTAGTTTTTGTCATCATCAAAAAGCGGGAGATTGTTAGAACATAGTTTGATTCTACAACCCTTAGTTAGAATTTTGATGATAACAAATACAAAGAACTAATGACAAACACAAAGAACCAATATGCACCCTAAAAATTATGTTTTATGTATGCAGAAGTTCTGACCAAAGCAGCATTAAAAGATAAGCCATAAGAGCTACACGCTGAAGCAATCAGAACATATACTGAAGATTGATGACCAGAACATGTGCTTAAGAAAAGTAAACTCTGATTCTGAACAAGAACAAGAACATGTTAATCCAAGTCATCAATATTCTGAAGCGTCATCAGCAAGTAAGGAGATAAGATTCTGAAGCGTTACTGATCATTCAAGACATCATCAATTCCAACGGCTTCTTTCTGACAGGATCTTCTCCAAATGGAAAGTGTGTTAATGACATTAAACATGCTTGATGATCAACGTTATTCCACTGCCTATATAAACAAAGTCAGCATTCAAAATCAAAGATGATTTGCTACATAACCACTCACGCATATTCAAAGCTGCAAGCAATATTCTTTACATTTCCAAGCTATAATCTTGTATAAATTATCACAGTTGTGATAAACAGTTTTTGTAAGAAAAACAACAACACACATCTTGTATAATAGTTTTGAAATAGTGTTCCTTGAGATTAACTGGATTGTGGTTGTACTCAAGAAGACTTTAACAGTTGTTAAAGTAGTGATTGTAATCCTTTTGAGATTAGTGGATTAAGACCTCGTTGGAGAGAGGCGAAATCACCTTGACGGGTAGAATGGAGTAGTTTGAGATCAAATGAACCAAGATAAAAATACTATGTCATTGAGCTTTTAATTTCAAGTTTTCAATTCAACCCCCCCCCCCCCCCCCCCCTTCTTGTGTTTTTCACATCTTCATGATTCTTACCGATAGATAAGATTATGTCTGATGAATCGGGCCACAACCTTCTTGGTAATAGAAGCAAATGAAGCCGCCTCGACCCATTTTGTGAAGTAATCGATTGTGACGAGGATGAAACGATGTCTATTCGAAGCTGTAGGTATAATCTCCCCAATCATGTCGATGTCCCACATTGCAAATGGTCAGGGAGCGGTCAAGATGTTAAGAGGAATAGGTGGCACATGTACTTTATCAACGTAGATCTGGCATTTGTGACAAGTTTGTGAATGTTGATGACAATCTGTTTCCATAGTGGACCAATAGTATCATGCTCGTAGGATCTTTTTAGCCACCGTATTCCCACTAGAATAGGTGTCAAAGGTACCTTCGTGTAAATCAGCCATGATCTTTTCTGCCTCACTCTTGTCCATGCACCGAAGCAAAGTAGAGTCATGGTTGCGCTTATAGAGGATTCCATTACTGAGGAAGAATTTAGCCGAGAACCTTCTTAGGAACTTCTTATCATTGACTGAAGCTCCCTCGGGATATTCTTGGGCCTCAAGATATCTTTTAATTTCATGGAACCAAGGTTTTCCTGTTACTTTTTCAGTATCAACGTCATGACAGTATGTCGGTTCATCCATCCTCTCAATAGTGATTTGAGGAGCCTCATCACCCCATCTGATTTTGAACATGGATGACATAGTAGCTAGCGTGTCTGCTAGTTGATTTTCCTCTCGTGGAAAAAGCTCAAAGGTAATTTCCTCAAAATGTGGGATCAGTGTCAACACATGTTCTTTGTAAGGGATGAGATTAGGATTCTTCGTGTCCTATTCTCCTTTGATATAACTGATTACTAAGGCTGAGTCTCCAAATATACTTAAGAATTTGATCCCAAATTCATGGCAGCTTTGAGACCCATAATGCACGCTTCATATTCAGCCATATTATTGGTACAGTTGAAACACAACCTGGCGATGAAGGGAGTATGACAGCCTTCAGGAGATATTATTACAGCACCGATGAAATTTCCGAGTGCGTTAGAAGCTTCATCAAAAACCATGGTCCATAAGGATCCTTTTTCAGGTCTGTCATACGGTCTGGGTTCTTCACAATCATTCACCAACATGATATCCTCGTCCGGGAATTCGAAGTTCATGGATTGATAGTCATCCACAGCCTGATGAGCCAAATGATCAGCTAGTACACTTCCTTTTATTTCTTTTTAGGTAGTGTATTGAATGTCGTATTCGGTCAGGACCATTTGCCATCTTGCTATTTTTCCAGAGAGGGCGGGCTTCTCAAATATGTATTTAATAGGATCCATCTTAGATATCAAGAAGGTAGTGTGAGTCAGCATATACTGTCTTAGTTAGCGAGCAACCCATGCCAGAGCGCAGCAAGTTTTCTCGAGCAGTGAATATCTGGTTTCACAGTCGGTAAACTCTTTGCTCAGCAGTATATTGCATGCTCTTTTCGGCCAGACTCGTCATGCTGCCCCAGCACACACCCCATTGAATTTTCAAAAACTTTTAGATACATGATCAGAGGTCTTCCCTCAACTGGAGGCATCAAAATAGGAGGCTCTTGAAGGTACTCTTTGATCCTATCAAAGGAAGCCTGGCAGTCGTCATTCCATTTCACAACTTGATCCTTCTTCAGTAATTTGAAGATTCGTTCACAAGTAGTGGTTAGATGGGAAATGAATCTGGCGATGTAGTTTAGACGTCCTAAGAATCCCCTAACTTCCTTCTCAGTGCGAGAAGCAGGAATTTATTGTATTTCTTTTACCTTTGCAGGGTCTACTTCAATACCTTTTCTACTGACAACGAAACCTAAGAGTTTACCGGCCCTTCTCCAAAAGTGAATTTATTCGGATTCAACCTTAGTTTATATTTCTTCAGTCTTTCAAATAGCTTCTGCAGGTGGTCAAGGTGTTCCTCTTTTGTTTGAGATTTGGCTATCATATCATCCACGTAAACCTCTATCCCGTGATGGATCATATCATGAAATAAATCTACCTTGGCACGCTGATAGGTTGCCCCGACATTCTTCAACCCAAATGGCATAACTTTGTAACAGAAAGTGCCCTACTGTGTGACGAAGGTCGTTTTCTCCATGTCCTCAGGTGACATTTTAATATGATTGTATCTGGAGAAACCATCCATGAAGGAGAATACTTTATGTTGTGCCGTGTTGTCAACCAGAATATCGATGTGGGGAAGCGGGAAATCATCCTTGGGGCTTTCCCTTTTTAGATTTCTAATCCACACACATACGTACCTTACCTTCCTTCTTAGGCACTAGAACAAAATTGGCAACCCATTATGGATAAGAGGTGACATCTAAAAATCTGGTGTTGAACTACTTCATGACTTCAGCCTTGATTTTTCTGACATTTTTGGCCGCATACGACGAACCTTCCGTTTCATTGGAGGGAAGTCTTCTTTTGTCGGCAGACGATAGACCACGATATCAGTGTTGAGTCCTGGAATGTCTTTGTATGACCAGGCAAAGATCTCAACATAGTCATGTAGTATCTGAGTTAAACGCTTCTTGACACTATGCTCCCGATTGACACCTATCTTGACTTCTTTCTTGTCCTCTTCAGTATCTAAGTTAAATGTTTGAACCGCTCTTCATGAGGCTGTATTGCCCTTTCTTCCTATTGTATCAATCTGGCAAGTTCCCTTGGTATTTCAAAATCTTCCTCACCTTCGTTCTCGGCTTGGTAGATCGGATTTTCAAAGTCATAATTGGCAATAGCATAATCGTTGCCAATGGGATCCAGAGTGGATATGGATCTGCATTTTGATATGTTAGTGTGTGTAAGAGCATAACTATTTTTGATAAAGTAAAAATTAGAAAAAGAAAACAAATAGCGTAAAATTTTCATGCAAAAATGTCCCATGATTTATTAATGACATATGAAGATGAAGTAACAACCCTCACAGATGGACCATTGTGTCTCGGGTAAGACACAAGGTTTCAAAGCTTAAACTGTTTAAATATTACAAGTCCAAAAACTTAAAAGAAATTTACTCTTGAATAAAAGTAATAGGAACAAAATATTTGGCCTCCCAATTGTTGAGTCCACGACTGATGGTTGGGAAAATCCACTCGACCATGTCACAGTTGTTATCACCGTCTTCCAAGGCATTGACTCCATGATTGCTGATGTGTAATGGTGGTCCCCCAGCACCAGTACATCGAACAGCTTTTTGGGCCTTCGAAGTAAAACCCAAACCAAATGTCCAGAAGTTGACCCCAAATGGTACATCCACCTTCCTCAATCACTGCTTTAGCATCCTTTAGAGAATCCATTTTCAATGGAGGTCTGGCAATCTTAGGAACCTTAGTAGCAGTCATGGCTACAACAACCGTCTATGGAACCTCCTCAAAATTCTGACAGGGGGTCTCAATTAACTCGCCGTCCATTTCAACATACCTGAAAGAGTTCAGGTGACTAACCATGTATTCCTCCTCCCCATGGACTGTGATAATTTTTCCCATGACGGGGTACTTCAACATCTGATGTAGGGTAGAAGTGACAACACCAGCCCCATGGATCCAGGGTCGACCCAATAAACCAGAATAAGATGGGAGGATATCTATCACATAGAAGGTTGAATCAAAAGTCTGGGTACCAACTTTGATAGGGATGTCCACCTCCCCGTGCACTGTTATTTTAGAACCATCGAAGGCCCTCACCACAATGTTGTTGGGCTTCAATGTAATTCCTTTACAATCTAATCGGTCAAGAGCATTCTTGGGTAAGACATTCATCGACGAACCTATATTCACCAGAACATGGGATAATGTAGTGCCCCTGCACTCAATAGAGACATGCAGGGCATCATTGTGTTTCCTTCAATTGGGAGTTAAATCAACGTTAGAAAAACCCAGTCAATTATCAGTAGTTAGACTGGCCACACAACTCTTGAATTGATCAGCGGAGGTCTCTTGGGGCATATGGCCGGATTTCAGGAATTTTACTAAAGCCTTAACATGGGCTTTAGAGCATAAAAGTAAGGCTAGCATCGAGATCTTTGAGGGGGTCTTCCCCAGCTTCTCCATGATTTTGTAATCACTTTTCTTAGTTATCTTTAATACCTCTTCCATTTATCTTTTAGAAGCCTAAAGGGTGACTTCTGGATGCGCCTTCGTCTGGACAAGCTCAACCAATACCTCTTTGCCTCGTGTCTCGGTCGACTCGATAGCAGGGATAACAGTAGGACTAACAATATGAGTAACACTGGGAATACTGACAGAAGCGGTAGCAGGAATAATTACATGAATATCAACAATTTTTGGAGAGATCTCGGGAGAGAAAACTCTTCCGCTTCTCGTAATTTTACTGGTCCCGAAAATATTGTCGATGTTAGGCTCAGTATCTTCAGCAACCTTGTCTTTAATAGCCAATAGTTCTTGCTTGACGCCATGGTAATAGACGTCAGCCCCATAATTCCAGGGAACAACTTTATCCGAGGAATAAGGTATTGGCACTGGCATGGTGATGATCAGGGGAGCAAACTTGGGAACAAATGTAATCCTGACGGGTCTTTTAGTGGAGACCTTGGGAGGATTGTCAGAAATGGTGATTATTGAGACATCTTCACAACAACTTCTTGTAAGGGGAATTTTTTCGAACAAAATTTCTTTGTTAACCATCAAGCGTTGGACTCTTATTTTTAACAACAAACAGCCATCTGGTAGAGACATACATAAGTGGCAAATTTCACCACAGCCCGAAAATAAACCGGCTTGCAATAGATTCTCTTTAACATTCAAAAGGGGAGTAGTTAATTCATCCACGGAGGAAACAAAATGGTCATCATCAACAGCAATGAAACCTTGTCCATGTTTGGGCATTAGCGCCGTTATTACATTAGGTGTTTCTGGAAGGTCAAACTCAATCTCTTTCGCCTCGATAAGGTCTTGTACCTTATTTTTCAAGGGCCAACAATCGTTCGTATCATTCCTCGGACTTTCAGAATGATAGGCACACCGAGCGTTCGGGTTGTAGCAGGGAGAAGCCGTATTGCGGTTCTTGGGAGCTTCCTTTAGAGTCATTAAATTGGACTTCAACAGATGCGGCAAAACTTGGGATAAGGTCATGCTGATTCAGGTGAATCATCTTATGGGCACATCCAGCCTGCGTTGATGGTTTTGTTGTTGATTTGATATCGGATTGGAGATCATAACAGCCCCTACCGTCGGATGACGTTCAATTTTGTTTTGATTTCTTTGGCTATAAGCAGCACTAACCTCCTTCTTTCCAGTGAAGGGTTTCTTCATCGTACTTGCGGATGCATCCCTTTGAATTTTTCCACTCTTAATACCAGCTTCTACCCGCTCACCGGTCAAGATTAACTCGGTAAATCCAGCTGAGGAGCTTCCAATCAAATGTTTGAAGAATGGACCAGACAACGTGCCCAAGAACATATCCACTAGCTCTCTATCAGATAAAAGGGGTTGGACTCTTCCCGCGAGATCCCTCCATTTTAGGGAATAGTTTTTGAAACCCTCACCAGAACCCATAGACATACTTTACAGTTGTGTTCGAGTTGGAGCTAGGTCAGCATTATACGGGTATTTCTTGTAAAAGGCAGCAGCCAAATCTTCCCAAATGTGAATATTAGTTCCTTCCAACTGATAGAACCAATCCAACTGCATCCCAAACAAAGTTTCTTGGAATAAATGTACCCATAGGTTCCTATCAGCAGTATGGGGTTGAATCTTCCTGACGTATGACCTTAAATGCAACTTAGGATAAGAGACACCGTCATATTTAGAAAATATGGGCACCTTGAATTTCTGCGGGATGGCCACCCATGAGACTAGTCCTAGCTCTTCAAAATCTAGTCCGGGTACCCTTTGGATCTCCATAGCATTGAGGCGATCCTCCAGTTGTTTTTATTTATCATCAGCAGGAGGATATTGTTCCTCAGAGTAGTCAGCTTCATCTTCCTCAGTCTCTGGGTTGTCATTTTCTTCCTTGTTCTTTCCTTCCTGATTATCTCCTCCACCCGACGAGGTTGCAAAATCTATAGCTCGCTTGGATGGTCCTCTGAACCTTCTTCCCAGATTCAAAACACCGACTAGTTTCTTCGCCTTCTTCTTCTTATCTTTGATCATGAGAGCCTTCAGATCCTCTTGTCCTTTAGCCAGATCCAGGAACATCTGTTGGAGTTGAGTATTATGTGCTTGAAGATATTTTACTGTTTGTTCAATATCCATCTCACTGAAATAAACAATAGAAAGATAGGAGACCTATTGTAAAAAACCTGTTTGCGTTATGATGAATGAATATGCATATGCAGATGATTTCAAGGAAATTTAGTGATTTAAATTTGTTTAGACAACAGGAAACACACATTGTTGTAGCGGTAGAAATTTTTAAGACTAAGCCATTGGATTGACTAGATTTATACATATCAAAATAAAATAAAAAATCGCCACCATGCTTTATTGTTTCCAAAGGAATGGGAAAAGAGCGAGTAACCCAAAAAGAGGGGAAAGATTCAAGATATAGAGGTTGGTTATGCAAAGGGAAGGTATTAGCATCCTAAACATCTATGGTACTCCGCGGGAACCTCTTTGTAAAAATCTGTATATTTTGGCTATAAAATGTTGTACGAAAAATAGATGGTGGAGGTGAGAAAAGAAATATTTTTTTTATGATTTTTGCACCCGCCGCGGTTGCGAAGCTTTAGTGCCTACATACCACCTTTCATGCAATAGGGGGTCAGGGTATAAGTAGTTCACCTTTTAAAAGTTTTAAAACACAAGTGTGTTGATTAATTTTATGAGATAAGACATCATCATCATTGTCCACGTGGAAAACATAATTACTATCCACAATCATGAGAAAGGAGAAGTTGCTTCATCTCAAAGTGGAGGATATGGCTTGGATTTTAAAATCACCAATGCCTCACTCAACACCCAAGTGGAAAATATCTCTCTTCACTACATATTGTAGAATTATAGTTGTTTACATCACTACAAGGATTGACAAGAGTCTAATCTTTTGAGAAAGGTTTTAAAATAAAAAGCCAAAGTGACAAAATGGTTTGAAATGAGATTGATTGACTTTTAGTTTTCTCACAAAAAAAAATCCAAAGTATTATTAAGTTAATTGAAGTTTGTTTATGAAAAATGTTTTGAAAATGCATGGACCTAAGTCCAAGTTTATTATGAAAGTGGTTCGAGTTTAAAAACAAGAAGAGTTTTCAAAAGGAGAGATAAGATTTTTGAAATTAAAGAAGATGGGAGGAGAAGAAGAGACTATCCTAAAGCATAAGGTAAAAGCTAAAGATAAGAACCATCTAACCAACAAGAAGCCAATACTTGACATTATGAGTCAAGATAGAATTCCCATTACTTGGATTGAAACCAAACAAGCAAAGATACTAGACCTCTTGAGAGAACCAAACTTTAAGTGTATTAAGTCTTCAAAAAAATTGGGCAGAGTAACGGCTGTATATGGGTGAATTCCAGATAAGAAACAAACAGTGTAATCATGATAACTTGCACACAAAACAAGCAAACAACCCAATGTCTTGAGGTAAACCTCAAGAGCTCCAGACAAAATATCAATTAAGGTCACAAGATCTTCAACATAGGCCAAGGTTTCTAACCCTAAGTCCAAGAAGTCCAATACTCCACAATGCCAAGGATAGTAACCAAATAGTCCAAGTATCATTAAAGTTTTTTATGGTTCATGTTGATTATTAGGTGTCTTGAAAAAGAAAAGAAAGGCTCAAGTGAGCAAAATAAGAATAACAAGAATATAAATGCTCAAGTGAGAAAAATACAAATAACATGAGATGTAATGCTTAAAGTAAATGGTACATAAAGCATAAAAAATAAAAGCATAAAGTAAAAACAATTTAATAATTAGTGGTTAGTTGAATGACTATCTTGAAACTTGTATTTGGAACTCATTAGAGGATGGGTAGAACCAAAGCCTCCACACAACAAATTGCATTTGATTTTTTGTAAAGTATATCATCCATTTGGAATTCTTATAAGTATCATTTAATGATCAACGATGTTTAAGTGACCCGCGTTGACCAAAAGTGTTGTAGATCCATTAGAGGATTGGTAGAACCAAAGCCTCCACACAATGAATCTCAAGGTTATTGGATCAAAGAGATCAAATTAACATACTTGGGCTTGCAAACATAGGTTTGGTCCACAAATGATCATTTATTCGAATCGGGACAAAATTTAACGTTGTGTTAAGCAATTATAAGTGGACTTATGAGGAAGTCTCACCTATTTTGAGGTCGATCAATAACAATCTATGCACCATTTATTTTGAGACATGATATAGAGATCATGCTCCAATAACACTTAGTGCAATAAGAAAAGGATAAGATAAAGAGGGGTGGGGAAGAATATACAAATAACATTTGAATTAAATTTTAATCAAACTATTATTAAAATCATTCATCCATTTTTATGGAGTTAGACTCAACACCATGGATCCAATGATGTTAATAAAGTTCATGATCAAAAATTCAACCCAAGATTAGACAGAAAATAATCACAAAATAATATTTCATTTAATATATACATTAAAAAGGGTTTTAAAATGTTTTAAAATAGAAATAAGAGAGGAAAATATCAACTATGTTCAAATTAATCAAGAAATAAAAAGTAAGACCATAGAAAAATCAGAAAAGGACTCAAATATTTTTATAAAATTTTTGGTAATTTTTTTAAGTTAGAACTATTTTTTAAAATTAAAAGAAATGAGTAAAATAAACCAAAAATGATTAAAAAAAAAACAAAGTCAGAAATAAATAATAAATGAGGTCACCAATATTTGTCACCATATCATTTCATAATTTTTTCCAAATTTTAAAAATGCATAAAAGTATTTTTAAACATTTAAAACAATTCAAATAAAGTGAAAATTTATAAAAAAATATCAAAACACAAAATAAATTTGTGAAAAAATAAAAATCAGAAAGAGAAAAATCAAAAACGTTTTTCATAATTTTTTCTGATTTTTTGGACTAAAAATGAATTTTTTATGATTTTTTGAAATTTAAACAATTAAAATAAAAATCAGAAAATAAAATATCAAACCAAAAAAATATGGGCCATCTGATCAATATAAAAATGCTTTAGTAAACAGATCAAGTGGACCTGGCGCGTTGTGCATGTTATGGACTTTAGTGAATAAAGCACTGAATCATTAATTAAATCAGATTTAAAAAAAAACAAATGGCGCGCCCTCATTGGTTAGAAGATGACACGTTGGTCATCTTTAACCTCCAGCCAACATGAATTACACGTCTCTCAAACTGTAAAATCAGAAGCTCAGATCTATGTGATTCGCTTCGTCTCTTCAAGACGAAGACAACCACACTTTCGCGACAAATTTATATAAACTGTAGCTCAAGAAATTTGGAAGGGAAGTTTTGAAAAGGGATTTGAAATTTCATGGTCAAAACGTTTCCAGATAAAAGCAAGTGTTGCGACTAGAACTAGGGCAATGAAAGCTTCACAATGATATCAAAGTTTTGAAGAATTAATGAAGAAATCTACCTATTGAAGTTGAGTTGCAGAGCTCTAAAAATGGACTTCTATGGAGCAATATAGGGCATGATTCTTGAAGGTAATTATATGGTTAGCTTCAGGGAAGATCATGAGAGTTGAATTGATAAAAAAATTGGATCGAAAAAGGCTTGAACACTGATTTCGAAGTTAAAGAAAATTGAGTTATGGAGTAAGTTTGGCAGGGTGATTCTGGCCATTCAAGCTTGAAGAAATGAATGGGGGGTGACCCTCTATTTATATTGAATAAAATAATATGTTCAAGCGTGTGACATGATGAAGTTTGGAGGGAAATCGTGTGAAGTTGCAAACAAGAAAAGTGTGACTTCTAATTTTATCAAAACTCATCCAAAATGCGCATTTTGATATGATAATCACTTATGGAAGTTCACTAAACATGTTTAGAAGCAAAAATGCATAGAAACAAAGTGTTTAGAAGCTAAATCAATGATTTCAAATTCAGACTTTTGAAGAAACTTCAGTTTCAAGTTACCAAGTTCAAATCAATGGAATTCTCAGCTCAAGGGGTCTTAGGGCATGATTCTTGATGCTTTAGAAAGATGAGGTTACAAGATTTTCAATGGAAAAAGAATGGAATAAAATGGATGCTTGAGTTGAAAGTTGCATTGAGTCAAAGTTGGGGGGGGGGGGGGGGAAGTTGACTTTCCATACTTAGAAATATTTCAAATTTTCTTCAAAAGTGACCTATAATATTTTGCATCCAAACATGGCCTTCCACTTGGAATTTGCTCTTGACCAAAAAAGATGGCATGAAATAGACCTATTGAATGACATTTTGAAACTTGAACCTTTCAAAATATCCAAAAATTCAGAGAGTTATGAATTGTTGGAGTTGGCAAAAAATCATGGAATGACCTATAATCTTTTGCATCCTTAGGGCATCTCCCATCCATTTTCTCACTTTGCATATAAAAGAAGGAATAAATTTCACATCCTTAATATCATTTTTCAAAAAGAGTGGGCTCAAGGTGATAAAAATTGACCAAGTTATGATTATTTGAAGTTACACATGAGAAAATAGGGGTTCATCTGGAGGACTTGTAATCTTTCTTCATCATCAAGCTTCTTCCACATGAAAACTCCTTGAAACCCTTGAAGTGATTTGTTAATTACCCTTTAAATATAAGGATTCCTTTTGAGTCACTTAAAAATACCAAAATATGAGCAATACATACTTCTTTGAAGTTCAAAACCCTAGCTCCTAGATCAAGAAAATGCTTTGAGGAACTTTGACAATTTTGAACAACCTTCTTGTACCAACACTCTTGCTTTGTAAATAGAAGTTGTTGAGGATGATACCGATAACTCATAGAAACTAAAACCACTTCCATATCTTTAGAATTGATAGAAATATGCATTTGTGACCAATGGGAACAAGACCTTGTCTAACCATGACAACCTCTTTAATCAACCCCCTTGTACTTATGAATCAATTTTGATAACTTTGAAATGTAATGAACCAAAATAAACCTTTCCATGCCATTTATTCCAAAACCACTTCAATGGTGAGGTTTGAATGTCTCAAGCGTTATTGACTAGGGCATGGAAATAAACTCATGAACCCATGGATCAACTTTCTAAGCCACATTACCTTTACCTACATTATTAACAAGTAAGAAAAACCAACATTGCATTTTATTAATTAGAAATAAAATCAAGACAAAATATTCATGATCACAAAAGAAAAAAAGTCAAGGTGCTTGTGGATTCCTCAAAGAGCAAAGCTAAAGATAGGGAGAAGAGCCAAAAGCCCTAATGTGATATTGTTGTGATTGAATCAACATGGTATGGTGAAGGGATCTTAGGGGAAAAAATGGGGGTACAACAACTTTCCTTATTTAAGTTTCTTCTATCTGGAGATACAAAGGTTAAAATCTTCATGTCGACGCGATCGAAGATACTTAAATATAAAACAAACCCTATTTTTGGCCCTAAGATGCTATGCAATGCTTATGAATGCATATGAACATAATCAAAGAGACGCAAAACACCACTGGGGATGTAACAATGGAAATAAAGAAACAAAAGAGAAACCCGACCAGGAAAATAAATCACTGGTGGATCAAAAGACCCGACTCATAGAGGATGGTAAAAGGTCAAAGGATACACCAACTTCTACTGAAGGCGAAACTACCAACATTCACTGAAGGTATAAATAGGAAAGGAATAACAACACTGAAGTTCACTGACGGTGAGCTACCAAAATTTACTGAAGGTAGAAGGAAAAGAAATATCATAGCATCGCTGTTCACTGACGATGAACTACCAATGTTCACTGATGGTAGAAAAAAGAGAACAATCACCAAATTTCACTAATGGTGACCTACCAACTTTCACTAAAGGTAGAAAGAGAATATATCATAGCATCGTCATTCACTGAAGATGAACTACCAACGTTCACTGAAGGTAGAAAAAATATAACAATCAATGTGATGTAGTGGGAGAACTGACTTGAAGGTTTTTGCGTCTGATCGCAAATATTGTGGTTAGCAAGAGTCGCCACCGAATTTTCTTTTATCCAAAAGGAAAGGTGAAAAAGCACAATAAAGACCTTTGAGATTATTTCTTGAGTTCGGGGGTAGATTATGAAAAGGGAAGGTATTAGCACCCTTTTCATCTATAGTTTTCCATGGGCTCTTAGTTACTTGCTAGATCACTGGCTTTTGTTTGAAATTGTGCTTTGTGTGGTTTTGAAAGTATTTTGTAAAAGAGGCCACTGTTTAGGCAATCTTTGTAATGATTCTCGTTCGTAAGATTGTATACAAAGATGTTTGTATTTTTGAAAATGTTTTAAAGTTTGTAAGATGTTTTGAAATGTGTGTGTTTGTTTTAAAAATAGCAAGGATATTTGTTTGAAATGGAGCAAGTAACCAAAAGTAATCTACCTACTCAAATGTCTTTCTTGTTCATTTTCTTTTCCTTTGATATTGTTGTCTTACCATTGATTTGGTAAGTAACCCTATCTTTGGATGTAAACGGGACAGGCGTGGGTCATCGTATGACCATGATTAGCAATGTTGCAAAGTATCTTAGCATTTCGAGGGACTAAGATAATTTTGTAAGGCAATTTTGAATAGCGTCATCGAGGGACTATGATCTTATATTTGTTTGTTTTGCTAAGATACCTTACATGCGTAATATGCCATTTTGTTCAAGGAAACCAAGTGGAGTAACCCTAGGGGTGTTTGTGTGCAAGTGTGTCATTTTCATGCTTGATTTTGTCTTGAATTAGCGTTTTCTATTTGATTGGTTTTATCTTGCCATACAAACCCTAATTATTAACATGTTATATAAAGCGATAAATTGCGGAAAGTAAATATCCTACGCTATTACAAACATTTGGGGATGGGGTGTACAAGTTTACAAATGGGGATTGCAAGAAATTAAAGTCCTAATTATCTATTACAACCATATTAAATATCCATGAAGAAAATATATGAAGCATGTAAAAATAAATAAAAATGAAAGGAAAAGAAACATTTTGGATTATTATGTGTCGACACATGCCGTAAAATTAAGCTTCTCGAATGCACTTTTGCTTTGATGAAGATGAATCATGATTGATAAAGAAGGCAAAAATTATTGATCAAGCTAAAAGCCTCTTTGGATGAAGTGTTTGGTTCAAGCACTTAGAAAATTTCAAGGTATAATGATAATACTTACTTTGAACTTAAGATATAGATGCTCAATGGTCAAAAAGAGACATTTAATGTTGTCCAACTCTTTATTCAAGACTTTTCAAAGCAAAAATTCAATTTTCATTTGAGTGCAATCGATTTGCATGTTAGTGCAATTGATTGCATGCTTCAGTTTTTCAAAACATTGGCTATTGACTTCTAGTGCAATCGATTTGCATGGTTCTTCAATCGATTGCACACTCAAAATAATTTGGAAATTTGGCTACTAGAACCCCGTGCAATCGATTTTCATGGTTGTGCAATCGATGTCACACTCAAAATATTTGGAAATCTGGCTACTGGAACCCCGTGAAATCGATTTACATAGAGGGTGAAATCGATTGCTTGCTGTATGATTTTGAAAAACAGCAACCTTACACCTGCCTGTTCATGATACTATTTCACGGAAAACTTTTCACTCAATCGTGGCAATTGTTCATGATTTTTTACAAACCTTTTATTCAAAGGTCACTGCATTTTAGCCTAAAAAATGAACCAAATGATGATGATTGAAATGAAGAGTTTAAAGTTAAGGAAACTTACCTTGCAGCTAGAATTTATGTTTTGAGCTTGAGGTGTTGCCTTGTGGACTGTTATGACCTTTTTCAGTTATGAGATTTTTTTGAGAGTTTGTCAACAAAACTTCTGGTTTTCTTTCTATTTTTTCTAACCTCTTTCTCTTGCAAATGCTTCTTCTATTTATAGGCAAGAGGTTTGAGCATATGAGCTGACTAAGTTTGCAAGATAGCATGTTGTGGTTTGGTTGGATTACAAAAATCAAACTATGTCAAGTACTCCATAGTCCCAAGGTGAAGTACCAAAGTTTCTGGTATAGAGGAGCTACTTCCCATTATTTATGGTGGAGTATAATCAGCAACAAGCAAGGTATGGGCTCAAGACAAACTTTGTACAAAAAGCTTGCTTTTCAAGAATAGCAATGGTGCCTTTAAGCCATAAATGGAAAGATCCTTTGGACAATGGCTCAAACACTTGGTTAATAGCTCAAGCTCTTGTGTAAACATTAAATTATGTATATATTTGCAAGCAAGAAGGCCTGCAAAGTAAGATTATGCAGCACATCATGCCAATTGGATTATGTGTTCTTCAACAAAAATGGCTTGTAATTCAAGAATGGATGCTCAACTCCATGCCCTTGAATCTCCTAACACAAATATGATAAATTCATGCCCTTGGATGTTTTAGAAAGCTTTAAACAACCTCTATAACTTTCATGTTGGCCATTTTGACAAAATCATCTTGGAACTATGTGAAAAAAGCCAAGAAGTTGGGATAAAATCCTGAACAAAATCTGTTGAAAATTTCTCTAAGTGTAAAATGAAAATGTCATGACTTCATGAATTTATAACTCAAAATTCAAGCACTTCTAGGAGAAGTTGTGTAAATCAATGTTGTAGATATCATGGAGATCTACAACTTTCATGTTGAAAGTTTCCCTTGAACTGTCTTGCATATTAATGAAAGAATGGCATGAAGTGATGAAATTATCATGTATAAAACATTTAGAAAATTTCTAAGTCTTGGAAATCATGACTTTTCAAGTTGACTTTTTACTTTCTTGACTTCTTGATGATCAAGCTTGATATTCTTGAATGTCTTGATGAAATTTGATCTTTGGAATGTAATGTTGACCAAAAAGTCAAAGTTTGAGTTTCTAATATGCAACTGACCATTTTGCCCTTGTGCCAATTCCAAGCCTAAATTGATGTATGAATGCTGAAAACTTGACGTCATAGAAGATCTTGTGAGAGAATCCTTGAGAAATGAGAGGGAAAATTTTGGGGTACAACAGCTGCCCCTGTTCTATCTTCTTAAACTTGAAGAGTTAGATTGGTGTGTCTTCCATTCATGACTTGAAGGTGAAAGATGATTGAACACTAGAGTGACCAGAAATTTGCACTCGAAGGTGGATGGTGAATGGGCTTATAGATGCCATTTGGAGGAAAGTTGATAAACATTAGAAGAAATATCAGCACAAATGTCTTGTTGATTTATACTAAAACTTGATGTTTTACATGTGAGAAAAAGAGTTAGTAAAATGCAGATGCATGCATGATGTTCACCAGATGTGGTATTATGATAAATGCATAGGGTATGTACATGTTATGATGTATGATCGTGAGATGTATGTTTCTGTCTGGGAAAATAAATCCTTGATTGCTGCTGAGGAAATTCTGGGGGGTTGAATCCCTGATTGCCGTTGGGGATGAAGAATATGCATATCTTTAAACTTTGTTGAAAGGATGATTTCGCTGGGGAATATCTCTTGAATGTCAGCTGTTATTTGGTCGGATCCAGGTTTCACAATTTGCTGAGGATGAAGTAGTCAACTGCTATCTGGTCGGATCTATGATTCACGGCAACTTACTAGGGGAAGAGATGAATTAACTATTATCTGGTCAGATTCCAAGCTTTGCGGAAAATTTCTTGAAATTGAATAGTTATCTGGTCGGATCCAGGCTTCACAACAACTTGCTGAGGATACGGAAGTTGATTGTTATCTGGTCGGATCCAGGCTTCGCAGTAATTTGAAGTGGTAACTACCATCTGGTTGGATCCAAGTTTCATGGTTTTTGGAAAGCTGTACTATTATCTGGTCGAGTCTAGGCTTCATAGTGTCTCTCTGGGGATCATAGTTAATTGTTATCTGATCGGGCTCCAGGTTTCACAATAAACTGTTTGAAAAAACTATCATCTGGTCGGGTCCAGGCTTTGCAGATTTCTGAGGTTGATGAAGTCAATTGCTATTTGGTCGGGTCCATGTTTCACAATAAACTGTTTGGGGATTCAGTTGTTATCTGGCCAGTTTCCAGGTTTCACAATGAATCTCCGAGGGTAGTCGCTATCTGGTCGGATCCAGGCTTCACAACAACTTATTGGTGTAGAGGCAAACTCTACTGGGGAAAAGAAATTAAACCTTGGTTGGATTGAGTCCAGGTTCTTCTATATCTTTGAAGATTTAGACTATTATCTGGTCGGGTCCAGGTTTCATAGCATTTTGAAATTGAGATCAACTGTTATCTGGTTGGGTCCAGGTTTCAGATACTCAAACTGTTATCTGGTCGAGTCCAGGTTTCAGCAATTTGAAGAAGTCAAATTATTATCTGGTCGGGTCCAGGCTCAGTAATAACTTGAAAAATTATGCTAATACCTGGTCGGATCCAGGATTCATAGCATCTTTTTTGGAAATAGTAAAGGCTTTGCTGACGGCTTTACTGAGGATCAAGGGTTATGGCCCTATGATTTGCAACAATCTGAAAGAAAATTCAAACTGGAGAGTGTAGACTCAGTCAGGTAGGATATACTCAACTGGGGAGGATAAACTCCGCTTGGGGATAATAGCCTTGGCCGGGGAAGATATGCTCAGTTGGGGAAATTTGTGGTGTCTTGATTGTTGTATGTTGGGGAAATTTGAACTCGGTTGGGGAGTTATGTGGTTCCTCGATGATTGTTAGGGAAATAAAAACCTGTTGGGGAAAGGTTTATTGCATCCGTCCTCATGGGGATAATGATAATGAGATAACTCTGTGGGGATATTTCCTACACATTAAAGAGATGCTTACTACTGCTTTTGTGCCAAATAGTTTTTAATTATGTTCATATGCATATGTTCATTCAATTTTAGTCATTGGACAAATTTTCATTCAAAACAAAGATAGAAATTTTGCACTTCAAAGTGTATTTGTATTGATATTTTGCCCATGAATAGGCGTTTTTGTACAGAGAGACGGAGATCCTAGTAAGAGGAAATCGTCGAAAGGAAAACAAACATTGAGAATGAAAACAAAATATCCATGTGAAATGATCTTATTGCCTTCCAACTCTACTATTGCCCCAATGTCTTCTAATGTCTCTTGTCGTTGATAGAAGTTGATTGAATTGATCTTGGACCGTTTGAACTTGGACCTTGATGATAAAATTGACTGTATTGATTCCACGGGACATAGTCATACACTTTTAATCCTTAAATTTTTCCTGGACCACCCTTTCAAGTTTTCAGCCCACCAGGATACCCCTTTTTGCCCAAGTCGCCCTTTCGGGTTTTCAACTTGCCGGGTGTACAATCTTTTGCATATATCCCTAATTTTTTCCCAAACCTTTTGGTTTGCCGGGATGCCCTTATTTTTCTTAGGTGTGTCAACCTAACGGGTCTCTTATGCGTAGTATTTTTTAACTATGTCCGCGTTTATGGGATGTTGGAAATCCTCGCCATCCATGGTATTCAGCATCATGGCACCACCAGAGAAAACTCTCTTGACAACAAATGGCCCCTCATAGGTGGGAGTCCATTTTCCTCCGGGGTTGCCTTGTGGTAGAATGATGCGTTTTATCACCAAGTCACCAGCTTGATATACTCGAGGCTTGATATTTTTTTTGAAAGCCTTGATCATCAGTTTTTGGTACGTCTGACCATGGTAAACAGCAGCTAACCATTTTTTGTCAATCAGGTTCAGCTGATCCAATCTCGTTTGAATCCACTCGTTTTTGCCTAAGCCTGCCTCAATCATAATCCTCGGCGAGGGAATCTGAACTTCCACTGGCAGAACAGCTTCCATGCCATAAACTAAGGAAAAGGGAGTTTCCCCAGTTGAGGTTCTAGCTGAAGTACGGTAACCATGTAGAGCAAACGGCAACATCTCATGCCAATCCTTATAGGTTACTACCATCTTCTGCATAATCGTCTTGATATTTTTGTTGGCCGCTTCGACTGCACCATTCATTTTTGGTCTATATGGAGAAGAATTGTGATGCTTGATCTAAAACTGAGTGCAAAGCTCAGTAATCATAGCATTATTGAGGTTAGTCCCATTGTCGGTGATGATCCTTTCGGGGATACCATAACGGCAGATGAGGTTATGTCTGATGAATCTGGCTACCACGTTCTTGGTGACTGAGGAAAATGAGGTGGCTTCGACCCATTTGGTGAAATAATTGATAGCAACAAGAATGAAGCGATGTCCGTTGGAAGCTGTGGGCTTGATCTCTCCAATCATGTCAATGCCCCACATTGCAAATGGCCACGGAGCGGTCATGACAATCAGAGAGATAGGAGGCACATGGACCTTGTCAGCATAGATTTGGCATTTGTGACAAGTCCTTGAATGTTGATGGCAATCAGTCTCCATTATTGACCAATAGTAACTTGCTCTTAAGATTTTCTTGGCCATCGTATGCCCACTTGAGTGAGTACCGAAGAGACCATCGTGCATGTCTTCCATAATTTCCTCTGCCTCCTTCTTGTCCACACATCGGAGTAGAGTCGAATCATGGTTGCGTTTTTACAATATCTCGTTACTTAGGAAGAATTTGGCTGCAAATCTTCACAAGAACTTTTTGTTATTGATAGATGCCCCCTCTGGATACTCTTGTGTTTCAAGGTATCTCATCACCTCATGGCACCATGGATTTTCCGCATCGGTGTCAAGATCATAGCAATGTGAAGGTTCATCTAATCTTTCAATTGTTATCATAGGGGCTTCGTTGTCCCATCTGACTTTGAACATTGAAGACATGGTTACCAAAGCGTCAGCCAACTGGTTTTCTTCCCTGGGGAAGTGCTCTAACGTGATCTCTTCGAAGTAAGGAATTAGGGATAGCACAAGTTCCTTTTAAGGGATAATATTAGGGTGTTTAGTGTCCCAACCTCTTTTTACTTGGCTGATTACCAAGGAGGAATCTCCAAACGCATCCAAATGCTTGATCCTTAAGTCAATGGCAGCTTTCAAACCTAAGATGCATGCTTCATGCTCAACCATATTGTTTGTGCAATCGAAGCATAGTCTGGCAGTGAAAGGAGTGTGGCAACCTTCAGGAGAGATTATTAGAACACCAATTCTGTTACCTAAGGCGTTGGAAGCCCCATCGAATACCATAGTCCATCTGGATCCTTGTTCAGGTCCATCATACGGTCCAGGTTTCCCATAGTCGGTTACCAGCATGATGTCCTCATCATGGAAGTCGAAGTTTATTGACTGATAATCATCCACGGCTTGATGGGCCAAATGATCTGCTAGTACACTTCCTTTGATGGCTTTTCGAGTCGTGTATTGAATGTCGTACTCAGTCAAGATCATTTGCCATCTGGATATCCATCAGGAAAGGGAAGGTTTCTCGAAGATGTACTTGATTTGGTCAATTTTAGAAATAAAAAAGTGGTATGAGTCAATGTATACTGTCTTAGCCAGCGAGCAGCCCATGCCAGAGCGCATCAAGTTTTCTCGAGCAATGAATATCTGCTTTCACATTCGGTAAACTTTTTGCTCAGGTAATAAATAACATGCTCTTTTCGGCCAGACTCGTCATGTTGGCCCAATACACACCCCATAGAGTTCTCTAGTACAATCAAGTACATGATCAAGGGTCTTCCTTCAACTGGAGGCATGAGAATAGGAGGTTCTTGTAGGTATTCTTTGATTTTGTCGAAAGAAATCTGGCATTCATCGTTCCATCTGACTACCTGATCTTTCATCAAGAGTTTGAAGAGTGGTTTATAAGTATCAGTCACATGGGATATGAAACGGGCAATGTAATTGAGACGACCCAAGAATCCTCTGACTTCTTTTTCAGAATGAGGGACTGGCATTTCTTGGATGGCATTATCTTGGCAGGATCAACTTCAATGCCTTTATTGCTGACAACAAAACCTAGAAGCTTTCTAGAGCATACTCCAAACGTGCACTTGTTAGGGTTTAATCTCAGCTTATACTTCTTCAGCCTCTCGAACAATTTGTGTAAGTGATCGACATGCTATTCTTTGGTTTGTGACCTGGAAATCATATCATCCACATATACCTCTATCTCATGATGAATCATGTCATGAAATAAAGCTACCATGGCCCTTTGATATGTTTCCCCTGCATTCTTTAGTCCGAACGGCATGACCTTGTAGCAGAAGGTGCCCCATTGCGTAATGAAAGTAGTCTTCTCCATGTCTTCGGGAGCCATCCTTATTTTATTATAGCCTGATAAGCCATCCATGAAAGAGAAGACTTTATGCTGAGTAGTATTATCAACTAAGACGTCAATGTGTGGTAGAGGGAAAGCATCTTTGGGGTTGTCCCTATTCAGATCCCTATAGTCTACGCACATGCGAACTTTCCCGTCTTTCTTTGGAACTGGAATCACATTGGCAACCCATTGAGGATAGGATGTCAAAGCTAGGAACCCTTCATCAAATTGTTTCATCACTTCAGCTTTAATCTTTTCAGACATATCAGGCCTCATGCGGTGAACCTTTTGCTTGACAGATGGACAGTCTTCTTTTGTCGGCAGACGATGAACTACGATGTCGGTATCCAACCCAGGCATATCTTCATAAGACCAAGCAAAAACTTCCACATAATCATGTAACATCCGAACCAACCTGCTCTTGACACTGCTTTCTAAGTTAGCACCAATCTTGATTTCCTTCTTATCTGACTCAGTACCCAAGTTGATAACCTCAACTGACTCTTCGTGCAGTTGAATAGCTTTTTCCTCTTGTAATATAAGTCTGGCTAGTTCTCCCGGTATGTCACAATCTTCCTTTCTTTCGTCTTCGGCTTGGTCGATAGGACATTCAAATTCATATTCGGCAATAGTAGAGTCATTGGCAATAGGATCCAGAGTGGATGTGGACCTGCAAGAGTGTGTGTGTGTGTGTGTCTGCGTGTAAGATACATGGATTTTTTTTTTAAAAATGTAATTGAAAGAAAGGAAAGAAAATGAACACAAATATTCGAATGCAAAAGAGTCCAATGTTCTTAATGATCATATGATTAGATGAACATAAATAAAACCCTTGAAAAATGGACCAAAGTGCCCCGGGCCAGGAAAATGGCTGAAAATTCATTGTTAAAATATTACAGGCAACATGTTCTTGAATTGAAAGAAAAGAAATAACAAGCAGATTACTCCTCAATGAAGGATATGGGCACAAAGTCCTTTGTATGCCAATTCTTCAGCTCCGTAGTAGTTGGATACACCCATTCTTCAAACGCAGCTTCTTCTTCAGAGTTACCCACGACATTGACTTCATGGCTTCTAATGCAGAGAGGTGGCTTTCCAGCACGAGCATGCCTCACTTACTTCTGAGCTTTTCCAGTGAAGCCCAACACAAATTTTTCCGTTTTAAAACTGATATCGAGGAGTTGCCCCAAGTATCACTGTTTCCTTCTTCAATTTCCGCACGGGCATCCTTGGCTGAAACCATATTTGGTGTAACCTTAACAGATTTAGGCTCATCAGAAGAACATTTAGTAGAACCAATCATTGGTGGTACAACCTCAAAGGCTTGAGATGGGGTTTCAATGAGTTCTTCGTCCATCTCTACATACTTGAAAGAGTTAAGGTGGCTCACCATAAACTCTTCTTTCCCACAGACGGTGACTATTCTGTCCTTGACTGGATATTTGAGTTTCTGGTGGAGGGTTGAGGTTACTGCCCCAGCCTTATGAATCCACAGGCGATCTAACAGACAAGAATAGGCCGAACAAATATCCATAATATAGAAGGTGTAGTTGAAGATTTGGGAGCCCACTTTGATTGGAAGATCTACTTCCCCATGAACAGTCCTCTTTGATCCATCAGACGCCCTTATGATGATATCACTTGGCTTCAGGATTAAATCTTCACAGTCAAGACGGTCTAACACCCCCTTTGGTAATACATTCAGAGAAGAACTAGTGTCGACTAGCACATGTGCTAAGGTAGTCCCTTTGCACTCGATAGAAACATGTAAAGCTTTATTGTGATTCTTCCCAAGAGGTGTTAGGTCAGTATCTGAAAACCCCAAGCCATTATCAGCTGTCAGGCTAGCCACGCAATTCTCAAATTAGTCTGTTGTTGTCTCATGGGGGACATGAGCCTTTTTTAGGAACTTGATTAATGTCTGAGCATGGGCATCGGAGCAAAGCAACAATGACAACATTGAAATCTTAGAGGGGGTTTGCCCCAATTGTTCTACAATTTTGAAGTCGCTTCTCTTGATGATCTTCAAAATCTCGTCCATTTCACGGGCGGAGGGTTCTTCATTAGCTACATCTTTAGAAGGTAACTCAATCACATCAGGCTCAAGAACCTTCCCTTTCCCTTTTGTCTCGGTACTTGGCTTGGTGACAGTAATGCAGATGGGCGTCTTTGTAACTACTAGAGGTGAGATATTGGGTGAGAATATTCTTCCAGTTCTAGTTACTTTGCTTGAGCCAACTATGTTGCCGACATCGTCATCTTTTCCTTCTCTGATCCAGGCATCCTGTTTAATCGCATGATAGAACACCTCAGCACTGTAATTCCATGGTACCTCTTTGTTTGAAGAGTAAGGAATCGGTCTAGGATTGGTAATTATTAATGGAGCAATGGTGGGTTCATTTGAAATCATAATAGGACCTTTGGAGGTGATCCTAATAGGTTTGTTTGAGATGGTAATAATGGAGAGGTCTTCACATTTGTTGATCAAACTCTTGGCAAATGGAGTCTTTTCAAACAGAATTTTGTGGCTATCCATCAGGCGTTGTATGCCTTTCTTCAGCCCTTCACAAACATTGTGTCATCTTGTACAACACACACAGTCTTTTTTACAGCCAGGGAAGATCCCAACTTTCAATAGATTGTTCTTGATTATATTCAGCGGAGTAGTCAAATCTTCAACAGAGGTAACAAAAATTGTATCTTCGACAACATTAACACCTTTGTCATGCTTCGGCATTGGAGCGGTAATTACATTCGGCATTGGAGGAGGATCAAATTCAATAGTTTTGTTATCAATTAAATCCTGGATTTTGTTCTTCAAGGCCCAGCACTGGTCAGTCTCGTGCCCGGGGCTGTTTTAATGGTAAGCACATTTAGCATTTGGATTATACTTTGGTGACGAGGTGTCAGGGTTGGCGGGAGGATCGCTCAACGTCACTAAATTAGCCTTGAGCAAATGTTGAAGGGCTTGAGACACTGGCATGCCTAACCTTGTAAATTGTCTTCTTGGAGTTTCAAAACATTGATGATTTGCAGATGGTCTTGGAGTAGGAGTTGGATTAGAGATTCAGACATCATTGACAGACGGACGATCGTTCTTCTTGGTATGGGACCTTGCCCCATACACATCATTAACTTCCTTCTTTGCAGCAAAAGGTTTCTTAATAGGATTGATGGTGGAGGTAGATGCCACGGAGATCTTCCCACTTTTGATGCCACTTTCCACTCTTTCACCGGTTAAGATTAGTTCGGTGAAACCAGAAGAAGAACAGCCAACCAATAGATTAAAGAAAGGACCAGATAAAGTGTCCATGAACATGTCGATATTCTCCCTATCAGTCAAGGGAGGTTGGACTCTACTAGCAAGGTCTCTCCACTTTTGCGCATATTCCTTAAATCCTTCATTCTTTCCCATGGTCATATCTTATAACTGAACCCTTGTTGGTGCCAAGTCGGCATTGTATTCATACTGATGGTAGAAGGCAGTAGCTTGATCCTCCCAAGTGTTGATACGAGAACCATCTAACTGATAAAACCATTCAAGTTGTGTTCCAGCCAATCTCTCTTGGAAAGAGTGAACCCATAGCTTCTTATCAGCAGTGTGCGGCTGTATCTTGCGTACATAAGATTTCAAATGGAGTTTGGGAAAAGAAACCCCATCGTACTTTGCAAAGATTGGTACTTTGAATTTGTGGGGAATGATTACCCCAGAGATCAAACCCAAATCATCAAAATCTAAACCGGGGACGACTTGGATTTCAACAGCTTTCAATCTTTCTTCCAACTGCTTGTATTTGATATCAGCGGGTGGGTACTACTCGTTGAAATAATCATCATCAGATTATTGATTATTAGCATATTCAGCCTGAGTACTCTTGACCTCACCGACCTGGTTCTCGTCCTCTTCAGATGAATCTTCTTCAACTGGGATTTGACGGATTGTCTCCTTGAATCTTCTACCCATGTTGAGCAGAGCTTTCTTCTTTGGCTTCTTCTTAACGGCCAGCAAAGCCATCATATCTTGCTTCCCCTTGGCTAGGGCGAGTAGAGTTTCCTGAAACTGAGAGTTCTGGGCTTAGAATTCCGTCACAGTTTTCTCTAGATCCATCTTGCTGAAATAAACAGCAGAACGATAAGGAAACCTGTTATGCGAAAACCTGTCATGTTATGATGCATGAAATATGTATATGCAAATGATTTCAAGGATTAATGAAATTTAAATTTGTATAGACAAAAGAATGAACAAACGTTTATTCTCATTAGACAAAACAAGAAAGATTACATCATGCCTCTTGGGCTTACAAAATAGCTTTCTAGGATAAAAAGACCGAACGCATCCTCTTTGGCGCGAGATAAGCGTTCACATTCTGCTCTTCTTGTAGCTGTTTTGTAAGCTCCAAGACCCTCTTCTCACTAGCATAGAACTGAGCCTCAAAAGTGTCTCAATTTTCCTTCAGCTGGATCCAACCCTTTTGTAAGTATTCGAGAGAGGTAGGCATATCAGGATGGAGGACAGTGTAGGGAACATTTCCTTCGACTACAGGCTCCATAATGATTGGTAAGATGGAGGGATAAGGCATCACAAGTTTCTGAGCGCGAGCTCGTACCCATTTAAGGTAAGGCTCGAGGGGAATGGAATTCTTGTATCCTAGCATCTTACTATCCACTTTGTTCACCATCCTCCATGCTCGGATAAATCTCTGACGGTAACCTTGATTGTCATTCTCGTAGTCGAATACCAAACCTTGAATAAGCATCTCATGGGGACCATCCCTTCGAGCATAACCAAACTTTCTTAAGGATAAGAAAGGGTTGTAAGTGATACCTCCTCTAATGCCAAGCAAAGGGACATTAGGGAATTCTCCAAAACGGTCGACGATAGTAACATTGTCCAAAGAGCGAGAACACCAATGAATATCTGAATGTCTGAGCATCATCAACCTATGTGACCACCTTGAACCTGGCTCATTCTTCAATACAGATTGGGGAAGATGTGAAATAAACCATCTTGCCAAAAGAGGAGTACATCACATAAGGATACCTCTTTTCCTCATGGTGAAAGTGTGAAAGGAATGAAGGATGTCCCCTAGCAAAGTAGGCACTGGGTTACGAGACATGAAGATTTTGACGGTGTTCACATCTATGAGTTGGTCAGGATTTGGAAACAAAACCATCCCATAGATAAGGAGAGCCACAATTTCCTCAAAGGCTTGCAAATCCAAAGAGTTCCAACAGTTTTAGGCTTTGTCAAACAAGAACTTTGCTAGGAAACCCTTGACACCACTCCTTGTTTCCCAATTAGTTGTGATATCAGATGGTTGCAAATGTAGAGCTTGAGCAATCTCTTCTGGCTTTGGATCTCTTTCCGTACCGTTGAAAGGTAGTTGATTGAGGATGGGAATCCTCAAGAGTCAGGAAAATTCTTCCAAAGTTGGCACAAGTTGATAATCGGGAAACGTGAAGAAATGGTGTAAGGGATCAAAGAACTGAAAGAGGACTTTCATCATGTCTTCATCAGTGTCGGAAGTGACCAAGTTTAGTAGGCGACCATGTCTTTCAGTAAATGGAGAATTTTCAGGAATCCTTAATGCGAACTCTTTGAGTTGAGGGGGGATCCTTATGAGATTGACTTGAATGGTTTTCCTGCGAATAGAATCCATGTCCTACAAAACAGAACAAAGATAAATCCCAAGATCCTTGAAATGGTTAGTGAGTATGAGTATGATGTTATGATGTTTATGATGTCATGTACAAGTAGATATATACAAACAAAGCAAACAAATCCTTAGGTTTAGGCTTACATGGAGTCTCATAGGTAAGTACCCTCTTGAAGTTTAGTTGGCTCAAATTTGTCCTAGTAATAGTAACCGGGTTCTAAGGAGCTCAATATCACTGATTTGTTTTCTCGGGCATTGTTTCAGCGCAAGCCTCTTTAATGGCGACCGAAATATCCCAAAAAACCAAACCTCAATGAGTGTAGTATCGAGTATCTACCAACTTTGGACTGCACCAAAGCTGGTCATCTCACTACTTCCTAAAGGCCAAGTTGGTCAAGTAAAGGTTATAAAATTTCATTAGTGCTTCATGACATCACTCAGCGGCCCCGTATTCTCCTTGACTACTCAAGGGCTACCGGTACCCACAAATATGTCGCACTAACATAGCTATTGCTTAACCTGTGTCGGTATACCCCACACAGTTTCCACAATGTATTGCTACTTACCTATAAGGTCTCCCAAATCCGGGTAGAGGATTTAAACCCAAACAAAGAACCAAAATGTAAAGCACACAAGTCAAACAAAGAAAGCAAGTAAATATGATTTAACCCTAAGGTAACCCCACTTTTAAAATTTCCCCAGCAGAGTCACCAGTTCTGTGATGCGGTGGGAGAACTGACTTGAAGGTTTTTGCGTTTTATCGCAAATGTTGCGGTTAGCAAGAGTCGCCATCAACTTTTATTTTATCCAAAAGGAAAGGTGAAAAAGCACAGGAAAGACCTTTGAGATTTTTTCTTGAGTTCGTGGGGTAGATTATGAAAATGGAAGGTATTAGCACCCTTTTCATCCATGGTTTTCCATGGGATCTTAGTTACTTGCTAGATCAATTGCTTTTGTTTGAAATTGTGCTTTGTGTGGTTTTGAAAGTATTTTGTAAAATAGGCAATTGTTTAGGCAATCTTTGTAATGATTCTTGTTCGTAAGAATGTATACAAATATTCTTGTCTTTTTGAAAATTTTTTCAAATTTGTAAGATGTTTTGAAATGTGTGTGTTTGTTTTGAAAATAGCAAGGATATTTGTTTGAAATGGAGCAAGTAACCAAAAGTAATCTACCTACTCAAATGTTTTTCTTGTTCATTTTCTTTTCCTTTGATATTGTTATCTTACCATTGATTTGGTAAGCAACCCTATCTTTGGATGTAAACGAGACGGGTGTGGGTCATCGTATGACCATGATTAGTAATGTTGCAAAGTATCTTAGCATTTTGAGGGACTAAGATCATTTTGTAAGGCAATTTTGAATAGCGTCATAGAGGGAATATGATCTTATATTTGTTTGTTTTTCTAAGATACCTTACATGTGTAATATGGCCATTTTATTCAAGGCAACAAAGTGGAGTAACCCTAGGGTTGTTTGTGTGCAAGTGTGTCATTTTCATGCTTGATTTTGTCTTGAATTAGGGTTTTCTATTTGATTGGTTTTATCTTACCATACAAACCCTAATTTTTAACATGTTATATAAAGCGATAAATTGCGGAAAGTAAATATCCTACGCTATTACAAACATTTGGGGATGGGGTGTAGAAGTTTACAAATGGGGATTGCAAGAAATTAAAGTCCTAATTATCTATTACAACCATGTTGAACAGCCATGAAGAAAATATATAAAGCATGTAAAAATAAAGAAAAATGAAAGGAAAAGAAACATTTTGGATCATTATGTGTCGACACATGCCATAATATCAAGCTTCTCGAATGCACTTTTGCTTTGATGAAGACGAATCATGATTGATAAAGAAGGCAAAAATTATTGATCAAGCTTAAAGCCTTTTTGGATGAAGTCTTTGGTTCAAGCCCTTGGCAAATTTCAAGGTATAATGATAATACCTACTTTGAACTTAAGATATAGATGCTCAATGGTCAAAAAGAGACATTTTATTTTGTCCAACTCTTTATTCAAGTCTTTTCAAAGCAAAAATTCAATTTTCATTTGAGTGCAATCGATTTGCATGTTAGTGCAATCGATTGCATGCTTCAGTTTTTCAAAACATTGGCTACTGACTTCCAGTGCAATCGATTTGCATGGTTGTGCAATCGATTGCACACTCAAAATAATTTGGAAATCTGGCTACTGGAACCCCGTGCAATCGATTTACATGGTTGTGCAATCGATTGCACACTCAAAATATTTGAAAATCCGACTACTGGAACCCCGTGCAATCGATTTGCATAGAGGGTGAAATCGATTGCTTGCTGTATGATTTTGAAAACCAGCAACCTTACACCTGCCTGTTCATGATACTATTTCATGGAAAACGTTTCACTCAATCTTGGAAATTGTTCATGATTTTTTACAAACCTTTTCTTCAAAGGTCACTGCATTTTAGCCTAAAAAATGAACCAAATGATGATGATTGAAATGAAGAGTTTAAAGTTAAGAAGACTTACCTTGGAGCTAGAATTTATGTTTTGAGCTTGAGGTGTTACCTTGTGGACTGTTATGAGTTTTTTTGAGAGTTTGTCAACAAAACTTCTGGTTTTCTTTCTATTTTTTCTAACCTCTTTCTCTTGCAAATGCTTCTTCTATTTATAGGCAAGAGGTTTAAGCATATGAGCTGACTAAGTTTGCAAGACAGCATGTTGTGGTTTGGTTGGATTACAAAAATCAAACTATGTCAAGAACTCCATAGTCCCAAGGTGAAATACCAAAGTTACTGGTATAGAGGAGCTAATTCCCATGATTTATGGTGGAGTATAATCAGCAACAAGCAAGGTATGGGCTCAAGAAAAACTTTGTACAAAAAGCTTTCTTTTCAAGAATAGCAATGGTGTATTTACGCCATAAATGGAAAGATCCTTTGGACAATGGATCAAACACTTGGGTAATAGCTCAAGCTCTTGTGTAAACATTAAATTATGTAGAGATTTACAAGCAATAAGGCCTGCAAAGTAAGATTATGCAGCACATCATGCCAATTAGATTATGTGTTCTTCAACAAAAATGGCTTGTAATTCAATAATGGATGCTCAACTTCATGCCCTTGAATCTCCTAGCACAAATATGATAAATTCATGCCCTTGGATGTTTTAGAAAGCTTGAAACAACCTCTATAAATTTCATGTTGGCCATTTTGACAAAATCATCTTGGAACTATGTGAAAAAATGCCAAGAAGTTGGGATAAAATCCTGAACAAAATCTGTTGAAAATTTCTGTGTAAAATAAAAATGTCATGATTTCATGAATTTATAACTCAAAATCCAAGCACTTATAGGAGAAGTTGTGTAAAGAAATGTTATAGATATCATGGAGATCTACAACTTTCATTTTGAAAGTTTCCCTTGAACTGTCTTGCATCTTGATGAATGAATGGCATGAAGTGATGAAATTATCATGTATAAAACACTTAGAAAATTTCTAAGTCTTGGAAATCTTGACTTTTCAAGTTGACTTTTAACTTTCTTGACTTCTTGATGATCAAGCTTGATATTCTTGAAAGTCTTGATGAAATTTGATCTTTGGAATGTAATGTTGACCAAAAAGTCAAAGTTTGACTTTCTAATATGCAATTGACCATTTTGCCCTTGTGCCAATTCCAAGCCTAAATTAATGTATGAGTGCTGCAAACTTGACGTCATAGAAGATTTTGTGAGAGAATCCTTAAGAAATAAGAGGGAAAATTTTGGGGTACAACAATCACCAACTTTAATTGAAGGTAGAGATAAAATATATCATAGCACCGTTGTTCACTGACGATGAACTACCAACGTTCACTGAGGGTAGCAAAAAGATAACAATCACCAACTTTCACTGATGGTGACCTACTAACTTTCACTGAAGGTAGAGAGAAAATATATCATATCACCTCCATTCACTGACAATGAACTACCAACATTCACTGAAGGTAGCAAAAAGATAATAATCACCAACTTTCACTGATGGTGACCTACCAACTTTCACTGAAGGTAGAGAGAAAATATATCATAGCATCGCCGTTCACTGACAATGAACTACCAACATTCACTGAGGTTAGCAAAAATATAACAATCACCAACTTTCACTGATGGTGACCTACCAACTTTCACTGAAGGTAGAGAGAAAATATATCATAGCACCTCCATTCACTGGCGATGAACTACCAATGTTCACTGAAGGTAGCAAAAAGATAACAATCACTAACTTTATCTGATGGTGACCTACCAACTTTCACTGAAGGTAGAAAGAAAATATATCAAAGAACTGTCGTTCACTGACGATGAACTACCAACGTTCACTGAAGGTAGCAAAAAGATAACAATCACCAACTTTCACAGATGGTGACCTACCAACTGTCACTGAAGGTAGAGAGAAAATATATTATAGCACAGCCGTTCACTGAAGATGAACTACCAACATTCACTGAGGGTATCAAAAAGATAACTATCACCAACTTTCACTAATGGTGACCTACCAACTTTCACTGAAGGTAGAGAGAAAATATATCATAGCACTTTCTGACGATGAACTACCAACGTTCATTGAGGGTAGAAAAAAGATAACTATCGCCAACTTTCACTGATGGTGACCTACCAACTTTCACTGAAGGTAGAAAGAAAATATATCATAGAATTGTCGTTCACTGATGATGAACTACCAACGTTCACTGAAGGTAGCAAAAAGATAACAGGTTTCCCCAAAATTTTGGCGTTTCACCTAGAAGGGGTCTCAACTTCTTCTTTAACCAAGGCATTCCGCCTGGAAAGGGTAATAAGTTATCTCAAATAAAGAGACTACCACTTGTAAAGATTTCAACATGAAATGTTTCTGTGATATTGAAATACTTGCCATCCACTGGAGTAATTTGACAGCGAACTATAAAATATCCACTCATAAAGAAGATAGCAAAAAAAAGTAATGTCGACATTTACAGGGAAGTACAAGTTGCTCAAATAAAGAGACATGTTACTTGTTGTCATGGAGGATTGTAAAAATGAATCTCTGGGGAGAACAGTATGGCTTCCTGGGGAAAGAAATATGACATCCTGGGGGAATGCCAATATACTCCTGCTGAGGAGATGAAGTCTTCTCGTGAAAAATAAATGCACACTCTCAAACCAAAACACGAAGCTTGCAGAAATCCAAAGTAATAAAATTGCTGAGGATCAAGGATTCAAACCAGAAATAAACTGGAATAAAACGGTCTTCTAAAATACATTCTTTGAGAAATAAACTCAAGAGGGAAACCCAAATAATCCAGACAAAGAGTTGTGTAAGAACGCTAAATAAAAAATCTTCCACGAGGATTAACTCAGTGAGGAAATTGAAAGAATATACACTTTTTGCTTATGGATGGAACTCTATTGGAGAGAGGACAACCCAACTCTGCAAAACAAGGTAATATGTCAACAAAATATTAATGGATATGAATGAGCAATGATTTGCTAAGTTTATCTACGCATGATGTGTGTATAAATGTATGAGGGTTATCATGTATATGCTGACAAGATAGACATATAATACTGGGGATAAACAAACAAAATCAACTCGGCGCATACAACACTTGGCTAAATCACATCCAAGACAATCATCCTAAAAGAAAATAGGCACCAACTGAGGAAAAAAAGTCCTACTGCATGGCTTAACTTCACTGGGGAGAAACAATCATAACGACAAAACAATACAGATACATGGATATAACATTTTTCTCCAGGCTTAGCCAGGGAATAGCACTCAGACTTCAACGGGGAAATAAATTTTTTCACGGTCCGCACTTCTATTGGGGATTGAAATACTGATTTCAAATAAGGCTGATGGAAACCACATCGTCAAAACATTCACTGGGGAATTCAGGGCAACTTTAAAGGAGAAAAAACATACAGACGTCACTAAGGGAGATAATACTTCATCATCAAGACATCAAATGGGGATTTCGTGCTGACTTCATTGGGGAAGTCAACACCACATCCTCGAGGGGAAACCAATATACGTTCTTCACTGGGGGAACCAGAGATACATTCTTCTTCGAGAGTAATTATTGCACCAACTTCTATGGGGAGAAAGGACTTCTATCAAATGAGTGAAGCCTTCACTTGAGAATCTTGAATTGAGTCTTCATATCATGCAAACTCAAAAATGAAAATGAACCAAGACTTGACTGGGGACATTGGAGTCACAAACCCAATACAGCGAAAACGTCTTGAGAAAACCTTCCTGGGGGAAACAAAACTTCCCAAAATTACTGGAGTTCGTCCATTCCTGGGATCAGCACTTTTTTTTTCCCCTCGAATCACAAAATCTAAAGTAAAAGTAAGTTGTAAATTCTTTTTTGAAAAACAACTTTGTTATTTAATCTTTTTTTTTAAATTATTATCAATAATAAATGGAGTCTTTGTAAGCTGAATAAAAATAAGAAATACAAAGAATCGGGTAAAAGCTCAAATTTTATTGATAGAATGGTAGTCTGCGAATGACGAGACTCCACGGATGGTTACAAAGTTCAGAAAATGGTAATATATAATGGAAAAGATACATTGAGATACAATGACCACTATTCCCTCTAACAACTTAGACATTCTGAGTAGCAGCTTTCGTTGAAGTATGGTGAGGATCAAACAAGATTATTGTTTTAATGATCAAGTCTTGTCTGATGTAGTTACTTGCCAAGAAATTCCCTAACTTTTTCCTAAGCTGCCCTTGCGGGTTTTCAACTTAGCGGAAAATTTTTATTCTGTTTATGTCTCTAATCTTTCCCTAGACCGCCCTTTCAGGTTTTCGGCCTACCGAGACGCTCCTTTTTGCCTAAGACGCCCTTTTGGGTTTTCAACTTAGCAAGCTGTTCTTTTATTTCTTTAGGCCAAGTATTTCTTGACTGCATCAGCATTCATGGGAAATGGGAATTCCTCGCCATCCATAGTTTCAAGAATTAATGCACCGCCAGAGAAGGCTTTCTTGACAACATATGGCCTTCAAAATTGGGATTCCACTTTCCCCTAGAATCAGCTTTAAAAGACAAGATCTTTCTGAGCACGAGGTCGCCTTCTCTAAATTCATGAGGTTTGACCTTCTTATCAAAAGATTTCTTCATTCTCTTCTGATATAACTGCCCATGACACAAAGCTGTCATTCTCTTCTCTTCGATTAAATTCAATTGGTCAAACCTGTTCTGGACCCATTCAGCCTCTGACAACTTGGTTTCCATTATCACACACAAAGAGGGAATCTCAACCTCGATTAGGAGTACCGCTTCCATTCCATACACAAGGGAGAACGAGGTTGCTCCTATTGAAATGCGGACAGATGCCTGATATCCATGTAAAGCAAAAGGGAGCATTTCATGCCAATCTTTATAAGTAACAACCATCTTCTGGATGATCTTCTTGATATTCTTATTAGCAGCTTCAACAGCCCCATTCATCTTTGTCCTGTACGGAGATGAGTTGTGATGGACAATCTTGAATTCTTTACAAAGTTCTGTCATCATCTTGTTGTTCAGATTCGAGCCATTGTTGGTGATAATTCTGCTCGGCACACCATATCGACATATAAGATTATTCTTAATGAAGCGCACAACCACCTGCTTAGTAACATTAGCATATGAAGCTGCTTCCACCCATTTGGTGAAGTAATCAATTGCTACCAAAATAAAAAAGTGTCCATTCGAAGCTTTGGGTTTTATCATTCCAATCATGTCAATACCCCATATAGAAAAAGGCCACAAGGAAGAAATAACTTTGAGAAGGGTCAGAGGCACATGAATCTTGTTCGCATAAATCTGGCATTTATGGCACTTCATTACAAATTTGTAATAGTTAGATTCCATTGTCAGCCAATAGTAACCTACCCTTAGCATATTTTTAGCCATCGAATGTCCATTGGCATGAGTGCCAAATGAACCCTCATGAACCTCATGCATCAACATGTCTTCTTCGTGTCTATCCACGCATCTGAGCAGGATCATGTCATAATTTCTCTTGTACAACACGTTTTCACTAAGGAAGAAACTGCCAACCAATCTTCTCAATGTCTTTCTATCTTTATTCGAAGCACCAATCGGATATTCCTGAGTCTAAAGAAAATGCTTGACATCATAATACCAAGGTTTCTCATATGCTACCTCTTCTGTTGTAAACACATGAGTGTGCCTATCCAATTGTCGAACTATAATTCGAGGTATGTCATTCCAAGTATTTATTTGATACATAGAAGCCAGAGTTTCCAGAGCATCCGCCATTTGATTTTCATCTCTAGGGATGTGATGGAATTCAACTTTATTAAAGAAAGGTAACAATCTTCTAGCATAATCTTTGTAAGGAATCAAGCCGGGGTGACGAGTATCCCACTCTCCTTTAATCTTATTTATTACCAAAGCTGAATCGCCATACACATATAGAATTTTAATTCTGAGATCAATAGCTTCCTCGAGACCCATTATGCAAGCCTCATACTCTGCCATATTATTAGTACAATCAAATGTCAACCTTACAGTGAAAGGAATATGCGATCCATGTGGAGTGACAATCATGGCACCAACTCCTTTACCATAAGCATTCACAACTCCATCAAATATCATACTCCAACGAGATTCAGGATCAGGACCTTCCTCAGGAAAAGGTTCATCACAATCTTTCACTTTCAGAAACATCACATCCTCATCAGGGAAATCATACATCACATACTGATAATTATCAACTGGTTGGTGAGTAAGATAATTAGCCAACACGCTGCTTTTAATAGCTTTTTGAGTGCGATATTCGATATCATATTCAGATAATAGCATCTGCCAGCGGGAAATTCTCCCAGTAAGAGCAAGATTTTCAAAAATGTACTTGATTGGATCCATTTTGGAGATCAACTAAGTAGTGTGATTCAACATATACTGCCGCAAACATTTTACCGCCCAGGACAGAGCACAACATGTCTTTTTCATCATGGAATACTGCGAATCACAATCAGTAAACTTTTTATTGAGATAATAAATGGCATACTCTTTCTTCCCTGTTTCATCTTGTTGTCCCAGAATACAGCCCATGGAATTATCTAACATTGTCAGATACATAATCAATGGTCTTTCTTCGACAAGAGGGAGCAAGATAGGAAGTTCAAGTAGATATTATTTAATAATTTCAAATGTCCTTTGGCAGTCATCTGTCCATACACAACCTTGATCTTTCTTTAACAACTTAAATATCGGTTCACACGTTACAGTCATGTGGGAAATGAATCTGGAAATATAATTCAAATGCCTGAGGAACCCTCTGACTTGCTTTTCAGTTCTCGGTGCTGGAATTTCTTGAATTGCTTTGACTTTATCAGGGTCAACTTCAATCCCTCTCTGGATAACAATGAAACCCAACAATTTCCCTGGCCGAACACCAAAGGTACATTTATTTGGATTCAAGCGGAGACGATACTTCCTCAAACGCTGAAACAACTTCAACAAATCTTCTTCATGCCATTCTTTGGTATGGGATTTAGCAATCATATCATCAACATATACCTCAATTTCCTTGTGCATCAGATGATGGAATAGGGTTGTCATAGCCCTCTGGTACATCGCACCAGTGTTCTTCAACCCGAAGGGCATCACTCTGAAACAGAATGTTCCCAAGGGTGTGATAAACGTTGATTTTTCCATGTCCTCGGGAGCCATTCTTATTTGATTATACCCAGAAAATCCATCCATGAATGAGAAAACCTTGAATTTTTCTGTGCTATCCACTAACATATCAATGTGTGGCAATGGAAAATCATCTTTTGGACTAGCTTTATTTAGATCTCTGTAATCTACGCACATGCTAAATTTTCTGTCTTTCTTCGGTACTGGGACAATATTGGCAATCCACTGAGGGTACACTGATGTCACAAGAAAACCGGCATTAATCTGCTTTAGAACTTCCTCTTTGATCTTCATTGCCATATCTGGGTGAGTTCTTTGCATCTTCTATTTGATTGGCGAGCACTCTGGCATCAGCGGCAAATGATGCTCTACAATATCTGTGTCTAGACCAGGCATATCTTGGTAAGAACAAGCAAAAATATCCACATACTCTTTCAACATCTCAATCAACCTGCTCTTCACATCAGGATACAACAATGATCTGATCTTGACTTCTTTCGGATCTTCTTCTGAACCCAAATTGATTACTTCCAATGGCTCTTTATATGGCTGAATGGCATTCTCCTCGCGCTCAAGAAACCGTGAGACCTCTTCTGGATCTCATCGTAGTCTTCTTCTTCAGCCCCATACATAGGACATTCAAAGTTGGTAGAGGGTGCAGGGTCATTGTATTCAATGGGCTTTTTAATTAATCTGCACATATGATTTATGATTGTTTTTAGTAACTGACACATATAAAAAGTGATCATGCATATTGAATTTTAGTTATTATTTATTTTTAAAGGTTTTTTTTTCTGATTACCATTTTCCAAGAAAAAGCAGAAAATAAAGACGCAATTTGGGAAACAAAGACAACTTTTATTATTGATTTTAAAAGTCACAACAAACAGATAAGCCCATACAACAATAATACTTTCACCTTGGGCATAGTGAAAGCTTTTCAAAAAGATTAACAAAACAAATTACTTTGAAACATGTATGCAAGAGGTATCATCAATGGTAATCCAGTTCTGAACCCTAACTCTATGCGTCACATAATTTGGCATTTCTGGCTCTGCTTCATCTTCCACAATGGCATTGATCCCGAAAACAATTGGATGAAGATAACCCCCGCTATGAAATATGTCTTGATACTTGCCTACAGAAGACTTCGGCTTCATGCCCTTACCTTTATCATTCTTCATAGAGAACCCCAAGCCAGCTCTATTCTTGTTTATAGGTGGATCCACAATCTGTCCTCAAACTTTATTATGGCCATTACGCATAACCTGCTGTGCATCCTTAAGCAGAACCATATAACTCTCATTTCCTCTTATGTTATCAATGGATAAAGCTTGGAACTGAGTTCCAACAGCAGCTTCATCTGCCTCCACATTGCTGAAAGAGGACAAATGAGATATCAATAATGCATGTTCTCCATTTATAATTACCACTTTCCCTTCACGTACAAACTTTAACTTCTGGTGTAAAGTCGAAGTGACAGCCCCTGCCTCATGTATCCACAGCCATTCCAGCAAGCTGCTATAAGCGGGTACAATATCCATGACTTGGAAAGTAATCTGAAACAAATATGGGCCTATATGAATAGGCAATTCCACTTCACCAATAATAGATTTCCTGGATCCATCAAACTCTTTCACAATAATGCCACTTGGGCGCATGGGCGTTCCTTTATATTTTAACTTCATAAGCATGCTCCTCAGTATAACATTCAATGTAGATCCATTATCAATCAACACATTGGATAATGAGTCATTCTTGCAGTTCATAGAGATGTGAAGGGCCAGGTTATGATTCCTTCCTTCATCGTGTAGTTCATCATCGCAGAAACTCAAGTTATTACATGATGTAATATTCCCCACTACACTGATGAATTGGTCTAAAGGCATGTCACTCTCCATGAAAGCTTGATCCAATACCCTCATCAAAGATTCTCTGTGAGCAGAGGAGTTCATCAATAAAGCCAAGATAGAAATTTTTAAAGGAGTCTGCAGTGGCTGATCCATAATTCTATAGTCGCTCATCTTGATTATCTTAAAAATATCATCCACCTCTTTCTCTAGCATAGTTCCACTAAATTCACCCACTGCCTTCTTGGGTTCAACATCTTCAACAATTTTCTTTCCAGCACTAACATCTCCACAAACAACTGGTGCAAATACACGACCGATGTGGGTCACTCTGCTAGTCTCACCAATATTTCCAACATCAGGCATTGGCTGGATGGGAACTTCCACACCATCCTCTGAAATTGTAGCATTATATTTGTAGGATACAACCTTATCTGACTTGTAGGGGACAAGACCCGAAAAACTAATTACCAATGGAGTAATAGCTAGATTGCTATGATACTCAACTTTAAAATGGGCGGGTGCACCAAAGCAAGGAACAATAACGTTTACCCTTTCATCAACACAATCAGTCATTACAGAGTCATATCTGGAAAACAAATCCTCATCTGAGGAGAAATACTCATCCACATAGGCATACTCATCATCTAACTCTTCTTCAGCCAAACAAACCTCAATCATATCAACTTCATGGTAATCATCCCTTTGACCTGTAACCTTGATGGTTCCAATATCCAAAAACAACTGAACACCTTTCCTTACAATTGAACATCCTCAGGAGTCCCGATAGCAAATTCGGCAACATCCATATTGATGTTCTACCTGACCAGTCATGTGGCAAAAAGTAGCATGCAATTGTACAAGATCCCCATTCATACGTTCTACATCAAAGATTATGAACTCTCCAGGACATCCAGAAACCATGTTTACTTCCTCTTCATACTATGACCTAGGCCTGATTTTGTGGATGAAGCCCTCATCCATTATCTCCTACAAATCGGCCTTTATCTTGTCACAACCCTGTATATCCATACTGCAAATAGCACAACCGGCATGGTCATGCGCATAGTAGCTAAATTCACAGAGGTCTGCATGAATTTTCACCAAATCTCCCCTAACCAGATTAACATCAAAAATCCGGAAGTAGCCTAGACAACCGGCCACCAAATTCACATCATTTGTTCCTCCATGCTTTGGCGAAGGATTATCTTTCATATTAATGCCAACATCTTTGAAGGATAAGATACCAGACCTCACCAATTTTTGTACTTCAGTTTTCAAAGGATAGCAGTTCTCAACATTGTGCCCTGGTGCTCCCTGATGAAAAGCACATGTTTGGTCTGCCTTGTAATATCAAGGCAATGGTGATGGTATAGCGGGAGGTGTTTTAGTATTAACCAACTTCTTTTGAATTAACGTAGAGAGTAATTCTGCATAACTCATAGGGATAGGGTCATAACTCTCCCTTCTTTGATTATACCCTTGATTCCCCTGATGGGATGGTCTCTGATAAGTAATGGTGGTTGGAGTTACACCAACAACTGGAGTAACTGAGGCGACTTGCTGATGACGCTGATAATTTATTCTAGGAGGATTAACTCTCCTCTCTTTCATAACAGCATTTCTATCTCCTTCCTTCTTTTTGGAAAACCCATAGGATGGGTTTTTCGTATTTCCATAACTTTCACCCTTCGTTAGACGGCCTTCTCTTATAGCCTCTTCTGAGCGGATACTCATGCCTACCATTTCAGTAAAGTCACTTGGCACACTTGCTACCATCCTCTCATAGTAGGAATCACTTGGGCGGCTACCTCACGCTATCTCTGTGCATATTCTTTGAATGATTCCCTGTCTTTCTAGACCATGGCCCTGAGTTGATCACGGTCAGGCGCCATGTCCATATTGTATTTGTATTGTCTGATAAATGATTCTCCTAAGTCATTGAAAGTATGGATATTGACGCTATCCAAACTCATATACCACTTCAGCGCAGCACCGGTCAAACTATCCTGAAAAAAGTGAATCAGCATACGCTAATCATCAGTATTGGTAGACATTCTCCTTACATACATCACAAGATATGCATGAGGGAAAGTGTTGCCCTTGTACTTCTCAAATTCTGGGACCTTAAACTTTGCAGGTATCTTAACATTCAGGACCAAGCATTAATCATTCACATTCTTCCCGAAAAATTCCTTTCCCTTGAGGGCCTTCATCTCCCTCTGCATCTTGTGAAACTGCTCTTGAAAATCATCTATTCTGTCATAAAGACTCAAGTCTTCACTTGGTGGAGGAAAAAGACGACACATATCATCATTAACAAATGGAACCATATTCACCGAAGGATGTGCATCAGGAGCAACATGCAGCACAGGAGGTGCGGGAGTAACAGTAGTCTGGATAACTAGAGCTTCTTGAGGACCAAGATTGAAGTTTCTAGGCGCAAAGTTCTCTAGCATTCCCCATGGATAACCTTGAGGCATACAATTCTGAACAACAGCTGGAGTAGCAGACACAGGAACAATTGGAGCTTCAGTAGTAACCCTTGTTGGTTGAGGTTGAACACTCGGTGGCTGATTCTCAGCAACCACCAAATATTCCATCAGAGAAGTAAGATTGGCCATGCCGGCCTTTAAAGCAAAAACCTCCTCGCACAACTCACGATTATCTTGTTCTAAGTTGTCCATCTTCCTTCTGAAATTTGCTCGAGTGTTGTAGTGGTGAGACAGCTTGCTGAACAAAGTAAAGAAGCTTGGTAAAACACCTGGATATGCATAACAAATGCAAGAAATATGTGCAATATTATGCATGATGTGCAATGCACATGATTTATTTTATAAATATTTCAAGGTACTTAAAGATTTATAGACACATTGCAAATATAAAAGTAATAACACATTTGAAATACTTAAATTTTTTATTATAATAACTTCAAAACGAATTACAAGTTTCAATGATCCCAAGTACAATATGAAAATAAAGTCTAAAACCCTAAGAAGCAAATTTGATGGAGATCACTCTATACGCTGGCGCTTCCCTGTAAGTTTGGAAATCTGAGCCTTCAACCTCTGGTTTTCTTTAGCATATCTGGTGGAAACCTCCTCCCAATCATATAAATCAGGAAGTGAGCAACTATCAACTGACTAAGGCTTAGGAGAAAATAAATCCCCTTGCCTCTCCATCATCTCTACAGCCCGACTCTCAAGAATCTCAATCAATTTGTCATTCTCCTTCAAGTCTGCTCTATAGGAAATCTCTAGAGTTTGGCACTTATTCTTCCAAGCATCATTTTCCTGTTGCATCCTGACTAAAGCAAGTTGTAGCTCACCCACATCATCAAATAAGGGAGGAGTGGTCTTCACAAACAAATTAGACATAGGTGTGATACAGTGGGAGAACTGGCTTGGGTGTTTTGTGTTTTATCGCAAATGTTGCGATTAGCAAGAGTCACCACCGACTTTTCTTTTATCCAAAAGGAAAGGTGAAAAAGCACAGGAAAGACCTTTGAGATTGTTTCTTGAGTTCGGGGGATAGATTATGAAAAGGGAAGGTATTATCACGCTTTTCATCCATGGTTTTCCATGGGCTCTTAGTTACTTTCTAAATCACTTGCTTTTGTTTGAAATTGTGCTTTGTGTGGTTTTGAAAGTATTTTTGAAAAGAGGCCATTGTTTAGGAAAACTTTGTAATGATTCTTGTTCGTAAGAATGTATACAGAGGTTTTGATCTTTTGCAAATGTTTTCAAGTTTGAAAAGTGTTTTGAAAGTGTAGGTGTTTGTTATGAAAATAACAAGGATGTTTTGGTTTTGAAAATGAGCAAACAACTAGGAACAATCTACCTACTCAAAAGCCTTTCATGTTCATTTCCTTTTTCCTTTGACATTGTTATCTTACCATTGATTTGGTAAGTAACCCTATCTTTGGATGTAAAAGGGACGGGCGTGGGTCATCGTATAACCATGATTAGTAATGTTGCAAGATTTCTTAGCATTTTTTTAGGGACTAAGATCATTTTGAAAGGCAACTTTTGATAGCGTCATCGAGGGACTATGATCTTGTATTTTGTTTGTCTTTGCTAAGATACCTCACATGCGTAATATGATCATTTTTGTAAGACAACCAAGTGGATTTACCCTAGGGGTGCTTGTGTGCAAGTGTATTGATTTTCATGCTTGATTTGTCTTTGATTAGGGTTTGTTATTGATTGGTTTTAGTCTTTCCATACAAAACCATAATTACTAGCATTTGTATATAAAACGATAAATTGCGGAATTTAAAACTACTACGCTATTACAATACTTAGGGGAGGGGTGTACAAATTACAAATTGGGAATATTGCAAGAAAATTAAAACTAATTAATTATTACAACCATATTGAAATTGAATAAATGTACAAAATAAAGATAAAAATGCAAGAATATATATGTAAAGAAATATGATCTTTGTTTGGTTTTCATAAAAAGGGTTTAACCTAAACCTATTTAAGAAAAATGATTAGTTAAAATTAAAATAAAATTAACTTAAACTAATTGAGAAAAGAAATTAAATTAAAAAAAGATTTTTAGGGTTTTTATTAAGAAAAAGGATTTGAATTTAAATAATAAAACGAAAATTAAATAATTAAAAGAAACCTAAATTCTAAATTAACTTTAATTAATAAAATAATTATTAAAACTAAGTCTAAATATTTAATTATTTAAAAGAGAAATTGATTTCTTAAAATAAAATGTTTTTTTTAATATTTTTGTTTCATAAGAAAATAAAATAAATAAGAGTAAATAATAAATAAAATATTTTTGGATTTTTATGATTAATGAAAATAGTAATAATAATAATAATAATAATAATAATAATAGTATTAATAATAATAATAATAAATAAAAGAAAAAAAAAGTAAAAATAAATAAAAAAAAAAGTAAAAATAATTAAAACAAAAAAACAAAAAATTAGTCAAGGGGGTTGATAAGTGAAACAGGAGGAATGGTGAGAGAAAAAAGAGTCAGGCCCAAAGGATGGCCCAGGCGCTGCAAAAAAACACAAAAATGTCAAAGAAGTGAATTTTTTTGGAAAAAAGATCATGTTGGGACTTGAACCCAGGACCTCATAGCGACAAGCGCGCGCTTTAACTACTAGGGTGGTGATACATCCGTTAACTTGTATGAAATGATAAATACATAACATAAAACGTGCCCTGACTATACTTCATCTTCAACCTCCAGCCAAAGGATCTGTAACTGGCTCATTTCTCAACCATTTGCAAAAATGTAAACATGGAAATTGCTCCATTTTTTCACACGAATCCAACCATATAAATATCATAAGCTATAAATTAAAGATGCATGGGAATTTATAAAAGTACCAAATTCTGACCTAAATATTTCAGAAAGTTCAAACTCAAAATTCTCCTAGCTCAATCAAAATAAATGAAATCTATGGACATGTATAGTTTCAGGGCAATGATGTCGACATTTTATCTTCACAAATGCAAGCCTAACAATGCCTAAATATGAAGATAGAAGTTCAAGAAAAACACCTCAAAACTGGAAATCGTGAAATGCAAATGAGCTTGATTCAAGGTGCTGCAATAATCAGGTTAGCTTCCTCAAGTTCCCAAGAAGCTAATGCAATGGTTTGCTTGAGCAATGGATGGATAGAATGGTCTGGAGAAGTCAAGTTGCAGACCTCTGTTTTTGGTTATGGGGAATGATGAATATGGAGTTACAGTTTCAAATCAAGGACAGGGATGGACTATATTTGATGTAAGGAAGCTTTATAAATGAATTTGAGGGAAAATGCACGAGGGAAATGAGAGATACATGTTAGAACAAAGTTTGAATCTACTACCCTATGTTTAAGTTTTGATGATAACAAAATGAAAAGATATATTATTTATGTGATTCATGTATGAACCATTTGCTACCTAAAAATATTACGTTCTGCTTTGCAGAAACTCTGATAGGTATCAGCAAGAGCACACTTAATCAGCATCAGAATATTGGTCTTTAACACCAGCATCAGAAGTTGCTATATCAGAATACCAGAATCAGAAGATTAACTCACGTGTATGCTGAAGCTTGATGAACAGAACTGCGCTCAACACTCTGATAAAGACAACAACAGTTCATCAGCAGCTAAGCAGAGTCAGAATGCAGCCAAGCCAGAACATGCCTTAAGTAGCAACGGTACTGTGCATTGAAAGCGTATTATTACCAACGGCATCATTCCAGACAAGATCTGCTCAATAAGGAAAGTTTGTTATTAGCATTGTGTGATACGGTGGGAGAACTGACTATGGTTTTGCGTTTGTTTTCGCAAATGTTTCGGTTGAGCAAGAGTCGCCACCGACTTTTTATTTTAACCTAAGGAAAGGTTTAAAAAGCACAGCAAAAACCTTTGAGATTTTTCTTGGGTTCGGGGAGTAGATTATAGAAAGGGAAGGTATTAGCACCCTTTCTATCCATGGTTATCCATGGGCTCTTAGGTACTTGCTTAGATCAACTTTCCTTGGTTTTCAATTGTTTGAAATGGTGCTTGGTGTGTGGTTTTGAAAATGTTTTGAAAAGATGCCTTGTATAGGCTACCCTTGTAACAATTCTTTACTCGAATGTTTTACAAAAGGTGTTTGTCTTTTTGAAAAGATGATTCAAGGTTTTTGAAAGTTTGTTTTGTAAGTGTTTGTGAAGTGTGGTTTTTGAAAAGAAGGCAAGTGGTTTTGCAAGTTGATCTCAAGTAACTATGAGTTTTGTATACCATATTGTACTCAAAGGTTTTCTCTATGTTTTCAACCCTTTTTAAAAATTTTGTTCCATCATTGAATTTGGTGGACAATCTTGCGTTTAGGAAGTTTATTCGGGACGGGCGCGGGTCATCGTATGGACCATGAATGCAATGGTGCCAAGTGTCTTTGGAAATTTGCTTTGAAGGGACTATGATCATTCCGTTTTAGGCAACATTCGAAAGCGTCATCGAGGGACTTATGATCATTTGAATTTGTTTTGCCAAAGATACTCGACGTGCAAGCATGGCCCATTTTGGAAGGCAACATGTGGGATTACCCTAGAGGGTACAAGTGTGATTGAGTATCGATTTCATGTATTTGTCTTGTATTAGGTTATCTAGCGTTTGATTTTATGTACATGCAAACCCTAGGTCTAACCATGGTATAATTGAAAGCGGTAAATTGCGAAAATGTAAAGTCTACGCTATTACAAAATAAGTATCCGGGAGTGGGGGTACAAATTTACAAATGGGGATGAGACTTTAGGAATGTCATGTCCAATAAGTTACAACCAAATCGAATTTGCGATCAAATGTAAATGTAACGAATATACAAATATAAGCAAATGTGTATAGGAGCTATGTAACTGTATTGTGTAAGTGTACGTGTATACGTGTATTTGATTATTTACAGGTGCGACAATGTAATTTTTACGAGAGTATTATTAAGTATTGTTTTAACCTAAAGAAAAATTAAATGTTTATTTAATTTAATTAATAATCTTGTATTTTTTTAATATGTACAAAAAGAAATGTTTTAATCAAATGTTTTAAATTCTAATTAAATTATGTATAACAATGTATCTTTATTTATGATGTACAAAAAGAATTTTAATTAAATGTTTAAGAATTTAAATTATGCAAAAATGTATTTATCTATTATGTACAAATAGAAAATTTTAATTAAAGGAAAAGAAAAATGTTTTCAATCTTAATTATATTGTGTAATAAAAATATATTTTTATGTATTTGTTTAATATATATATTCAAAAAATGTTTTAAATTAATTAAATTAGGTATATAGAAAAGTGTATTGATTAAGTACAAGAAAAATATTTTAATTAAATGTTTAAAGAAAAGATGTATTTTCAATTAATTATGTATATTAAAAAGAGTGTATTTTTATTATTAAAGTATTATTGTAAAAAATATATATTAAGTTAGAAAAAATATATTGTTTAAGGATGTTAAAAAAAAACAGAAAAGTCAATGTTAATTTATTAATAAAAGACTTGTTTATAAAAAAAAGGATTATGCCTAGTTAATTAACAAATTAACTTGTTTTATAAAATAAAAGAGAGTTAAGCTTCTGAATGGGCCTTGGGAGGTTGGAATGGGCAAGGCCCAGAGTTTGAAACAAGCATTTTTTAGGGTTAACGCATTTTATGTTCAGTTGAAACGCGCTTACGGTTGGAGACAGCGGCGGCGTTCATCCGTTTTCATCTTCTCCGTCTTCGTTCAATCTTTACCAGGAACCTGACTCTCCTCTTTGCCGAGCCATCAGCGCCTCCGCCTCCTTCGCCCTTCCTTGGTTCGGTGAAAACGAATGAGGGGTAATCGTCCTTACTTCGTCTTTGTCTAGCGCGTTTTTAGAGTTTTGTTATTTGCATGTTTATGGTTTACTGCTTCTTCTTGATTAACTGTTTGATTTGACTTTTTATGCTGTTCGTTATTGATTTTATTGGAGGTACGTGAGAAGGGATGAAAGAAAAATGTCTTACCTTTACTGAAGAGGGGAAGGAAGGAGATGAAGGTGCTTAGGAGGCTTGATGGCGAAGAGGAAAAAACTGCGTGATGCTGATTGGCTTTTTAGTCAACCTGGTATTTCTATATTCTTTATCTTTTTGCCATTCGAGGTTTTTGATGATGAACTGACTGAAAAACCCTTTTTGAAACTTCACTTCTTTCTTCTTCTCTCCTACTGTATACACGTTGCCTTTGATGCTTTTGTTGTCTATGTTGATTTGCCTGTTGAAATGTGATGCCTTTTCATGCTGAGATTGCTGATTTGTTTGATACCTTGCCTTGACTTTTGTCGCCTATTTTGCCCGTATGCTTATATTGCTTGCTTTTTTCTTCCCTATGATGAACTTCCTGAGGGCTTTCGTTGCCTTAAACACGCTATGGTTGAAACAGTTTTGTTGTTTTGATTAGCTTTTTCCTCTTCTTCTCTTGCTACTGCTACTGTATGATGTCTTGAATGTATGTTGCCTTCTGTTTATGTTGGCCAATGATGAGATAATCTGAGGCTTTGATATTGGACACTGGTTCAATGGTTAATGAGGTTTAGGCCAAGGTGTTTTGGTTATGGTAATGGGTCTTGATGGCTTGCTTCATGCAGGTTTAATGTTTGACAGTGGTTTTGCTTGGTTTGAGTTTGGGATTAGGCAGGTTTTGAGCTTTAGCAGGTTCGTATGGTTTCAGGCTTGAGGCCTAGCAGGTTTTGATACTTCAGTCGTTTAAGGCTTTTTGAATGGCTTACAGGTTCTGTGCAGGTTAATTGGTTTTCTTCAGGTTATGTTGTGGCCTGGGGTTATGGAATAGGCTTTGTGATGGTTGAGGTCATCATTCTGCAGGTTGATGGTTGAAACTGGTTTTTATGCTTGGGGTTTGATATTTCAGGTTGATGGCCTTGCTTGCTCTAGGCTGGTATGTTGTTTATGCTGGTATGGTTTTGGATATCAGGCCCTTTGCTTTGACAGGGGTTTGATGGTTTTGGGAGTTGACAAGGTTTTGTTGAATGGCTCTTTGAAAATAATGGCTTACAGGTTATGCTTCTTCTTGGTGTTAATTGACAGGATCCTGGTTCTTTTAGACAGGCCTTTTGGTTATGTTCTCCCCTTCTACTGTGTTCAGTTCTTGTGTTTTATATCTTTCTATCTTCCTGCCTAAAGCCTAAAAATCTGCTTTCTTATCTCCCTTCTCTTTCTCTCTAGTACACTTTGCATTATAATAATGTTTTTGTGTGTACCTTTAGTTCTGAAAGTGGCCACTTTATTTTGGGAAATGATGAAAAGAAAATGTTTGCTTGCATAATAGATTTCCTCTGCATATTTGTCCCTTCTTTTGACAGCTTTTGTACTTTTGGAACTTTTATATCTTTGCCAAATCTTCTTTCCTTTGACAGCTTGGGTAACCTTTGGCATTTTGACAGCAAGTTGTACTTTTTGGCATTTTTGACAGAAAGTTGCAATTTGATTTTTAGTTTGATTTGAACTGTGCAGTTTGTTTGAGATTTTTGAATTGTGCAATGTGTTGACAAACTTTGCATTTTTTTCAACTTTGCATACATGATTTAGCAAGTAAAATTCTTCCCTCTTTGTGAACCGGGAGAAATCCCGTGATTTGCAGAGAGGGTTAACTGATCCCAATCAGTGGCCCTTAATGATGAATTTCTTTTATCTGTCTGTCATTATTTATTTATCTGCTTTTTTTTTTACTTTTCTTCCTTTCTTTTGCAGATGAATATTTGGATGGAGAGGGGTACTAAATGAAGAATGGAGAATTAGAAAAAATAGGATAGTTTTCTTTTTATTTAAATTTAAATTAATGTAAAATCATTGCTTGTAATTAAATTATAAACAATAATTGCACAAATAATTCAAGAATAAATAAAAGTCTTTATTATCCGATCAATTCTATTTCCTCCTTCTTTATTGTTTATTTATCATTTAAAACTCTTTGAATTAAAATAATTAAAAAATAAATTTCAATCACTTAATTTAGAATAATAAATAATTTAAATAAACAATGCTTTAGCATATTGATCAGTTAAACCTGGTATCTCCAATATCCAAAGCAAAGCAACAGTTAATCAAAACACTGATCAGGCACATTCCCTTTTCAACGATTTTTACCAAACACTGTAAATCCACACTGCATATATCTTTTGACTGGTTCAATCAAACAAACGTGAGTTCAAACCAACTGCCTTCTTTTTACTGATTAAGTCAAATAATGCGAATTCAACCCAAATCTCAGAATGTCTTGCAAAGCACTGTAGAATTTAGATCTTTCCGAGAACGCGCGCACAAACCCTAATTCCTGATTAAATGCCAAAGAAACGTTCGCCTGATCGGAATTAAGCCAAAACAACCAAAACCTTAAGCCAACTGTTTGAAGCATTCCAGAGCCCTGAAAATCAATAAAACCCTAATTGTGTCTGATTTGACGAGGAAAGTTCATTTGACCGATTCTCGAGCCAGTTTGAAAGATCAGGAAAAGCCTGAAGCTGTGATTTCTTGAGAAAAATGCGAGGGCAAATTTTGGGGTACAACAGTTGCCCCTGTTCAATCTTCTTGAACCTGAAGAGTTAGATTGGCAAGTTTGCCTTTCGCGACTTGAAGGTAAAAGAAGATTGGACACTAAAGTACCCAAAAAATTTGCACTCGTCGATGTGATGGTAGAGGTGAATGGGCTTACAGATGCCATTTGGTGATGGGCTTAAAGATGCCATCTGGTGCGATAGAATCTTGTCGGGGGATGGGCTTAGAGATGCCATCAGGGAATGGGCTTAAAGATGCCATTTGGTGACTGCTGGTAGGAGGATGGGCTTAAAGATTCCATTTGGAAATATTGAACTGTATGTCAATGGTGAGTGGACGAGTATCAGAAAGGCATCTACGTTTGGAACATCTCTGAATTGGGGGTCCGAATAAGCAATAGATTGACATCCATGTCTGGAGAATCCATAAGCTATTTTCAGGAGTTGAGATTGAATAAGCAATAGAGCAACATCCGTTGTTGGGAAGCGTCCGTAAACTGTTTTCAAAAGTTGAGAAGAGTCTGAACAAGTTGGTAGATTAACATCCGTTGTTGGGAAGAATCCGTAAACTGTTTTCAGTAATTTTGAAGTTGAAGAGGAACCGGTGTAGGGTTTCCTGATGATGCGTCTGAATGGATCCGGAATAAGTATCAGAATATCGCCGTGTCCGGGTCACATCTGAACTATTTCTGGATGAATCTCGGGAGGTGATCTTTGTCTGTCGACTGATCCTACCTGAAAAAGTAAAGGGTTAGTCGTATGCAATGTCATGATGCATGATGCAATGTATGTGACATCAATGTTTATGTCATGAATGTGATGAATGCGCATGTAAGCTGATGAGCTATCTTGCTGAGGATAAATGAATCTGAGATGGCTGAAGATAAAAGCATCTTGACTGCTGTCTGGGAGAATAATTCTCTGGCTGCTGCTGTGGAGGAGAATTCCTGATGACCTCTACTGGGGAGTTCCAAACTAGTAGACTCATGCTGGGGAGGTAAGATTGAGGATCTTCAACTCGGTGGGAAGTAACTCTGGCGACTTCACTGGGGAACTCAAGATTTGCCCTCCTCAAAACTCTGTGGGGAGAAGGTTCATTAGTCTGGCTCCGCTAGGGATTGATAATTTGAAGTTTTAGCTTCACTGGGGATAATGAAACTATATTCTGAGGGGAATTAGCCTCTGGAAGGTTCTCTGGCTGGAGATTGCGAGAGTCCTCTGATTGCTGCAGGTGAAGGCTTGGAATCTGAACAAGCGATAGATTGACATTTGTTACTGGAGAATCCGTAAACTGTTTTCAGAAGTTGAGAAGAGTCTGAACAAGTGATAGGTTAACATCCATTACTGGAGAACCCGTGAACTGTTTTCAGAACGTCTTGAGATTGAATAAGCAATAGAGCAACATCCGTTGTTGGGAAGCGTCCGTAAACTGCTTTCAAAGGTTGCATCTGAACAAGCTGATAGATTAACATCCGTTGTTGGGAAGAATCCATAAACTGTTTTCAGAAGTCTTGAGAAGAATCTGAACAAGTGATAGGTTAACATCCGTTACTTGGAGAACCCGTGAATTGTTTTCAGAAATCTTGGGATTGAATAAACAATAGAGCAGCATCCGTTGTTGGGAAGCGTCCGTAAACTGTTTTCAAAGGTTGCATCTGAACAAGTCGGTAGATTAACATCTGTTGTTGGGAAGAATCCGTAAACTGTTTTCAGAAGTCTTGAAGAGGAACCGGTGTAGGGCTTCCTGAGGATGAGCTTGTGTAAAACTGCATCGGGTTTTTGAACACTTTTGACATTCGAATGCCCCAAGTGGTGATGTAGATAATTTCCTGGCTTGTTACAGGTGTTGGTCTACAATCGGTCGTCCACAGGTGTTTCCTGGCTTGTTACAGGTGTTGATCTGGAACTCTTCAGACGTGCCCTGCCTAGATACATGAATCGAATCTGGAAAGGTGATAGTTAACAGATATGCCCTTGCTGGATACAGGAATCGAATCTTCAAACTCTTCAGACGTGCCCTGGCTAGATACAACAATCGAATCTGGAAAGGTGATAGTTAACAGATATGCCCTGGCTGGATACAGGAATCGAATCTTCAAACTCTTCAGACGTGCCCTGGCTAGATACAGGAATCGAGTCTGGAAATGTAATAGTTGATTTGTTGAACACTTTTGACATTCGAATGCCCCAAGTGGTGATGAAGGAATCTTGAATCAGATTACTCTGCATATTGAGAGATTTCTTGAAATCTTGACTGGACTGCCCCAGGTTAACTGGATTTTGAATGATCTGTTGAAACTTGACTGGACTTCCCCAGGTTAATTGAATTTTGAGAGATCTGTTGGAACACCGACTGGACTGCCCCAGGTTAATTGGATGGTGACATGTCATGCCCCTTGTTGATAGGAGATTTGATGGAAGTGTTATCCTCTTGAAGTGATTTTGCTTACTGAGAGAGTTTTCGTTCCTCTGAACATTCGCTGTATGAATTTCTTCGCCGTCAAACAAAAAAAAACCAAATGCAGACAGTGATATTCAAGCAATGCAAAGTTTATGTTTGTCTCAAAGTTTTGAAAAACGCGTTTTTTAGCAGAAAACTTTTCACAAGACAAGTAAACACAAGATTTAGAGTAAAGCCCTACAGGAGTCAGGATACCTTTTGTAACAGTATGCTTTCGAACTAACCCATGCTTCAATTAGGACTTTTGAAGGGTTGTAACATGGCTTGGTTCACGGTTTAAGAAACAAAGGATAAAGGCTCAAAGTATATTTGTACCCACCCGCTCTTCGTGATGTTCTTCATATCTAAGCTCAGTTAATTGCGTCATACTCTGTTTTGAGTTTGGAACGACTTTTGGGCGATGGTTCACCAGTTTGAATTTGGGGAGACAGTCATCATCTCCTTTTTTTTTTCCAACATTTTTCATGTTGTTGAGGATTTTGTAATGACCTCACTATTTTGATTTTGATTTGTTATCCCTAACTTTTGCCTGACTGTTCCTGTTTTTCGAGATTACAGTCAGCGGGATGCCCCAACTTTCTCGAGCTTCCTTTACAGGTTTTGGCTCAGTGGGCTTTTTCTTTTTTTTGAGAGATTGACTGTCTATGTGATAGGGAACCACCCCTGTCTTTTGACTCCAAAGGAATGCTTTTCTTTTTCTTTGACGTTGTTCGTTGTGTTACGAACTAAGAGCTTGCGACTTCAATGCGCATTTTCTTTGAATTAACTGAGAGACTACCCTGCCCCGGGTTTATATCAAAGGTTTTGATCGTTTAGAACAGAAAACTCCTACTTCTTTGGCTCGAAGGGGTTGACTAGGGATTAACTTCTTTATAACTCCAGTGTTTGGGGATTGAAAGAAATGCATGTACATCATCAGCAAGGTCCATTCAAAAGCATACTGTATAAGATCATGGTATTGTTTCGTCATCCTCCCTCTAAAGGCTTACAGCTTTTTATCAAGAGTCAAATATCATAAAGAAAAGCATAAGAGTAGTGAAACGAATGGATGAATTCAAGACAAACATATGCAATGCATTAATGAAAACAGAGTTTAACATCAACAGATAATTGTTTGACAGCAAAAGAAATTACAACTTTGAAAATTCAAAAAGAAGCAAAAGTCTTTCAGCTTGAGCTTCGTCACTTCAAGCGGAGAACCCTTTAACGGAAGATTTTCATCTCGCCGTCTGGCATGAATTCCAGCACCCCAATGTCGATCAAATCTTGAATCTTGTTCTTCAAGGCCCAACAGTCGTTGGTGTCGTGTCCCGGGCTGTAGGAATGGTAAACACAAAATGCGTCGGGATGGTAGTTAGGAGAGGAGGTATTGAGCTTCTGAGGAGGGTCCTTTACGGTAAGCAAGTTGACCTCCATCAGGCGCTTCAGTATGAAAAATGATGGTATTTCAGTCTCCGTAAACTGTCTTCCCGACGTTTCTTGCTTACGCCGATTACCCCGTTGACGCTGGCGAGGTTGTTGATGGGCTTGTGACCCTGAAGCAAGCGAAGGAGCCTTCCCTTTGTGTTCTTGAGTGGCTGGAGGCTGGGAGGTGACTTGCTCCTCAACCTCAGATGTTTGCCCCAGTTGGTTATTCGGAAGCAGTTGGCGGACAAGAACTCTGAGTTCCTCTTGTCTTTGAGATAGGTCTTGGATGAGAGCCATATGGCCCACCAAATGTCCCATCATTTGGGTCCTCAAGGTTGTCAGATCAAACTGCAGCTCCGCAAGCTGATCACTCCTGGCATTGTTGGAATTCTCCAAGCCCTTTGTGAGGAGAGCTTTCATCTCTTCTTGCCCCAGAGACAAGTTCAGGAACATCTCCTCCAGCTGAGCAGTCTGGTCTTGGATGTCTTTGACAGACCTTTCTAGAGCCATCTCTTACTGAAATAAACAGCAGGAGAGTAAGGAAACCTGAAAAAGGAAAGACTGTCAAAATGCAATGCATGATATGTGGATGCATGCTTTCAAGGATCTCTTGGGGTAAACACAAGAAAACGTTAGAGGTTGAACTCTGCTCTTGGATTGGAGAACTTTGCACCGGTGGAGGTCTTTCCACTAGAATCAATCTCACCATGTCGAGTGGGTCATAGCCACTGATTCAAGTTGTTGTACTTGATCTTTGTTTGGAGAACTTTGTATCGGTGGATGTCTTTCCACGAGAATCAAGCTCACCATGTCGAGTGGGTCATAGTCACTGATTCAAGCTGTTGCACTTGATCTTTGACTGGATTGGTTAGAGGAGAAACCCCTTGCCCCTTAATAGACGTCTGGTTCAACGTAACTCTGCATCAAAAGAACCCTCGAGATCCTCGAAATGGTTATTGAAAATGCTATGGTATGATGTTATGATGTTATGTACATGTATGCACAAGAGCAAGTGAGTGTATATACAGGCAAACATATTCACACAAAGCAAACAAGTCCTAAGGTTTAGGCTTGCATGAGGCTCAGGTACTACCCTCTTTCAGTTCGTTGGTTAAAACCTGTCCTATCAAAAGTAACCGGGTTCTAGAGGATCTCAAATCATTGGCTACCCTCGATCGGTCATAACTCCAACATCGCTATCTTTTCTTGCGGCCGGAACCATCGCGAGAGTTTAGCCTCAATGAGTGTAGCATATTGCTACTGTTCTAATGGCCAAGTTGGGTCAATTTAGGGTTCTAAGGTCGGTTGGTGCTTAATGACTCCTTGGAAGACCCATATTCTCCCCGTTTCAACACGAGGGATATCAGTACAGACCAAGGTGCCACACCAACGTAGCCACGGCTTCACCCATGTCGGTATACCCCGGACAAGTCCCTCGCAGATTATGCTACCTAAAAAGGTTTCCCCCAGATCTGGGTTAGGATCTATGAAACTCCGATACAAAGCCCACAAATGTAAAAGCAAACAAAGCAATCAATTGAAAATAAAGGTGATCTAAACCCTAAGGTAACCCCACTTTGAGTAGTACTCCCCAGCAGAGTCGCCAGTTCTGTGATACGGTGGGAGAACTGACTATGGTTTTGCGTTTATTTTCGCAAATGTTTCGGTTGAGCAAGAGTCGCCACCGACTTTTTATTTTATCCTAAGGAAAGGTTTAAAAAGCACAGCAAAAACCTTTGAGATTTTTCTTGGGTTCGGGGAGTAGATTATAGAAAGGGAAGGTATTAGCACCCTTTCTATCCATGGTTATCCATGGGCTCTTAGGTACTTGCTTAGATCAACTTGCCTTGGTTTTCAATTGTTTGAAATGGTGCTTGGTGTGTGGTTTTGAAAATGTTTTGAAAAGATGCCTTGTATAGGCTACCCTTGTAACAATTCTTTACTCGAATGTTTTACAAAAGGTGTTTGTCTTTTTGAAAAGATGATTCAAGGTTTTTGAAAGTTTGTTTTGAAAGTGTTTGTGAAGTGTGGTTTTTGAAAAGAAGGCAAGTGGTTTTGCAAGTTGATCTCAAGTAACTAAGAATTTTGTATACCCTATTGTACTCAAAGGTTTTCTCTATGTTTTCAACCCTTTTTAACAATTTTGTTCCATCATTGAATTTGGTGGACAATCTTGCGTTTAGGAAGTTTATTCGAGACGGGCGCGGGTCATCGTATGGACCATGAATGCAATGGTGCCAAGTGTCTTTGGCAATTTGGTTTGAAGGGACTACGATCATTCCGTTTTAGGCAACATTCGAAAGCGTCATCGAGGGACTTATGATCATTTGAATTTGTTTTGCCAAAGATACTCGACGTGCAAGCATGGCCCATTTTGGAAGGCAACATGTGGGATTACCCTAGAGGGTGCAAGTGTGATTGTGTATCGATTTCATGTATTTGTCTTGTATTAGGTTATCTAGCGTTTGATTTTATGTACATGCAAACCGTAGGTCTAACTATGGTATAATTGAAAGCGGTAAATTGCGAAAATGTAAAGTCTACGCTATTACAAAATAAGTATCCGGGAGTGGGGGTACAAATTTACAAATGGGGATGAGACTTTAGGAATGTCATGTCCAATAAGTTACAACCAAATCGAATTTGCGATCAAATGTAAATGTAACGAATATACAAATATAAGCAAATGTGTATAGGAGCTATGTAAATGTATTGTGTAAGTGTACGTGTATACGTGTATTTGATTATTTACAGGTGCGACAATGTAATTTTTACGAGAGTATTATTAAGTATTGTTTTAACCTAAAGAAAAATTAAATGTTTATTTAATTTAATTAATAATCTTGTATTTTTTTAATATGTACAAAAAGAAATGTTTTAATCAAATGTTTTAAATTCTAATTAAATTATGTATAACAATGTATCTTTATTTATGATGTACAAAAAGCATTTTAATTAAATGTTTAAGAATTTAAATTATGCAAAAATGTATTTATCTATTATGTACAAATAGAAAATTTTAATTAAAGGAAAAGAAAAATGTTTTCAATCTTAATTATATTGTGTAATAAAAATATATTTTTATGTATTTGTGTTTAATATATATATTCAAAAAATGTTTTAAATTAATTAAATTAGGTATATAGAAAAGTGTATTGATTAAGTACAAGAAAAATATTTTAATTAAATGTTTAAAGAAAAGATGTATTTTCAATTAATTATGTATATTAAAAAGAGTGTATTTTTATTATTAAAGTATTATTGTAAAAAAAATATATTAAGTTAGAAAAAAATATATTGTTTAAGGATGTTAAAAAAAAACAGAAAAGTCAATGTTAATTTATTAATAAAAGACTTGTTTATAAAAAAAAGGATTATGCCTAGTTAATTAACAAATTAACTTGTTTTATAAAATAAAAGAGAGTTAAGCTTCTGAATGGGCCTTGGGCGGTTGGAATGGGCAAGGCCCAGAGTTTGAAACAAGCATTTTTTAGGGTTAACACATTTTATGTTCAGTTGAAACGCGCTTAGGGTTGGAGACAGCGGCAGCGTTCGTCCGTTTTCATCTTCTCCGTCTTCGTTCAATCTTTACCAGGAACCTGACTCTCCTCTTTGCCCAGCCATCAGCGCCTCCGCCTCCTTCGCCCTTCCTTGGTTCGGTGAAAACGAATGAGGGGTAATCGTCCTTACTTCGTCTTTGTCTAGCGCGTTTTTAGAGTTTTGTTATTTGCATGTTTATGGTTTACTGATTCTTCTTGATTAACTGTTTGATTTGACTTTTTATGCTGTTCGTTATTGATTTTATTGGAGGTACGTGAGAAGGGATGAAAGAAAAATGTCTTACCTTTACTGAAGAGGGGAAGGAAGGAGATGAAGGTGCTTAGGAGGCTTGATGGCGAAGAGGAAAAAACTGCGTGATGCTGATTGGCTTTTTAGTCAACCTGGTATTTCTATATTCTTTATCTTTTTGCCATTCGAGGGTTTTGATGATGAACTGACTGAAAACCCCTTTTTGAAACTTCACTTCTTTCTTCTTCTCTCCTATTGTATACACGTTGCCTTTGATTCTTTTGTTGTCTATGTTGATTTGCCTGTTGAAATGTGATGCCTTTTCATGCTGAGATTGCTGATTTGTTTGATACCTTGCCTTGACTTCTGTCGCCTATTTTGCCCGTATGCTTATGTTGCTTGCTTTTTTCTGCCCTATGATGAACTTTCTGAGGGCTTTCGTTGCCTTAAACACGCTATGGTTGAAACAGTTTTGTTGTTTTGATTAGCTTTTTCCTCTTCTTCTCTTGCTACTGCTACTGTATGATGTCTTGAATGTATGTTGCCTTCTGTTTATGTTGGCCAATGATGAGATAATCTGAGGCTTTGATATTGGACACTGGTTCAATGGTTAATGAGGTTTAGGCCAAGGTGTTTTTGTTATGGTAATGGGTCTTGATGGCTTGCTTCAGGCAGGTTTAATGTTTGACAGTGCTTTTGCTTGGTTTGAGTTTGGGATTAGGTAGGTTTTGAGCTTTAGCAGGTTCGTATGGTTTCAGGCTTGAGGCCTAGCAGGTTTTGATACTTCAGTCGTTTAAGGCTTTTTGAATGGCTTACAGGTTCTGTGCAGGTTAATTGGTTTTCTTCAGGTTATGTTGTGGCCTGGGGTTATGGAATAGGCTTTGTGATGGTTGAGGTCATCGTTCTGCAGGTTGATGGTTGAAACTGGTTTTTATGCTTGGGGTTTGATATTTCAGGTTGATGGCCTTGCTTGCTCTAGGCTGGTATGTTGTTTATGCTGGTATGGTTTTGGATATCAGGCCCTTTGCTTTGACATGGGTTTGATGGTTTTGGGAGTTGACAAGGTTTTGTTGAATGGCTCTTTGAAAATATTGGCTTACAGGTTATGCTTCTTCTTAGTGTTAGTTGACAGGATCCTGGTTCTTTTAGACAGGCCTTTTGGTTATGTTCTCCCCTTCTACTGTGTTCAGTTCTTTTGTTTTATATCTTTCTATCTTCCTGCCTAAAGCCTAAAAACCTGCTTTCTTATCTCCCTTCTCTTTCTCTCTAGTACACTTTGCATTATAATAATGTTTTTGTGTGTACCTTTAGTTCTGAAAGTGGCCACTTTATTTTGGGAAATGATGAAAAGAAAATGTTTGCTTGCATAATAGATTTCCTCTGCATATTTGTCCCTTCTTTTGACAGCTTTTGTACTTTTGGAACTTTTCATATCTTTGCCAAATCTTCTTTCCTTTGACAGCTTGGGTAACCTTTGGCATTTTGACAGCAAGTTGTACTTTTTGGCATTTTTGACAGAAAGTTGCAATTTGATTTTTAGTTTGATTTGAACTGTGCAGTTTGTTTGAGATTTTTGAATTGTGCAATGTGTTGACAAACTTTGCATTTTTTTCAACTTTGCATACATGATTTAGCAAGTAAAATTCTTCCCTCTTTGTGAACCGGGAGAAATCCCGTGATTTGCAGAGAGGGTTAACTGATCCCAATCAGTGGCCCTTAATGATGAATTTCTTTTATCTGTCTGTCATTATTTATTTATCTGCTTTTTTTTTTACTTTTCTTCCTTTCTTTTGCAGATGAATATTTGGATGGAGAGGGGTACTAAATGAAGAATGAAGAATTAGAAAAAATAGGATAGTTTTCTTTTTATTTAAATTTAAATTAATGTAAAATCATTGCTTGTAATTAAATTATAAACAATAATTGCACAAATAATTCAAGAATAAATAAAAGTCTTTATTATCCAATCAATTCTATTTCCTCCTTCTTTATTGTTTATTTATCATTTAAAACTCTTTGAATTAAAATAATTAAAAAATAAATTTCAATCACTTAATTTAGAATAATAAATAATTTAAATAAACAATGCTTTAGCATATTGATCAGTTAAACCTGGTATCTCCAATATCCAAAGCAAAGCAACAGTTAATCAAAACACTGATCAGGCGCATTCCCTTTTCAACGATTTTTACCAAACACTGTAAATCCACACTGCATATATCTTTTGACTGGTTCAATCAAACAAACGTGAGTTCAAACCAACTGCCTTCTTTTTACTGATTAAGTCAAATAATGTGAATTCAACCCAAATCTCGGAATGTCTTGCAAAGCACTGTAGAATTTAGATCTTTCCGAGAACGCGCGCACAAACCCTAATTCCTGATTAAATGCCAAAGAAACGTTCGCCTGATCGGAATTAAGCCAAAACAACCAAAACCTTAAGCCAACTATTTGAAGCATTCCAGAGCCCTGAAAATCAATAAAACCCTAATTGTGTCTGATTTGACGAGGAAAGTTCATTTGACCGATTCTCGAGCCAGTTTGAAAGATCAGGAAAAGCCTGAAGCTGTGATTTCTTGAGAAAAATGCGAGGGCAAATTTTGGGGTACAACAGTTGCCCATGTTCAATCTTCTTGAACCTGAAGAGTTAGATTGGCAAGTTTGCCTTTCGCGACTTGAAGGTAAAAGAAGATTGGACACTAAAGTACCCAAAAAATTTGCACTCGTCGATGTGATGGTAGAGGTGAATGGGCTTACAGATGCCATTTGGTGATGGGCTTAAAGATGCCATCTGGTGCGATAGAATCTTGTCGGGGGATGGGCTTAGAGATGCCATCAGGGAATGGGCTTAAAGATGCCATTTGGTGACTGCTAGTAGGAGGATGGGCTTAAAGATTCCATTTGGAAATATTGAACTGTATGTCAATGGTGAGTGGACGAGTATCAGAAAGGCATCTACGTTTGGAACATCTCTGAATTGGGGGTCCGAATAAGCAATAGATTGACATCCATGTCTGGAGAATCCATAAGCTATTTTCAGGAGTTGAGATTGAATAAGCAATAGAGCAACATCCGTTGTTGGGAAGCGTCCGTAAACTGTTTTCAAAAGTTGAGAAGAGTCTGAACAAGTTGGTAGATTAACATCCGTTGTTGGGAAGAATTCGTAAACTGTTTTCAGTAATTTTGAAGTTGAAGAGGAACCGGTGTAGGGTTTCCTGATGATGCGTCTGAATGGATCCGGAATAAGTATCAGAATGTCACCGTGTCCGGGTCACATCTAAACTATTTCTGGATGAATCTCGGGAGGTGATCTTTGTCTGTCGACTGATCCTACCTGAAAAAGTAAAGGGTTAGTCGTATGCAATGTCATGATGCATGATGCAATGTATGTGACATCAATGTTTATGTCATGAATGTGATGAATGCGCATGTAAGCTGATGAACTATCTTGCTGAAGATAAATGAATCTGAGATGGCTGAAGATAAAAGCATCTTGACTGCTGCCTGGGAGAATAATTCTCTGGCTGCTGCTGTGGAGGAGAATTCCTGATGACCTCTACGGGAGTTCCAAACTAGTAGACTCATGCTGGGGAGGTAAGATTGAGGATCTTCAACTCGGTGGGAAGTAACTCTGGCGACTTCACTGGGGAACTCAAGATTTGCCCTCCTCAAAACTCTGTGGGGAGAAGGTTCATTAGTCTGGCTCCGCTAGGGATTGATAATTTGAAGTTTTAGCTTCACTGGGGATAATGAAACTTTATTCTGAGGGGAATTAGCCTCTGGAAGGTTCTCTGGCTGGAGATTGCGAGAGTCCTCTGATTGCTGCAGGTGAAGGCTTGGAATCTGAACAAGCGATAGATTGACATCCGTTACTGGAGAGTCCGTAAACTGTTTTCAGAAGTTGAGAAGAGTCTGAACAAGTGATAGGTTAACATCCGTTACTGGAGAACCCGTGAACTGTTTTCAGAACGTCTTGAGATTGAATAAGCAATATAGCAGCATCCTTTGTTGGGAAGCGTCCGTAAACTGTTTTCAAAGGTTGCATCTGAACAAGTTGATAGATTAACATCCGTTGTTGGGAAGAATCCATAAACTGTTTTCAGAAGTCTTGAGAAGAATCTGAACAAGTGATAGGTTAACATCCGTTACTTGGAGAACCCGTGAACTGTTTTCATAAATCTTGGGATTGAATAAGCAATAGAGCAGTATCCGTTGTTGGGAAGCGTCCGTAAACTGTTTTCAAAGGTTGCATCTGAACAAGTCGGTAGATTAACATCCGTTGTTGGGAAGAATCCGTAAACTGTTTTCAGAAGTCTTGAAGAGGAACCGGTGTAGGGCTTCCTGAGGATGAGCTTGTGTAAAACTGCATCGGGTTTTTGAACACTTTTGACATTCGAATGCCCCAAGTGGTGATGTAGATAATTTCCTGGCTTGTTACAGGTGTTGGTCTACAATCGGTCGTCCACAGATGTTTCCTGGCTTGTTACAGGTGTTGATCTGGAACTCTTCAGACGTGCCCTGCCTAGATACAGGAATCGAATCTGGAAAGGTGATAGTTAACAGATATGCCCTGGTTGGATACAGGAATCGAATCTTCAAACTCTTCAGACGTGCCCTGGATAGATACAGCAATCGAATCTGGAAAGGTGATAGTTAACAGATATGCCCTGGCTGGATACAGGAATTGAATCTTCAAACTCTTCAGACGTGCCCTGGCTAGATACAGGAATCGAGTCTGGAAATGTAATAGTTGATTTGTTGAACACTTTTGACATTCGAATGCCCCAAGTGGTGATGAAGGAATCTTGAATCAGATTACTCTGCATATTGAGAGATTTCTTGAAATCTTGACTGGACTGCCCCAGGTTAACTGGATTTTGAAAGATCTGTTGAAACTTGACTGGACTGCCCCAGGTTAATTGAATTTTGAGAGATCTGTTGGAACACCGACTGGACTGCCCCAGGTTAATTGGATGGTGACATGTCATGCCCCTTGTTGATAGTAGATTTGATGGAAGTGTTATCCTCTTGAAGTGATTTTGCTTACTGAGAGAGTTTTCGTTCCTCTCAACATTCGCTGTATGAATTTCTTCGCTGTCAAACAAAAAAAACCAAATGCAGACAGTGATATTCAAGCAATGCAAAGTTTATGTTTGTCTCGAAGTTTTGAAAAACGTGTTTTTTAGCAGAAAACTTTTCACAAGACAAGTCAACACAAGATTTAGAGTAAAGCCCTACAGGAGTCAGGATACCTTTTGTAACAGTATGCTTTCGAACTAACCTATGCTTCAATTAGGACTTTTGAAGGGTTGTAACATGGCTTGGTTCACGGTTTAAGAAACAAAGGATAAAGGCTCAAAGTATATTTGTACCCACCCACTCTTCGTGATGTTCTTCATACCTAAGCTCAGTTAATTGCGTCATACTCTGTTTTGAGTTTGGAACGACTTTTGGGCGATGGTTCACCAGTTTGAATTTGGGGAGACAGTCATCATCTCCTTTTTTTTTTTTCAACATTTTTCATGTTGTTGAGGATTTTGTAATGACCTCACTATTTTGATTTTGATTTGTTATCCCTAACTTTTGCCTGACTGTTCCCGTTTTTCGAGATTACAGTCAGCGGGATGCCCCAACTTTCTCGAGCTTCCTTTACAGGTTTTGGCTCAGTGGGCTTTTTCTTTTTTTTGAGAGATTGACTGTCTATGTGATAGGGAAACACCCCTGTCTTTTGACTCCAAAGGAATGCTTTTCTTTTTCTTTGACGTTGTTCGTTGTGTTACGAACTGAGAGCTTGCGACTTCAATGCGCATTTTCTTTGAATTAACTGAGAGACTACCCTGCCCCGGGTTTATATCAAAGGTTTTGATCGTTTAGAACAGAAAACTCCTACTTCTTTGGCTCGAAGGGGTTGACTAGGGATTAACTTCCTTATAACTCCAGTGTTTGGGGATTGAAAGAAATGCCTGTACATCATCAGCAAGGTCCGTTCAAAAGCATACTGTATAAGATCATGGTATTGTTTCGTCATCCTCCCTCTAAAGGCTTACAGCTTTTTATCAATAGTCAAATATCATAAAGAAAAGCATAAGAGTAGTGAAACGAATGGATGAATTCAAGACAAACATATGTAATGCATTAATGAAAACATAGTTTAACATCAACAGATAATTGTTTGACAGCAAAAGAAATTACAACTTTGAAAATTCAAAAAGAAGCAAAAGTCTTTCAGCTTGAGCTTCGTCACTTCAAGCGGAGAACCCTTTAACGGAAGATTTTCATCTCGCCGTCTGGCATGAATTCCAGCACCCCAATGTCGATCAGATCTTGAATCTTGTTCTTCAAGGCCCAACAGTCGTTGGTGTCGTGTCCCGGGCAGTAGGAATGGTAAACACAAAATGCGTCGGGATGGTAGTTAGGAGAGGAGGTATTGAGCTTCTGAGGAGGGTCCTTTACGGTAAGCAAGTTGACTTCCATCAGGCGCTTCAGTATGAAAAATGATGGTATTTCAGTCTCCGTAAACTGTCTTCCCGATGTTTCTTGCTTACGCCGATGACCCCATTGACGCTGGCGAGGTTGTTGATGGGCTTGTGACCCTGAAGTAAGCGAAGGAGCCTTCCCTTTGTCTTCTTGAGTGGCTGGAGGCTGGGAGGTGACTTGCTCCTCAGCCTCAGATGTTTGCCCCAGTTGGTTATTCGGAAGCAGTTGGCGGACAAGAACTCTGAGTTCCTCTTGTCTTTGAGATAGGTCTTGGATGAGAGCCATCTGGCCCACCAACTGTCCCATCATTTGGGTCCTCAAGGTTGTCCGATCAAACTGCAGCTCCGCAAGCTGATCACTCCGGGCATTGTTGGAATTCTCCAAGCCCTTTGTGAGGAGAGCTTTCATCTCTTCTTGCCCCAGAGACAAGTTCAGGAACATCTCCTGCAGCTGAGCAGTCTGGTCTTGGATGTCTTTGACAGACCTTTCTAGAGCCATCTCTTACTGAAATAAACAGCAGGAGAGTAAGGAAACCTGAAAAAGGAAAGACTGTCAAAATGCAATGCATGATATGTGGATGCATGCTTTCAAGGATCTCTTGGGGTAAACACAAGAAAACGTTAGAGGTTGAACTCTGCTCTTGGATTGGAGAACTTTGCACCGGTGGAGGTCTTTCCACTAGAATCAAGCTCACCATGTCGAGTGGGTCATAGCCACTGATTCAAGTTGTTGTACTTGATCTTTGTTTGGAGAACTTTGTATTGGTGGATGTCTTTCCACGAGAATCAAGCTCACCATGTCGAGTGGGTCATAGTCACTGATTCAAGTTGTTGCACTTGATCTTTGACTGGATTGGTTAGAGGAGAAACCCCTTGCCCCTTAATAGACGTCTGGTTCAACGTAACCCTGCATCAAAAGAACCCTCGAGATCCTCGAAATGGTTATTGAAAATGCTATGGTATGATTTTATGATGTTATGTACATGTATGCACAAGAGCAAGTGAGTGTATATACAGGCAAACATATTCACACAAAGCAAACAAGTCCTTAGGTTTAGGCTTGCATGAGGCTCAGGTACTACCCTCTTTCAGTTCGTTGGTTAAAACCTGTCCTATCAAAAGTAACCGGGTTCTAGAGGATCTCAAATCATTGGCTACCCTCGATCGATCATAACTCCAACATCGCTATCTTTTCTTGCGGCCGGAACAATCGCGAGAGTTTAGCCTCAATGAGTGTAGCATACTGCTACTGTTCTAATGGCCAAGTTGGGTCAATTTAGGGTTCTAAGGTCGGTTGGTGCTTAATGACTCCTTGGAAGACCCATATTCTCCCCGTTTCAACACGAGGGATATCGGTACAGACCAAGGCGCCACACCAACGTAGCCACTGCTTCACCCATGTCGGTATACCCTGGACAGGTCCCTCGCAGATTATGCTACCTAAAAAGGTTTCCCCCAGATCCGGGTTAGGATCTATGAAACTCCGATACAAAGCCCACAAATGTAAAAGCAAACAAAGCAATCAATTGAAAATAAAGGTGATCTAAACCCTAAGGTAACCCCACTTTGAGTAGTACTCCCCAGCAGAGTCGCCAGTTCTGTGATACTGTGGGAGAACTGACTATGGTTTTGCGTTTGTTTTCGCAAATGTTTCGGTTGAGCAAGAGTCGCCACCGACTTTTTATTTTATCCTAAGGAAAGGTTTAAAAAGCACAGCAAAAACCTTTGAGATTTTTCTTGGGTTCGGGGAGTAGATTATAGAAAGGGAAGGTATTAGCACCCTTTCTATCCATGGTTATCCATGGGCTCTTAGGTACTTGCTTAGATCAACTTGCCTTGGTTTTCAATTGTTTGAAATGGTGCTTGGTGTGTGGTTTTGAAAATGTTTTGAAAAGATGCCTTGTATAGGCTACCCTTGTAACAATTCTTTACTCGAATGTTTTACAAAAGGTGTTTGTCTTTTTGAAAAGATGATTCAAGGTTTTTGAAAGTTTGTTTTGAAAGTGTTTGTGAAGTGTGGTTTTTGAAAAGAAGGCAAGTGGTTTTGCAAGTTGATCTCAAGTAACTAAGAGTTTTGTATACCCTATTGTACTCAAAGGTTTTCTCTATGTTTTTAACCCTTTTTAACAATTTTGTTCCATCATTGAATTTGGTGGACAATCTTGCGTTTAGGAAGTTTATTCGGGACGGGCGCGGGTCATCGTATGGACCATGAATGCAATGGTGCCAAGTGTCTTTGGCAATTTGGTTTGAAGGGACTACGATCATTCCGTTTTAGGCAACATTCGAAAGCGTCATCGAGGGACTTATGATCATTTGAATTTGTTTTGCCAAAGATACTCGACGTGCAAGCATGGCCCATTTTGGAAGGCAACATGTGGGATTACCCTAGAGGGTGCAAGTGTGATTGTGTATCGATTTCATGTATTTGTCTTGTATTAGGTTATCTAGCGTTTGATTTTATGTACATGAAAACCCTAGGTCTAACCATGGTATAATTGAAAGCGGTAAATTGCGAAAATGTAAAGTCTACGCTATTACAAAATAAGTATCCGGGAGTGGGGGTACAAATTTACAAATGGGGATGAGACTTTAGGAATGTCATGTCCAATAAGTTACAACCAAATCGAATTTGCGATCAAATGTAAATGTAACGAATATACAAATATAAGCAAATGTGTATAGGAGCTATGTAAATGTATTGTGTAAGTGTACGTGTATACGTGTATTTGATTATTTACAGGTGCGACAATGTAATTTTTACGAGAGTATTATTAAGTATTGTTTTAACCTAAAGAAAAATTAAATGTTTATTTAATTTAATTAATAATCTTGTATTTTTTTAATATGTACAAAAAGAAATGTTTTAATCAAATGTTTTAAATTCTAATTAAATTATGTATAACAATGTATCTTTATTTATGATGTACAAAAATCATTTTAATTAAATGTTTAAGAATTTAAATTATGCAAAAATGTATTTATCTATTATGTACAAATAGAAAATTTTAATTAAAGGAAAAGAAAAATGTTTTCAATCTTAATTATATTGTGTAATAAAAATATATTTTTATGTATTTGTGTTTAATATATATATTCAAAAAATGTTTTAAATTAATTAAATTAGGTATATAGAAAAGTGTATTGATTAAGTACAAGAAAAATATTTTAATTAAATGTTTAAAGAAAAGATGTATTTTCAATTAATTATGTATATTAAAAAGAGTGTATTTTTATTATTAAAGTATTATTGTAAAAAAAATATATTAAGTTAGAAAAAAATATATTGTTTAAGGATGTTAAAAAAAAACAGAAAAGTCAATGTTAATTTATTAATAAAAGACTTGTTTATAAAAAAAAGGATTATGCCTAGTTAATTAACAAATTAACTTGTTTTATAAAATAAAAGAGAGTTAAGCTTCTGAATGGGCCTTGGGCGGTTGGAATGGGCAAGGCCCAGAGTTTGAAACAAGCATTTTTTAGGGTTAACGCATTTTATGTTCAGTTGAAACGCGCTTAGGGTTGGAGACAGCGGCGGCGTTCGTCCGTTTTCATCTTCTCCGTCTTCGTTCAATCTTTACCAGGAACCTGACTCTCCTCTTGGCTCAGCCATCAGCGCCTCCGCCTCCTTCGCCCTTCCTTGGTTCGGTGAAAACGAATGAGGGGTAATCGTCCTTACTTCGTCTTTGTCTAGCGCGTTTTTAGAGTTTTGTTATTTGCATGTTTATGGTTTACTGCTTCTTCTTGATTAACTGTTTGATTTGACTTTTTATGTTGTTCGTTATTGATTTTATTAGAGGTACATGAGAAGGGATGAAAGAAAAATGTCTTACCTTTACTGAAGAGGGGAAGGAAGGAGATGAAGGTGCTTAGGAGGCTTGATGGCGAAGAGGAAAAAAATGCGTGATGCTGATTGGCTTTTTAGTCAACCTGGTATTTCTATATTCTTTATCTTTTTTCCATTCGAGGGTTTTGATGATGAACTGACTGAAAACCCCTTTTTGAAACTTCACTTCTTTCTTCTTCTCTCCTACTGTATACACGTTGCCTTTGATTCTTTTGTTGTCTATGTTGATTTGCCTGTTGAAATGTGATGCCTTTTCATGCTGAGATTGCTGATTTGTTTGATACCTTGCCTTGACTTCTGTCGCCTATTTTGCCCGTATGCTTATGTTGCTTGCTTTTTTCTGCCCTATGATGAACTTTCTGAGGGCTTTCGTTGCCTTAAACACGCTATGGTTGAAACAGTTTTGTTGTTTTGATTAGCTTTTTCCACTTCTTCTCTTGCTACTGCTACTGTATGATGTCTTGAATGTATATTGCCTTCTGTTTATGTTGGCCAATGATGAGATAATCTGAGGCTTTGATATTGGACACTGGTTCAATGGTTAATGAGGTTTAGGCCAAGGTGTTTTGGTTATGGTAATGGGTCTTGATGGCTTGCTTCAGGCAGGTTTAATGTTTGACAGTGCTTTTGCTTGGTTTGAGTTTGGGATTAGGCAGGTTTTGAGCTTTAGCAGGTTCGTATGGTTTCAGGCTTGAGGCCTAGCAGGTTTTGATACTTCAGTCGTTTAAGGCTTTTTGAATGGCTTACAGGTTCTGTGCAGGTTAATTGGTTTTCTTCAGGTTATGTTGTGGCCTGGGGTTATGGAATAGGCTTTGTGATGGTTGAGGTCATCGTTCTGCAGGTTGATGGTTGAAATTGGTTTTTATGCTTGGGGTTTGATATTTCAGGTTGATGGCCTTGCTTGCTCTAGGCTGGTATGTTGTTTATGCTGGTATGGTTTTGGATATCAGGCCCTTTGCTTTGACAGGGGTTTGATGGTTTTGGGAGTTGACAAGGTTTTGTTGAATGGCTCTTTGAAAATAATGGCTTATAGGTTATGCTTCTTCTTAGTGTTAGTTGACAGGATCCTGGTTCTTTTAGACAGGCCTTTTGGGTATGTTCTCCCCTTCTACTGTGTTCAGTTCTTTTGTTTTATATCTTTCTATCTTCCTGCCTAAAGCCTAAAAACCTGCTTTCTTATCTCCCTTCTCTTTCTCTCTAGTACACTTTGCATTATAATAATGTTTTTGTGTGTACCTTTAGTTCTGAAAGTGGCCACTTTATTTTGGGAAATGATGAAAAGAAAATGTTTGCTTGCATAATAGATTTCCTCTGCATATTTGTCCCTTCTTTTGACAGCTTTTGTACTTTTGGAACTTTTCATATCTTTGCCAAATCTTCTTTCCTTTGACAGCTTGGGTAACCTTTGGCATTTTGACAGCAAGTTGTACTTTTTGGCATTTTTGACAGAAAGTTGCAATTTGATTTTTAGTTTGATTTGAACTGTGCAGTTTGTTTGAGATTTTTGAATTGTGCAATGTGTTGACAAACTTTGCATTTTTTTCAACTTTGCATACATGATTTAGCAAGTAAAATTCTTCCCTCTTTGTGAACCGGGAGAAATCCCGTGATTTGCAGAGAGGGTTAACTGATCCCAATCAGTGGCCCTTAATGATGAATTTCTTTTATCTGTCTGTCATTATTTATTTATCTGCTTTTTTTTTACTTTTCTTCCTTTCTTTTGCAGATGAATATTTGGACGGAGAGGGGTACTAAATGAAGAATGAAGAATTAGAAAAAATAGGATAGTTTTCTTTTTATTTAAATTTAAATTAATGTAAAATCATTGCTTGTAATTAAATTATAAACAATAATTGCACAAATAATTCAAGAATAAATAAAAGTCTTTATTATCCAATCAATTCTATTTCCTCCTTCTTTATTGTTTATTTATCATTTAAAACTCTTTGAATTAAAATAATTAAAAAATAAATTTCAATCACTTAATTTAGAATAATAAATAATTTAAATAAACAATGCTTTAGCATATTGATCAGTTAAACCTGGTATCTCCAATATCCAAAGCAAAGCAACAGTTAATCAAAACACTGATCAGGCGCATTCCCTTTTCAACGATTTTTACCAAACACTGTAAACCCACACTGCATATATCTTTTGACTGGTTCAATCAAACAAACGTGAGTTCAAACCAACTGCCTTCTTTTTACTGATTAAGTCAAATAATGCGAATTCAACCCAAATCTCGGAATGTCTTGCAAAGCACTTAGAATTTAGATCTTTCCGAGAACGCGCGCACAAACCCTAATTCCTGATTAAATGCCAAAGAAACGTTCGCCTGATCGGAATTAAGCCAAAACAACCAAAACCTTAAGCCAACTGTTTGAAGCATTCCAGAGCCCTGAAAATCAATAAAACCCTAATTGTGTCTGATTTGACGAGGAAAGTTCATTTGACCGATTCTCGAGCCAGTTTGAAAGATCAGGAAAAGCCTGAAGCTGTGATTTCTTGAGAAAAATGCGAGGGAAAATTTTGGGGTACAACACATTGAATCAAGATTATTGCTTCAACGTTCAACAATCTCAGTGCTATATAAACAAGACTATGAAGATTGAATTGGCTAATTCTCTCCAACATATTACACGCCTAAAAGCTATTCTACATCTTCTCATTCTCAGTTTGCTAAAAAGCTCCATATCTCCTTACTCACTATTTTAGCAATCTAGTTTCATAAGCTTAAGTTGTGTAACATCACAGTTGTGATACAGTTTTGTAGAAAACATTCACACACCTAGATTTATCTTCTTTGTAAGAAAGTGTTTCCTTGACAAACCGGGCTATGGTTTGCATCAAGAAGGCTTTAGCAGTTGTTAAAGCAGTTTGTAATATTCAGTTGAATATAGTGGATTAAGACCTCGTTGGAGAGAGGCGAAATCACCTTGACGGGTGGACTGGAGTAGTTTGAGATCAAACGAACCAGGATAAAAATATCTTGTTCATTGCATTAAGTTTCAGTTTTACAATTCAACCCCCCCTTCTTGTGTTTTTCACTTATTCAATTGGTATCAGAGCGCCTGGTTCTAAGCTAAAACACTTAACCGTGTCAGTACAAGATCCAGCGTCAGAAAAACACAATGGCAGGAAACTATTCTCACACCAGCAATGACAACCATGAGGACAGAGACAAATTCAGCGGGAAACCTCCAGTCTTTGATGGAGAAAACTTTGATTACTGGAAAGACCGAATTGAAAGCTTCTTTCTGGCACATGATGCTGATCTGTGGGATATGGTGACAGATGGATACACGCACCCTGTGAATGCAAGCGGTCAGAAGATTGATAGAAAAACAATGACTGACCAACAAAAGCGTGACTTCAAGAATCACCACAAGGCCAGAACCATCCTTCTCAGCGCCATCTCCTATACTGAATATGAAAAGATCTCCAACAGAGACACAGCAAAGAACATTTTTGACTCACTCAGAATGACGCATGAGGGCAACGTTCAGGTCAAAGAAACTAAAGCTCTGGAGCTCATTCAGAAGTATGAGGCATTCAAAATGGAAGAATCTGAATCCATTGAAACAATGTTCTCAAGATTCCAGATTCTGGTGGCTGGTCTCAAGGTTCTGGACAAAGGATACTCTACTGCTGACCATGTCAAGAAAATCATCATAAGCTTACCCAAGAAGTGGAGACCAATGGTTACAGCTCTGAAGCTAGAAAAAGATCTCAACAAAATTACTCTGGAGGAACTTATCAGCTCCCTCAGAAGTCATGAGATAGAGCTAGAAGCTGACGAGCCTCATAAGCAAGGTAAGCCTTTAGCATTGAAATCTAACAAAAAATCTGAGTCTAAAGTTTTGCAGGCAGTTGAAGAAACTTCTGATGGATCCTCATCAGAAGAAGACGAACTCTCCCTCCTCTCCAGAAGAGTGAATCAACTGTGGAAGCAGAGACAAAAGAAGTTCAGGAATCCCAGAAGATCTGATCAGAACGAGTCTTCTTCCAGATACAGAAGGACAGATTCTTCCTCTGGATACAGAAGATCTGAAGGCTCTTCAGGAAGCAGAAAGCCAAACACCAAGGACATCATCTGCTATGAGTGCAATGAGCAAGGACACTACAAGAGTGACTGCCCAAAGCTTCAGAGGGAAAAGCCCAAAAAGAAGTTTGGAAGAGAAAAGAAGAAAAGTCTCATGGCTACATGGGATGACTCTGACTCGTCTAAAGCTGACTCAGAATCAGATGATGAGAGGGCAAACATAGCTCTCATGGCTAACATTTCAGAAGATAGTGAAGCTTCTGAATCAGACTCAGAATCAGATACTGAAGAGGTATTTCCTAACTTTGCTGTTAATTTTACCAAGGCTGAACTTGCTGAAAGCCTTAATGAAATCCTGGAAAGGTATCAGCAGATTAGAGTTAAATTCAGAGACCTGAAAAGGAATCTTGAATCTGACTCTAATAAGACTGAGAGTCTTAAATTGGAGAATTCTGAACTGAGAATTAAAATTTCAAAATTGGAAAATACTTTACAAAACTCTCAGAAGGAACCAATTTCTGAAACTCCCAGCAACGCTGATGAGATCATCAAGGAGTATGATCACAGTTTCCAGAAGTTCCTTGCTAAAAGCATAGATAGAAGCAAAATGGCTTCAATGATCTATGGAGTTAGCAGAAACGGCAGGAAAGGAATAGGATACCAAGGTAAGGTTCCTACACCAAAGAATGTCATGGACTTAACCATTAAACACACTCCTCTGAATTCACATTTTGTGTATGGTCACACACATGATATTAAATACACTAGCAGTAAGTACTCTGTGAAAACAAAATTCAACAAGAGTTTTGGTAAATCTAACAAATCAGGACCCAAGAAAATCTGGGTACCTAAGGATAAAATAATACATGTTGCAGATATCTTTAGCAGCAAGTCAGAAACACCAGTCATGGTACCTGGACTCTGGCTGCTCGCGACACATGACGGGAAGAAGGCATATGTTCCAAAGCCTGGAACTTAAGCCTGGAGGCCACGTTGGCTTTGGAGGCAATCAGAGGGGAAAGCTAATTGGCTCTGGAACTGTAGGTAATGGAAATCTTCCCTCTATCAATAATGTTCTGCTAGTAGATGGATTAATGCATAATCTGTTATCCATAAGTCAATTAAGTGATAACGGTTATGATATAATCTTTAATCAAAAATCATGTAAAGCTGTTAGTCAGAAAGATGGGACTATCCTGTTTAATGGAAAGAGGAAAAACAACATTTACAAAATCAAACTTTCTGAACTAAAAAGTCAGAATGTAAAGTGCCTTCTGTCTGTTAACAACGAGCAGTGGATCTGGCACAGAAGATTGGGGCATGTTAGTATGAGAAGAATATCTCAGATTAACAAACTCAATCTGGTCAGAGGACTTCCTAATTTGAAGTTCAATTCAGATGCTCTGTGTGAAGCATGTCAGAAAGGCAAGTTTGCAAAACCTTCTTTTAAATCTAAAAATGTTGTTTCTACCTCTAAGCCATTAGAACTTCTGCACATTGACTTATTTGGACCAGTTAAAACTGCTTCAGTCAGTGGCAAGAAGTATGGGTTAGTAATCGTAGATGACTATAGCAGATGGACATGGGTAAAGTTCTTAAGACACAAGGACGAGTCACACGCTGTGTTTGTTACCTTCTTTAACCAAGTTCAGAATGAAAAGGATCTTAGAATCGTTAAAGTCAGAAGTGATCATGGTGGAGAATTTGAAAACAAAGACTTTGAGTTATTCTTTAATGACAGAGGCATTCTGCATGATTTCTCTTGTCCTAGAACTCCCCAACAAAATGGAGTTGTAGAACGAAAGAACAGAACATTGCAAGAAATGGCCAGAACCGTGATCAATGAGACAAATGTTGCTAAGATCTTCTGGGCAGAGGCAATAAACACAACGTGCTACATTCATAATAGAATCTCAATAAGACCTATTCTGGAAAAAGACTCCATATGAATTGTGAAAGAACAGAAAGCCCAACATTTCATATTTTCATCCATTTGGATGTACCTGTTTTATGTTAAATACAAAGAATTATTTGAACAAGTTTGACTCTAAAGCACAGAAGTGTATTATGTTAGGATACTCTGAACGCTCAAGAGGGTATAGAGTATACAATACAGAAACACAGATTGTGGAAGAATCAATCAGTGTTCGTTTTGATGATAAGCTTGACTCTGAAAAGTCAAAGCAGAATGAAGTTTTTGCAGGTATGGAAATTGAATTTACAGGTTCTGAAGACAAGTCATCAGAAGCTCTCAACACAAACACTCCTTCAACGTATGAAAGAAGCACTGCTAGCAATCCTACAACAGCTGCTGATCAACCTCAGAAGAGATTACCCAGAAGCAGCTTGGATCACCCAGAAGAGACCATCTTGGGAAGAAAGGAAGATCCAATCAGAACAAGAGCAAGCTTCAGAAACTCTGAAGAAACCCTCATGGGACTTGTGTCTCTGATTGAACTGTCTTCTATTGATAAAGCACTCCTGGATAATGACTGGATTCTGGCAATGCAAGAAGAGCTGAATCAATTCACCAGAAATGACGTATGGGATCTTGTTCCCAGACAAAAAGGATTCAACATCATTGGAACAAGATGGGTCTTCAGAAACAAGCTAAATGAACAAGGTGAAGTCATCAGAAATAAAGCACGACTGGTTGCACAAGGTTATAGTCAGCAAGAGGGGATAGACTATACAGAAACCTTTGCTCCGGTCGCCAGGTTAGAATCTATCAGACTTTTAATTTCATTTGTTGTTAATAGAGGCATCACTCTGTATCAGATGGATGTCAAGAGTGCATTCTTAAACGGTTATATAGAAGAAGAGGTTTATGTGCACCAACCCCCTGGTTTTGAAAATACAAAACATCCAGAACATGTTTTCAAACTAAAGAAGTCATTATATGGTCTGAAACAAGCTCCCAGAGCTTGGTATGAAAGGCTAAGTAACTTTCTGTTAGAAAATGAATTCACCAGAGGGAAGGTGGACACTACCTTATTCTGTAAATCAGTTAAGAATGACATCTTAGTCTGTCAAATTTACGTTGATGATATTATTTTTGGTTCTACTAATCCTTCTCTTGGAAGAAAATTTGCTAAGTGTATGCAGGCAGAATTTGAGATGAGCCTCATGGGGGAACTGAAATTCTTTCTCGGAATTCAGATCAATCAAACTCCAGAAGGAACTTACATTCATCAGAGCAAATACATCAGAGATCTTCTGAAGAAATTTGACCTCTCAGAATGTAAGCCATCAAAGATTCCAATGCATCCCACATGCATTCTGGAAAGAGAAGAGGTAAGCAAAAATGTAGAACAGAAAGTCTACAGAGGTATGATTGGTTCTCTTCTTTATCTGACAGCTTCAAGACCTGATATATTATTCAGCGTTTGTATTTGTGCTAGATTCCAATCAGATCCTAGAGAATCTCACTTAACAGCTGTTAAGCGAATTTTCAAGTATCTGAAAGGTACTACTAATCTGGGTTTGTTTTATAGAAAATCTAGTGATTACAGTTTAGTAGGCTACTGCGATGCTGACTTTGTTGGAGACAGAGTGGAGCGTAAAAGTACTTCTGGAAGCTGCCAGTTTCTGGGAGAAAATCTGATCTCTTGGTCCAGCAAAAGGCAATCAACAATTGCGCTATCAACAGCAGAAGCTGAGTACATAGCAGCAGCAGGATGTAGCACACAAATGCTCTGGATGAAAAGTCAGCTTGAAGACTTCCAGATCTTTGAGAGTAACATTCCTATACTCTGTGATAATACTTCTGCTATTTGCTTAAGTAAGAATCCCATTTTACATTCTAGAGCTAAGCATATAGAAATAAAACATCACTTTATTAGGGACTATATTCAGAAAGGAATTTTGAATTTAAAATTTATAGATACAGACCATCAATAGGCTGATATCTTCACTAAACCCCTTTCTGAAGATAGGTTCAATTTCATTCTGAAACATCTCAGCATGAAAATCTGCCCAGAGTGAAAATGTTTTAATTCCATATATTTATCTTCAGAATGTATTTGTTTTACTGTGAACTTCTGATCAATCTCTTTTCAGAAAGATAGAACATGCAGATTGTATCAGATGCTAGTCTAAAGATCTGAGAGTCTAAGCTCAAAGACAGACGTGCTGATCACTACATCAAACAAGTGTCATCCAATCATCAGCAAATCTCTGAAGCAGAACGCGTGCACGCTTCTGAGAAGGCAAAACGCTGATTGGGTGCATTGAGACACATGTCTGGTAACCGTTTTAAGTATCTTTCTCAAATCCCCCAAAATCAGCAAGCATTAAATGAAAGTAATCATGTTTTTAAAACGTAATCATGATTTTATTTCTCTTTCTTGAAAACGTTTATAATTTCAAAATATTCTGAAGCCTATTTAAGCACGTTAACCTCTCACTTTAATCTTTTACAGTTTCTCATTATTTCTCAAGTATTCTCTGCATTTTTCTGTGTTCATCTCTCTCAAACCCATTTTCTCAGTTTTTCTCAAAATCCTTAAGTGTGAACATGGCAACCTCCAGCAGTGCTTCTGCAGGTTCTCAAAAGACAACATCATCTGAAAAGTATCAAGTGCCATTCAGAACACTCCTCACTCATGTGAAGAATCCTGAAGTGTCATCTGAATTGATCATTGATTTTGGAAGTCTGAAGGAAAACGGTTTTGATTTAACAGAAGAAGTTAGGGCACAGAAATGGGAAATGTATTTTGACAGGTTGGTTGGACCAACATTTCCAATATTAGTCAAGGAGTTCTGGATTCATGCAACTGCTTCAATGCATCAAGTCACCTCCTACATTATGGGGAAGAAGATTGTGATCACTGAGGATCACATAGCAAGGTTAATTAGTTACAGTGGCGGCGGCGTCCGCTGTATTGATATGGCTGAGAGATGTGCTGACGTGGGCGTCATAGCAGAAAGGATTTTCACCCATGGGGTGCTCAGCAGCAAGATCAAAGATCTGAAGGATCACCACAGAGTTTGGGCGAAGATAATTTTGGGGTGTTTTAATCATAGGAAGCCAACTAGTTCCCCTGATTACATAAATGTAGATCAACAGTTTCTGATCTATTTTATCAATAAGAAGGTAAAAATCAACTTGGCTCATCTTCTATTTAATCAGCTCAGAACAAGCGTGAAGGAAACCAGGGAAGAAGAAAGAACAAATAGGGATTGGATACCCTTTGGAAGGTTGATATCAGATATTCTGACTGAGAATAGGCTGATAGAGCACCTGATAGAAGCTCAAGAGTTAAGCACCATTGAACCAACGGTTGGGAAGCCTCTGAACACGAAGAACTAGAAGAAAATGAAGTTGATAGAGAATATCAAAAGGGAACCCAGCGCTACTCCTATTGCTGATATCACCAGCAGAAGAGTCCCACTGAGTGACTTTCCTTTATTCTCTGAGATAGAATCCAAGCCAGTGGTAGTTCTCAGATATCTGGACGCGTGCAAAGCTGATGGTACAGATCCAAATATGAATATCAAAGATCTGCACCAACCTCAACCAGAAGTTACACTGAAGAAGACGAAGAAAAGGAAGGCACCTTCAGAAGGATCATCCCAGCAGACACCCAAGAAAAGAGGTAATTTATCTGCTGCTTCTGTTTTAAATTCTTCTACTATTCCAGCATCAATCCCACCTCCAACCTCTCATAGAATCTCAATCCCCATTCCAACAATAGATGAAACTGAACCAGAAGATGACCCTTCTGAGGCACTTCAACTCAGAAGACCCCGAACCAAACATCCCAAACCAACAATCTCAACAACATCAGCAATTGACAAAGTGATGTCTGACATTGATCAACACACTTCTGATCACTCCTCCATTAATCCAAACTCTGAACCACAAATTGTCCACTCTCCACAACCAGAAAAACCTCTCTCACCCATTCCAGAAGTACCTCTTATCCCTGAACAACCAGAAATTCCTCCTCCTTCTCCACAACCAGCAATTCCTTCTCCCTCTCCTTAACCAGAAATTCATCCACCATCACCTCAACCATCACCTCAACCTGAGTTTCATCACTCTGAAACTCAAACTCCTCCACCTTCTGAACCTCCTTCACCTCAATCCTCTGAACCACAACCTCTAGCAATCCAGCTGCCATGTGGAACAACAGTCACAATGGCCCAGCTGCCATCCTCGCCAGAATCTACACCACCAAATACTCCCAAAACCCCAAACAGTCCAATCATTATTTCTGATTCTCCCACTCCATCTCCAAAACAAACAGCTCCCAAGCAAACCACCGAAGACCCCAGCAGGACCTTCATAGATTTAACAATCTTTGACCGTCTTGCTGATCTGAAAAATAAAATAGCCATTCCAAAACCAAAACAATCAGATGTTGGCTCTGGTATTATGAATTTTGAAACAGGTTTGCAGCAGTGGATTGCTTCTCTGAAGCAAGTCTGTCTTGGAATGATTGACCCAGCTGCCTCTGACCAGCTCTGGTCACAATTCAGAATTTGGGTACGTGCTGAAGCCCTCAAGTTGCAGGATATCAACTATGAGCAGGCACAACAGAACTTCAGCAAGCTGCTGAAGGAAGTTGAAAGTCAGCTGCCACAGGAAGACGTGCTCCCTCTGGATAGTGAGCCATGGTCTGAGAAACAGCCAGCTTCAAAGGTGCAACCAGAAGAAGACAAGACTATTCAAGCTGAAGCAAGTCAAGCAGAAGATGTTTCAGAAAGCTCTCAGAAGCTCCCTGCTTCTGATGTTTCTCAAGCTGCCTTGGACAGGCAGACTCTGGAAGAGCTGAAGCTGAATGACATGCGTCTACAGCAAAGGATGGATGAAAATGACCAGAAGATGAAAGAAAGGATGGATGTGGAGGATAGCAAGATAGACACAGTTGTCAGCATGGTGCACAAGCAGAATGAGACTGCTGATCAGATCAAAGCCATGCTGGAGAACCTGTTCACACGCCTTCCTCCCCAACCTTAGTTTTTCATTCATGTCATTTTCATGTTTTCTTTGATTATCTGTTGTACTGTTTTGATTGATTCTGAACTTTTTAATATGACAAGTTTTTCTGTTCTAAATGTTTTAGCACATCACTTACACTTTTTGATTGCTGACAAAAAGGGGGAGAACAGGAATGATATTTTAAATAATAACGGATTACTAAGACAGAAAATCTCAAACATTCTAACTCTGATATACTTGAATATGTTTTCTGTTTTTGCTTAAGTCTACATGTACAAGAATGCTCCATGATATTCTGAAGACTAAAGCTCTGATACTCTGACCCAAAGCAAAGCTCTGATAAGAAAAGCTCTGATACTCTGATCTGAAGCTCTGCTCTGACACTCTGATCCAAAGCTTCTGATAGTCAAAACTCTGATATTCTGATGTTCAAAGAAAGGCGATAAAGATCTGATCCTGAAGAACTCTTGGAATTAAAAAGGGAAGTAATAAATTCAGGGGGAGTATCTCTCAACTCTTATATCTCCTTATCCCTTGTCTTTGATAACCTCTTGCTCTGATACATCTTATCATTTAGTTATCTCTGATACTTTTTCACGTTATTTTCATTTAAAAATATCTAGTTTTTGTCATCATCAAAAAGGGGGAGATTGTTAGAACAAAGTTTGAATCTACTACCCTATGTTTAAGTTTTGATGATAACAAAATGAAAAGATATATTATTTATGTGATTCATGTATGAACTATTTGCTACCTAAAAATATTACGTTCTGCTTTGCAGAAAATCTGATAGGTATCAGCAAGAGCATACTTAATCAGCATCAGAATATTGGTCTTTAACACCAGCATCAGAAGTTGCTATATCAGAATACCAGAATCAGAAGATTAACTCACGTGTATGCTGAAGCTTGATGAACAGAACTGTGCTCAACACTCTGATAAAGACAACAACATTTCATCAGCAGCTAAGTAGAGTCAGAATGAAGCCAAGCCAGAACATGCCTTAAGTAGCAATGGTATTGTGCATTGAAAGCGTATTATTACCAACGGCATCATTCTAGACAAGATCTGCTCAATAAGGAAAGTTTGTTATTAGCATTGAATCAAGATTATTGCTCCAACATTCAACAATCTCAGTGCTATATAAACAAGACTATGAAGATTGAATTGGCTAATGCTCTTCAACATATTACACGCCTAAAAGCTATTCTACATCTTCTCATTCTCAGTTTGCTAAAAAGCTCCATATCTCCTTACTCACTATTTTAGCAATCTAGTTTCATAAGCTTAAGTTGTGTAACATCACAGTTGTGATACAGTTTTGTAGAAAACATTCACACACCTAGATTTATCTTCTTTGTAAGAAAGTGTTTCCTTGACAAACCGGGCTGTGGTTTGCATCAAGAAGGCTTTAGCAGTTTGTAATATTCAGTTGAATATAGTGGATTAAGACCTCGTTGGAGAGAGGCGAAATCACCTTGACGGGTGGACTGGAGTAGTTTGAGATCAAACGAACCAGGATAAAAATATCTTGTTCATTGCATTAAGTTTCAGTTTTACAATTCAACCCCCCCTTCTTGTGTTTTTCACTTCTTCAATACAAGTTTAAGGTTAGAATTGTGTATCAATGGAGTTTTTTTTTTGTGCAATTTCTGGCTAGAGGGATTTTGAGAGTGTTTCAGGGTGCTTCAGCTCGTGTCCTAGCTCACAAATAGTGACTCTATTTATAAGCAACAAGTTTGGAGACTTATTGTAGATCAGAATTCAAAATCACAAGTTTATGCATAACATGTGATTTTTTGAGAAATTCAAGTTTCCATGCCTTGTGTACTTGCTAAGATAGAGTGGTTATGCTTTAAACATACTTGATTATGACTTTGTGGATAGAGTCTGATCAGAGGGAACATGTTAAAGGCTCAAGAATGGACTTTATGCAAAAAGCTTACTTTACAAGAATGACAATGTTAACTTTGTGCCATTAATGGAAATGCAACTTGGATAATAGCTCAATTACTTGGATCAAAGCTCTAACAACTGTGTAATCATTTAATTATGGAGTGAAAAACAATTTTGAGGCCTGCAAAGCAAACATTATGCAGCCTAGCATGGATTTGGTTCATGTGTTCATAAAAAATGACTTGTAATTCAAATTTGAAAACCCTAACTTCCTCTCTTCGATTCTCCCTGCTCAAGAATGAACTCAAGGAGTTCTTTAACATTTTGGAAAGCTTGTAATGTGATCTAAAACCCATATTTGAATCACTTTTTAAAATTCCTTTTGGAACTATATGAAAAAGTTCCATGAAGTTAGGTCAAAATCCTGCCTAAACTAGAACAAAATTTCACTAAGTGTTTAGTTTCAAGACCATGACTTAATGAATTAATAAATTGAGATCCAAGCACTTTTAGAAGAAGTTGTGTAAATAAATGTTGTAGATATCATGGATATCTACAACTTTCATGTTTAAAGTTTCTTTTGAATCATCTTGCATCATGGTGAAAAATTGGCTCAAAGTTGTGAAAAAACATGAAGTTTTAAACACTTAGAATAATTTCTAAGTTAGAAAACTTTGACTATTCAAAATGAAATCTTGACTTTTTGATTTCTTGATGAATAAGTTTCATATTTTGACATTTTTTGATGAATTGTGATCTTTGACATTTGATTTTGACCAAAAAGTCAAAGTTTGACTTTTCAATGTACAATTGACTTTTGATCAGTTGACTGAAAATTCACTATCAATCCAATTGATCTTGAGCAATGTTTTGGGTCATTCCATTAGGTAAAAATGATTCAATTGAACTCTTGAGATCATGCCTCAAACCACTTAACCATTTTTTAGGTCAAAAATCAGAAATTTCCCTTTCTCAGTAAAAACCCTAATTTTGACCATTTTGCCCTTTTGATGATTTGATCAAATTTCTTGAAGAATTGTGGTTCAAACTTGATCAAATGATACATATGAGTTTATAATGTTTATGTGGACCAAAAATTGTGAATTTTGACTGTAAATTAGCCATAGTTGACTTTTTCCCTAATACAGTTGATTTTTAGGTCAACTGCTCAATTGACTGAGCAAAAGTGTGATCCATGGCTTGAAACTTGACATGAGTAATCTTGGGGGTCCATAATGATCCATGAAAGTCATATGAAGAATTGAAAGCTAAATCATCCTTGTGCAATCTCAAACCCTAATTTTGGTCATCAGTGCTTAAGGAGGTGTCTTGAGTTGATTAACCCTAGTGCAGTCTTGAACCAAGAGAGATCTTTGTGAGAAAATATTTGATAAATGAGAGGGAAAATTTTGGGGTACAACAGCTTCCCCTGTTCAATCTTCTTAAACCTAAAGAGTTACATTGGCGGATTTGTCATTCGTGACTTGAAGGTGGAAGATGATTGGACACTAGAGTGCCCAGAAATTTGCACTCGAGGATGTGGTGGTTGATGCTGTAGGGAATGGGATTAAAGATGCCATTTGGAGGTGAGATGAAAAGTTGTTGGGGATGGGATTGCAGATGCCATTCAAAATGATTGTTGGACTGTATCTGAAAGAGAATCTGAATGAGTATTAGAATGGCATCCGTGTCTGGAGTGTATCTGAACTGTATCTGAAGGTTGAACCTGAATGAGTATCAGAATGGCGTCCGCATTTGGAGCATATCGGAACTGTATCTGAAGGTGAACCCGAATGAGTATTAGAATAGCGTCTGTGTCTGGAGCGTATCTGAACTGTGTCTGAAAGCTGGATCTGAATGAGTATCAGAATGGCATCTGTGTCTGGAGCGTATCTGAATTGTATTTGAAGGAGAGTTTGGATGAGTATCAAAATGGCATCCGTGTCTGGAGCATATCTGAACTGTGTCTGAAAGCTGAATCTGAATGGGTATCAGAATGGAATCTACCTATGGAGCGTATCTGAATTGTATCTGAAGGAGAATTTGGATAAGTCTCAGAATGGCATCCGTGTCTGGAGCGTATCTGAACTGTGTCTGAAAGCTAAATCTGAATGAGTATCAGAATGACATCCGTGTTCGGAGCGTATCTGAACTGTATCTGAAAGCTGAATCTGAATGAGTATCAGAATGGCATCCATGTCTGGAGTTTATCTGAACTGTATCTGAAAGCTGAATCTGAATGAGTATAAGAATGGAATCCGTGTCTAGAGCGTATCTGAACTGTATCTGACGGTTCAGCTGGTCGTGTAGATAATCATCCCGGCTTGTTTCAGGTATTAGTCTCTGACCTTTTTGTAAATTTTTCATCATAGCCATCGGTTGACTGATCTTTCCTGAAGAGATGAAATATTAGTTGTATGCAATGTCATGATGTATGAAATGCATTGTATAATGATGTTCTCAATAAAATGAATGAGATTATGTCGTATGTGTTTGTGTTGTCAATGTCATGACGTATGGATGTGATGTATGGGCATGTAAGCTATGTTGTTGTAACACTGTTGGATTAGGGAAAATAAATCCCTGAATGCTGTTGGGGACGTGGAGTGTAAGTCTTCATGCTTTGAAATGCTGATGAGTTGATGAGCTTCTATTTGGTAGAGAAATAAACTCTGTTGTAAGGGAAACGCCATGCATTGCTTGTGAAATCCTGTTGGGGAATCTATGGAATAGTTTAAAGATATTAACCTATCTCTTAAAGCCATTAGTGATTGTATTTCTATTTTTGTTCATTTGTAAACAGTAGTTACGTTTAAATGCATATGTTCAAAAATAAATCATTGGACGTTTTTGTAAACAAAACAACAGGAATAAAGGAAAACATATAGTTTTGTACTTTCAAAGGGGTATCTTTGTATTAACTTGAATAAGTATTTTTTATAATGAGACGAACATTCTAGTAAGAGAATGTCGTCGTACAAAATGAAAATTTGATACAAAGAAAAGATAGCTATGTGCAACAATCCCATGGGGTTCCCATTCTGCTATAGCCTTCGTGTCTCTGAGTGTCTTGTCCACTTGCTGCCTTGTCCGAAGTTGATTGGATTGATTAGACCCGTTGAATTTGTCAGTTGAAACCAAAGGTTATCTGTAAGGTGATCCAAACGGGACATAGTAGTACGCCTTGATTCCCTAACTTTTTCTTGGACCGCCACTTCGGCTTTTTAGTCCACCAGGATACCCTTTTTTGCCCAAGTCGCCCTTTTGGGTTTTCAACTTGCCGGGTGTACAGATTTTTTTAATTTTATTCCTAATTTTTGCCCGAACCTTTTTGGTTCATCGGGATGCCCTTGTTTTTCCTAGGTGTGTCAACCTAGGGGTCTCTTATGCGTAGTATCTTTTGACTATGTCTGCGTTTACAGGGTGCGGCAGGTCATCACCATCCATAGTGGTTAAGATCATTGCCCCACCAGAGAATATGCTTTTGATCACAAACGACCCTTCGTATGTAGGAGCCCATTTTCCCCTGGGATCACCTTGTGGCATTATGATGCGCTTGATCACCAGATCCCCGACTTGGTACACTTGGCGTCTGACCTTTTTGTTAAAAGCCTTGATCATTCGTTTTTGATATATTTGACCATGATAGACAGCAGTAAGCCTTTTCTCATCAATTAAGTTCAGTTGATCAAGTCGAGTTTGGATCCAATCATCTTCATTCAACCCTGCATCCTTCATGATTCTCAGAGAAGGGATCTGGACCTCAATAGGAAAGACAACCTCCATTCCGTATACTAGAGAGTAAGGTGTTTCCCCGGTTGATGTGCGCACCGTGGTACGATAACCATGGAGGGAGAATGGTAGCATCGCATTCTATTCTTTGTATGTGACTGTCATTTTCTGTATGATATTCTTAATATTCTTATTTGCAGCTTCGATAACACCATTCATCTTTGGTCGGTAAGGGGAAGAATTATGGTGTTGGATCTTGAATTGCGTGCACAGTGCGGTGATCATAGTGTTGTTGAGATTTGTACCATTGTCTGTGATGATCCTCTCCGGGATACTGTACCGACAGATGAGATTATGTTTGATGAACCAGGAAACAACATTCTTGGTTACAGAAGCGAAAGAAGTTTCCTCAACCCACTTCATGAAATAATCAATGGCCACCAAGATAAAGCGATGTTCATTAGAGGCTGTTGGCTTGATTTCCCCAATCATATCGATGCCCCACATAACAAAAGGCCAAGGAGCCGCCAGGACATTCAAAGGAACCAGAGGTACATGCACCTTGTCAGCATAGATCTGACACTTATGACAAGTTCGAGAGTGATGATAGCAATCTGCTTCCATGGTAGACCAGTAATAACCTGCCCATAGGATCTTCTTTGCCATCGTATGCCCACTGGATTGGGTGCCAAAAGTACCTTCATGTAGATCAGCCATGATCTTTTCTGCCTCAACCTTGTCTATGCAACAGAGTAATACAGAGTCGTGGTTGTGTTTGTAGAGAATACCATTACTGATGAAGAACTTAGCAGAGAATCTCCTTAAGAACTTCTTATCGTTGACTGAAGCTCCTTCCAGATATTCTTGAGCCTCGAGATACCACTTGACTTCATAAAACCAAGGTCGGTCCACTACTTCTTCAGTATTGATCTCGTGACAGTGAGCTGGTTCATCCATTCGTTCAATGGTGATCTAGGGAGCCTCGTTATACCATTTAAGTTTAAACATGGATGACATTGTGGCTAGCGCATCCGCTAGTTGATTTTCTTCTCGCGGGAAATGCTTGAAGGTAATTTCTCGAAATGTGGGATTAATGTCAACACATGTTCTTTGTAGGGGATAAGGTTAGGGTGTTTAGTGTCCCATTCTCCTTTGATCTGACTAATGACCAAGGCTGAATCTTCGAATACACTTAAGGACTTTGTTGTACCCCAAAATTTGCCCTCTCATTTCTCAAAGGATCACCCTGGATCCTCAGGTTTGCTCCCCTCCAATTTCAAGCCTGGATCTACAAATTTTCCAAGAAAGTCATTCACGGGGGTAAAATGGTCATTTGCATATTGAAAATTCAAACTTTGACTTTTGATCAAAATCAAGTTTCAAGAGTCATATTTCATCAATACATGTTGAGATATGAAGTTTGTTTCATCTAGAAATTCAAAAGTCAAAGGTTACTTTGGAAAAGTCAAATTTCTAAATACTTAGAATTTTTCTAAGTGTTTAAGAAATATGACAAGCTCAGAACTTCTGATCAGATTATCACCATGATGCAAGCTGATTCTGGAATAATTTCTAACTCAAGAGTTTTAGATTTCAATAAGATCTAAAACACTACAGAATAAAACATCTCCTAGAAATGCTGGGATTTTAAGTTATGACTCCTCAAAGACACGTACATGAAACTGAAGCATTCAGCAAATTCTGGACACTTTCAAGACAGAGTTTGGTCAGAACTTCTGGGCCAATTTTCATAAAGGTTCAGTCAGAGTTTGCAAGGGTAATTCACAGAAGGTTACAAAGTATGTTGCAAGCTTCCTGGAAAGTCTGAGAACTCCTTCAGAACATGCTGGAGCAAGGAGATACAAAGATCAGAAGTTGGTTGTTCATTGTAAATTATGTTGGAACTGAACCTCTGATCCAGAATTAAGCAATGGTGCAGAATCTCACGTTGCAGGATTTCTGGTTTGATCAATATCATCATTTAATGCTTACAACCACTTCTAGGTCTTTGTCCAAAGTACTTCCCCACGTCTGGCATAGAATTACCATTACTGTCTTGGAAAAGAAAACTCTTGTACAAAAGTATGTTGAGCCCATGCTTTACTTTTGCCTCTGATGGTAATCTTCCTTAATTCACGCTTACAAACCCAGCTTAGGCATGGCTAAAAGCTTCTAACCACCATGCTTGCTTCAATAACAAGGCAGCACCTTAGCATATGAAGGCTATATTCAACGCCTCTGTCAGAACATGACCAAATCCCAAAACCTTGTTTATACAACCTGTTGCGCTGCTACAACACAGTCCTATAACCAATAGTTAATTCAGCCTACGCCTGCATCCCATAATTGCACCAAACAAGCATACGAAGACTGTGATCAAAAATCAATGGAACAATGTGCCAAAAGTTTAAATTCCATTTGTTTTCTCCCCCCAAAACCACAACAAATTCACCTATAAATAAGTTGCTCCATCACACTGGAAAAGGGCTGGTCTTTTGGGAGAGAAAATTGTCAAAAGAGAGAAAAGAATATTGTGAAACCTTCGTAAAAAATCCAGAATTTCCAAACAGAAAACCGAACCTTTGTTCTTCCCTTTGAATCAAAGAACTTGGCATTTCCTTTTTCGTTGCTCTTGCTGACTCCAGGACATCTGAAGGCAGCAATTCAAGTTCCAAGCACACGCTCCAGATTCAAGGTAAGTCTTTCTGACTTTGCATCTTTTCATTTAGAACATCATTGAATATGTAAATATCACAGTATTGATGTTGTCTGTATCATTGCATAAGTAGAAAAACTGTGGATCAGAACTTCTTGATTAAGGCTAGGCTCATAATTAGGATTAGAACTTCTATAAACTGTTGTCTTTTTTATTATCCTGATTTCTTGTTAAGGACTGAATAAATTGCTTATGTGGTGATTAAGAGTTGAAATATGGCATAGAACTTCTGATGTTCACTCACAGTTTTAGCACAAAACAGAACTTCTGAGTTCTCCTAACTGTTTAAACACACTGAACTTCTGATATTCACGCGCTATTAAAACACACTGAACTTCTGATGTTCACTCACTATCTTAGCATATATTGAACCTCTGAGTTCTCTTTACTGTTTTAATATACAGAACTTCTAAGATTTTCTCATTGTTCTAACACTCAGAAGTTCAGCACATAGCAATCCAGAACTTATGTGTTTTCCCTCTAACGTGTCTTGCAGGACCTCAGAGTGTACCAATCCAGAACTTCTGATTCCACTGACGTTACTTTGAGTCATCACGCGCCTGGCTTCAGAACTTTTGATCCTTGTTGTTTCGCTTGCAGCAGCACGCTGTTTCTATCTTTCATTTATTTTCCTTTTTATCATTTTTAATATTAACACCCTTTTTATTAACATAAAAAGACATAAAAATATTTTTTTTTATTAATTTATTTATTTCTATTTTCTTAATTCATTAAGGCAAAAAAAAACCATTTTTTAAATAAATCCTTTTTCTCTCTTGCATTGTACATTTCAATATGGTTGTAATATTAACTTAGGATTTAATTTTATTTGCAATCCCCGTTTGTAAATATGTACCTCCATTCCCGAAAACTTTGTAATAGCGTATAATTTTATTTTCCGCAATTTACTGTTTTCCTTATACTGTATAGTAATTAGGCGTGCATGGAAAGATTAAAAAATCAATCGCTAGATAACCCTAATCAAGACTAAGTGTATGCAATCAAACACACTTTGCACATATTCAAACCTTAGGGTAATCTCACTTGTTGCCTATCGGAAAAAATAGTCATGTCCCTCAAACATCGGTGTTTTAGCCAAGACCCTCGATAAAAGATCGTAGTCCCTCGATGACCCTCGATGTTGCCTTCGGTAAATGATCTAGTCCCTAAACGACATTGCTAAAACGTCCCATAGGTTTCCTTCTATGATTATACAAACGTCCCACGCTTGTCCCTTTACATCCAACGATAGGGCTTCTTACCAAAAAAATGGTAAGATAGTAACGTCTAAAGGAGGAAGAAAAGAACACCTAAGACCTTTTGAGTAGGTAGATTCGCTCCTAGTTGCTTGCTTGCTCACAACAAAAACATTTTATACACCAACACTCTCACTTTGAAACATTTTCAAAAGACAACACTTTATATGCATTCTTATAGAGACGAGAATAATTACAAAGACACCTTTTCAAAATCACTTTCAAAAACACATCTTTCAAACTTGAAAACATTTTCAAAAGATCAACACTTTGTATACATTCTTACGAACGAGAATCATTACAAAGTTTTCCTAAACGATGGCCTCTTTAAAAAATACTTTCAAAAACCACACAAAGCATAATTTCAAACAAAAGTAAGTGATCTAGAAAGTAACTAAGAGCCCATGGAAAACCATGGATGAAAAGGGTGCTAATACTTTCCCTTTTCATAATCTACCCCCCCCCCGAACTCAAGAAATAATCTCAAAGGTCTTTCCTGTACTTTTTCACCTTTCCTCTAGGATAAAAGAAAAGTCGATGGTGACTCTTGCTAACCGCAACATTTGCAATCAAACACAAAACCTTCAAGTCAGTTCTCCCACCGTACCACAGATCTGGCGAATTTGTTGGGGATAACTCTAAAAGTGGGGTTACCTTAGGGTTAAATCATATTTACTTTCCTTCATTTGTTTGAATTGCTTGCTTTACATTATGGTTCTTTGTTTGGATTTGAATCCTCTACCCAGATTTGGGATACCTTATAAGTAATTAGCAATATATTGTAGAAACTGTGCGGGGTATACCGACATGGTCTAAGAAATAGCTACGTTAGTGTGACATATTTGTGGGTACCGGTAGCCCTTGAGTAGTCAAGGAGAATACAGTGCCGTTGAGTGATGTCATGAAGCACTAACTGACTTTTAGAACCTTTACTTGACCAACTTGGCCATTAGGACGTAGTGAGATGACCGGCTTTGGTGCACTCTGAAGTTGGTTGATACTCGATGCTACACTCATTGAGACTTAACTCCTGAGTTTTGTTTGGTTTCGAGTCAATCGCCTATCAAACGAAGCTTGTGAGAAAGGTCAGTGATATTGAGATCCCTTAGAACCCGGTTACTATTAACTAGGACAGGTTGAACCAACTAAACTTCAAGAGGGTACTTACCTACAAACTCCATGCAAGCTTAAACCTAAGGACTTGTCTACTTTGTGTGAATACGATTATTTATATATAAACTTTCTTACCTCGCATATTTGTACACAACATCATAACATCATACCATAGCATTTTCAATAGCCGTTTCAAGGATCTCGAGGGCCTATGATGCAGGATCACATTGAACCAGACGTCTACCAAGGGGCGAGAGGATTTATTTTCCTTTAACCAAACACCGTCAAAAATCAAGTACAACAAACCGGAGTTAAAGGCTACAACCCACTTGACATGGTGAGCTTAATTCTCGTGGAAGGACATCCAACGATACAAAGTTCTCCAATCCAAAACTGTAAGTGACTAATAACCCTGCGAGATCCTTGAAAACATGCATCCACATATCATGCATCATATCATGACAGGTTTCTTCTATACAAGTCTCCTTATCTTCCTACTGTTTATTTCAATAAGATGGATATGGAACAAACAGTGAAAGATCTCCAAGCTCAAAACGCTTAATTCCAACAAATGTTCCTAGCTATGGATAAGGGGCAAGAGGACCTGAAAACTCTCTTTCTCAAAGACAAGAGGAAGAAGTCCAAGAAGTCAGTAGGTGTCCTGAACTTAAGAAGAAGACCTAGAGGACCAGTCAAGGGAGATCTAGATCTTTCAATTCTATCTAACATGGGGGATAGTCATGAACAAGACAAGAGTCTGGAGATTGATAAAGCCGAAGCTGACCACTCTGAGGAAAGATCCCCTCCCACTGTTGACAAGTACAAACAGATGGAGGATCGCCTAAGTTCTATGGAGATTCAACAGATACCCGACTTGGATTTAGGAGACATGGGTTTGGTTTCTGGAGTGGTCATCCCCCAAAAGTTCAAAATCCCTACCTTTATCTTGTACGATGGAGTCTCTTGCCCTAAGATGCACTTAAAGTCTTATGTCTGCAAGATTCAACCATACACAACTGATCTGAAGCTTTGGATCCATTTCTTCCAAGAAAGCCTAGTAGGGACTCAACTCGAATAGTTCTATCAATTGGAGAGTTCTCGCATCCACACCTGGGAAGATTTAGTTGTTGCTTTCTACAAACAGTATCAGTACAATGTTGATCTTGCACCAACTCGTGTGCAATTGCAGAACATGACCAAGGGTTCAAACGAGAGCTTCAAAGGATACGCCCAAAAGTGGAGAGATCTAGCCGGTAGGGTGCAGCCCCCTTTAACTAACAGGGAGCTGATTGACATCTTCATGGGAACTTTGACAGGGCCTTTCTTTAAACACGTAATCGGAAGCTCCTCAGCCGGGTTCACCGAGCTAATACTGACTGGCGAAAGGGTCGAAGCTGGCATCAAAAGTGGAAAGATCCAAGGAGCTACACCTCCTGATGCTTAGAAAAAGCCATACAGTGGGAAGAAAGAGTCCAATGCAGTGTCTGGTTAAAAGAGTTGTCATGACCAACACGTGGGGGAAGTCTTGATCTCCGGTTCTGCATCGCACTGACAACAGCAAAGGGGAAATCAACGAAGTCCAGACGAGCCCAAAAGATGGTTTACCAACATTAACATGCCGATGTCTCAAGCACTACAACACTTGTTGAGGATGAATCTGATTGCATTGATAGGACCTCTTCCAAACCCCAAAACTTCTTCTCATAACTACAATCCTAATGCAACGTGTGCTTATCATTCTGACAGTCCCGGGCATGACACTAACGATTGTTGGGCATTGAAGTACAAGATTCAGAATTTGATTGACGCCAAGGAGATTGAGTTTGACTCTCCAGAGACTCCAAACGTGATCACTGCTCATATGCCAAATCATTTAGAGCGTCTTGTTCATTTTTGAATTTTCAATTGTAATTCCTTTTGTTTTTCAAACAATTATCTATTAATGTCAAACTTTGTTTCATTAATGCATTGCATATGTTTGTCTTGAATTCATCCATTAGTTTTTCACTATATTTAAAACTATGATTTTTATCCCTTTATGACATTCAACTCTTGCTAAAAGTTACAAGCCTTTAGAGGGAGGATGACAAAAACAATACCATTAATCTCATACGGTATCCTTTTGAACATACCTTGCTGACGATGTACAGGTGTTCTTTCAAATCCTAAACACTGGAGTTATAAGGAAGATAATCCCTAGTAAACACCTTTGAGCCAAAGAAGTAGAAGTTTTTCTTTTTTTTCATACAAATTGGAACCTTTAATCAAAACCCGGGGCAGAGTAGTCTCTCAGTTAATTCAAACGCGCGTTTAGCCTCAAACTCTCATCTCGTAATACAACGAATGACATCAAAAACATTCCTCTGGAATCAAAAGACAGTGATGGTTCCCTATCGTATAGGAAGTCATTATCTCTCGAAGAGAAAATCCCACTAAGTAAAAACCTACAAAGGAGACTTAAGAAAAACTGGGGCAACCCGCTGACCGTAAGGACAATCAGGCAAAATTAGGGATAACAGATCAAAATAAATAGGTCACTAAAAATCCTCAACAACATGAAAAATGTTGCAAAAATAACTCCCTTCCGACAAACTTAACTTGTCTGAGCTATCACCAACGCGTCATTCCAGACACGATTGGAGTTCAAACGTACAATTAACTGAGCTTAAGACTAAAGAACGTCACGAAGAGCGGTGGGTACAAATACACATTGAGCCTTTATCCTTTGTTTCTTAAACCGTGAACCAAGCCACGTTACAACCATTCAAAAGTCCTAAATGAAGCATGGGTTAGTTCGAAAGCATACTATTACAAAAGGTATCCTGACTTCTGTAAGGCTTACCTTAGATCCTGAGTTGAAATTTCTTTACTTGCTAAAATGCATTTTCCAAAAAATTTCAAGACAAGCATAAACTTTGCATTACTATAATATCACTGTTTGCATATGGCTATTTGTTTGACAGCGAAGAAATTCACACAACGAATATCCAGTGAACAAAAGCTCTCTCAGTGAAAAAAATCAATTCAATTAGGATGACACTTCCATTGACAAATCTCCTAACAACAAGGGGACATGACATGTCACTATCCAGCACACCTGGGGCAGTCCAGTCAAGATTCCAAGAAATCTCTCAAGAAGTGCAGAGTAACCAGGGACAGGTCTCCATCTCCATTACTTGGGGCATTGAACGCCAATCTCAGCAAAGGCTTACTTACAATCAAGCAGTTCCTGGCAGTGCCACAAACATTTCCTACTAGGGGAAGAGACAAATCTCCCCAGAATCCTTCTCATAGGAGGTTTCCCCAGCCATATTTTCAATCTCTAAAAACTTTTTCAACTAAGTCGACTTCAAGAATCCTCAAGGATTTCTGCCAGTGAAGTCGTCGTCTCTCCAACAGACTGAGCAATAGGGTTTATTTCCCCAACAAACAGCAGGATCCCCCAGCTTGAGTTCGCCTCTCCGACTACTATAAATTATAGGACCACAACTCCTCTTCCCCAATAGAATACTCTACAATCCCGAAAAATACTGTGAAGCCTGGATTTTGACAAGATAACAGTATAAGGTACTGTGAAGCCTGGATTTCGACTAAATAGTAGTTCCCTTCTCCAAAAAACACTGTGAAGCCTGGACCCAACCAGATATCAGTTCAACTTCATCTTTTCAAGCAAGTTACTGCGAATCCGGCCAGAGAACAGTAAACTTCCTTATCCCTAGAAAGTCGTTGTGAAGCCTGGAATCCGACCAGATAATAGCTAACTTTTGATTCTATCCAGCCAAAGATAATCCCCCCAGTAGAGCAACGGGAAACCGAGACTCCTGAAATTTTCCCCAAGCAAGAATCAACACTCTCCACATAGCTTTTAATATCCCCCACCGGATTTCTCCTCAAAACGGGAATCCCGGGTGGAAACATTCTAAGCAAGGTTTGAAGACACACCTACTCTTCAACGGCATTTCGGGGTTTAATAACTCCTTTGCATTTTTCAAGGATTTATTTTCCTAGATAAAAATACATTCACTAACATTTCACACATGACAAGTGCATACAGCATAATCTCATTTTTGAGAATATTATTACATAATGCATCTCATCTACCATGACATTGCATACGACTTCGCCTTTACCTCTTCAGGAAAAGGTCAACAGATAAAGTTCATCACCTTTTTTGGAGTAGCAATCATCCCAGATCCCTTCTTCATCATGAAGCAACCCTGCACAGGATCCTCCTTTCCAGATGCAGTTTTACACGGACTCATCATCAACCAACCCTAAGCAGGTTCCTCCTAATTCCAAGATGCAGTTTTACATGGACTCATCATCAAGCAACCCTACATAGGTTCCTCCTATTTCCAAGATGCAGTTTTACACGGACTCATCATCAAGAAACCCTACACAGGTTCCTCCTATTTCCAAGATGCAGTTTTACGCTGACTTGTCATCAAGCAACCCTACACAGGTTCCTCCTATTTCCAAGATGAAGTTTTACACGGATTCATCATGAAGCAACCCTACACAGGTCCCTCCTTTCCATATACAGTTTTACACGGATTCATCATGAAGCAACCCTACACAGGTTCCTCCCTTCCAGATGCAGTTTTACACGGACTCATCATCAAGGAATCCTACACATGTTCCTCCTATTTCCAAGATGCAGTTTCGTATGGTCTCATCATCAGGCAACCCTACACAGGTTCCTCCTGTTTCCAAGATGCAGTTTCACATGGACTCATCATTGAAGCAACCATACCCAGGTTCCTTCTCACTTCCGGATGCAGTTTTACATGGACTCATCATGAAGTAATCCTACCCAGGTTCCTTCTCAGGAAATTCCAGATGAAGTTTTACAAGGACTCATCATCAAGAAACCCTACAGAGTTCAGATACGCTCCAGACACGGATGCTATTCTGATACTCATTCAGATTCAATTTTTGATACAGTTCAGATACGCTCCAGACACGGATGCCATTCTGACACTCATTCATATTTCAACTTCAGATACAGTTCAGATACGCTCCATACGTGGATGTCATTCTGATACTCATTCAGATTCCCTCTCAAATACAGTTCAACAATCACCTCTGGATGGCATCTATAAGCCCATCTCAAGTAACTATACATCATCTCTCCAAATGGCATCTTTAAGCCCATTCCCTACATGATCAACTAACACATCTTCGAGTGCAAATTTCTGGGCACTCTAGTGTTCAATCATCTTCCACCTTCAAGTCAAGAATGGAAAGTCCGCCAATCTAACTCTTCAGATTTAAGAAGATTGAACAGGGGCAGCTGTTGTACCTCAAAATTTTCCCTCTCATTTCTCAAAGGATCACCCTAGATCCTCAGGTTTTCTCCTCTCCAATTTCATGCCTGGATCTACAAATTTTCCAAGAAAGTCATTCACGGGGGTAAAATGGTCATTTGCATATTGAAAAGTCAAACTTTGACTTTTGATCAAAATCAAGTTTCAAGAGTCATATTTCATCAAGACATGTTGAGATATGAAGTTTGTTTCATCTAGAAATTCAAAAGTCAAAGGTTACTTTGGAAAAGTCAAATTTCTAAATACTTAGAATTTTTCTAAGTGTTTAAGAAATATGACAAGCTCAGAACTTCTGATCAGATTATCACCATGATGCAAGCTGATTCTGGAATAATTTCTAACTCAACAGTTTTAGATTTCAATAAGATCTAAAACACTACAGAACAAAACTTCTCCTAGAAATGCTGGGATTTTAAGTTATGACTCCTCAAAGACACGTCCATGAAACTGAAGCATTCAACAAATTCTAGACACTTTGAAGATAGAGTTTGGTCAGAACTTCTGGGCCAGTTTTCATAAAGGTTCAGTCAGAGTTTACAAGGGTGATTCACAGAAGGTTACAAAGCATGCTGCAAGCTTCCTGGAAAGTCTAAGAACTCCTTCAGAACATGCTGGAGCAAGGAGATACAAAGATCAGAAGTTGGTTGTTCATTCTAAATTATGTTGGAACTGAACCTCTGATCCAGAATTAAGCAATGGTGCAGAATCTCACGTTGCAGGATTTCTGGTTTGATCAATTTCATCATCATTTAATGCTCATAACCACTTCTGGGTGTTTGTCCAAAGGACTTCCCCACGTATGGCATAGAAGTACCATTACTGTCTTGGAAAAGCAAACTCTTGTACAAAATTATGCTGAGCCCATGCTTTGCTTTTGCCTCTGAGGGTACTCTTCGTTAATTCACGCTTACAAACCCAGCTTAGGCATGGCTAAAAGCTACTAATCACCATGCTTGCTTCAAGAAAAAGGCAGCACCTTAGCATATGAAGGCTATATTCAACGCTTCGGTCAGAACATGACCAAATCCTAAAACCTTGTTTATACAACCTGCTGCACTACTACAACACAGTCCTATAACCAACAGCTAATTGATCCTACACCTGCATCCCATAATTGCACCAAACTAGCATACGAATACTGTGATCAAAAAGCAATGGAACAATGTGCCAAAAAGTTTAAATCCCATTTGTTTTCCCCCTAAAACCACAACAAATTCACCTATAAATAAGTTGCTCCATCACACTAGCAATGGGCTGGTCTTTTGGGAGAGAAAAATGTGAAACCTTCGTAAAAAATCCAGAATTTCCAAATAGATAACTGAACCTTTGTTCTTCCCTTTGAATCAAATAACTTGGCATTTTATTTTTTGTTTCTCTTGCTGACTCCAGGACATCGGAAGGCAACAGTTCAAGTTTCAAACAAACGCTCCAGATTCAAGGTAAGTCTTTCTGACTTTGCATCTTTTCATTCAGAACATCATTAAATATGTAAATATCACAGTATTGATGTTGTCCATATCATTGCATAAGTAGAAAAACTGTGGATCAGAACTTCTTGATTAAGGCTAGACTCAGAATTAGGATTAGAACTTCTATAAACTGCTGTGTTTTTTATTCTCCTGATTTGTTGTTAAGGACTGAATAAATTGTTAATGTGTTGATTAAGAGTTGAAATGTTGCATAGAACTTCTGATGTTCATTCACAGTTTTAGCATAACACAAAACTTTTGAGTTCTCCTTACTGTTTAAACACACCGAACTTCTGATATCCACTCGCTGTTAAAACACACTGAACTTCTAATGTTCACTCACTGTCTTAGCATATACTTAACCTATGAGTTCTCTTCACTATTTTAATATACATAACTTCTAAGATTTTCTCATTGTTCTAACACTCAGAAGTTCAGCACATAGCAACCCAGAACTTCTGTGTTTTCCCTCTAACGTGTTTTGTAGGACCTCAGAGTGTACCAATCCAGAACTTCTGATTCCACTGACGTTCCTTTCTGAGTCATCACGCGCCTGGCTTCAGAACTTCTGATCCTTGTTGTTTTGCTTGCAGCAGCACGCTGTTTCTATCTTTCATTTATTTTCCTTTTTATCATTTTTAATATTAACTCTGTTTTTATTAACATAAAAAGACATAAAAATATTTTCTTTTTATTAATTTATTTATTTATTTATTCTTAATTCATTAAGGCAAAAAAACCATTTTTTAAATAAATCATTTTTCTCTCTTGCATTGTACATTTCAATATGGTTGTAATATTAACTTAGAATTTAATTTTATTTGCAATCCCCGTTTGTAAACATGTACCCCCATTCCCGAAAAATTTGTAATAGCGTAGAATTTTATTTTCCGCAATTTACTGTTTTCCTTATTCTGTATAGTAATTAGGCGTGCATGGGAAGATTAAAAAATAAATCGCTAGATAACCCTAATCAAGACTAAGTGTATGAAATCAAACACACTTTGCACATATGCACACCTTAGGGTAATCTCACTTGTTGCCTATCGGAAAAAAATAGTCATGTCCCTCGAAAATGGGCGTTTTAGCAAAAACCCTCAATAAAAGATTGTAGTCCCTCGATGACCCTCGATGTTGCCTTCGGTAAACGATGTAGTCCCTAAACGACATTGCTAAAACGTCCCATAGGTTTCCTTCTATGATTATACAAACGTCCCACGCTCGTCCCTTTACATCCAACGATAGGGCTTCTTACCAAAACAATGGTAAGATAGTAACGTCTAAAGGAGGAGAAAAAGGACACCTAAGACCTTTTGAGTAGGTAGATTCGCTCCTAGTTGCTTGCTTGCTCACAACAAAAACATTCTGTACACCAACACTCTCACTTTGAAACATTTTCAAAAGACAACACTTTGTATGTGTTCTTATAGAGACGAGAATCATTACAGAGACACCTTTTCAAAATCACTTTCAAAAACACATCTTTCAAACTTGAAAACATTTTCAAAAGATCAACACTTTGTATACATTCTTACGAATGAGAATCATTACAAAGTTTGCCTAAACTATGGCCTCTTTAGAAAATACTTTCAAAAACTACACAAAGCACAATTTCAAACAAAAGCAAGTGATCTAGCAAGTAACTAAGAGCCCATGGAAAACCATGGATGAAAAGGGTGCTAATACCTTCCCTTTTCATAATCTACCCCCCCCCCCCCCCCCCGAACTCAAGAAATAATCTCAAAGGTCTTTCCTGTGTTTTTTCACCTTTCCTTTAGGATAAAAGAAAATTCGATGGAGACTCTTGCTAACCGCAACATTTGCGATTAAACGCAAAACCTTCAAGTCAGTTCTCCCACCGTATCACAGACTTGATCCCCATATCTATGGCAGCTTATAGACCAAAAATGCACGCTTCGTATTCTGCCATGTTGTTTGTACAGTTGAAACAGAGTCTTACGGTAAATGGAGTATGACATCCTTCTGGAGATATGAGTACATCACTGATGCCATTGCCGAGTGCGTTAGACGCCCCATCAAAAACCAGGGTCCATCGGGATCCTTGTTCAGGTCCGTCATATGGTCTGAATTCTTCACAGTTGTTTACCATTATGATGTCTTCATCCTGGAATTCAAACTTCATGGACTGGTAGTCATCCACACTTGATGAGCAAGGTGATCGGCTAGTGCACTGCCCTTTATTTCTTTTTGGGTAGTATATTGAATGTCATATTCCGTCAGGATCATCTGCCATCTCGCTATTCTCCCAGAGAGGGCATGATTCTCGAATATGTATTTTATTGGATCCATCTTAGATATCAATAAGGTAGTATGGGTTAGCATATATTGTCTTAGCCGGCGAGCAGCCCATGCCAGAGCATAACATGTTTTCTCGAGCAGTGAATATCTTATTTCACAGTCGGTAAAATTTTTGCTCAGGTAATAAATAGTATGCTCTTTTTAGCCAGACTCATCATGCTGCCCCAACACACACCCCATTGAATTTTCCAAAATAGTTAGATACATTATCAAGGGTCTTCCCTCGACTGGTGGCATCAAAACAGGAGGCTCTTGCAGGTACTCTTTGATGTTGTCAAAGGCAGTTTGGAATTCATCATTCCATTTGACTGCTTGATCTTTCTTCAGTAATTTGAAGATTGGTTCACAAGTAGTTGTTAAGTGAGAAATGAATCAGGAAATGTAATTTAGTCGTCCAAAGAATCCTCTGACTTCCTTCTCGGTACGAGGAGCAGGCATTTCTTGTATTTCTTTCACCTTGGCAAGATCCACTTAGATACCCTTACCGCTGACGACGAAGCCTAGGAGTTTACCGGACCTCACCCCAAATATGCATTTATTAGGGTTCAACCTCATCTTGTATTTCTTTAGTCTCTCAAACAGTTCCTGTAAATGATCAAGATGTTCTTCTTCTGTTTGAGATCTGGCTATCATGTCTTCTACATAGACCTCTATTTCGTGATGTATCATGTTGTGAAATAAAGCGACCATGGCATGTTGATAGATTACCCCAGCTTTCTTCAACCTGAATGGCATAACCTTGTAACAGAATGTCCCCCATTGAGTCACAAAGGTTGTTTTCTCCATGTCCTCAGGTGCCATTTGTATTTGATTGTAACCTGAGAAACCATCCATGAAGGAAAACACATTATGCTATGTTGTATTGTCAACCAGAATATCGACGTGGGGAAGTGGAAAATCATCCTTAGGGCTTGCCTTATTCAAGTCTCTATAGTCCACACACATTCGCACCTTGCCGTCCTTTTTAGGCACCGAAACAACATTGGCGACCCATTATAGATAGGAGGTGACAGCCAATAATCCAGTGTTGAATTATTTCATGACTTTCGCTTTGATCTTCTCTGACATGTCTGGTCGCATGCGACAGACCTTTTGTTTTACCGAATGGCAGTCTTCTTTTGTTGGCAGACGATGTACCACGATATCAGCATCAAGTCCTGGCATGTCTTCATACGACCAGGCAAAGACCTCAACATAATCATGTAGCAACTGAATCAGACGCTTCTTGACACTAGATTCCAGATTGGCACCCACTTTGACTTCTTTCTTGTCCTCTTCGGTACCTAGGTTAACAGTGTCCACTGGTTCTTCGTGGGCATGTATGGTCCACTCTTCTTGTTGTAGTAACTTGGCTAATTCCCCTGGGACTTCATAATCTTCCTCACCTCCGTCTTCGGCTTGGTAGATTAGATTCTCAGAGTCACAGAAAGCCATAGTAGAATCGTTACCCATATGATCCCGAATGGATGTAGATCTTCATTTTTAATGTGAGTGTGTGTGTAAGAGTATAGTTATCTTTGAAAAATATGTAAAAAGAAAGACAAAGATCACAAGGTTTGTATGCAAAAACGTCCATGGTTCATTGATGACATATGAAAATGGAGTAACAACCCTTACAAATGGACCGTTGTGCCTCGGGTAAGACACACGGTTAAAAGAGTATGAATTGTTTAATTATTACAGGTTCGACAAAATTTAAAGACAATTACTTTAGGATAAAAGTAATTGGGAAAAAATCTTTAGCTTCCCAGTTGTTGAGTCCTCCATTGACAGTTGGGAAAATCCATTCCTCCAGTTCGTAGTTGTCCTCATCATCCTCCACTGCGTTGATTATATGGTTGTTGATCTTCGAGGGTGGTCCCCCGACATGAGCACGACGTACAACTTTTTGGGCTCCTGAAGTGAAACCCAAATCGAATTTGTCAGATTTGTATGGGATATCTGGGAGTTGGCCCCAAATAGTGCACCCACCTTCTTCGATCATAGCCTTGTCATCTTTCAGAGAAGACATCTTTAGCGGAGGTCTTGTAATCTTTGGGACTTGGGAAACAGCCTTAGTTACTGCCACGATTTGTGGAACTTCCTCGAAATGCTGAAATGGAGTTTCAATGAATTTTCCATCCAATTCCACGTATCTGAAGGAGTTTAAGTGACTGACCATATATTCCTCTTCTTCATGGACAGTAATGATTTTCCCCTCGGTTGGATATTTTAGCATTTGATGTAAAGTAGAAGTAACGGCACCAGCATTGTGAATCCATGGTCGGCCCGATAAGCAGGAATAGGAAGGGAAAATGTCCATTATGTAAAAAGTTGAATCAAAGGTTTTGGGTTCCAACTTTTATGGGGATGTCCACCTCCCCATGCACCATCTTTGAACCGTCGAAGGCCCTTACCACTATGTTTCTGGGTTTTAAGGTCAAACCTTAGCAGTCAAGTCTATCAAGAGCCTTCTTAGGCAGCACATTCAAAGACAAACCGGTATCAACCAAGACATGAGCCAGAGTTGTGCCCCTGCATTCGACAGAGACATGTAATGCCTCATTGTGCTTCCTCCCCCTAGGGGTCAAGTGAGCATCAGAAAGTCCTAAACCATTGTCAACGGTTAGGCTGGCCACGCAATATTGGAACTGATCAGCAGAGGTTTCTTGTGGTACATGGGTAGTTTTAAGGAATTTAACCAAGGCCTTCACATGAGCCTCGGAGCACAACAATAAAGCCAGCATGGAAATCTTTGACGAAGTCTACCCTAGTTGTTCGACTATGTTGTAGTCGCTTCTCTTTATAATTTTCATAATTTCTTCCATCTCCTTTTGGGAGGCCTCAGGGATGGAACTGATTGCACCTTCATTCGAACAGGCTCAACCAGAATGCCTTTTCCCCGAGTCTCAGTCGACTCGGTGGTAGGAGTATCAACAGTGTGACTATAGGAATTGTAGTTGTAGTGGTGTCAACAGGAACAGAAACATGGATGATCATAGGACCGGTAACATACTTCGGAGTAGCAATCTCTGAGGAGAATACTCTGCCACTTCAGGTTATCTTGTTGGTTCCTGCAATGTTGTTGATGTCGGGGTCAGCCTTCTCAAAAATTAATTCTTCATCAACCAGCCAATCTTGCTTGACGCCGTGATAGTAGACGTCGCCCCCATAGTTCCATGGGATAGTTTTATATGATGAGTACGGGATTGGACCTGGCATAGTAATTATCAGTGGAGCTACTTTAGGAACTGATATAATACTAACGGGTCTTTTGGTGGAGACCCTGAAAGGATTGGCGGAAATGGTTACTATCGAAACATCTTTGTAGGAAATGGTTGGAACGAGAGTCTTTTAAAACAAAATCTCTTTGTCATCCATTAGGCGTTGAACACCTGCATTCAATAAATGACAGCCAGTTGGTAGGGATAAGCAGAGGTGGCAGCTTCCATTACAGCCCAAAAATAGACTGGCCTTCAATAGGTTCTTCTTGACGGTCAGGAGAGGAGTAACAAGACCATCAATAACAGTAACAAACATATCATCTTATACAGCGTTAACACCACGACCATGCTTGGGTATAAGAGTGGTGATAACATTTGGGATCTCAGGAGCATCAAACTTCTTTGGCTTCAAAAAGGTCTTGCACCTTGTTTTTTAAAGCCCAACAATTGTTAGTATCATGGCCTGGACTTTCTGAATGGTATGCACAACGAGCATTAGGATGGTAATGAGGAGAGGTTGTGTTAGGATTCTTTGGAACTTCTTACAAAGTTACCAGATTAGATCTTAACAAATGCGGCAGGACTTGAGATAGTGTCATATTAATCCGAGTAAATTGTCTCACTGGTCTTTTTGTTCTAGGCTGATCGTTCCTTTATTGAGTAGGTGCAGGCTTAGGGATCATGACAGCCCCTACCATTGGTCGGTGTTCAGTTCTTTCTTGATTCCTTTGAGGATACACAACACCAACTTCTTTCTTCCCAATAAATGGTTTTCCTACAACAGTAGAGGATGCTTCCTTTTGAATCTTACCACTCTTAATCCCAGCTTCCACTCTTTCCCCGATCAAGATTAATTCGGTGAAGCCTGCTGAGGAGATTCCAATTAATGATTAAAGAAAGGACCGAACAGAGTACCCAGAAACATGTCTACTAGTTCTCTTTCAAAAAAGGGAGGCTAGACTCTTCAAGCTAAGTCCCTCCATTTCTGAGCATAATCTTTGAAATCTTTACTTGAAACCATAGACATACTCTGGAGTTGAGCACGGGTGGGAGCAAGATCTGCGTTGTACTGATATTGTTTTTAGAAAGCAGTGGCAAGGTCTTCACAATTATGGATATTGGCCCTTTCCAGTTGATAGAACCAATCAAGATGAGTTCTGGATAGACTATCTTGAAAGAAGTGTACCCACAAATCTCTGTCAGTAGTGTGAGGTTGTATCTTCCTCACATAGGATCAGAGATTCATGTTGGGACACGAAACTCCGTCGTACCTACAAATATTGGTGCCTTGAACTTTGGTGGAATAACAATCCCAGAGACTAAACCCAGCTCTTCAAAGTCCAACCGGGCACTTTCTGAATCTCCATTGCATTCAGTCGTTCTTCCAGATGTTTATATTTCTTGTCGGCCGGGGGATACTGCTTTTCAGAGTAGTTTTCTTCTCTTCCTCCTCATATTCTAGATGGACATCCGCTTCCTTGCCTTTCACTTCTTGATTATCCTTTTCACCATAGGACATTGCAAAGTCTAGGGTCCGTCTGGCTTGTCCTTGGAACCTTCTTCCCATATTCAGAACTCTGGTTACCTTCTTTGCTTTCTTCTTCTTTTCTTCAACCAACAAAGTTTTCAGATCCTCTTGTCCTTTGGCTAGAGTCAGGAACATCTGTTGAAACTGAGCATTCTACGCCTGGAGGTCTTTTACTGTCTACTCGAGATCCATCTTACTGAAATAAACAGTAGAAATATGAGGAGACTTGTCGTAAGGAAACTGCTTATGCTATGATGAGTGGTAAATGCATATGCAATGATTTCAAGGAAAATAGAGATTTAAATTTTCTTTAGACCAAAAAAGGAACACACGTTATATTAATAAGTTAAAGTTTGAGTACATCATACCTCTTTTGGGATTACAAAGAAATACAAAAACTCTAAGATAAAAAAGTTGTACGCATCCTCTTTGTGCGATGTAGGCGTTCAGGTTCCGCTCCTCATGAAGTTGCTTAGTGAGCTCCAAAACCTTCTTCTCGTTGGCGTAGAATTGGGCCTCGAAAGTGTCTCGCTCCCCCTTAAGTTGTATCCAATCCTTTTGTAAGTCTTCAAGAGAGGTGGGCATGTTAGGATATAGGATAGTGTAGGGAACATCTCCTTCCACAATAGGCTCTATGATTACTGGGAGAATGGAGTGGTAAGGAATTATAAGACTTTGAGCACGAGCTCATACCCATTTGAGGTAAGGCTCAAGAGGGGTGGAATTATTATGCCCCAATGTCTTGCTATCTACCTTGTTCAACATCCTCTAAGCTCGGATAAATCTCTGGCGATGACCTTGATCGTTGTTCTCGTAGTCAAATACCAAACCTTGAATGAGCATCTCATGTGGGCCATCCCTTCGGGCGTAACCAAACTATCTTAAGGCTAAGCAGGGGTTGTAGGTGATACCTCCTCTAATGCCAAGTAATGGGACATTATGGAATTCTCCATAACGGTCGACAATAGTAACATTCTCTATAGATTGGGAACACCAATGAATGTCTGAATGTTTGAGTGTGATCAACCTATGTGACCACCTTAAACCTTGCTCGTTCTTCAATACAGATTGGGGAAGATGCGAAATAAACCATCTTGCCAAAAGAGGAGTACAACACATAAGGATACCTATTTTCCTCATAGTATGAGTGTGAAATAAATATAGGATCTCCCATAGCAAAGTAGGCACCAGGTTACGAGACATGAAGATTTTGACGGTGTTCACATCTATGAGTTGGTCAAGATTTGGGAACAAAACCAACCCATAGATGAGGAAAGCCATAATTTCCTCAAAAGCTTGCAAATCCAAAGAGTTCTAACAGTTTTGGGCTTTCTCAAACAAGAACTTTGCTAGGAAACCCTTGACACCACTCCTTGTTTCCCAATTAGTTGTGATATCAGATGATTGCAAGTGTAAAGCTTGAGCAATATCTTCTGGCTTTAGATCTCTTTCCGTACCGTTGAAAGGTAGTTGATTGAGAATGAGAATCCTCAAGAGTTGGGAGAGTTCTTCCAAAGTTGGCACAAGTTGATAATCAAGAAATGTGAAGCAATGGTGTAAAGGATCAAAGAACTGGAAGAGCACCTTCATCATGTCCTCATCGGTGTTGGAGGTGACCAAGTTTAGCAGGAGACCATGTCTTTCGTAAATGGAAAGTTTTCAGGAATCCTTGATGCTAGCTCTTTAAGTTGAGGAGGGATCTTAAAAAGATTGACTTGAATAGTGTTCTTGCGAATATAATCCATGTCCTACAAAATAGAACAAAGATAAATCCCAAGATCCTTGAAATGGTTAATGAATGTGAGTATGATGTTATGATGTTTATGATGTTATGTACAAGTATATATATACAAACAAAGCAAACAAGTCCTTAGTTTTAGGCTTTCATGGAGTTTCATAGGTAAGTACCCTCTTGAAGTTTAGTTGGCTCAAACCTATCCTAGTCATAGTAACCGGGTTCTAAGGAGCTCGATATCACTAGTTTATTTCTTTGGGCATTGTTTCAGCGCAAGCCTCTTTAATGGCGACCGAAATATCCCAAACAACCAAACTTCAATGAGTGTAGTATAGAGTATCTACCAACTTTGGATTGCACTAAAGTTGGTCATCTCACTACGTCCTAATGGCCAAGTTGGTCAAGTAAAGATTCTAAAAGTTAATTAGTGCTTCATGACATCACTCAGCGTCCCCGTATTGTCCTTGACTACTCAAGGGCTACCCGTACCCACAAATATGTCGCACTAACGTAGCTATTGCTTAGACCATATCAGTATACCCCGCATAGTTTCCACAACGTATTGCTACTTACCTATAAGGTATCCCAAATCCGGGTAGAGGATTCAAACCTAAACAAAGAACCATAATGTAAAGCATACAAGTCAAACAAAGAAAGCAAGTAAATGTGATCTAACCCTAAGGTAATCCCACTTTTAGAATTTTCCCCAGCAGAGTCGCCAGTACTGTGATACAGTGAGAGAACTGACTTGGGTGTTTTGAGTTTTATCGCAAATGTTACGGTTAGTAAGATTCACCACCGACTTTTCTTTTATCCAAAAGGAATGGTGAAAAAGAACAGGAAACATCTTTGAGATTGTTTCTTGAGTTCGACGGGTAGATTATGAAAAGGGAAGGTATTAACACCCTTTTCATCCATGGTTTTCCATGAGCTCTTAGTTACTTGCTAGATCACTTGCTTTTGTTTGAAATTGTGCTTTGTGTGGTTTTGAAAGTATTTTTGAAAAGAGGCCATTGTTTAGGAAAACTTTGTAATGATTCTTGTTCGTAAGAATGTATACAAAGGTGTTGATCTTTTGCAATGTTGCAAGATATCTTAACATTTTTCTTTAGGGACTAAGATCATTTTGAAAGACAACTTTTGATAGCATCATCGAGGGACTATGATCTTGTATTTTGTTTGTCTTTGCTAAGATACCTCACATGCGTAATATGGCCATTTTTGTAAGGCAACCAAGTGGATTTACCCTAGGGGTGCTTGTGTGCAAGTGTATTGATTTTCATGCTTGATTTGTCTTTGATTAGGGTTTGCTATTGATTGGTTTTAGTCTTTCCATACAAAACCCTAATTACTAGCATTTGTATATAAAGCGATAAATTGCGGAATTTAAAATTACTACGCTATTACAATACTTAGGGGAGGAGGTGTACAATTTACAAATCGGGAATATTGCAAAAAAATTAAAACTAATTAATTATTACAACCATATTGAAATTGAATAAATGTGCAAAATAAAGATAAATATGCAAGAATATAAATGTAAAGAAATATGATATTTGTTTGGTTTTCATAAAAAGGGTTTAACCTAAACCTATTTAAGAAAAATGATTAGTTAAAATTAACTTAAACTAATTGAGAAAAGAAATTAAATTAAAAAAAGATTTTTAGGGTTTTTATGAAGAAAAAGGGTTTTAAGTTAAATAATAATAAAAATGAAAATTAAATAATTAAAAGAAATCTAAATTCTAAATTAATTTTAATTAATAAAATAATTGTTAAAACTAAGTCTAAATATTTAATTATTCAAAAGAGAAATTGATTTGTTAAAAGAAAATGTTTTTTTTAATATTTTTGTTTCATAAGAAAATAAAATAAATAAGAGTATATAATAAATAAAATATTTTGGGTTTTTTTATGATTAATGAAAATAATAATAATAATAATAATAATGATAGTATTAATAATAATAATAATAATAAATAAAAGTAAAAAAAGTAAAAATAAATAAATAAAATAAAATAAAAATAAAAAATAAATCAAGGGGTTGTTAAGTGAAATAGGGGGTATGGTGAGAAAAAAAAGAGTTAGGCCCAAAGGATGGCCCAAGCGCTGCAAAAAACACAAAAATGTCAAAGAAATGAAAAAAAATAGAAAAAAGGTCACGCTGGGGCTTGAACCCAGGACCTCATAGTGACAAGTGTGCGCTTTAACCATTGGAGTGGTGATACATCCGTTAACTTGTATGAAATGATAAATACATAACATAAAACGTGCCCTGATTGTACTTCATCTTCAACCTCCAGCCAAAGGATCTGTACTTGTACTTCATAACTTGCTCATTTCTCAACCATTTGCAAAAATGTAAACATGAAAATTGCTCCATTTTTTCACACGAATCCAACCATATAAATATCATAAGCTATAAATCAAAGATGAATGACAATTTCTAAAAGCACCAAATTCTGACCTAAATATTTCAGAAAGTTCAAACTCAAAATTCTCACAGCTCAATCAAAATAAATGAAATCTATGGACATGTATAGTTCAAGGCAATGATGTCTACATTTTATCTTCACAAATTTAAGCCTAATAATGCCTAAATATGAAGATAGAAGTTCAAGAAAAATACCTCAAAAATGGAAATCGTGAAATGCAAATGAGCTTGACTCAAGGTGCTACAATGATCAGGTTAGCTTCCACAACTTCCCAGGAAGCTAATGCAATGGTTTGCTTGAGCAATGGATGGCTAGAATGGTCTGGAGAAGTCAAGTTGCAGACCTCTATTTTTGGTTATGGAGGATGATGAAGATGGAGTTACAGTTTCAAACCATGGACAGGGGTGGACTATATTTGATGTAAGGAAGCTTTAGAAATGAATTTGAGGGAAAACGCACGAGGGAAATGAGAGATATAAGTTTAACGTCAGAACTGTGTATCAATGGAGTTTTTTTTTTGTGGAATTTCTGGCTAGAGGGAGTTTGGGAGTGTTTTAGGGTGCTTCAGGTCGTGTCCTATCTCACAAATAGTGACTCTATTTATAAGCAACAAGTTTGGATACTTATTGTATATCAGAATTCAAAATCACAAGTTTATGCATAACATGTGATTTTTTGAGAAATTCAAGTTTCCATGCCTTGTGTACTTGTTAAGATAGAGTGGTTATGCTTTAAAAATACTTGATTCTGACTTTGTGGATATAGTATGATTAGAGGGAACGATTTAGAGGCTCAAGAATGGACTTTATGCAAAAAGCTTGCTTTACAAGAATGACAATGTTAACTTTGTGCCATTAATGAAAATGCAACTTGGATAATAACTCAATTGCTTGGATAAAAGCTCTAACAGCTGTGTAATCATTTAATTATGGAGTGACAAACAAGTTTGAGGCCTGCAAAGCAAAGATTATGCAGCCTAACATGGATTTGGTTCATGTGTTCATCAAAAATGATTTGTAATTCAAGTTTGAAAACCCTAACTTCCTCTCTTTGGTTATCCCTGCTCAAGAATAACCTCAAGGAGTTCTTGGACATTTTGGAAAGCTTGTAATGTGCTATACAACCCCTCTTTGAATAACTTTTGAAAATTACCCTTGGAACTATATGAAAAAGTTCCATGAAGTTAGGTCAAAATCCTGCCTAAATTAGGGCAAAATTTCACTGTGTTTAGTTTCAAGACCATGACTTCATGAATTAATAACTTGATATCCAAGCACTTTTAGAAGAAGTTGTGTAAATAAATGTTGTAGATATCATGGAGATATACAACTTTAATGTTGAAAGTTTCTTTTGAATCATCTTGCATCATGGTGAAAAATTGGCTCAAAGTTGTGAAAAAACATGATGTTTTAAACACTTAGAAAAATTTCTAAGTTAGAAAACTTTGACTTTTCAAAATGAAATCTTGACTTTTTGATTTCTTGATGAATAAGTTTCATATTTTTACATGTTTTGATGAATTTTGATCTTTGGCATTTGATTTTGACCAAAAAGTCAAAGTTTGACTTTTCAGTGTATAGTTGACTTTTTATCAGTTGACTGAAAATTCACTATCAATCCAATTGATCTTGAGCAATGTTTTGGGTCATGACTTTAGTTTAAAATGATGCAATTGAACTTTTGAGATCATGCATCAAACCACTTAACCATTTGCTAGGTCAAAAATCAGAAATTTCACTTTCTTAGTCAAAACCCTAATTTTGACCATTTTGCCCTTTTGATGATTTGATCAAATTTCTTGAAGAATTGTGGTCCAAACTTGATCAAATGATACATATGATTTTATAATGTTGATGTGGATCAAAAATTGTGAATTTTGACTGTAAATTGGCCATAGTTGACTTTTTCCCCAATACAGGTGATTTTTATGTCAACAGGTCAATTGACTGAGCAAAAGTGTGATCCAAGGCTTGAAAATTGACATGAGTAATCTTGGGGGTCCATAATGATCCATGAAAGTCATATGAAGCATTGAAATCTCAATCATCCTTGTGCAATCTCAAACCCTAATTTTTGTCATCAGTGCTTAAGGAGGTGTCTTGAGTTGATCAACCTTAGTGCAGTCTTAAACCAAGAGAGATCTTTGTGAGAAAATATTTGATAAATGAGAGGGAAAATTTTGGGGTACAACAACAGGGTTATAGTTAATTCCTCCCTTTGTACCAAGAAGAGGTACATTGGGGAAACTACCACAACTGTCGATAATCTCTACATCCTGGTAAGCTCGATGATACCAATCAATATCTGATTGAGTAAGTGCCATGACCTTAGGAGCCCAACGGGGTTCCTTCTAGACATCCCAGAAAGCGTCAGACTGAGGCATATGAGAAATAAACCATCGGTACAACAGAGACGTGCAACAGATAATCATCCTCCCGTGATAAGAATTCTGAAGACGAATAGAGTAATAAGCATCACCCAACAATGTAGGAACTGGGTTTCCAATCATGAAAATCCTGATAGCATTAATGTCAACAAACTTGTCCACATTAGGAAATAAGAACAACCCGTAAGCAAGTAGAGAAAAGATGGCCTCAAAAGTGATTGTACTCTTCATCATGGCAAAGTAACGAGCTTTCTCCAATAAGAACTGAGCTGGTAATCCTCTAATCCCTCCTTTAGTAGTCATACGGGCTTCAACCTCGGACTTCCCCAGATGGATCAAAGCAACGATCTAGTATGGTTTTGGCTCACCCTCCAAACCAGTAAAAGGAACCCGATCGATAATAGGTAAATCCAACAGATAAGAATACTCCTCTAGTGTAGGCATCAACTGATAGTCAGGGAAAGTTAAGCAATGATACATCGGATCATAGAATTTGACCAAAGTCGAGGGAATTCCCTCCTTCGTCCTAAGCTTCATGAGAGGAATGATGGATCCATAATTCTTCTAAAACTCTGCAGGACACTCAATCTCTGGAATTAGACTGATCAACTCATCTATCTTAGGATCTTTGAGACTGTATTTTCCAGTCTTTCTTTTTCCATAATCCATGGTGAAAAGGTACCTGAGATATTCACAAATGGTCCACTTTTCAAGTCCCTTGAAATGAAATTCCTTTAAAATATGCTTATGGGTGCATGGATTCATGATGCACCAATCACACACAAGATCACAAATATAGGGTTCATAGGTTCAACGTCACGAGCAAGAGGTCGAAGGTACTACCCATAAGGTATGGTCTAAAAGTTATCACATGCCGAACAAAGTTCTAGAGGTTCCCATAGTTTACATCCTTCTTTCGGATATTACCAACTTCCCAATTAACTCGGTAATTAGTAATATTTTCAAGAAAAACTCGTCCGAGCGTAGTATCGCGTGACAACTATTTTCGTATTACTCTGTCATAGCTTTCGCACTACACCTAAAAGGCCAAGATGGGTTAGGTACTCTACGGTCCTCAGCTTTAGCGGGCTCCTAGGTCGAAAGCAGTACGTCTTCCCGATTACTCGGTAAATGACACTACAGTCAAAGGGGCCTCCACTGAGTGGGGGATCTCATGCCTCCTTTTTTGGGATTACTCCCTCAAAGTTAACATGACTATACCGTCCGTCCTATCTTAAAGTTTGCCCAAGTCCGGGTATAAGACTTATAAGTAATCACCAAGCACCTTAAAAACCAGGAAAATCCAAACAAACATATATACAACATATAACACATAAAAAACAATAGCACATATACATATATAAACAAAGATAAGCTCAACCCACTTAGGGATGGACCAGCAAGAGGTCAATCTATCCCCAGTGAAGTCGCCATTTTTTTCTGTAGCGGTAGAAATATTTAAGACTAAGCCATTGGATTGACTAGACTTATGCATATCAAAATAAAATAAAAAATCGCCACCGCGCTTTATTGTTTCCAAAGGAATGGGAAAATAGCGAGTAACCCAAAAAGAGGGGAAAGATTCAAGGTAAGGGGGTTGGTTATGCAAAGGGAAGTTATTAGCATCCTAAACATCTATGGTACTCTGCAGGAACCTCTTTGTAAAAATATGTACATTTTTGCTATAAAATGTTGTACGAAAAATAGATGGTGGAGGTGAGAAAAGAAATATATTTTTTTATGATTCTTGCACCCGCTGTGGTTGCGAACCTTTAGTTCCTATGTACCATCTTTCGTGCAATAGGGGATCAGGGCACACGTAGTTCACCTTTTAAAAGTTTTAAAACACAACTGTGTTGATTAATTTTATGAGATAAGATATCATCATCATTGTCTGTGTGGAAAACATACTTACTACCCACAATCATGAGAAAGGAGAATTTGCTTCATCTCAAAGTGGAGGGTAAGGCTTGGATTTTAAAATAAACAATGCCACAATCAACAAGGATTGACAAGAGTCTAATATTTTGAGAAAGGTTTTAAAATAAAAAGCCAAAGTGGAAAAATGGTTTGAAATGAGATTGATTGACTTTTAGTCTTCTCATAAAAAAATGCCAAAGTATTATTAAGTTGATGGAAGTTTATTTATAAAAAATGTTTTGAAAACTCATGGACCTAAGTCGAAGTTTATTATGAAAGTGGTTCAAGTTTAAAAACAAGAAGAGTTTTCAAAAGGAGAGAGAAGAATTTTGAAATTAAAGAAGATGGGAGGAGAAGAATATACTATCCTAAAGCATGAGGTAAAAGCTAGAGATAAGAACCATCTAACCAACAAGAAGCCAATACTTGACATTATGAGTCAAGATAGAATTCCCATTCCTTGGATTGAAACCAAACAAGCAAAGATACTAGACCTCTTGAGAGAACCAAACTTCAAGTGTATTAAGTCTTCAAAAAAATTGGGCAGAGTAACAGCTGTATACAGGTGAATTCCAGCTTACAAACAAAGAGTGTAATCATGATAACCTGCACACAAAACAAGCATTCAACCCAATGTCTTGAGGTAAACCTCAAGAGCTCCAGACTAAATATCAATTAAGGTCACAAGGTCTCCAACATAGGCCAAGGTTTCTAACCCTAAGTCCAAGAAGTCCAATATTCCATAATGCCAGGGATAGTAACCAAATAGTCCAAGTATCATTAAAGTTTTTAATGGTTCATGTTGATTATTAGGTGTCTTGAAAAAGAAAAGAAAGGCTCAAGTGAGCAAAATAAGAATAACAAGAATATAAATTCTCAAGTGAGCAAAATACAAATAACATGAGATGTAATTCTTAAAGTAAATGGTATATAAAGCATAAAAAATAAAAGCATAAAGTAAAAACAATTTAATAATTAGTGGTTAGTTGGATGACCATCTTGAAACTTGCATTTGGAACTCATTAGAGGATTGATAGAACCAAAGCCTCCACACAACAAGTTGCATTTTCTTTTTTGTCAAGTATATCATCCATTTGGAATTCTCACAAGTACCATTTAATGATCAACGATGTTTAAGTGATCTGCGTTGACTAAAAGTGTTGTAGATCCATTAGAGGATTGGTAGAACCAAAGCCTCCACAGAATGAATCTTAAGGTTATTGGATCAAAAGGATCAAATTAACATACTTGGGCTTGTAAACATAGATTTAGGCCACGAATGATCATTTATTCGAATCAGGACAAAATTTAGCGCTACGTTAAGCAATCGTAAGTGGACTTATGTATAAGTCATACCTATTTTGAGGCCGGTCAATAGCAATCTATGCACCATTTATTTTGAGATATGATACAGAGATCATGCTCCAATAACACTTAGTGCAATAAGAAAAGGATAAGATGAAGAAGGGTGGGGAAGAATATACAAACCACATTTGAATTAAATTTTAATCAAACTATTATTAAAATCATTCATCCATTTTTATGGAGTTAGACTCAATACCATGGATTCAATGATGTTAATAAAGTTCATGATAAAAAATTCAACCCAAGATCAGCCAGAAAATAATCACAAAATAATATTTCATTTAATATATACATTAAAAAGGGTTTTAAAATAGAAATAAGAGAGAAAAATATCAATTATGTTCAAATTCATCAAAAAATAAAAAGTAAGACCATAGAAAAATCAGAAAAGGGCTCAAATATTTTTATAAAAGTTTTGGTAATTTTTTAAAGTCGGAAACTATTTTTTAAAATTAAAAGAAATGAGTAAAATAAACCAAAAATGATAAAAAATAACAAAGTCAGAAATAAAAAATAAATGAGGTCACCAATATTTGTCACCATATCATTGGATCATTCCATAATTTTTTGAGAATTTAAAAATACATAAAAGTATTTTTAAACATTTAAAACAATTCAAATAAATTGAAAATCCATAAACAAATATCAAAACACAAAATAAATTTATGAAAAAATAAAAATCAGAAAGAGAAAAATCAAAAATATTTTTCATAATATTTTCAGATTTTTTGGACTAAAAATGAATTTTCTATGATTTTTTGAAATTTAAAACAATTAAAATAAAAATCAGAAAATAAAATATTAAACCAAAAAAATATGGGTCATCTGATCAATGTCAAAATGCATTAGTAAACAGATCAAGTGGACTTAGCGCGATGTGCATGTTATGGACTTTAGTGAATAAGCACTGAATCATTAATTAAATCAGATTTAAAAAAAAACAATTGGCGCGCCCTCATTGGTTAGAAGATGACACATTGGTCATCTTCAACCTCCAACCAACGTAAATTACAGGTCTCTCAAACTGTAAAATCAGAAACTCAAACCTATGTCTTTCGCTTCGTCTCTTCAAGACGAAGACAACCACACATTCGCGACAAATTTATATAAATTGTAGCTCAAGCAATTTGGAAGGAAAGTTTTGAAAAGGGATTTGAAATTTCATGGTCAAAACGTGTTTCTAGATAAAAGCAAGTGTTGCAACTAGAACCAGGGCAATGAAAGCTTCACAATGATATCAAAGTTTTGAAGAATTGATGAAGAAATCTACCTATTAAAGTTGAGTTGCAGAGCTCTAAAACTGGACTTCTATGAAGCAATATAGGACACGATTCTTGAAGGTAATTGTATGGTTAACTTCATGGAAGATCAAGGAAGGTGAATTGATAGAAAAATTGTATTGAAAAAGGCTTGAACGCTGATTTCGAAGTTACCAAAAATTGAGTTATAGAGCAAGTTTGGTAGGGTGATTCTGGCTATTCAAGCTTGAGGAAATGAATGGGGGATGACCCTCTATTTATAGGGAATCAAATGGAATGTTCAAGCGTGTGAAATGATGAAGTTTAGAGGAAAATTGTGTGAAGTTGCAAACAAGAAAAGTGTGACTTCTAATTTGATCAAAACTCATCCAAAATGCACATTTTGCTAGGATAATAACTTCTGGAAGTTCACTAAACATGTTTAGAAGCAAAAATGCACAGAAACAAAGTGTTTAGAAGCTAAATCAATGATTTCAAATTCAGACTTTTGAAGAAACTTCAGTTTCAAGTTACCAAGTTCAAATCAATGGCATTCTCAGCTCAAGGGGTCTTAGGGCATCATTCTTGATGCTTTAGAAAGATGAGGTTACAAGATTTGCAATTGAAAAAGAATGGAAATAAATGGATGTTTGAGCTGAAAGTTGCATTGAGTCAAAGTTGGGGGGAAAAGTTAACTTTCCACACTTAGAAATATTTCAAATTTTCTTCAAAAGTGACCTATAATATTTTGCATCCAAACATGGCCTTCCACTTGTAATTTTCTCTTGACCATAAAAGATGGCATGAAATAGACCTCTTGAATGACATTTTGAAACTTGAACCATTAAAATCTCCAAAAATTGAGAGGGTTACGAATTTTTGAAGTTGGCAACAAATCATGAAATGACCTATAATATTTTGCATCCTTAGGGAATCTTCCATCCATTTTCTCACTTTTCATATAAAAGAAGGAATAAAGTTAACATCCTCCAGATCATTATGGAAAAAGAGTTGTCTAAAGGTGATAAAAATTGACCAAGTTATGATTATTTGAAGCTACACATGAGAAAATGGGGGTTCATATGGGGGACTTGTAATCTTTCTTCATCATCAAGCTTCTTCCACATGAAAACTCCTTTAAACCCTTGAAGTGATTTGTTAATTACCATTTTAAGAGAATTATATTTTAGAGTCACTCAAAAATACCAAAATATGAGCAAGATATACTTCTTTGAAGTTCAAAACCCTAGCTCCTAGATCAAGAAAATGCTTTGAGGAACTTTGACAATTTTGAACAACCTTCTTGCACCAACACTCTTGCTTTGTAAATAGAAGTTGTTAAGGATGATAATGAGAACTCATAGCAACCCAAACCACTTCCATATATTGATAATTGAGAGAAATATGCATTTGTGACCAATGGAAACAAGACCTTGTCCAACCATGACAACCTCTTCAATCAACCCCCTTGTACTTATGAATCAATTTTGATAACTTTGAAATGTAATGAACCAAAATAAACCTTGCCATTCCATTTCTTCTAAAACCACTTCAATGGTGAGGTTTGAATTTCTCAAGCTTTATTGACTAGGGCATGGAAATAAACTCATGAACCCGTGGATCAACTTGCTAAGCCACATTGCCTTTATCTACATTATTAACAAGTAAGACAAACCAACATTGCATTTTATTAATTAGAAATAAAATAAAGACAAAAGATTCATGATCACAAGAGAAAACAAGTCAAGGTGCTTGGGGATTCCTCAAAGAGCTAAGCTAAAGATAGGGAAAAGAACCAAAAGCCCTAATGTGATCTTGTTGTGATTGAATCAACATGGTATGATGAAGGGATCTTAGGGGAAAAATTGGGGTACAACAATTATATTAAATAAATCCAAGTTTGATTACATCATTCCTCTTGGGCTTACAATGAAATAAATAAACACAAAATAAAATCCTAAGACAAAAAGGTCGAGCGCATCCTTTTTGGCGCAATGTAGGCGTTCGAACTTCGCTCTTCATGAAGCTGCTTCGTGAGCTCCACAATTTTTTTCTCACTCACGTAGAACTGAGCTTCGAAGGTGTCTCGCTCTTCCTTTAGCTGAATCCAATCCTTTTGCAAGTCTTAAAGAGAGGTAGGCATGTTGGGATAAATGACAGTATGCATAACATCTCCTTCACCAACATGCTCCATGATGACAGGTAAGACGAAGGGGTAAGGCATTACGAGACTCTGAGCAAGAGTTCGTACCCACCTAAGGTAAGGCTCAAAGGGAATATAATTTTTGTGTCCCAATGTCTTACTATCCACTTTGTTTACCATTCTCCAAGCTCGTATAAACCTTTAACGGTAGACTTTTTCACGAGGACTACATTTGAGAGCCAGGTTGTGTACTGGGTTTCATAAATAAAATGTGCCTTTATGAGGTCTTTAACAGCCTGTTCGGCAGCCTCCGTCTTTTCAAGAGACTCTTTCTGCCTACACTGAGCAACTGCCTTAAGGGCAGAATCTATGGTCATATGGTGACATGCAATCTATGGGTCCAATCCAGGCATTTTAGCTGCACTCCAGGCAAAAAAAATCAGCATTTTTCCTCAAGAAATCTTTAAGTTGTCTCTTCACCAGGTCGGGGAGGTCGGCTCCGATCTTAACTCCTCTAGAAGGATCATTACCGAGGGAGATGATGGCAAAGTTCCTGTTTGGAATAGGCCGTATGGAATCTGAAGGCTCCTCGTTGTGTGTAATCGGGGATGAGTTCTCCCCTTTGACCATGGGCTCCTTCACCTTTCTCCTTTGCTCTATACAATCTTCCTTGGAGAAGTAGTTGTCGAGGTCGACGGCGTCGACCCTTGGTAGTGGCTTGGGCTCCTCGAAGATGGAGGGCAAGGAGGATCCAGTAGTCGTTCGGGGATGAGCGTTGATGGAACTCAGGCCCTTGGTCGAAGCTTCAAAACACCTCCTTGCTGCCTGGACGTCCCCGTGGAGTGTGGCGACCAAGCCTTCGGCAGTGTAGTATTTCATCTTGAGGTGCATAGTGGAGGGAGCCACAATCAGTTCGGCTAGGGTGGGCCTTCTAAAGATACATTGATAGAGAGACGGGAAATCTACTACTAGAAGGTGACAATTAGTTCCATATACCCCGTACGAGGTCATGTGGGTTTCGTTCAGCTAGAGTTGGTGAACATCTAGGTGTACATGATTTCCACCGAGCTTCCTTGATCGACCAAGATGCGGCGAACATCATAGTTTGCCATGCAAGCCCGGACGAGCAGTAGGATGGTCGAGTTAGGAGCTCCGCCTGGCAGTTCCTCTCGGTAGAATGTGAGGGTATGAGAGCCTCTCATGAAGTTGTCAAGAGTAGTGTCTATATCATAATTGGCTTTGATAATCTGATCGAACCTTCTCTTTATGGACCCCGCTGTATGCTTATTAAATCCTCCTCCAGAGATGACCATCGCGGAAGGAAAGATTCCTAGGGACTATGTGAGGAGAAGTATAGGGGGACATCCTCCATGTACGGGAAGTAGAAATCTTCTGGTCGCATGATACTCATGGAGACCGGTATGATTCTTTTGTTGGGGGACTCCTTCCCCTCTTCGATGCTCTTGGTTTCTAGAGGCTCCTCGCGGGCACCCTCTTTCTTCTTCTTATACTGCTTGAAGTACCTGTCTCAGATCACTATCTCGATTGAATCCTTGAGATGGATGTTATCGTCGATGTTGTGACCATGGATTTTATGGAACCTACAACACTTGCTCTTGTAGGTTTCGGGCTTGGTAGACATCTTGCAAGGAAAGCGCACCCCAGCCTATTTGAATTTTGAGTTGGCGCATTCGGTCAGAATATGCCCCCTCAAGGTGGTCAGAGGGGTGTAGTCATGAATCCGACTGTCATGCCCATTATAATCTTTGGAGTCTCAGGATATTTCTTCCCGATTCTTCTCTCCCCTTGACGGGATGTCGAGGGCTCGTCGCTCTTTGAGGACTTGGCGCTCTCTCGGTGCCTCAAATCCTTAGCATTGTTGGCCACTTCTTTCTCCCCATACTGAATGTACGCTTGAGCCTTGAGGAGGAGGGAGTCAAGTGTGGCTGGAGATTCGATGCCCACAACCTTTGTAAACTCGCTGCGGGGGCGAAGCCCTCGTTCAAGAAGGTACTTCTTCATGGCATTGGCCGGTGAGACATGCAAAGCTTCTTTATTGAAGCTCTCGATATATGCTCACAGAGACTCATCTCTGCCCTGGATAATCGCTTTTAGCGATGCCTCTGATTTCGGATGTCAGAGGGAAGCAGTGAAGTGCCTCAAAAATATCTTTCTCAGTTGTTTCCAAGTGATAGATTCAGCAGGTAGACTCTTGTACCAAGCCATGAAACCTTTTCTTAGAGTGGTCGGGAACAAACTACATTTGATCGTGCCCTTCATGCCTCAGTAATCAAGTTGGGAATTGTGCCTCCATAATTTCTTTCGATAATGGACTGTAGGGTTCGTCATCATCAGTCTCTTCTGGCGATGATGGCGGGGGGTGATTGTTTCTTCCCCGCCGCGCGTCATTATCTCGTCGAGGGGAAGGGATTCTACCTTGTCGCCTTGGTTTGGGTGATAATGACCTATTGCAGTCGTCTTTGCATGTGCTCTTCGTCTTCTTGGAAAGTGAAGAGTCTTTATCCTTCTTGGGGAGATGCTCGATCACGTTTCTTGCAAAAAGAAATGTCGACCCTTTCTTTTCTTGGAGGACGCTCATCTCGGGGAGGCAATATGCTGGAGGAGTTATGTCGTCGGTGTCTTCGAAGTGGAGAACTTAATTTTTTTTCCCGCTCTAGAACCCCCATTCTTTTGCTCTGCTGGAGGATGAGGGAGTTGGTTTGGTTAAGGGAAGCAATCAATGTTGTTATGGCTGGGTCCGCGTTCTGCAGAACTAGGACAAGTTGTAGAATCTCGGGCTGGTCTTCGACATGGTTCTTGGAAAACTATTTGTCTAATAATAGATTATTGTCACGATCAGCACCGATGGAATCCGGAGATGCAGTATGTCCATCACGAGTGCCGAAGTTATCTTTAAGGTGAGGATGTTCTTGGCTTTCATCGATCTTGCATGCCAGGAAGAGCACCGTCTTTCCAGATAATTGGTGATCATCATGGTCGACCATGATTGATGAATGAGGAGAATCTTTGGTCTTTAGATTCCGGGGAACAGAAAACGGGGAAGATAGTTTCCCACAATTGGCACCATTGATCTTACCAGTTGGTCACAATCTGCAAGTTGGCCAAAGGATGATCTTTGACGGGATGGAAAGTTGATGAGAAAAGGGGATTGTACCTGCAAGGCACTCCGACGATCAAGCAAGTGATGAAGCAAAGAGATACAAGTATATTATTAGGGTTTCAGAGATGAATAGTGAATATCTGCCCCTCACAAATATGATGATTTACATAATACTCTTGGCGCGTAGCCATTGGTTCCTATTTTTAAACCTAGATATCTGAGACCGTGAAAATAGGAACCGTCAGGACTCAGTCAAACCGGGCAGAGTGCTCGCAACTAGCCGTTGACCTCGAGGAGGAGATAGGTTACGGGAATGATATGGTTGATTCTTGATTGTCTGGCCGACTTGGTGTCGGGTAGACGAAAAAGTATCTGTTGAACGTCGTCGGTCTTGTTGGTCTAGGTGGGCAATTGACTGATGGTGCCTAACGAAGAGCAAGGGACTTTGGACCATAGTCGTATGGATCATACTAAAGATGGAATATAGATTAAACCTACTATAACCGTTGAACGAGTCCAAAACACAATTAATTTCTTATTGGTCATAAAACATACTTGGCGTATCTGTCGACCATGTGTCACCCAATTGGTTGATATTCACAAACAAATGGAAAAAAAATTGGATGTATTCTAAAAATGAGTAGCATTTTAAAAGGAGAATATCAAATCATGTATATATGTTTTCTTGTGGTATCTCCTCTAGCTTTATGCACTCCTATACCATTTGATTTCCGAATAGTTAAAATTCAACCACTAAATAGTGTGAAATGGTAATTAAAAAAATGAGAAAAATATTTGAAACAAACTTATATGGGTTTCTATAAATTAACAATTGATTGGATTTAAAAAAAAAACTTATAACTATACAATATTTCTGGAATGGAAAGAAAAATAAACCTTTTTATTTAATTTTTAATAAATAATGTAGATTTAACGTTTATCTTTCCAATTCTTCTATTTAATAATTTATTTTAATAAAATTAAAAGATCTCCATTAATACTATCAATTTTTGAGTTTGTGTAGGATTCTTTAAATCACGTTATCTTTTAACAAATTATCTAAATATTCCTCTAATAGTGTAATTTTAAAAAATATATATTTAGATAACACGATTTTTCTTATAATATTAATATTTTATTTATATTAAATTTTGTTTTATTTAAATTAATATTTTATGTTACTTAAATTAATATTAATATAAAATAAAGTTTAAAAATTAAAAATAAAGAGATAAAATTATGAGAGAGAAATTAAAAGATAAAAAATATATAATTTGAAAGGTAAAAAACTATAACATTTTAAATAAATATAATTTATAAATCCTTTTTTTAAAAGAAAATAAAATGTATAGGAGAAAACTTAGATACGATTATTTAAGTGTGATTCTTATTATTTTCCAATGAAAATATGATATGTGTATAATTTTCTCTTACACTTATACAAAATATATTATCAAATGCCTTATCAAACTTCAAGACTTCATTAATGATGATTATCGAATCAGGAAGGTATGTAAGATCTTTGAAGGAGATATTGAGAAAAAGTATTAGGCTAGACCTATTTGGGCGCGGTTGAATATTCCTAAGCATAAATTTATTATGTGATGGCTATCTGAGATAAAATGAAAACGAGAAGGATGCTCAAGAAAATAGGGATGGTCGATAGTAGTGACTTCCTATTATATGGTGTACATGAAGAACGAGTCGACATTTGTTTATTTGAATGTGAGTATAACATGAAATGCTGGAAGCTAATAAAATATTGGCTAAGCTGGAATATGATATCTAACAACTTGCATGAGATTACTGGGTGGATAAGCAGGGGCATGACCATTAAACTAAAACAACATATTTACTCTGCAGCTATGACAACAACTGTATATCAAATTTGGAGAGTTCGAAATGATGTGTTGTGGAACCACAAGCTAGAGATTTCAGAGAAAAACATAAAAGTGATCAAGGAAAATGTCAAAAATAGAGTGGCTTGTATGATTAGAAAAAGTAGTCTAGCTCATGGAATTTGGTATAGCAATTTGTTATAGCTTTTGCTTGTTTATTCTATCAGGCCTTAGAATGGCCTTTTTGTGTATATAATTGATATATTTTTTTTTGGTGGAATGGAGGGCCTAAGTCCAAAAAGAAAAGAAACTACAAAAGAATACCCCTACTATACGAGGAACCTATAATATCTGAAACTGCTAACTGCCTAATCAAATTCGACATGATCTCTCCAAAAGTCACACTTTCACGGGTTGTAGCTCCAAATTTAGCTAAGGTATCCGCATACCTATTTGATTCTCTAAAGATATGATTTCATTTCACATCCATAAAAGTCGACATTATTGCACGAATTTGTTTAACTAGATTCAAACAGTCCATATTAGAAACGATATTGGTATCAAGGAAGTTAATCATGGTAGAAGAGTCAACATTTAACTCCACTTTTTGATACCCCAATTCCTTGGATAAGGACAACCCATGAAACACTCCCCACAACACAACCTTTATAATACTTGTTAAATTTATGGTTTTAGCATTGGCATAAATTTTGCTGAAAATGGTTCTGGACTGATGTTGAGTAAGATGTCACAACATCTTGACCAACTGTCATGATAGGTTCTGCTATCATGTGTATCAGACAAATGTTGAGCCAAATGTCTTGACATTTTGGCCTGTTATACAACATGAGCTGCTGTTATATCGCTTGCACAAAGGGTTTAGGGTTTAGGGAGTCTTTTAAGGTCTTTGTGTTTTCTTTGTATGTCACTCATGTATCTTTTGGTACATTGAGGTAGATTGATTGTTCACACTCATGAGCTTTTAATTAAAGAGTTAAGTATTGTTCTTAGTTAAGCTTTTAAGCAAAACTAAGTATTGTTTATTGGAAGTGTAATCTTCTATTTTGTTCTTTTGGTCTAGTCACAGGTTTGTGACTGTAGGTATCACTGGGGTGATTAGAAGTGGTAGGAGGATCTCATATCTAGAGGTGTAAAGGTAGAAGTTGCACAAGGTAGTGATTAGGAGAGAAGTTATAAACTAGGGTTATTTAGGCTTTGAACTAATACTATCATAGTGAATTTCCTTCATGGCTTGGTATCCCTCAGAGTAGGTGACATTGTACCGAACTGAGTTAACAATTGATTGTGTTGTTTAATTTTCTGGAATTTATTTACTGCATAATCTCCTATTTTAGCAAGTTTCTGTCAGCAGATATGTTATAACATTTGTCATGACATTGTGTTTTATGTTGAGATACCAGTCTTAACATCTGTATTGCAAGTGCCAAAATTTCAATTGGCATCAAAGCAGACACCCTAATCTCTTTATTGGGTGAGCTCCAGGGATAATATTTTGGGTACTATGGAAAAGGAGTGAGGATACAACAACAGACCACCTCTTTTATATGTTTCAAATTATGACTGATGGAAGGTTAGAATGATGGCTTTCCTAAAATTCATGGATAATAAAACTTGGAAGGCTGTTTTGAAAAAATGGGAACATCTTGTTGAGAAGTACGAAGATGTGAATGTGTCTTGGAAGCCAGGGAAAGATTGGAATGATGAGGATGACAAATTAGCTCTTGGAAATTCCAAAGCCTTGAATGCTTTATTCAATGGAGTAGACAAGAATGTGTACGAGTTGATTAATATTTGTATTGTAGCCAAGGATGCTTGGGGAATTCTCAAAATAACTTATGAAGGTACATCCAGAGTAAAAATGCCAAGACTCCAGCTTCTCACTACTAAATTTAAGAACATAAAGATGAATGATGATGAGACCATCCAGGAATATCATATGAAGGTTCTTGAAATAGAAAATGCATATAGTGCCTTGGGAGAGAAGATGTCAGAACAAAATCTTGTTAGAAAGATTCTTAGGTCTTTACCTAGGAAATTTGACATGAAGGTAACTGCTATTGAGGAAGCTCATGACACCAACATCATGAGAGTTGATGAACTTATTGAGTCACTTCAAACTTTTGAATTGACTATTAGTGACAAGACTAAGAAAAAGAACAACAACATAGCTTTTGTTTCTAATACTGAAGATGAAGAGAGTCAAGTTGATCTGGATAGTGATGAAGGACTTTCAAATACCATTGTATTACTTGGAAATCAATTCAATAGAATTATGAAAATAATGGATAGAAGAGGAAGACCAAATGTCAGGAACATCTCATCTGACATCCGAAATGATGAGGATTTTAGAAAAATACAAGAATTAAGGACAAGTCCAATCAAAGCAAAGGCATTTAATGTTATGAGTGTGAAGGTTTTGGTCATATTAGACCAAAATGTCCCAACTTTCTCAAGAAGCACAAAAAAGGGATTCACTGTACCTTGGTCTGATGGTGATGAGTCAGAAGATGAATATAATCCTGAGATTGCTAAACTTGTGATGCCTCTTTCTGGAAGATGGGTAGATGAAGTAGAAGCTTGTGATTAGAATGATCTTTATGAGGATCTGGATGTATCCTACAAGAATACTTGTGATAGGTATGAAGAAAATCTTAAGACAGAGGAAGAACAAAGAAAGATCATATCTGAATTGGAGAATGAGAAGAAGGAACTTATATGTACTGTTTCTCATCTACAAAATGAGGTAACTCTCTTAAATTCCAAGCTTGACAACTTGAAAACTTATTTAGGAATGACTGAGAATGAAACTGATATGTTGTAAGAGGCTGAAGATACATGAATTAATTATTCTTCTAATTATCAACAAAATAAAAGGCCTGAAGAAAAGTTCTTTCCTTTTGAAAAGAAAAGAATGATCAACATGTTCAACCAAATGTTACAACATCCTGGCAGACTTGATATAAACTTATCAAAATTTCAATCCTCAACTTGGAGATGACATTATTGTGTTGAGTATGGTTATATAAAGCCTTTTTGTTTCAAATTACTTGGAAATCAAAAGTCTTTAGTTCAACCTAAGGCTAATCAAGTGAATAGAAATAGAAGTGTTAAGGATAGGCATATTAACCTTATAGCTCATACTTCCTTGAAAGACTTAACTAATGAAGACTGGTACTTTGACAGTGGATGCTCTATACATATCATAGGGTTCCAGAAGTTGTTGGTGGATATCAAATCTCATCTCACAGGTTCTGTCAGATTTGATGATGGATTTAAAAGTGAAATCAAATGAGTTGGATGATTGATGTGTGTTGGTTCTCCTATCTTAGAAGCTGTTCTTTTTGTTAAAGGATTAATTGTTATATTATTAGCATTAGTCAATTGTGTGACCAAGGATTGTTAGTTTACTTCCCAAAGTCAGAATGTCTGGTCAAAGAAGAAAAAGATGTTGTTCTAATGAAAAGTATTAGGTCTAAAGATATCTGTTATCTATGGGAATCGCAAATAACTACTTATCCATCCACATGTTTGATAACTAATGAAGATGAAGTAAAGTTATGGCACCAAAATCTTGGCCACCTTCATATAAAAGGAATGAAGGAACTTTTATCTGAAGGAGGTATTAAGGGAATGCCAGATCTTAAGGTTGAAGAAAGAAATGTTAATTCTCTGTTGGTTGGCATTATGTTTGGTAAAACTAATATAGTAGTAACATGTTAAATAGAATGTTCTAACTTGTATAGCAAACATGTTGAAGTTCTATTTTATGAAGCAACATGTCGGATAAGATGACCTATGCAGGGTCATTCGACATCGCACATGCGCTGGGCTGGATAGTTGGATCTGTTTAAGATTTAACAGATGTAGAATATTCTAGGAATGTTATGCTATCCTATGTGGCGTTGTTTTATAGGTCTGGAAGATTCAAGCTAAAATCAAAAAGAATATTCACTTTCTAATTATGGAGATAAATTAGGAAGAATATAATTGAAGAACTATTTTGTAGAAGAAGTTTCTACTGAGTTCTAGCCGCTGATATGCTGTGATTTGAAGCCCAAATCTAATTGGGAAAAATGTTATAAATAGAAGCATTATAACCTAGAAGAAGGTACCAGCCGTGAATGAAAAGATGTAGTTCTTAAGGCTGAGTCTGTGTGCTACTCTCTAGGAGAGTCGGTTATTAGTGAGCCTCTATGATATCTTGTTGATAGAGGAGTAGGTTTGTTCCTTGAGTTGTAAGGTCCCGTTATCTCTCTTAAGCTTTTAAGCATAGAGTTGATTATTGTTCTTGGAGGAAGATTTTAAGCAACTCTAAGTATTGTTCTTAGTCAAGAGTCTTGGCTATGTATTGTCATGGAAGTGTGTCTTCTTATTTTATCATGGAAGTGTGCCTTCTTGTTTTGTTGATCCAATCATTGTCTGTGATTAATGAGGGAGTTGAGGAGTGCCTCATACCTAAGTGAGTCTTAGGTAGAAAGTATAACACGGGTAGTGATTAAGTGATAAGTTATAAATGGGGGAGTTTAGCTTCGAATTTGTACTATTATAGTGGACTTTATCCTTAGCTTGATATTCTCCCAAAGTAGGAGAATTGCTCCGAACTAGGTTAATAATTTTGGTGTGTTGTTTACTTTTCAATACTGTTTTTGTATGTTTATACCTTGCCATTGTTGTTTGTTCGGATCCAGATGTCTCAACATGTCATAAGACATCTGAAGTCTGATATACCAGAATTTCAATTGGTATCAGAGCAGGCATCCTGTTTTGTTTCTGGATGAGATCTTGGGAAGATACTTTCTGGTTATGGGCAAGGAAGGAGGTTGTTACTGAAAAGTTGTTTGAACTTAGATAGTTCATATTGTTGTTTGAATGGCCCCTTGAAGTGGAGGATGAACTATTCGTGACAGGGTGTGTATTGGCCCTATTTGGAGTTGCCAGACGTGTAGCTTTGGTGGTAAGATGCGTTGTGGTTTGATTTATTTTCAAACTAATTTTGACCTGTTACATACATGTGTGGTATGTTTGTGCAAGTGTTATTAAGTTTTTCCTGAAGGTTGTTGAGGATTTTTCTGGTTTGTGTTCTGCTGCATATGTATCTGATGGTAACCTTATGCTGGTGTTGTGAGTTTCTAGTGTTGAGGTTGTAGCCACCTGTTCTTCTCTGGAGGTGTATCCCATGGTGTGGTGATACTTGGAGGATAATTTCAACCAGCTTGCTAAAGTTACCAAAGATACATGAGTTTGATTTCTCAAGTCCACTCATAAAGACACTTCAAAAGGTGGTTGATATATAGTCTGACAGGAGCTTGACAGGCCTTTGAAGAAAGGCTAGAGCCATTTATTTTGGCTTGCAAAGGAGTCTTCCTAGTTCTTGGCCTAATTAGGAAGGTGACTCTGAGTCTGGTGTTATCCTTGGATTGTCTGGAATATGGACGTTTATTGAAGACCTTGAAGGTGGTCAAAGAATGATCTGGTTCTGGAAAAAGTAATGTCCTCAGAACCAAGTTCAGTTTTATGTTTCGTGAGAAGTGAACCGATGTCCTACCAGATGTTGGGACATCATATCAGCAGGTGTGCAGTTTCTTGTTGCATAATAAATGCTTTGGGTGCTAGACAAATGTGTGATGATCATATATGTTTGAAACTGTAACACCCCGATATTTAATTATTTATTAAATTAAATATATTTTTTAATATTTTATATTAATTCGAATTTTTATCGTCGAATTCAGAATTATTTTATTTAGTGGAATGATAAATAATCGAATTTAATTTGGTGGAATTAAGTTGAAGTATTATTTTATTATTAAGCTTAAATATGAGATTTGGCTTAATTTGTGGTGGTGTGAAGTAATAAGGGGGTATGTCACTTAGGCCCATTTAGATTTATTAAGAGAAATAATATTATTGTATTAGGAATAGAAATAGAGGAGAAAGAGAGTTAGTGTTATCAGGAAGAGAAAGAGGAATAGGGTTTTGAGAGGAGAAGAAGAACAAGAGAAAGTTGCTACTAGTGCCAAATTCCCAATAAATTCCATTGAAATTTCTTAGAGTTGCACTCAATCCAAGGTAAGGGTGAGATTCTTGCTAAATAAATGGGAGTATGATGAATTTTGATTTGGGTTTAGGGTATTAGTTTCACTACTTTGTTGTGCTAAAAATTGGTTGTGTTGCTATTAAAATTAACCATTGATTTGAGTTGTGTTGTTATTTGTTGTATTTGAACTGTGTTGGGTTAATGCTAAGCTAGGATAATGGGTAAATTGAAACAAGGAATGAACAAGAACAAGGCACATGTGTGAAGGATGAAAAACTGGTTTTTAAGCTCCAGGCCTCCTGACACGGGTCGTGTCAGCTGACACGGGCACCCGTGTCAGCCTCTTTGCTCCATGCCTTCCCCTTTTTTCTCCTGACACGGTCGTGTCAGGCAACACGGCCACCCGTGTCAGCTGCTGTAGCAAATTTTCTAAAAATTAGACTTATGCATTTTTCTGACCCGATTCGTCATGTTTGATTCTTCTGCAAACCAAAGCATAAAATATGGTGATAAAGAATAAAACATCAATTAGTTGAATGAAGCAATAATTAAGTAACTACAAAAATCCCTGTGTAGAACCATTGATTCGTAGCCGAATTAGGCGGTATAATTAGTTTTCCGGAATTTAACAAAATTTGACTAGGTAACTAAGTTTAATTAGTAGGTAAATGTGGATATGTCGTTTTGTTGAAATTATGTCGATTATTCCGAATTGCCGGTACAGCGGGTTAAGTCGTTCCGTCCGGCTTATGGACATTGTTGATTATCAGTCTTATGACAAATGTTGTGGTATTTTGTGTTGATCGATGAATGTGTTGTTGTTGTAAGATATCATTGAGTATATTTGGAATTCTCTATTGATAATGTGATTATGAATTATTTTTGTGGGTAACCTTATGGTGTAAATCCTAGTGAATATATAATGAATATGTTATTGCCATGAATTGTTGTTGATTACGTTGATGACGTTGTAGGCCTGTGGCCAGTGAAGTAGTGATATAGGTGTATGCCTCGTGAAGTATTTAATGATGTTGTTGTATGTGTTGCCATTCATACATTTGCATTTGTGAAGGCATGTATTGGCGGATTTTATGAAGGCCTATATTGGCAAAATTATTTATGAAGAAGGCTTATGCCTTATGCCTCGGAATTACTGGCAAATGTTTATGTTGGGAGTTTTACCCTGATGGTACCAAATGCATTCGCATAGTTTCGAGTTACATATTCGAGTCGTATATGTTGAATTATGGTGTTGATGATTTGTGAAGTATTGAATTATTGTTGTATGAAGTGGTGATTCTTGTTATTCTTTTCCTAATATATTGTTTATCATAACCCTATTTATATAGTTTGACATCTCACCCCTTATGTTTGAATGTTGCCCTTTGTTGGTAACGTGCGGGTAACCAAGATGAGTAACTGATAGCATTGTTAGTTCGATTTCGGTGTCATTTTCTATGATACGTAGCACTCGGGGGGGAATGAACGCTTGTCTTATTTTGTTGTTTATTTATTGAAACTCGTGTTGTTATTTAATGAGTTATTGTATTGATATTGTTTCATGATTCAAAAGATGCTATATCTTATTTAGAGAATTATTATGAATCTGTTGTGTGACTAATCAAAGATTGGTTTATGTTATGAAGACTTTATTCATGAGTTGTGTTTATTCCGCTTCTTTAAGTGTTATGTATCTATTCTAAAAGCATGACAGGTTTATGTGTTTTTGTTGAATATGTGACATCCTAATTATATTGGAAATTTTTGTACTCTGATTTTCCGATAGTTGCTTGGGGTAGAATTGGGGTGTTACATTAGTGGTATCAGAGCAGGTCGGTCCATCCGGCCAAATTGTCTAATATTGTTTATTCCTTTGTATGCGACAAGTTTGTGAAACACTATCGGTGCTTGCTTGCTTTTCTAATCTCTTTTAGGCCGGAGTTGGTTTGAAGATAAGCAGGGGAGAAACTTTGCTTCTAGGATATATTTTGGTTGTAAGATGTTAGTTCAGTATGTTGTTGATGGAGACAGTGTGAGTGTTGTTGAAGTTTTGTTGTTTCCTGAATACGAAGGTGACATGGATTAAATATTTTGTTTGTTAATCAAGTTAGAACATCTTGAGAGAGGATGATCAGACATTGTTGATGTTTACTTCTAGAGGATGAGGAGCAATGTAACGGTTGTTGATATATGAGTAGAGTGTAAATCCCTGATGTTTCTAAAGGTGATTGTTAAGTAGCAAGGATAATTTTTTAGAAGATGGAATTTAGAAAGTTGTGATGTTTCACCACTACTGATGGATTGTGAAGTTGTCGATTTGAGTAGCCCTTGCGTAAGATGTCGATGTTTGAATGGTGATAGAGTGATGGATTGATGTAGACCTTGTCGTGGGATCCTTGTGAGTGATTTTAAAAGTTGTTGATGTTGTTGGAATGTTTTGAATCGCGAGTTAGATTCGGAAATGCGAAGAGATGAGTATGATTTCAAGGATGGTAAATTTTGGTACTGGTATAAAGAAATTATGTTCTGATGTTATCGTAAGATGTGTAATAGTATGTCGCTGCGTGACGTCGGTGTTTGCATTTTTGGATAACTTTATAAATTCATATCTTGTGTTCCGAGTATCGGATTGGTGTCCCGTTTGAACCTGTGAGGAGATAGAAATATATTTTATCCTATGAGAGTGTTTTCAAATATGGTTGATGTATTCCCATATGGAGGAACCCTGAAGTCGTTTATGAAACTAGGGGCTTTTTGGGCATAAATAGTTATTATTGCAGTTGTTCGAGACGAGGTCAAGCGTAATATGTGGTTGGAAAATAAGTTGAGAAATGAGATGTTTGACATTAAAAAGGATGTGAAAGTATTGGAGGAGCGCATAGAGATGCAGCTTATGAAGAGAAGATTTTCTTTTAGAGGAAGATTCTTTTAAGAGGAATTAGAGTCGTGTTTATGATACCAATGTAGTAGAAGGTGTAAAAGAAGTATTGGAGAGGTTCTATCCCCAAAACGGTGTGGAAAGGCGTTGTTGAGATTTCAATTGAATATGAGGCGACGAAGATGGTTGAAGTTGTTCAAAGATTATAATTTTATTTTGAATTATCATCCAGGTAAAGTTAATGTTATGGCGGATGCTTTAAGCCAAAGGACTTTTCACCTGTCGGTAATGATGGTTAAAGGGTTGGGATTAATTGAACAGTTCAGAGATATGAGTTTAGTTTTCAAGGTGGAACCGAAGAGTGTTATGTTATGAATGTTGGAAATTATCAGTGATTTTCTGGACAATATCAAAGAATCCCAAAAGTTAAATGTGAAATTGGTAGATTCGGTGGTTGGACTCGATCGGCCTGAGAATGGAGATTTCAAGTTACATGTGCAGGGTGTGTTGAGATTCCGTAATCGAATGTTTATTCCTGATGATGCAGAGAGGAAGAAAGTAATTCTCAAGTTGGAGGATACTTAACGTTCGTGTGAGGCTAAGTGAGTGTAAAGTAGACCGTGTAATATGTTAAGTGTTGGTGTCTCATCGACAAGATCGAATGAGAGGGAAGTTATAGAAGTATTTGTAAACCTCATTGGAAATTATTGGATTATGGTACTTTAGGTGACTTGAGTACAAATTCGAAAGGAACACTATTATAGTTTGTAACGATAGTTTATACTCCATTATGATTGTCGACTATCTATTTGACAAATTGAGGAACTGATCACCCTTAATCTCTTGTTGATAGTAAACGAGATCGTGTTGGGTGGCATAGATTTGTTGTATTATCTTAATGGTGTGTGAAGTGATTGATGTTATATCATGATGATAGTCGCTCACCAGTTTGGGTGAAGTAATAGAGGAATTGCTAAGAAAGAATTATGAGGTATTGAACAAGTCGGAGTGGCGAGTTATATGTGAATTAACGTTGCAAAGTGAAAGATTTAGAATATCAAGTGAACAATGGTTTTATGGTGGATATTGAGGAAAGTCTGAAACTAGATTGAAACTTGCGAGCTAGATAGTTTACATAAATTATAGCGAGGACGGTGATTTAAAGTGGATTATCAGAGTTGCGCAGCTGAAGCGTGATATGGTGCAATTTCTATGCTTGTACGACTCGTTAGAAGTGAAGGACTAAATATCATAAGCCTATGGGATTGATATGTCTTGATCTACATGTTTGATTTTGTGGATTGTTGTACAGAGATATTGTGCCAGGGTACTATGTTTGCTAGTAAATATTTGCGGATTTTATAAGAAGATTGTTGTGGAATGTTGGTTGATGGTGAGTTATAGGTATGCCTGCTAAGTTATACAGTTAAGTTGATGTTGTAATGATTTTATTATCGTTATTGAGATGTTATTGTTGATTTCCGTAAGTAAGTAATGATACTCCATAATGTGACGAAGTTGATTATGTTAGTTATGTGGATGTCACTATAAGAGCGGTACGATGATGTGAACATATTTGTTGATATTTCGTTGATAATTGACATACGGGAATGAAAATGTGCATGTTTTTTAGTGTGGAGTAGGGTGTTAAGATGATATTATGATGATGTATATCCATGTATAAATGTTTTCTAGTTGTTTCTACTTTAAATGTTGATATGTCAGATAATGGTGGAGTAGTTGAGATGCTAGTAACGATTGTGTCGCAAAGTGTTACATGATTGGAATGTGTGTAATCAATTTGAATCGTATTGAATTATTGAGTTATCAGGAAAGTAGTGGTCGAAGTGTTGCCAAACGCGACTTGGAAACCAACGAGTTGGATGCGAAATTTTACTAAGAGTGATAGTATCGAAGAGATTTTCGAGGACGAAAATATTCTAAGTGGGGGAGAGTTGTAACACCCCGATATTTAATTATTTATTTAATTAAATATTTTTTTGAATATTTTATATTAATTAGAATTTTTATCGTCGAAATCAGAGTTATTTTATTTAGTGGCATGATAAATAATCAGATTTAATTTGGTGGAATTAAGTTGAAGTATTACTTTATTATTAAGCTTAAATATGAGATTGGGCTTAATTTGTGGTGTTGTGAAGTAATAAGGGGGTATGTCACTTAGGCTCATTTAGATTTATTAAGAGAAATAGTATTATTGTATTAGGAATAGAAATAGAGGAGAAAGAGAGTTAGTGTTATCAGAAAAAGAAAGAAAAGAGAAGAGAAATAGGAATAGGGTTTTGAGAGGAGAAGAAGAACAAGATGAAGTTGCTACTAGTGCCAAATTCCCATAAATTCCATTGAAATTTCTTAGAGTTGCACTCAATCCAAGGTAAAGGTGGGGTTCTTGCTAAATAAATGGGAGTATGATGAATTTTGATTTGGGTATAGGGTATTAGTTTCACTACTTTGTTGTGCTAAAAATTGGTTGTGTTGCTATTAAAATTAACGATTGATTTGAGTTGTGTTGTTATTTGTTATATTTGAATTGTGTTGGGTTAATGCTAAGCTAGGATAATTGGTAAATTGAAACAAGGAATGAACAAGAACAAGGCACATGTGTGAAGGGTGGAAAACTGGTTTTTAAGCCTCAGGCCTTCTGACACGGGTCGTGTCAGCTGACACGCGCACCCGTGTCAGCCTCTGTGCTCCACGCCTTCCCCTTTTTTCTCCTGACACGACCGTGTCAGGCAACACGGCCACCCATGTCAGCTGCTATACCAAATTTTCTAAAAATTAGACTTATGCATTTTTCTGACCAGATTCGTCCTGTTTGATTCTTCTGCAAACCAAATCATAAAATATGGTGATAAGGAATAAAACATCAATTAGTTGAACGAATCAATGATTAAGTAACTACTAAAAATCCCTATGTAGAACCATTGATTCGTAATCGAATTAGGCAGTATAATTAGTCGTCTGGAGTTTAAGGAAATTTTACCGGGTAACTAAGTTTAATTAGTAGGTAAATATGGATATGTTGTTTTGTTGAAATTATGTCGATTATGCCAAATTGCCGGTACAGCAGGTTAAGTCGTTTCGTCCGGCTTATGGACATTGTTGATTATCGGTCTTATGACTAATATTGTGTTATTTTGTGCTGATCGATGAATGTGTTGTTGTTGCGAGATATCATTGAGTATATGTGGAATTCGCTATTGATAATGTGATTATGAATTATTTCTATGGGTAGCCTTATGGTGTGAATCCTAGTGAATATATAATGAATATATTGTTGCCATGAATTGTTGTTGATTACGTTGATGACGTTGTAGGCCTATCGCCAATGAAGTAGTGATATAGGCGTATGCCTCGTGAAGTATTTAATGATGTTGTATGTGTTGCACATTCATACATTTGCATTTGTGAAGGCCTGTATTGACGAATTTTGTGAAGGCATGTATTGGTAAAATGATTTGTGAAGAAGGCTTATGCCTTGTGCCTCAGAATTACTGGAAAATGTTTATGTTGGGAGTTTTACTCCGGTGGTACCACATGCATTCGCATAGTTTCGAGTTGCATATTCGAGTCGTATATGTTGAATTGTGGTGTTGATGATTTGCGAAGTGTTGAATTATTGTTGTATGAAGTGGTGATTCTTGTTATTCTTTACCTAATATATTGTTTATCATAACCCTATTTATATAGTTTGATATCTCACCCCTTATGTTTGAATGTTTTCCTTTGTTGGTAATGTGCAGGTAACCAAGATGAGTAGCCGATAGCATGTTAGTTTGAGTTCGGTGTCATTTGCTCTGATACGTAGCACTCGGGGGGAAATGAATGCTTGTCTTATTTTGTTGTTTATTTATTGAAACTCATTTTATTATTTGATGAGTTATTATATTAATGTTGTTTCATGATTCAAAATATGTTATATCTTATTTAGAGAATTATTATGAATCCGCTGCGTGATTAATCAAAGATTGGTTTATATTATGAAGACTTTATTCATGAGTTGTGTTCATTCCGCTTCTTTAAGTGTTATGTATCTATTATAAAATCATGACAGGTTTATGTGTTTTTGTTGAATATGTGACATCTTGATTATATTGGAAATTTTTATACTGATTTTCCGATAATTGCTTGAGGTAGAATTGGAGTGTTACAGAAACCTACTCCTGAATTGGAAGAGGAGGCATCTGGGTTATGAATCTAAGATGTTTTATCAAGGAAACATGTCTTAGATAGGTAGGTTGGTCAAGATAAGATCAACCTATTGGTTACTTCTTTGTCCAGTTTATTTCTAATCCAAGAAAGTAGGAGTGTAGAGGTTGAGCTCTAATTCCAATGGAGATTTGATATCTCAGCCAAGTTCCTTGAATATGAAGGTCAAGATCATATGTCAAGGACATCCTCTCTGACATCTGGAACATTCTTTTGATCAAAAAAACCAGATTAGTGTGATATTTTTCATTTGGAATAGGTTATGTTGGAACATCATCTCATATGTTTGCTTCTTCAGAGAAGGAAACTTCTTTTGAAGATCATGGTGTGAGTATTGCTCATCACCATTTGATTTCAAAAATGGAATGCTTGTCCATGATGGAGTGTGAAGTCCAGTCTCTGATCAAGTATGGAGATATATGTGGTATGGGTGTCTATCTTGATTGTCATCTTCTTGTGTTATGAGTGTGAAGAAGAAGGATGTCAGATCAAATGTTCTAACATTTATGGAAAGGGAGCATCATCTGTTGTTTATGTGTGGGGAAAATTTTCTCTGATGATAAATACCTTGTCGGGGGTAGGGTATAAGTCTGATATGATAAATATGTGCATGTGACTGATGGTAAAGACCTTGTTGGGAGATGGGTACTTCTTTGATGTGTGGATGAAAATCTGCTTTCTGAACTCTTTGCTTTAGAAAGTGCACGAGAGTTTATTTCACTCCATGGTGTTCAAGTGTTTGTGATAATCTGATTAAGCTGCAGTGGATGTGTTTTTTTAGCTTCTTAAAGGACGTCTTTGCATAATGAGTCCTCTGTAGGGTGTTTTTTTAAGAACCAAGGTGATTGGGTTCTGTGATGAGAAGCCAATGGCCCAAATGATGTCGTAACATCATGTTTGGTGGTTGTGTGTTCATTTTTTCTGAAGGTTGCTTGGGATTATAGATGTGGAGTTTAGGGCTCAAAATTAGTGTCAAAAGAGGCAGTTCTGACTATGTGGATCAGAATATGCAGATTTCGATCTTGTCTACAATAGTATGCTTGGTGAATGCATGACTACTATGTTGAATACTTCACTAGTATCATCAATTGCTAGTGAATGTAAGGGCAGGGGACTAGGATCGGATAGTGTGATATGATCATGAAGATTATGGAGAAGTGTTTTCCTCTACTACAAGTGTGTTAGCTTGTAGCTTGTGAAGCAAGCAAACTAGTTATTTTTTCTTGAGTTATGTCAAAGCAAGTGTGCATGACATCTTGGTCATTCGAAGAGGTAAGATGAAGTGTGTGGTTCTGTAAGGTCATGTAACGAACATGTACTTGAAAAAGTTAGAAGACTTGGAGCTAGAGTATCAAGTTCAGATTGTTTTCACAAGGGTATGGTTATGGTTCAACATGTGTGTGAAGTTTTAGCTCTTGACTATGAGAATGAGAAGTCTTTATGCGACTTTATCTAGTGCTCAAATGATTAATCTTCAGCAGGAGCATTGTTTATCCATGACAGGGGGTGAAATACTTGTCTATGGAGTGTGACTGAAATGGTGCTTTTTTTAAGTTTGTGTGTTGATCAAGCTTGTGAAGAGTATTTACCTCTGGTGAGGTTGTGATGTCAAATAACATGTTGTGACATTAGGCTGCTGGATATGTATGGTTCTAGATATTTGAAGCTAGTTGGTTAAATCATGTGCTCACATGCTTCTTAGGAGGATTCTGAAGGGCGGACTTGTTTGTGTCTGGGAGAGTTTATTTTTCTCTGCAATTTTTGGAAGGACACCATGGATATTTTTAGTTGATGGGAAATGTCACGCATGTGACGTTCTAATATCTTGGTAAGTGCTGCTACTTTTGGATGAAAGGAGTAGGCTTAGAGTCTGGTTGAAGATTGGGTGTCCTTGCTTCCTAGTGTGCAGAAAATCCTGTGAAACATCTTCTATTAATTGGTGAAGAAGTTTTTGATTGAAACAAATGTATGAACAAATATTAGGATAATATGCAGGACAATATGCAGGACATGTTTTTTGTTGAGCCCAACAAGGATATATTTTGGACAGTGCAATCATTACACGTCAGGAGGGAGTGTAAAAGTGTTCTTGTTGACTATGCATGCGCCTTTATTGGAAATAACTCTTTCTGTAAGAATCAATCAAGAGTTAATGAAGGTAGTCAAAAGCTATTTTGGAAGGTGAAATTATTTTTGGTTTGTTTTCCACAAATAACGTTCTTGACCAAGACCACTGACTCAGTCTAGCATCGTTAATTCCTATGTCATTGATTCGGTATTTATTGAGGTCATTCTTTCTCTTCCTTCACATTGAGGTTGTTTAGTGTTTATGTAAAATCCTTATGGATTTTTTTCGGGTATGGGTAATACCTTTTGGTTCTGGTTTTGTGAGGGATTTGTTTGTCAATTTTTGGCCAAAAAGGAGGAGAAAGGTATTGTTCAGATATGGTTAAGTCTGAGGTTTGTGTTTGTAGTTGTTTTGCAAAGATGTCGAATAAAATGTCTTACACTGAGTTTGGTATTTTTGGATGTCTTTGTGTCTTGTGATGTGAGCTATGAACCCATTTGTGTCTTGTGTTCTGAGTTTTCCTAGAGTAACAGTGAGGTCCCCTAGGTTGGTGCTTGTATGTTCCCTGGGAGAAAGGTTTCTTGATTAAGGGGGAGTATCTTCAGCCCTACAAGGAATGTTTTTGGACTGATGGGGAGATTTATCCTGCAATGGTAAGCAAAGGTTGCCAGGCTGAGGGGGAGTATTAAATATCTTCTTCCTCATGTACACTGAAATGACTTCAGGACTTTCTACTCTGAGGTTTCTCATGTCATGTGGTGTCGAGTTTAATGTGTTGTATTGAGCTCATTCAGAATGATGTGAAGAAGAAGTCGAGCAGGTTGAGAATTTTACTTCTCCATGTGGCCTTTGTCATATTCATGCTAAAAAGGTGGAGAGAGATCATGTGTTGAGATCATGTGTGGAACTGGAGTGTTGGACTGTCATGAAGAAGTCATATTATTGATGTTGTTACATCATGTGTGAAGATTGAAGATTGTCACAAGTGAAGACTGGAGACTGCTCTGATGCTTTATTTTTGTCGCTTAATGAATTGTTTGTTTGGCCTTTTCCTTTGATTTATGTTATTATTTGTATAGAAAGGTTATGTAAATTAGTTTTAGCCAAAATAAGCCAAAGCTGGGGTTGTTAATTCTCTGTTGGTTGGCATTATGTTTGGTAAAACTAATATAGCAGCAACATCTTAAATAAGATGTTCTAACTTGTAGAAAAAACAGATTGAAGTTCTATTTTATACAGTAACATGTCAGATAAGATGTCCTATGCAGGGTCATTCGACATCGCGCCTGTGCTGGGCTGGACAGTTGGATCAGTTCAAGATTTAATAGGTGTAAAATATTTTGGGAATACTATGTTATCTTATGTGGTGTTGTTTTATAGGCCTGGAAGATTCAAGCTGAAATTAAGAAGAATATTCACTTTTTAATTATGGAGATAAATTAGGAAGAATATGATTGAAGACCTATTTTATAGCAGAAGTTTCTGCTGAGTTATAGCAGCTGATATGTTGTGATTTAAATCCCAAATCCAGTTAGGAAAAAGGTTAACTTAGAATAAGGTACCGGCCATGAATGAAAAGGTGTAGTTATTAGGGGTGAGTCTCTGTACCATTCTATATGAGAGTTGGTTATTTGTTAGCCTCTTTGATATCGTGTTGATAGAGGAGTAGGATTGTTCCTTGAGTTGTAAGATTCTATTATCTCTCTTAAGCTTTTAAGCATATAGTTGATTATTGTTCTTGGAGGAAGATTTTAAGAACCTCTAAGTATTGTTCTTAGTCAAGAGTCTTGGCTAGGTATTGTCACGGAAGTATGTCTTCTTGTTTTATCATGGAAGTGTGGCTTCCTATTTTGTTGATCCAATCAATCTCTATGATTGATGGGGGAGTTAAGGAGGACCTCATACCTAGGTGAGTCTTAGGTAGAAAGTATAGCATGATTAGTGATTAAGTGAGAAGTTTTAAATGGGGGAGTTTAACTTTGAATTGATACTATTATAGTGGACTTTATCCTTGGCTTGGTATGCCCCCAAAGTAGGAGAGTTGCTTCGAAATAGGTTAACAACTCTGGTGTGTTGTTTACTTTTTAGTACTTGTAATACTGGGGGAGAACTGACTTGAAGGTTTTGTGTTTTATTGTAAAATGTTGCGGTTAGCAAGAGTCGCCACTGACTTTTCTTTCATCCAAAAGGGAAGGTGAAAAAGCACATGAAAAACCTTTGAGATTATTTCTTGAGTTCAGGGGGTAGATTATGAAAAGGGAAGGTATTAGAACCCTTTTCATCCATGGTTTTCCAAGGGCTCTTAGTTACTTGCTAGATCACTTGCTTTTGTTTGAAAATATGCTTTGTGTGGTTTTTGAAAGTATTTTGAAAAGGCGCCATCGTTTAGGCAAACTTTGTAATGATTCTCATTCGTGAGAATGTATACAAAGTGTTGATCTTTTGAAAATGTTTTTCAAGTTTGAAAGATATTTTTGAAAGTGTTGGTGTTTGTTTTGAAGATAGCAATGATGTTTTTGGTTTTAAAATTGAGCAAGCAACTAGGAACGTTCTACCTACTCAAAAGTATTTCTTGTTTATTTTCTCCTTTCTTTGACATTGTTATCTTACCATTGATTTGGTAAGCAACCCTATCTTTGAATGTAAATGGGACGGGCATGGGTCATTGTATAACCATGATTAGCAATGTTGCAAGGCATCTTAGCATCTTTCTCTAGGGACTAAGATCATTTTAAAAGGCAACTTTAAATAGCGTCATCGAGGGACTATGATCTTGTGTTTGTTTGTTTTTTCTAAGATACCTCACATGCGTAACATGGCCATTTTGTAAGGCAACCAAGTGGATTTTACCCTAGGGGTGCTTGTGTGCAAGTGTGTTGATTTTCATGCTTTGTTTAGTCTTTGATTAGGGCTTGCTACTTGATTGATTTTAGTCTTTCCATACAAACCCTAATTACTAGCATTTGTATAAAGCGATAAATTGCCGAATTCAAAATTACTACGCTATTACAATACTTGTGGGAGGGGGTGTACAAATTACAAATGGGGATTGCTAGAAAATAAACCTAATTATCTATTACAACCATATTGAATTTGGATAAATAATGTACAAAAATGAATAAATATACAAGAATGTAAGATGGAAAGAAAATGGGCTTGTTTGGATTTTTTAGGAAAAAGGATTTTGTTTTAACCTAATTAACTAAAAGAAAAATAATTAATTAAATTAGTAAAAAGTAAACCTAAATTTACTAGGAAAAGAATTTAAATAAAACCCTAATCTAAATATTAATTGATTAAAAAAGAAATAAAGTTTGTAAGAAGAATATTTTTGGTATTTTTGTCTTAAAAATAATTTATAGTATTATAAAATATTTTTGGTCTTTTTATATTTTAAAATAATATATTTTAATTGTGTAAAAGAAAATACCTAAAAAACATAGTTTCTAATTAAATTTGTAGATTAATTAGTAAAATAAATAAAATATGATTAAAATAAAAGTAATTTTTATTGTAAAAAATAAATAAACTATATCAAAATATAAATCTAATGTTTTTATATTATTTTCTGATTTTTTAATATTAAATAAAATATTTAAGAAAACAAATAAATGAAAAAACGAGGAAAAAAATAAAATGGACCAGGTGTGAATAGTGAGCAGGGGGTCAGAGTGTGGCAAAAATACCAAGCCCAAAGGGGGGAGGCCCAGCGCTACAAACAAGTGTCAAAGATGAGAAAATGTGAGAAAATAAGCAAAGGGGTACCACTGGGGCTCAAACCCAGGTCCCAAAGGTTAACAGACGCGCGCTTTACCACTGGGGTGGCTATACATCCGTTTATATAAACAAAACAATAAATATATATTAGAAATTAAGTCCATGGCCTGAACTTCATCTTCAACCTCACGCCCAGCCAGAGTACCTGCATCTTGTTCATCTCTCATCCATTTCCAAAAATGTAAACATGAATCTTGTGGCAAATTTCCTCACGATTTCAGAAATGCAAAGCAATAAAATTATAGATAAAAAACAAGCATGAATTTTAATGGCCCTAAACTGAACCCTAAAAATTTCAGAAACTTTAATCCTAAAATTCTCTAAGCTCAAGCAACATAAATGAAAACTATGGACATGGTTAGGTTTGGAGCAATGATACCTACATTTTTCATTCACAAATAAACCATTAATGATGCGTGTATGAAGAGTTCAAAGTTGAGATAACTTACCTCAAAACTGGAAATTGTGTTATGCAAATAAGCACTCCTCAAGGTGTTGTGATGATCAGAATAGCTCCACTGAGGTCCCAGGAAGCTAATGCAATGATTAGCTAGGTTGGAGAGTGGCAGAAATGGTCTGGAGAAGTCCACTTGCAGTGCTCTATTTTTGAACTTGGAAATGGAGGAAGATGGTGTTACAGAGCTGTAACAGGGTAAGGGATGACTTCTAAATGATATTTAGAAGCTTTAGGAACAAAGAGGCTTGAAAACGCACGAGGGAGTTATGAGTTTCAAACTTTTGGTCAGGTTATGTGAAAATGGAGGTATGAGATTCAAATCCGAGTTCTTGGTATTTTCAGGGCTCAAGCATGCGTGGGATTTGTGACAAATTACTTGTGTATGTATAATCAAAATGCTTGAGTGTTTGGGAGAGTCAGAAGTACAAGTTATAGGCTGATTGCTATGTTACTTGATTTTGAAGAAAAGTGGGAAATATGGTTCCAAGAGGAGGTACAAGCATGGGATGAGTGATTGTAAGTGTTAAGATCAACTTCTCTTGAGTTATAGGACATGTATAATCATAATAAAAAATTTCAAGGCTCAAGAACAAGTTTTGTGCAAAAAAGCTACTTTATCAAAATGGCATTGTGCACTTTCTTCCCAAAATGGATATAAAGCATGGCCTTGCATTGAATGCTTGAATTGAGACCTCTAACAGATGTGCAAACAATTAATTATGGAGCTCCTAACAAGTTTGAGGCATGTAAAGTAGAGATTATGTAGCATAGGTTTAAAATTAGAATCTTGTTCATCACAAAATGACTTGTATTTCAAGTGTGAAAAATTTCATCTCTTCGATTCTCCATGCTCAAGAATGATCTCAAGGAGTTCTTGGACATTTTGGAAAGCTTGTAATATGATCTACAACCCCTATTTTAATCAGTTTTGATAATTCCCATTGGAACTATATGAAAAAGTTCCATGAAGTTAGGTCAAAATCCTGACCAAAACTAGGGCAAAATTTCACTAAGTGTCCAATTTCAAGACCATGACTTTAGGAATTAATAACTTGAGATCCAAGCATTTTTAGGAGAAGTTATGTAAAGAAATGTTGTAGATATCATGGAGATCTACAACTTTCATGTTGAAAATTTCTTCTGAATCCTCTTGCATCATGGTGAAAAATTTGCCCAAAGTTATAAAAAAACATGAAGTTTAAAACACTTAGAAATATTTCTAAGTTAGAAAACTTTGACTTTTCAAAATGAAATCTTGACTTTTTGATTTCTTGATGAATAATTTTCATATTTTGACATGTTTTGATGAATTGTGATCTTTGACATTGAACTTTGACCAAAAAGTCAAAGTTTGACTTTTTAGTGTACAGTTGACTTTTTGATTAGTTGACTGAAAATTCACTATCAGTCTAATTGATATTGAGCAATGTTTTAGGTCACGCCCTTAGGTCCAAATGATGCAATTGAACTCTTGAAATCATGCTTCAAACCAATTGACCATTTGCTAGGTCAAAAATCATAAATTTCCCTTTCTCAGTCAAAACCCTAATTTTGACCATTTTGCCCCTTTGATGATTTGATCAGATTTCTTGAGGAATTGTGGTCCAAACTTGATAAAATGATACATATGAGTTTATAATGTTGATGTGGATAAAAAATCATAAGGTTTGACTGTAAATTCGCCATAGTTGACTTTTCCCCAATACAGCTGATTTTAGGTCAATTGCTCAATTGACTGAGCAAAATTGTGATCCAAAGCTTGAAACATGACATGAGTAATCTTGTTGGTCCACAATGACCCATGAAAATCCTATGGAGCATTGAAAGTTCAAATATCCTTGTGCAATCTCAAACCTTAATTTTGGTCATCAGTGCTTAAGGAGATGTCTTGAGCTGATCAACCCTAGTACAGTCTTGAACCAAGAGAGGTCTTTGTGAGAAAATATTTGAGAAATAAGAGGGTAAATTTTGGGGTACAACAATACTGTTTTTTATGTTTATAACTTACCATTGTTGTTTGTTCGGATTCAGATGTCTTAATATGTCATAGAACATCTGGAGTCTAATATACTAGAATTTTAAGAAAGTTTGTGATGAGTGTGAAATTAGAAAGCAAACCATAATGTCACATCCAATGTTGCAACATCAGACTACTTCTAAAGTGTTGGAACTTCTTCATATGGATATAATGGTACCAATGAAGATAAAAATCATGGGTGGAAAGAGGTATGTCTATATGGTTATAGATGATTTTTCTGGGTATATTTGGATGAACTTTCTTAGAGAAAAATAAAATTCTTTTGAAGTCTTGAAAAATCTGTGTGTAAACATTCAAGAAGAAAAGAATAGTATGATTGTTAAGATTAGAAGTGAACATGACAAGGAGTTTGAGAATGCAAAGTCCTCTAAATTTTGTGATTCTGAAGGTATTAGTCATGAGTTTACTTGTTCCGTCACTTCTCATTAAAAAGAAATTTTTGAGCAAAATACTAAAGCTATACATGAATCAGCTATAGTCATGGTTCATGCTAAGCAATTTCCATTGGAGTTTTGGGCTGGAGTTATGAATACCTCATTCTATATTCATAATAAAGTCACTTTGAGAGGAGGTACTTCAACTACTCTCTATGAGCTATGGAATGGAAGGAAGCCTAAAGTCAAATACTTTCATATCTTTGGAAGTAAATGTGGTGTCTTGACAGATAAATAACAGAAAGGTAATAAGGATCCCATAAGGAATGAAAGGGTATTTCTGGGTTACTCTTCAAGTAGGAGAGCTTATAGAGTTTTTAACTACATAACTGGAATGACAATGGAATCTATCAATGTGGCAATTTATTATTCAATTACTAAACAAAGGATGTGTTGTACCCCAAAGTTTTCTCTCCAATTTTTGAAGATAATTGATTCAATACACCTCCTCATGCTCTTAGGGTTCTTAGTTGCTCAAGAATACTCAAGGGTTTAAGCATACAAGCACATCTCCTAAGCAATGGCCTATAATTAGGGTTTTGGTTTTCTCAAACAAAATTGAGCTTATAATTCCTCAAGTGAGTTTCATGGTTCATCATATGCTTCAAATAATCCTCATGTCAAGTTTCAAGCCTTGCATCACAAGTTTTCTCAGTCAATTGCTCAGATGAGTGAAAGTCAACTGTATTGAATAAAAAGTCAATTATGGTTAACATACAATCAAACTTCAAGATTTTTGGTCAACATCTATATTTTTAGGTCACATTCATCATTTGATCAAGGGTTTATCATGATTTCTCAATAAAACTCAAGATTCATCAAAAGTCAAAAATCACTAAACTAGAGTTTTCTTAAGGAAAAGTCAACTGAATTTTGACCAAGCATAACTTTCACATGCTTCACCAAAAAATTATCAACCGAAGCCTATCTTGAAGGAATTTCAATTCTATACAACTTTGTCTCTCTAAGGTCAAGTCCAAAAAATGCTTCATTTGAGAAATATGAGCCAAGACATTACAAGTCATTTTGAAAGTCAACAAAAAGTCATCTTTTGTCAAAGCAATTTACATCAAGATAAAGACTTCAAATGTAAAACTTATGAACATGAGAGTTGTAGGGGACATCTTGAGCTTTCCAAAAAATCAAAGATCACCTTCATATGACAAAAATTGAGGGAGATATGATTGGTGCAAGTTGAGAAATTTTTTAGAAATGCATGAAACCTCAATTGAGCAATTTTGAAATTTTGGACTAGTGGACCTATCTTCTAAGATCTAAACATGTTCATGACCTTATATAGGACTCTTAAACTCATTCATACCTTACCATGATTTTTTTATTTATATTTATTTTGATTTTTTTTAAATACAAAATAAATTAAATAAAATAACAAATGATGGACAAAGGCACGTGGGCTTGGTTTTGGATCAAATTTGAGGCCCAAAAACACATATCCAACTTGCCAAAACCGTGGGAGTAAAGATTGGGACATAATCTTCTCAAAATGGAAATTTTGTGTAATACGGTCGGAGAACCAACTCTGTTTGCATTTTATCGCAAATGTTGGGATAGCAAGAGTCGCCACCAACTTTTCTTTTATCCAATAAGGAAAGGGTGAAAAGAACAGGAAAGACCTACATGAATTTTCTGAGTTCGGGGGGTAGGTTATGAAAAGGGAAGGTGTTAGCACCCTTTTCATTCGTAGTTATCTACAGACTCTTAATCGCTAGCGCATTTTATTTGAAATGCTTTTGTGTATGTGTTTTAAAATATTTTGAAAATGCCTAAGTACGACAAACTTTGTAATGATTCTCGTATCAATTGAGAACGCGTACAAAGTGTTTGTTTTGAAAATATTTCAGAAAAGTGTTTGTGAAAAAATATGTTTTGTTTTTGTGAGCAAGCGATTACGAGCTATCTACCTACTCAAAGAGTCTTTTGTGTTATTGTCCTCCTCCTTAGATAGTGCTACCATACCATTAGTTAGTAGGAAGCCATGTCATTGGATGTGAAGGGACAGGTGATGGTCATCGTAATTCATCGAGGGCAACTCGCAAAGACCCTTTAGCAATTATCATTTAAGTGACAAATCATTTACCAAAGGAAACATCGAAAGGGTCATCGAGGGACTATGATCTTTTGTATCAGAGGGACTTTGCTAAAGTGTCCCCACGTTTGAAGGACATGACTGTTTTTATCTGAAGGCAACAAGTGAGGTTACCCTAGAGGTGAGTGTGTGAATAGTGGTTCAATTTAGTTGTTTAATCTGGTATTTAGGGTTATCTGCAGTTGATTTTAGATCTTGCCATACATGCCCTAATTACTAGCAATCATAAGGAAAGCAGTAAATTGCAGAAATTAAAAGTGCGGGAAATAAACCTAAACTATTATAAGGCTTCGGGGAAGGGGTACAAAACCATAAAATCGGGGAGAAACGGTAAAGCAAATAAGAGCCCTAATTAAGCTATTACATACTGTAGCAGTTACATAATCGGGAAAAATACTAAATGCGAAAATAATAATGGTACGCGAAAATTGTAAAATAAGAGGAAAATTGTTTGATGAAAAATAACTTAATGAATTATCCTAAAACCTAATTGATTTAAAAATCAGTTAAGTGACTAAATTGAGAAAACCCTAAAGTCTAAGTTGATTTTGATTTAATTGAGAAAACCTAAAAAATCAAATTAGGGTTTATTAGCAAAAACCTAAGACTATTTTAAGGTTAATTATTAAAACCTAAAATTGATTAAATTAAGGAAACCTAAAATTAAAATTAGGGTTTGTTTTAAAAAAAGTTTTTGAAAAAAGGTTTGTAATAGAGTGAGAAACATATAATTGGAAAAATAAAACAACCAAATGAGTAAGGGTGGGTGTTGAACCCACGCCCTCAAGGCCATCATGCAACATGCATACCACTAGGCCAAGCACTGGTTGGTGTCAAGGTAACGCCTCCAACATGTTTTGAAATAAACCTGCAAAGATAATGGAAATATGAAGAAAAAAAAAGCAAAACCGGGGATCGAACCCGTGACCTGAGAGAGGAGTGACTTAGCGCATGCGTTTTAACCAATGAGGTGGTGATACATTCATTAACCTGAGTGAAATAATGAATATATAATATAAATAAAATCCTAAAAGTCATACAATTCAATGTGGGTCCCTTGTATTTTGAATGGACCAATCAAAAACTCCTAAAATGCCACTCCTGTCTCTAGCCGGTCAGCGCTGCCGTGGGTGGATGAAACAATCGTCTTCTCCAACGGGTTGGTTTTTGAAACCTACAAAATCAAAAGAATTTAAACAACACAAATACCCTACCCCCTAATTCGACTCCCCTGAATCCAAATTTGGGCATAGTGTTGGGTATAAGTCCCTGTAGATTGAGCTTCAAATAAGAAACCCTAACACGGTTCATAAATGACAAACCATGATTCTCATGTTATGAGCCTCATGCGATGTTCTCAACCTGTTCCAAACTTCTTCTTGAACATATCGGAACAAGCAAAAAACATTAATAATGCTTGGAATAAAAAATTCAATTGCAAGAATGTTTACCAATCGGACTTGATGGGATATCACGATCTGATGCTTGAGAGGCTTGGCTATGGACTTAGATCAAATCCTGGGAGTCTCAGGAAGGTGATTTGATACTTGAAATCAATTGAGAGTGGCTGGAGATAAGGGTTTTCTTTTTCCCTAATCTTGGGAATTTTGAGAAATTCTTTTGGGAGTGTTTGAGGCAGCTTTCATGTGTGCTTTTGGTCTGGTCTTGTTAGATATATATAGGACATAATATTAGGTCAAAAAAATTGAAAGAATCATGCATGATTAGGAGAAAAAGACTTGATTTGGAATTATGTGAAAACTTTCTATTTTTGATCAATCTTGCACCAATCACTCTTTCACAAATTTACCAGGTTGCATAGGCAATCTTGGGCCTCCAATATAGTTGAAACAAAAGCCTTGCATGCTTAACTCATTAACCTTACATTTTATTTGATTTTATTTTGAATTTAAATGAAAAAATCAAAATAAAAATAAATAAAAAATCACAAAAATGAGTGAAGTTTTGAATTTTAAAAATTTTCCCTTTTGATATTGCAAAAATGCTGAAAGGCTGAACAACTGAAGTTCTGAATAGAACTGAATAATTTAAAAAGAAGAAAGAACAATGTGAAATATTATGGGCTCACAAATTCATTATTCATACACTTTGTGCTATAATATTATTAGTGAAAAATCACAGTTGTGATATAGCTTTCTTAGAAGCAAACTTTGTTTCACTATCTGTAAAGATTTATATCTTGTAATTGTTCCTTGAGAGACGAAGGTTGGTCAGAATTCTCAAGTAGACTAGGACTAGTTTAAGTCTTAGTGGTGTGAGTCACTTGTAAGGTTACTTATACATTTTTAGTCACAACAGTTGTTGTGTAATTGCAATCAGTTGATTATAATGGATTAAGTCCTTGTTGAGAAAGGTGAAATCACCTTGGCGGGTGGACTGGAGTAGTTGGAGTTCAAACGAACCAGGATAAAAATAACCTTGTCTTTCCTTTATTGTTGTGCCTTTAAGAAAAAGAAAAATAAACTTATTCAACCCCCCCCCCCCCTTCTAAGTGTTTTCTCCACCTTCAATTGGTATCAGAGCTTGACTCTGAGTTCAACACTTAACCGTGTAAGGAAAAGATCCAGAAGAAAACATAATGGCAAATGAACAAAACAACAATAGTTACAACAAACCTCCAGTGTTTGATGGAGAAGATTTTGATTATTGGTAAGATAGGCTAGAAAGTTTCTTTCTAAGTCATGATAGTGATTTATGGGATATAGTATTGGATGGTTACAAACATCCTACTGACTCAAAAGGAAATATGATTGATAGGAAAAATATGGATAGACAACAAAAAGCTGATTTCAAAAATCATCATAGAGCTAGAAATATTTTTCTAAATGCTATCTCTAAAATGGAATATGAAAAAATCACAAATAGAGATACAACACATGATATTTTTGAGTCACTCAAAATGACTCATGAAGGAAACACTCAAGTGAATGAGTCTAAAGCTATGGCTCTCGTCCATAAGTATGAAGCTTTCAAAGATGAAGAAACTGAATCTATAGAAGCAATGTTCTCAAGGTTTCAAACTATGATCGCTGGTTTAAGAGTTTTGAACAAGGGATACACTAAAGCTGACCATGTTAAAAAGATCATCAGAATCTTACCCAGAAGATGGGCACCTATGGTCACTGCTTTCAAAGTTTCAAAAGATCTGAACAACGTGTCTCTTGAAGAACTCATCAGTGCTCTCAGAAGTCATGAAATAGAACTTGATGAGCACGAACCTCAGAAGAAAGGTAAGTCTCTTGCCCTTAAACCAATTAAGAAATATAATACTAAAGCTTTTCAGGCTGAAGAGGAAAACTCTGAAGAATCAGCGTCAGAAGAAGATGAATTATCCTTGCTCTCCAGAAGGATCTATCAGCTGTGGAAGCACAGACAAAAGAAGTTCAGAAACTTCAAGAAGTCAGAAGATAAACCAGAATCTTCTGGACACAAAAAGACAAACAAAAGAGAGATAATCTGTTATGAATGCAAAGAACCTGGACACTACAAGAATGATTGTCCAAAGCTTCAAAGAGAAAAACCAAAGAAAAAGTTTGGTAAAAAGAAAGGAATGATGGAAACCTGGGACGATTCAGAATCCTCTGAAGATGAATCTGATTCTGAAGATGAGAATGCCAACCTAGCTCTGATGGCTACCACAGTAGATGACTCAGATTGTGAGTCAGAACCAAGAGAGGTATTTTCTGAATTTACTAGAGATGAACTTGCTGATTGTTTATCAGAACTTCTGGAAAACCACAGTCAGCTCAAAATCAAATACAAGAAACTCAAGAGGAGTCTTGCATCTGATCTTGAGAAACATGAAACAGAAAAATCTGAACTCATAGAAAATAATTTTAAACTTAAAGAAGAAATTCAAAATGTTCAAAAAATTTCTAGTTCAGAGTCTGTGTCAAGTTCAAAAAATATTATGAAAGAATATGACTGTAGCTTTCAAAATTTTCTGGCTAAAAGCATAGATAGAAGCAAAATGGCTTCAATGATCTATGGAGTTAGTGGGAAAAACAGAAGAGGAATTGGATATGAACCTCCCAAAGGGAAGGAGACATATGTACCAAAACCTATTGCTAAGATGACTTTCACTTACAAACCTTTGAACAAACAATTCAAGTTTGGACACTCACATGACATAAAATATACTTCACATTTTGGAAACTCTTATGCTAACCCAAAGTTCAAACATAACTTTAAACACTCTAACCCAAGAGGACCCAAAAAGATATGGGTACCTAAGGATAAAATAATATTTGTTGCAGATGTCCTTAACAGCTCAATTGAGACACCAATCATGGTACCTGGACTCTGGAGGCTCACGACACATGACGGGAAAAAAGTCTATGTTCCAAAACCTGGAATTTAAAGTTGGAGGAGACGTAAAGTTTGGAGGTAATCAGAAAGGGAAGATTATTGGTTCTGGAACTATTGGAAACGGTAACCTTCCTTCTATCTCTAATGTTTTATTAGTAGAAGGATTAGTGCATAACTTACTGTCCATAAGTCAATTGAGTGACAATGGTTATGACATTATCTTCAATCAAAATTCCTGTAGAGATGTTAGTCAAAAAGATGGATCAATCCTCTTTTCTGGAAAGAGAAAGAACAACATATACAAAATTGATTTATCAGATCTTAAATCTCAGAATGTTAAATGCCTTTTGTCTGTTAGCGATGAGCAATGGGTATGGCACAGAAGATTGGGTCATGTCAGTTTAAGAAAAATCTCTCAACTAAATAAATTAAATTTAGTCAGAGGACTTCCCAATCTGAAGTACAACTCAGAAGCTCTGTGCGAAGCATGTCAAAAGGGAAAATTTTCAAAACCTTCCTTAAAATCCAAAAATGTTGTTTCTTCCTCTAGGCCATTAGAACTACTTTATATTACTCTGTTTGGGCCAGTTAAAATTGCATCCATCGGAGGCAAGAAGTATGGATTGGTCATTGTTGATGACTTCAGCAGATGGACATGGGTCAAGTTTTTAAAACACAAGGATGAGTCACATTTTGTGTTCATTGACTTCTGTAACCAAGTGCAAAACGAAAAAGATTTTAGAATTATAAAAGTCAGAAGTGATCATGGTGGTGAATTTTAAAACCATTATTTTGAAAAATATTTTAATGAAAATGGTATTGTTCATAATTTCTCTTGTCCTAGAACTCCCCAATAAAATAGAGTTGTACAACGAAAGAATAGAACATTACAAGAAATGACCAGAACCATGATAATTGAAACTAATATAGAAAAACACTTTTGGGCATAAGCTGTGAACACAACATGTTATATTCCGAATAAAATCTCTATAAGACCTATTCTTGAAAAGACTCCATATGAATTATGGAAAAACAGAAAACCCAACATTTCTTATTTCCATCCTTTTGGATGTACTTGTTTTATTCTGAACACTAAAGAAAATCTGAACAAGTTTGATTCTAAAGCAAAAAATTGTTTTCTGCTTGGATATTCTGAACGCTCAAAAGGCTATAGAGTATAGAACACATAAACTCTGATTGTTGAAGAATCAATCAAAGTCAGGTTTAATGATAAGCTTGGCCAGCAACAGCCAAAGCAAATTGATATTTCTGTAGGTACAAAAGATCATCCCTCAAACTCTGAAACTTCAGAAGCAAAGGAAGACTCTGAAGCTAAGAAAAAGTCAGAACAAAGGAAGACTCAGAAGATCACCCTCTTGACAATGCTTTGGATAATATCAGAATCTCTGAACAACCCACTCAGAAAAGGTTTCATATAATCTCTTTATCTCACAAAGAAGACGTGATAATTGGGAGAAAAGAAGATCCCATCAGAACAAGATCCTCTCTTAGAATCAATGAAGAATCATTGTTTGGATTGGTATCTCTGATTGAGCCAACCTCTATTGATGAAGCTCTGGAAGACAATGATTGGATCTTAGCAATGCAAGAGGAACTCAATCAATTTTCCAGAAACGATGTATGGGATCTAGTTCCAAGACCCAAAGGATTCAACGTTATAGGAACCAAATCGGTTTTCAGAAACAAACTAAACGAGGAAGGAGAGGTGATCAGAAACAAAGCACGACTGGTTGCACATGGTTATAGTCAACAAGAAGAAATTGATTATAATGAGACCTTTGCCCCAGTCGCCAGGTTAGAGTCTATTAGATTATTAATTTCTTTTGATGTTCAAAATAAAATTTCATTATATCAAATGGATGTTAAAAGTGCATTTTTAAATGGCTATATAGAAAAAGAAGTCTATGTCCATCAACCTCATGGTTTTAATGATTCAAAACATCCAGAACATGTTTTTAAATTAAAGAATTCTTTGTACGGTTTAAAACAAGCTCCTAGAGCTTGGTATGATCGTTTGAGTAATTTTCTTTTAGAAAAAGATTTTACTAGAGGGAAAGTGGACACACCTCTATTCAGAAAGACATTTAAAAATGATATCTTAATTTTTCAAATTTATGTTGATGATATTATTTTTGGAACCTCTAATATCTCCCTTGGAAAAGAATTTTTTGAGACCATGCAGGCAGAATTTGAGATGAGCATGATGGGAGAATCGAAGTTCTTTCTGGGAATTCAAATCAACCAGAATCCAGAAGGTACTTACATACATCAGACGAAGTATGTCAAAGAACTTCTGAAGAAATTTTAGATGTCAGAAAGCAAAGATGCTAAGACTCCAATGCATCCAACATGCATTATGGGAAAAGATGAGGTAAGTATGAAGGTAGATCAGAAGCTCTACAGAGGTATGATTGGATCCCTTCTCTATCTGACTACATCTAGACCTGATATATTATTCAGCATATGTTTATGTGCTAGATTCCAATCAGATCCTAGAGAATCTCACTTAACTGCTGTTAAGAGAATTCTGAGGTATCTGAAAGGTACTACTAATCTGGGTCTGTGTTACAGAAGATCAATTGATTTCAGACTAGTAGGCTATTGTGATGCTGACTTTTCTGGAGATAGAATTGAAAGAAAGAGCACCTCTGGAAGCTGCCAGTTTCTGGGTGAAAATCTTATCTCGTGGTACAGCAAGAAGCAAGCAACAATTGCACTCTCAACAACAGAAGCTGAGTATATATCTGCTGCTGGATGTAGTTCTCAGATGATTTGGATGAAAAGTCAGCTAGAAGATTTTAATCTTTATGAAAGTAAGATTCCTATCTTCTGTGACAATACTTCTGCTATTTGTCTTTCTAAAAATCCTATTTTACATTCTAAAGCTAAACATATTGAAATTAAATACCATTTTATAAGGGACTATATTCAGAAGGGAATTTTAAATCTAAATTTTGTAAAAATAGACCATCAATGGGCTGATATTTTTACCAAACCTCTTTCAGAAGATAGATTTAAATTCATTTTGAAAAACATTTGTATGGAATTATGTCCTGAATAAAACAATATTTATCTTCTGTGCTTGACTTCAAAATATTCTGTTATGAATGCTTTGATTAACTACTCTTCAGAAGTTAGAAGAGAAGTTACATCATAAGCTATATGTAATGTTCTGAAATGTTCTAATGTTTCAATTAAAGCATAGCTCAGAAGTTCATTAGATCAAACATATGTCCCATGCAATCTTCAAAAGATGAACACTTGATGTGTTTCTGAAAGGTCACACGTGCTAAGCTAATGACTTCGTTCTAGGTAACTGTTATGATTTGATTAAAATCTCACGCTTTCCCCACTCTTTTCATTCTCATTAAATGCTAAGTCATTTTTTAAAATTTTTTTACAAAACCTATTTCTAAAAAGTCTTCATATAAATACTTTTATAAAAACCCTTCTCACTTGTTGTTTATAACATAACTTTTTTTACGCTCTTCAACTATTTTTATATCTACTTTTTTATTATGCCAAAAATGGGGAGAAAATGAGTATTTTAATCTAATCTTTGATTAACAGTTATGGGACTAAGTCATACATTCTAACAAAATACAAGATCTCTTTCTATGCTTTAAAGAACTTTACAGGTATCATTTAAACTCTGGAAGTTTATTTCTGTTGTACCCCAAAATTTGCCCTCTCATGTTTTCCAAAGTCTTCCCCCTACATGGTTGACCAGAAACCCTTGCCTAAGGAAAAAGAAATTTTTTGAGTGGTGCTTTAAGTACATTTCGATTGGCATTCTGAAAGTACATTTCGATTGGCATTCTGAAAGTACATTTCGACTGGCATTCTGAAAGACCTTCGATTGGTATTCTGAAGGAGCCTTTCGATTGGCATTATGGACAAGCACTTCGATTGGAATTATGAAAGACCCTTCGATTGGTATTCTGAAGGAGCCTTTCGATTGGCATTATGGACAAGCATTCGATTGGAATTATGTCAAGGCAGCTTCGACCTGCATGTTAACCATGTCCTTCGATTGGCATGAACAACACCTTTCGATTGGCCTGTTAACAGAGACTTTCGATTGGAATCCTTCGATTGATATTTGGACAAATGCCATTCGAAGAACACCTTCCAGGCCATTTGGAAGAGGCCATCAAGGGGGACTCAGAAAACATGTCCAGGTACATTGAACATGAGAGGATGGTACGTTTCCCTTGCAAATATAGGAATAATTAAATGCTGATTATGGATTTAATTCCTGAGTTAAAGGCCAGATTCTTGCCTTTTCTGTTCCTAAGGAGCTGCTTCGACCAGAGTGGTTCTGTTCCGAACAAGACCAATCGAAGAGGGGCCTGAAGGCATTCGAAAGGCAAACATGTCCAGGTTCATTCCAGATTTCAAGAGACACGAATATTTCAAAAAAGGAAATAATTTAATGTGTCTGATTCTTATCTCATGGCGTTAAAGGCCTATTTTAATGGCTGTCCCTTGCCATTTTCATGCACTCCCACACTCCTATAAATACAAGGGCCAGTAACACATTACAACACACAAAAAATACACAGAAAAATTGCCTCAAAGAGTCACACGCATACACTTCCTCAGTAAACCACCCCAAAGCTATCAAAATCCTCATAAGTGGTCCCAATCGAAGGAGTATTCAGCAACGCTCTTTTCACTCCCTGATGTCTGCAGGAAGTGTTCCCAAGCACCATCCAAAAATCACGCATCAATCCCACTTATCCTTGGTAAAATTCTGGGTCACAACCTTTCGATTATTATTTGAATTGTTTTATATGCATCTTTGTGTTCTTATTGATCATTCATACAAATATAAGTGTGGAAGTGCAGGGTGCCATTTTAAAGTGTCAAAACAGCCATTCTTCAAACTAGGTGGTGTAAAGATCTTGTGCCAGTTTTAACCCCATATTTGAGTTTAGGAAGTGATCATGCATAGGTTAGAGTCTTGGGATCTGTTTCGATCCAGCATTTGATCAAACTTGCAGGTGTATGTGCAGAAGAAGAACCTAGGTTCAACACCCAGGTTTGTATTTATTTCTTTTTTCTAACGCTTGTACTGCAGATCAAGCCTGAGAAGACTAGTGCACACAATAGCGAAGGACCTGGGTTCGACACCCAGACCCTACATCTTTATTTTTCTAATGCTTGTCTTGCAGATATGGATCGAAAAGCAGTTTGCCCTCCTGGATCGAAGAAGACAACCCCTTCTCTGGATCGAAGGAGACATTTCCTTCTCTGGATCGAAGCCCCCTTTTTTCCCTGGATCGAAAGTCACCTTCTCTGGATCGAAGCTTCCCATTTTTATCCCTGGATCGAAGGGTGCCCTTTGTATTTGTATTTTTTTTTGTTTTCGTTATTTCTTTATTGACCTTATCATTTAAATTAACTTTTAATCAACATAAGAAAAAATCACAAAAACATTAGGTTAGTTTCTTTATTCAAATTAATTTTGTAAATAAATTAATTAATTATTCTAACTTCATTTTACCAATTTAAAATAAATTATACCTAGGATTATTTAATTCAAATACTTTCTTAACCAAAAACAAAAAAAAAGATTTTCTTATTTAGAAATTTCTTAGACGTCTCTTTTCCTTGTTTTACGCGTGTTTATTTTATTGTAACTGTCTACCGGGATGTAATAGCTAAGACTTATACTTTACTGTTTTTTTTATTCCCCCAATTTTTGGACATGTAAATAATCCCCCTCCCCGAAGCCTTGTAATAGCGTAGGATTTACAATTCCCGCACTTTAAATTCCTGTACATATATTAACTGTTTAGATATATGCTAACTAGGCTATGCGTGACAAGATTAACTCTTAACTTAAAATCAACAGTAGCTCACCATGACATATAAAGATAATATAACTGAAAATTGACACACTTGCACATGCCACTCCTAGGGTATACCTCACTTGGTTGCTTCGAAACGTGGTCATTGAGTATAGGAAGTCTTAGAAGTCGCCCTCCTGTCTAAAGATCAAAGTTGCCTCGAAATGGTTGCCTCGATAAAAATGATCTAAGACATTAGGGTTACCGCTAAAGCATCCTAACATTGCTTTAGTGACCACATGTCCCTAAAATCGAATTGACCCGAAAACTCCAACGACGGTGCTACCTACTCCTCAATAGTAGGATAGCACTGTCTAAAGGACACTTGCACAGTCTAATTCCTTTTTGAGTAGGTAGATATTCTTAAGTACTTGCTCCTTTTAAAACAAAACAAACTTTTCGCACTTACACTTTCTTCAAAAAAACAAAACTCTTTTCAAAACCCACAAACACAAAGAAAAGCAACTTTTTGAAAACATAGTGAGAAAGTACCTAAGAGCCTGTGGATAACCACGGATAGAAAGGGTGCTAACACCTTCCCTTTCTATAATCTACCTCCCGAACCCGAGAAAAATCTCGAAAAGGAATTTTTCTGTGCTTTTGTCCTTTCCTTATTGGATAAAATAAAAGACGGTGGCGACTCTTGCTTACCGCGACACTTTGCGAAAACAAACGCAAACGCGAACCAGCATTAAAAAATAGTCAGTTATTTCCCACCGATCACAGAACTGGCGACTCTGCTGGGGAGTATTATAAGTGAGGTGTACCTTAGGACTAGATCACTTGTGTTTTCGATTGTATTGCTTTGTATGCTTTTAATTTTGTGGGCTTGTATCGGAGTTCTATAAATCCTCCACCCGGATTTGGGGAAACATTCATAGGTAGCAATAAACTGTGAGGGAACTGTGCGGGGTATACCGACATGGTTGAAACAGTAGCTACATTGATGTGGCACTTTGGTTGGTACCGGTGACCCTGGAGTCAAGTCAAGGAGAGTACGGGGCCGCCGCGTGGTGTCGCGAAGCATCAATTGACCTTAGAACCTTACTTGACCATCTTGGCCTTTTTAGGGGTAGTGAGATGACCGAATTTGGTGCAGTCCGAAGTTGGTAGATACTCGATACTACACTCATTGAGGGTTGTTTTCTTGGGATATTTTGGTCGCCAGTTAAGTGGCTAAACCAAAACAATGAACATAGAGAACAATTTAATGATTTTGAGCTCCTTAGAACCCGGTTACTATTTTAGGACAGGTTGAGCCAACTAACTTCAAGAGGGTACTTACCTATGAACCCCATGCAAGTCTAAACCTAAGGACTTGTTTGGTTTGTGTGAATATGACTGTCTGTATATACATTTGCTTACTTTTTAATACATAACATCATAAAGAATCATATGCACCCGCTGACCATTTCAAGGGTTTAGATCTTCATCTTTGTTCTTGTTTTATAGGACATGGAGTCTCTCCGCAGGAAAACCATTCAAGTCAACCTTGTAAGGTATCCTCCTCAACTCAAGGAGCTTACATCCAGGATTCCCGAGAATTCTCTCTTTAGTGAAAGACATGGTAGACTCCTCAGCTTGGTCAACACCAACATTGAAGAAGACATGCTGAAAGTTATCTTCCAGTTCTTTGACCCCCTACACCAGTGTTTCACATTCCCTGATTATCAATTGGTGCCTACTTTGGAGGAATTTTCTCAACTCCTGAGAATTCCTATTCTTAGTCAGATACCCTACAACGGTACGGAAAAGGAACCAAAACTTGAAGATGTTGCTCAAGCATTACGTTTGCAACCATCTGACATCAAGGGGCATTAGGAAGCCAGAAGCAGTATCAAGGGATTCTTGGCAAAGTTTCTATTTGAGAAGGCACAAGAATGCTGGAATTCTCTTGATCTACAAGCCTTTGAAGAGATTGCGGCACTCCTTATCTATGGGTTGGTGTTGTTCCCAAATCCTGATCAACTTATAGATGTGAATGCTGTCAAAATTTTTGTATCCAGGAATCCCATACCTACATTGCTTGGGGACATCCTCCACTCATTTTACACACGAACAATGAGGAAAAGAGGTGTTCTCATGTGCTGTACTCCTCTCCTGGCAAGGTGGTTTATTTCTCACCTTCCACAATCAGTTTTGAAGAATGAGAAGGGTTTAAGGTGGTCACAACGATTGATGACCCTCACACATTTTGATGTACATTGGTGTTCTAGGTCCAGAGAAAATGTTACCATCATTGATCGTTGTGGAGAATTTCCTAATGTTCCTTTACTTGGAATTAGGGGAGGCATTACCTATAACCTCTGTCTAGCTTTGAGACAATTTGGATATGCTCGGAGGGACGGCCCTCATGACATGCTGATTCCTGACATAGTTTTTGACTTCGACAACGATATGCAAGGGCTTCGACAAAGTTCATCAGAGCTTGGAGGATGCCTAAAAAGGTGGATAGTAAGACACTGGGGCACAAGAATTCCATCCCCCTTGAGCCTTACCTCAAGTGGGTACGAACCCGCTCCCAGAATCTTATGATGCCATATCCTCACATTCTCCCCTTGATCAAAGAGCCCGTTATGGAAGGAGAGGTTCCATACACCATCCTACATCCTGACATGCCAACATCATGGGAAGAAATGCAAAAGAGTTGGATCCAACTCAAGGAAGAACAGAATGCTTTTGAAGCCAGCTTATATGCCAGTGAGAAGAAGGTTTTGGAGCTTACCCGCCGACTTCACGAGGAAGAGACCCCCAACACTTACATCGCTCCAAAAAGGATGCGCAATGTCTTTTTACATTAAGAATTTTGTAATATTTCGCCCATGGGGCACTTATGTACTAAACAAATTTCTTCTTAATATGACGTGTGTTCTTTTTTGTCTGCAACGAATTTGAATTTTTGAACCCTTGAATGCATTACATTAATCGCATACCATTCATCATATACATAACAAGTACCCTTTTACATGTCACTTATCTTCTTCTTTGTTTATTTCAGCAATCATCATGTCTACTGAACCTTCTACTGAGCAAGCTATCAAAGCCCTCCAGGCCCAGAATGCCCAATTTCAAGAGTTGGTCATGAGCCTAGCTAAGGGTCAGCAGGACTTGAAGAACCTGATTCTGAAAGAGAGGAAGAAGAAGAAGAGGACCATCCTGTTCAACACCGGACGGAGGTTTGGAAACGGGCTGCAGAATGAACTTGATCTGGCCACCCCATCTGGATAGAAAGACAGTCCACAAGAGAGGAGGGCTCCTAGCCTTATGGTCTCTGAAAATGAGACATACTATGATGAAGACTAGTATCCTCTTGCTGAGGATAAGTACAAACAACTGGAAGACCGTTTAAACGCTATGGAGATACAGAAGGTGCCTGGTCTAGACTTCAGAGATCTAGGTCTATCATCTGGGGTGGTGATTCCCCATAAGTTCAAGGAACCTGCCTTTGCCAAGTATGACGGAGCTTCCTGTATGAAGCTGCACCTCCGTTCATATGTGAGGAAGATCCAACCTTACACTGCTGATAAGAACTTGTGGATCCATTTCTTTCAAGACAGCCTTTCAGGGACTCAGCTTGAGTGGTTCCTGAAACAACCGGCTGAAAATCATCAAAACAATGAAGTCGCCATCGAACGTCTTTTATCCCACATGTAGGGAAAGGTAAACATCGAGAAAACCTAAGAAGGGAGAAGTCACGGTCTTGCGACCGAGAGATCGGGTAAGGGAGTCTGTTACGCGAGGGGAAGGTATTAGCACCCCACACGCCCGTAGTACTCTACGGTATCCACTCTTGTCATCTATCTTATGGGTGTGTTTAATCTATGCTTACTGTTTACTATACTACTGGAGGAATGCATGCAAAAGAAAGGGGAAAAGAATGTAGGGAAAATAAAATTATGCTCGCTTGGGCCCTACCCCAATGCCTACGTATCTGTTTTGAGGAATCAGAGCTACCGTAGTTCGGCTCATATGTTTTTGTTTGTTTGTGTTTTTTACGGACGAAGTTAATTCTGCCTTCTGCCGCAGCTCGACCTTTGGAGACTTATGCGTTGGCACAGAAGTAAACTAATCGTGTCCTTACCTGAAAAGGGTTTTAAAGAAAAGGTGCTCGAGCGCACACAAGATTTGAATTTGTTTTGTATTTTGTTGTAGATGTTTTTTTTTTGTGGACGAAGTTAATTCCGCCTTCTGCCGCAGCTTGACCTTTGGAGACTTATGCGTTGGCACAGAAGTAAATTAATCGTGTCCTTACCTGAAAAGGGTTTTAAGAAAGGTGCTCGAGCGCACAAAAGATTTGAATTGGTTTATATTTTGTTGCAGATAATGACTGATTGACCTCAAGAGAGAGATATTAGCCATTTTTCTACTTAGCTATGAAAGGAGTCTTTGAGAATTGAACCACACATATGCTTGAGATGAAGAACGATAAGGTCGAGAAGAGACCCGCTTATCATTTCTCGTACTAAGAAAAAGCATGATTCTCATCAGTAGTTTTTTAAAGTGTTTTGAATTTTGAAAGAAAAAGAAGTTTTTGTTTTAAGTGCGAATGCAAAAGGGAAAGAAAAGTCAGAAGGAGACTAGCTTACCTCTAAACCTAATGTTATCGTGCGTTAGTAGCCATAAGATTTAGGTTAAAGGGGAAATTTCTACCTGATGTTAGTATGCATGAATTTGAAAGCCTAATGTCTAATTTTAGTTCAATTAAATCGAAGATTAAATTTGAACCAAAATCTCCTAAGGAATCATGAGATAATATACAAACAAGTAAAATTAGGCAGCAAGTATCAAAATATTACATACAATCCATAAAAATTGCAAGCGAAACACATGACATAAAAATGAGTAAAAACTAATGATTAAAATTGAAAAGAAAAAGTGAGAGAATTGAAAAGAAATCTCTTTTATTTACCAATATTGCCAAAGAAAATAAATCGCCAAAATTAATCGCAAACGCAATCGAAATGAGTATGGGAAATAAGATCTCAGGAGGTGCGAACTGAATTCACTATGTGCTGCAAAAAATGCAATGACATTAGGCCCCATCAAAAATAAACACAATCAGCAAGAAAATAAAAATAATCATAGTCCATGAATTGATTAGTTTGGCCCATGTTAATCATTCTTAGTTTTATTAATCATCATATTATTATATTTATTTGTTGAATTAATAATAAAAGGAATAGAACATGCAATAGAAATACTGGTTCAGAAAGAAAGAAATAAAACAAAAAACAATTAAAACAAAAAAGAAAATATAGGAAAATTGAAAAAGAGGGTTTAGGGTAAAAAGAGAAAGTTTGTCTCTTCATCTCCTCTTGCGAACAGCAGCGGCGCCGCCGGCCTTCTTCCGTCGCCTTCTTCTTCCGCTCCGGCGATTTTCATCTCTCATGGCGCCGCTCACCACCGTTAAAACAAAGACCGTTGGCCGCCGTATCACCGTAATTTTTCTATTGTTCGTCATCTTTCTCTGTCTCGGACTCCGGATTTTATCGACCCCGCGTTGCCTCACTTCGATTGCGCCTTCATCGTGACGATATACGCTTCTGATCGTCTTCCTCCGTTCAGTCACCGCTCGTTAACATCCGTCTCGGCGTCTTCGCATCTCAGATCTCTTCCAATTTGTCTCACCTGCGACCTCTTCTCGCGTTCAACGATTCAAGCCATATTTGATCAGAGTACCTCCTACGGCTCTTTGAAGTAGATAAAGAAGACCAGAGACGTAGATATCTTCAAATCCTGGATCTGGTATATTTATTCTATTTGCTTCTTTGCTTGAATACCTTTTTCTTCTTCTGAATTTCCGCGTGCTTGTATTTCTGAAGCCGTTGCATTCGATTGCACGCGCGTTCTTGTTGCGAGACTGAAGTGCAGTTGCTTTGTTGATGTTGAATGCAGAGAGATGATGATGAAGATGAAGATACAGTGGTGCTTGAAGCGGTTATGATGAGACTGCAGCTTGAGGAATGAAGGTGATAGTAGTGGAACTTGATAAGGTTTCAATGAAGATGACGATTCAGCTGCGTTTTTTTGTCTGAAAGAATCAATGAGGATGATTATGTATTGATGGAGAAGATTGCTGAGAAGATGAAGATTGGAGGTTTTGTTGAAGTGGAGTATGGTTCAGAGGTGGAGGCTGCAGAGGTTTTGTGAGTTCTTTGTGAATTTTTTCTATTATGAATCCCCTCCTCCTTATTCTGTCCATCTCCTTTTGCATATGCTGTGTACTCTATTTATATATGCTGGAAGTTTGTTATGGTTTGTTAAGTTAGTTAGGATTTGGGAAGTGGGAAGTTGGTTATAGTTAGAAGTTAGGGAAAAGTTAGTCATGAAAAATTCTGTTAGGAAGTTTAAGATGCAGTTTGTTGTTATAATAATTTTGGTTGTTGTTAGTTATGCTGTTAGAAGTGGCTAGAAGGTTTGAGAGTTTGTTATGAATTGGTTACTGAATACGGTTGGGGTAATGCTGAGGTTAGGAAGCTGTTAGAATTTCTGTTAGTTTGGAGCTGAATCTGAGCTGTTGTTTTTTTTATTAATAATGATCAGTGTGAATGAATTATGAATAATCGTGAATCTGAATGATGATATATTGTTCTCCTCAATCTCTTAATTTCTATTATATTACAGGTAAAGTTTGTTACAGGATAATCAATCCTGGCCTTTGGTTGTGAGAGAGTTGGTTAGAAGATCGAGGGCCAAAATTAGTCAGTTAGGAACTATTTTTTCTATTAGAGAACTGGATAAAAGTTTATTAGTATTATAATTTCTAATTTCTGTATTTCAAATTAAATTAACTTATTACATATTGGTACTGAACTGGCTTGAAAAATGGTTGTTTATGCAGGTTTTCTTTTGGTATGAAACATAGACTGAGGCTTGGACATAACTAAGTTGGAATGGGGCAATCTTGGAAGATAGTGGATAAATAAGTTTAGAAATTATGGAGACCTTGATTTAGAATTCTTTAGCTTTAGACCACTTGAATATTTAATGTAAATTCTTGTTTTTTGATTTAGTAATCTTGGGTGTAAACGGCCTTTTGAAATCTTCTCCTGTAACGTTCTAATGACACCGCTTGTAAATTGCATGGTTATGACCTCGAATGAACGAGAATGAATTTGGATAACCCTTTGACAAATCACGAGTAATGCTTTAGAACTTGTAAAGATTATATCATTGAATGAATGTGAACCCTTGAATTTTAATGATGAAGCCCAAATATTCCAAGTAGTCTTCTCTTCCAAATTGCCTTTTGTATCGTCAAGATCTTTTAATTTTGTGTTACATATAACTCCGTGGTTGTGATATGAATTTAATAAGAACCTTTTCCAAGAACAAACTTGTAATGTCGGGTTTCTTTGCTTTTGAATGAAGACATGCCTAAACACCTTCAAATGAACGAGCCTTGCATCTTTCTTATTCCTCACTTCAAAACCATAATTGAAGAAGCTTAAGATTTTGATTTTAATGTATTTTGAAATGAAGTCCCCCAAAGCATACAAGTAAGCGAATAGACCCGACGAAGAGCTTTGCATCATAAAGTGTACAAACTTCCAATTTGCAAATAGTATCCTATTGAATCTTCTTCTCTTGCCTAGAGCTCGTGAACATACAAGGAATATCTAAACCCCATTTGATGAAGAAAGGACCATTTGAAATACTAACTCGTAAAAGATACAATTTTCTTATATGATAACCTTTTTGTATGACATATTGAAGCATCCTTGAACAAGATCTTAATGGCCATGGATATATCAAAATCTTCAACCATTTGCACCTTAAGTAATTATACAACCCCTTTGAAATTTATTGAAGAACCAATACACATGGAATCCCTCTTGAAGTCTATATGATTATGGAAATAAATCATCATTCATGTGGAGATGATAAGTATAAGATGATGTTCGCCACTGCTCAAGCTTGCAGCCTTTCGAGATAGCCTTGGGATGACTCACAATTGAAGCGGCAAGTATTTGATGAGAACCAAAAATTGTATCGCTAAAAGAAGTCCACAGTGTTAGAGAAAAAGCCATACACCAACCCTTATTCCTCGAAATCCATGATCTTATGCCAATTTATTGATTGATGATGCATGATGTGTTAGATGACCTAATGGAAATTATATATGTGGGAAAAAATGCAAAAATGCGTAAGCCAGATAGGAAGTAAAAGGGTAGGACAAATTTGGGGTATTACAGCTGCCCCTATTTAATCGTATTAAACCTGAAAGTATGATTGGTGCGTGCCTTTCGGAAGTTCAAGGTTGAAGATGATTAAATATCAATGCGAAAAATTTGTCCTCAGAGAGGGAGTAAGTGTTTTCTTTATTTATTTATTTTGTGATCTGCTGGGGAAAAGAAATTTGTTTTTTCAATGAAGAGACAGAGACTGGACTTGTAACGTGGAGCGATGCCAATACAATACAAATGGTTGGTACGAAAAGACAGCGGACGAGGTCTCCGGGCGACCTACGATCCGAGGGTGACACATGAGAGTGATTTGACAGAGAACCCAGCCAAAGGGTGATCTCAGGTTCTAAGACAAAGTATATGGAAAGAACCTAGCCAAGAGGCGATCTCAGGTTCGACGATGATTTGTGGGAAGAACCTGGCCAAGAGGCGATCTCAGGTTCGACGGTGATTTGAAGGAAGAACCTAGCCAAGAGGCGATCTCAGGTTCGACGGTGATTTGAGGGAAGAACCTAGCCAAGAGGCGATCTCAGGTTCGACGGTGATTTTAAGGAAGAACCTAGCCAAGAGGCGATCTCAGGTTCGACGGTGATTTGAGGGAAGAACCTAGCCAAGAGGAGATCTCAGGTTCGACGGTGATTTGAAGGAAGAACCTAGCCAAGAGGCGATCTCAGGTTCAACGATGACTTGAAGGAAGAACCTAGCCAAGAGGCGATCTCAGGTTCGACGATGATTTCAGGGAAGAACCTAGCCAAGAGGCGATCTCAGGTTCGACGATGATTTGAAGGAAGAACCTAGCCACGAGGCGATCTCAGGTTTGAAGAAGGGAACATGGGTTATGACATGATGATTGTTTAGATAAGCGACACGGACGAGCATCAAGAAATGTTAAACACGGATGAGTGTTTGAATCAATACGGACGAGTATTGAAAGAAGATACAGGGGAGTATCAAAAGGTTAAACACGGACGAGTGTTTGATTCAATACGGACGAGTATTGAAAGGAGATACGGACGAGTATCAAAAGTTAAACACGGGCGAGTGTTTGATTCAATACGGACGAGTATTGAAAAAAAAAGATACAGGCAAGTATCAAAAGGTAAAAACACGGACGAGTGTTTGAATCAATACGGACGAGTATTGAAAGAAGATACAGGTGAGTATCAAAAAGTTTTAAACACGGACGAGTGTTTGATTCAATATGGACGAGTATTGAAAGAAGATACAGGTGAGTATCAAAAAGTTAAACACGGACGAGTGTTTGATTCAATACGGACGAGTATTGAAAGAAGATACGGACGAGTATCAAAAAGTTAAACACGGACGAGTGTTTGATTCAATACGGACGAGTATTGAAAGAAGATACAGGTGAGTATCAAAGGTATAAACACGGACGAGTGTTTGAATCAATACGGACGAGTATTGAAAGAAGATACGTATGAGTATCAAAAAGTTAAACACGGACGAGTGTTTGAATAACTGACCCGGGTGGGTGTTTAGGAAACTTGACACATACGAGTGCTTAGGAATGGACACAGACGAGTGTTTAGGGATGGACATGGACGGGTTTTTAGGAATGGACACGGACGAATGTTTAGGGAACCGACTACCAGACAAGAACTGGGTTTAGAACGGCAAAGTGTATTGATTTTGTTTGGCATTGAAAAGGTGAAGGTCACCAACTGGGGATTTCGGGCATGATACCCTTCTGTAGGGATGTATTGTTGTACTTGAATAATTCAGGTCTTTTTTTTTTGTAAGGTACCTGATCTGGCTTATGCTTTGTATGCATGTTTGAATTTCTTTTGACGCAAAGATCCACTCTGATGGATCAGCTACACGCTTTTGAGGATGCAATGATATGTAATGATAACTATATGCAATGCGAAGAAATAAACTTCATGGGGATAAGAGAAGGCTTGCTGGGAGCCATTGCTCATCACTGGGGATGCCAATATATATCGACGTTGGAAGCCTGCAGTACCAAAGATTGATGGGGGTACCGATAAAAATTTGCACTGGGGAGCCCATGATACCGAAGATTGTTGATGACTCCGCTGAAGACTGAATTGCTGACGAAGCGAGTCTTCAAGTACGATGCTGGATTCTGAATCATACCGTTGGGAAGAGATAACCTGGCCAGACTTCCAAACATCCTGAACTATTGAGGGGGTGATAGAAGTGAATATGCCGAAGAATGGATACTGAACACCATGTGGATCCCTTCGGATACATGCTCCAAGTTTACGCACACTAGGGAATTATCTCTTGAATCACTTGGGGATAAGAGATGGGCATGGACACCTATGAATGCCCCATTTTAGATTTGCGAATGCCCCGGTTGAGCTCTGCGAATGCCCCAGTTTAGCTCTACTGGGGATGCTCTTGGTTAACTCCACTGAGGATGCACTTGTGTGTGCTGAGTTAAAAGACGATGCTAGATTTTCTGAATTCATTTGGGGAATCAGACCCGAAGTTGCCTGTAGTAGATGGAGGCAGTTTCATGTGCTGGCTGGGTTAGGGTGACTGTTATGGTGCTTTTAGCTTGATCGTCGTCTTGTACAACATAATTGGCTTGAGAAACTTTGCAAGTACAAATGAGGAATTCCCCTGTCTGGAGGATCTATGGGAAGATCTATGTTGAATAGAAGACTAGAATATTCGTGCCACAATACAATATGAGGTGGCATGCCCCAATGTCTTGAGTCACGAAATAAACTGCTCTTGATTACAGCTTTCTTGGAGAGATTTGTTGAATCTCGACATAACTGCCCCAGGTTGAATGAATTCTGAATAGATCTCTCGATGTGATAGCCTCTGATTGATTGAGCTTGAAGAGATTTATCGACGTGATAGCTTCTGATTGATCGAGCTTGAAGAGATTTATCGACGTGATAACTTCTGATTGGTAACTTTGAGGGAATGCCCCAGATTTGGCTGAGCTTGGAGAGATTGATTCTCGACTTGATTGCCATAGATTGACAAGCTCTGCTAACTTCATCCCTGAATGGCACTCAGACTGTGAAGTATCAAGATGATTTCTTTTGACATAATCTCTGGTTTAACATGCTGCTGGATAAGTCATTTCTCTTGTGGCAGCTGACTCTTGCTTCAACAGGGTATTCAAGCCTCTCTTCTCTGACAAGATTGAGCTCTTTACCCGTTGTTCATTGTGCAAACTTACTTGATGTCAATCAGTTGTTTTGTATGCAGAAGAATGTTTATTATGAGAATGATAATTCTAATGCAACACATATGTAAGTCTTGAAGTTTGAAATTTTTTTGAATGAAATGATGTCACAAATCTGTTGTGAACGAGTCACTAGCTAGATAGCAACATTTGAAAATTCCTTTTTTATGAAAGATAATGCAAGCATATGATACCAACACGGATATTGAGACGTACCTCTTAGGAGTCAGTTAAATGCTATCTCGTTGTAGCACACTTTCGAATTGACCCATGCTTCAGTTAGGACTTCTATGGGTTGTAACGTGGTCTGGTTCACGGTTTTAGAAAAAGGATTTAAGGCTCAAAATTATTTGGTTCCCACCCATTCTCCATGATGTTCTCCATTCCTACGTCCAGTTGACCCGATACAAGCATTCGTCTCTCGACAAGAGTTTGTGATGATTGAGGAACCACTCAGGTTTCTTGGACACGACAGTCACTAACTTCTTTTGCTTTTGGTGTCTGATCAGACGACTTTGTTCTTTGATGAGAATTTTCGTTGGTAATCCTTTTCTCACCTTTTAGGATTTTCAATTTCTTTCTTGCTTTCCCTAATTTTTTCCTGGACAAATTCTTTCGAATTTTGATTTGGAAGTCCAGCGGGATGCCCCAATTTTTTGCCTAAGCGACTTGCTTTCAAGTTTCGACTTAACAGGAATTTTTGTTTCTTTCTTATTCATATTTTTCATTTTGAACAAGTCGTTGATCTTTGAGTTGTTTTTGATTTGTCGGAAGTGATCGTGACTGCCTGAGTCTTTAGTATTGTCATTTGTTGACCTCCTGATGTGCAAGAGATACCCATTGGGATATTGTTAATTGATGCACATTGTTGATAGATGAGGGTGAACCATTGTGGTTTTGACTTTTCTCAATCTTTTGATGGATAACCATTGTTGTATCCTTGGATGCACACTCTTGATGAGTTATGAATGCTTGATCAGATTAGCTGAACACTTCCCGCCCCAGGGTTGAAATGAGGGTTTTTTCTGAATAGAAAAGAAACACCTACTTCGAAGGCTCAGAGGGGTTGAAGAGGGTCTATCTCCCTTATATCTTCAGTGTTTAGGGATTGAAACAAGGCATGTACATCGTCAGGAGGGTCTTACTCAAAAGCGTACCGACCAGAGATTTTTTCGTTTTAGGTTGTCGTCATCCTCCTTTGAATCTTTACCTAAGCATAAGACTAGGAAATCTGGCATCAATATGCAAGCAAAACATTTAAAGAGTGATAACGAATGGATGAGTAAAAATGAAAGGAACACTTCAAGACAAGCATACTTATTGCATGAAGATTTTCGTTCAAAAATAGACAAGTTTCTATATACAAGCAATGTTTAAACAAACAAGCAAGAATGCAAATGAAAATGCAGTAAAGAAACCAATGATTTCCATTGTTGAGGAGACTTGACTCCGTATGGACTTGCTGATTCTGACGACTTTCTGTAGTCTTGAAGCTCGAGTGTGCGAGAGAATTCCCCTCCAGATCTGATGTGAACACAGTAGTCTCTGGATTGAGCCTGCCTTGGACTTGGTCTCTGGATGACATACCATCTTCAATCGATTGGCCAGGTGCCCCAGTATAATATGCATCACCATGTATTAAAGAAATAATAGACATCATCATCAGAGTTTCCATGACCTGGATTATCTGAGTATTTAATCCATTATCTTCCTGCTTGAAGAAGTTTCTGACTGTGAGCCCAAAGCTTGCATGTACCACTCAGAGTTATTCCATAGCTGGTCCTTGAACACGTGCGGTGAGAAACCAAGTTGAGCCTTTGAAGAGAACCCCAGGTCTGAATAAGAATCCCTAATCTCCGGGTACCTGTCATGAATGCATGAATATGCATGGGGTGCATGAATGGATGCCATGTCATGTTCTGTCATTTCCAATGAATTTACGTGCTTTGATTTTGTTTTTGCGCAAGTAAGGGACGGAAGAATTTTGGCACAAGACTTGCAAATATGATTCCTTGAAAATAACAGAACATGTATGTTAAGCACGCAGTTAGCCATGTTATGTATGCAAAGGCATGAGATCAAAGAGGATAATGGTTCCATCATTCCTGAATAAGGTTGCTGCACTGCTCTGGATTATGTGAGTATCATCAGATCAGAGGTCCGACATAACTTCTGCATATATAAGAACCAAGTACCCTGTGGATCTCCCATTGTCCGGGATCAAGGCTTCTGGAACATTGGATACTGTTGAGAATTTATGAACATGCTGGGAATACCAAGATTGAAGGATTGAATGAACCTCCAGGTAAACAAGTCAGGATCTCCGAAAATAAATCTGAGAACCATACGGTCACCAACAAGATGTAGCATCTGCATTAAGTCATAACAGAAATCCAGAGTATAGCCATCAGAACAAATAGTCACTGTCTGAGCATAGTTACCATTTGCATCTGAATAACCATCTGAACACAGTCACCATCTGTATCTGTGACAAAAATTCCCTTCCCACTCGCGGGTGAAAAAACAAGGTCAGGGTAAGACAATGGTAACTCGAAAATCACGGGTTCGCCTGAAAATACTATGGGCTTACCCACAGACGCGGGTGCCGATAGTAATTCATTTGAACCTCATCCGAGCGTGGTATATGACATGACTGCACTAATCAGACCACGTCCTATAGTCGTCATGCCCCCACTCTATTCCTAGGTATCCTAGTGCACTCTGGTCTGGGTACTGGGCCTTTTACCTCAAAAGTGACATCCCAACCCAACATAGAGAACAAAGTTCAGCATAATAGATAACAGATATGGAAAGCCATAAAATGCAATGCAAACATGTACAAATGAGTAAACTGAAAGCATAAAAATAAACACCCTAAGGAAAGAAAACAAGAGCTAGGAGAGACTCCGGGATGGACCAGCATTTGGTCGACCTAGTCCCCAGTGAAGTCGCCAACTGAAACAACCGGATGAAAATCATCAAAACAATGAAGTCGCCATCGAACGTATTTTATCCCACATGTAGGGAAAGGTAAACATTGAGAAAACCTGAGAAGGGAGAAGTCACGGTCTTGCGACCGAGAGATTGGGTAAGGGAGTCTGTTACGCGAGGGGAAGGTATTAGCACCCCACACGCCCGTAGTACTCTACGGTATCCACTCTTGTTATCTATCTTATGGGTGTGTTTAATCTATGCTTACTGTTTACTATACTACTGGAGGAATGCATGCAAAAGAAAGGGGAAAAGAATGTAGGGAAAATAAAATTGTGCTTGCTTGGGCCCTACCCCAATGCCTACGTATCCGTTTTGAGGAATCAGAGCTACCGTAGTTCGGCTCATATGTTTTTGTTTGTTTGTGTTTTTTACGGACGAAGTTAATTCCGCCTTCTGCCGCAACTCGACCTTTGGAGACTTATGCATTGGCACAGAAGTAAACTAATCGTGTCCTTACCTGAAAAGGGTTTTAAAGAAAAGGTGCTCGAGCGCACACAAGATTTGAATTTGTTTTGTATTTTGTTGTAGATGTTTTTTTTTGTGGACGAAGTTAATTCCGCCTTCTGCCGCAGCTCGACCTTTGGAGACTTATGCATTGGCACAGAAGTAAATTAATCGTGTCCTTACCTGAAAAGGGTTTTAAGAAAGGTGCTCGAGCGCACAAAAGATTTGAATTGGTTTATATTTTATTGCAGATAATGTCTGATTGACCTCAAGAGAGAGATATTAGCCATTTTTCTACTTAGCTATGAAAGGAGTCTTTGAGAATTGAACCACACATATGCTTGAGATGAAGAATGATAAGGTCGAGAAGAGACCCGCTTATCATTTCTCGTAGTAAGCAAAAGCATGATTCTCATCAGTAGTTTTTTAAAGTGTTTTGAATTTTGAAAGAAAAAGTAGTTTTTGTTTTAAGTGCGAATGCAAAAGGGAAAGAAAAGTCAGAAGGAGACTAGCTTACCTCTAAACCTAATGTTATCGTGCGTTAGTAGCCATAAGATTTAGGTTAAAGGGGAAATTTCTACCTGATGTTAGTATGCATGAATTTGAAAGCCTAATGTCTAATTTTAGTTCAATTAAATCGAAGATTAAATTTGAACCAAAATCTCCTAAGGAATCATGAGATAATATACGAACAAGTAAAATTAGGCAGCAAGTATCAAAATATTACATACAATCCATAAAAATTGCAAGCGAAACACATGACATAAAAATGAGTAAAACTAATGATTAAAATTGAAAATAAAAAGTGAGAGAATTGAAAAGAAATCTCTTTTATTTACCAATATTGCCAAAGAAAATAAATCGCCAAAATTAATCGCAAACGCAATCGAAATGAGTATGGGAAATAAGATCTCAGGAGGTGCGAACTGAATTCACTATGTGCTGCAAAAAATGCAATGACATTAGGCCCCATCAAAAATAAACACAATCAGCAAAAAAATAAAAATAATCATAGTCCAGGAATTGATTAGTTTGGCCCATGTTAATCATTCTTAGTTTTATTAATCATCATATTATTATATTTATTTGTTGAATTAATAATAAAAGGAATAGAACATGTAATAGAAATACTGGTTCAGAAAGAAAGAAATAAAACAAAAAACAATTAAAACTAAAAATAAAATATAGGAAAATTGAAAAAGAGGGTTTAGGGTAAAAAGAGAAAGTTTGTCTCTTCATCTCCTCTTGCGAACAGCAGCGGCGCCACCGGCCTTCTTCCGTCGCCTTCTACTTCCGCTCCGGCGATTTCCGTCTCTCATGGCGCCGCTCACCACCGTTAAAACGAAGACCGTTGGCCGCCGTATCACCGTAATGTTTCTATTGTTCGTCATCTTGCTCTGTCTCAGACTCCGGATTTTGTAGACCCCGCGTTGCCTCACTTCGATTGCGCCTTCACCGTGACGATCTATGCTTCTGATTGTCTTCCTCCGTTCAGTCACCGCTCGTTAACCTCCGTCTCGGCGTCTTCGCATCTCGGATCTCTTCCGATTTGTCTCACCTGCGACCTCTTCTCGCGTTCAACGGATTTTGTCGACCCCGCGTTGCCTCACTTTGATTGCGCCTTCACCGTGACAATCTACGCTTCTGATTGTCTTCCTCCGTTCAGTCACCGCTCGTTAACCTCCGTCTCGGCGTCTTCGCGTCTCGGATCTCTTCCAATTTGTCTCACCTGCGACCTCTTCTCGCGTTCAACGATTCAAGCCATATTTGATCAGAGTACCTCCTACGGCTTTTTGAAGTAGATAAAGAAGACCAGAGACGTAGATATCTTCAAATCCTGGATCTGGTATATTTATTCTATTTGCTTCTTTGCTTGAATACCTTTTTCTTCTTCTGAATTTCTGCGTGCTTGTGTTTCTGAAGCCGTTGCATTCGATTGCACGCGCGTTCTTGTTGCGAGACTGAAGTGCAGTTGCTTTGTTGATGTTGAATGCAGAGAGATGATGATGAAGATGAAGATACAATGGTGCTTGAAGCGGTTATGATGAGACTGCAGCTTGAGGAATGAAGGTGATAGTAGTGGAACTTGATAAGGTTTCAATGAAGATGACGATTCAGCTGCGTTTGTTTGTCTGAAAGAATCAATGAGGATGATTATGTATTGATGGAGAAGATTGCTGAGAAGATGAAGATTGGAGGTTTTGTTGAAGTGGAGTATGGTTCAGAGGTGGAGGCTGCAGAGGTTTTGTGAGTTCTTTGTGAATTTTTTCTATTATGAATCCCCTCCTCCTTATTCTGTCCATCTCCTTTTGCATATGCTATGTACTCTATTTATATATGCTGGAAGTTTGTTATGGTTTGTTAAGTTAGTTAGGATTTGGGAAGTGGGAAGTTGGTTATAGTTAGAAGTTAGGGAAAAGTTAGTCATGAAAAATTCTGTTAGGAAGTTTAAGATGCAGTTTGTTGTTATAACAGTTTTGGTTGTTGTTAGTTATGCTGTTAGAAGTTGCTAGAAGGTTTGAGAGTTTGTTATGAATTGGTTACTGAATATGGTTGGGGTAATGCTGAAGTTAGGAAGCTGTTAGAATTTCTGTTAGTTTGGAGCTGAATCTGAGCTGTTGGTTTTTTTATTAATAATGATCAGTGTGAATGAATTATGAATAATCGTGAATCTGAATGATGATATATTGTTCTCCTCAATCTCTGAATTTCTATTATATTACAGGTAAAGTTTGTTACAGGATAATCAATCCTGGCCTTTGGTTGTGAGAGAGTTGGTTAGAAGATCGAGGGCCCAAATTAGTCAGTTAGGAACTGTTTTTTCTATTAGAGAACTGGATAAAAGTTTATTAGTGTTATAATTTCTAATTTCTGTATTTCAAATTAAATTAACTTATTACATATTGGTACTGAACTGGCTTGAAAAATGGTTGTTTATGCAGGTTTTCTTTTGGTATGAAACATGGACTGAGGCTTGGACATAATTAAGTTGGATTGGGGCAATCTTGGAAGATAGTGGATAAATAAGTTTAGAAATGATGGAGACCTTGATTTAGAATTCTTTAGCTTTAGACCACTTGAATATTTAATGTAAATTCTTGTTTTTTGATTTAGTAATCTTGGGTGTAAACGGCCTTTTGAAATCTTCTCCTGTAACGTTCTAATGACACCGCTTGTAAATTTCATGGTTATGACCTCGAATGAACGAGAATGAATTTGGATAACCCTTTGACAAATCACGAGTAATGCTTTAGAACTTGTAAAGATTATATCATTGAATGAATGTGAACCCTTGAATTTTAATGATGAAGCCCAAATATTCCAAGTAGTCTTCTCTTCCAAATTGCCTTTTGTATCTCCAAGATCTTTTAATTTTGTGTTACATATAACTCCATGGTTGTGATATGAATTTAATAAGAACCTTTTCCAAAAACAAACTTGTAATGTCGGGTTTCTTTGCTTTTGAATGAAGACATGCCTAAACACCTTCAAATGAACGAGCCTTGCATCTTTCTTATTCCTCACTTCAAAACCATAATTGAAGAAGCTTAAGATTTTGATTTTAATGTATTTTGAAATGAAGTCCCCCAAAGCATACAAGTAAGCGAATAGACCCGACGAAGAGCTTTGCATCATAAAGTGTACAAACTTCCAATTTGCAAATAGTATCCTATTGAATCTTCTTCTCTTGCCTAGAGCTCGTGAACATACAAGGAATAGCTAAACCCCATTTGATGAAGAAAGGACCATTTGAAATACTAACTCATAAAAGATATGATTTTCTTATATGATAACCTTTTTGTATGACATATTGAAGCATCCTTGAACAAGATCTTAATGGCCATGGATATATCAAAATCTTCAACCATTTGCACCTTAAGTAATTATAGAACCCCTTTGAAATTTATTGAAGAACCAATACACATGGAATCCCTCTTAAAGTCTATATGATTATGGAAATAAATCATCATTCATGTGGAGATGATATGTATAAGATGATGTTCCCCACTGCTCAAGCTTGCAGCCTTTCGAGATAGCCTTGGGATGACTCACAATTGAAGCGGCAAGTATTTGATGAGAACCAAAAATTGTATCGCTAAAAGAAGTCCACAGTGTTAGAGAAAAAGCTATACACCAACCCTTATTCCTCGAAATCCATGATCTTATGCCAATTTATTGATTGATGATGCATGATGTGTTAGATGACCTAATGGAAATTATATATGTGGGAAAAAATGCAAAAATGCGTAAGCCAGATAGGAAGTAAAAGGGTAGGACAAATTTGGGGTATTACAGTTCCATCAGTTGGACGGAGCCAGTATCCACAGCTGGGAGGATTTGGCTACTGCGTTCTTTAAACAGTATCAGTATAACTCCGACCTTGCTCCTACGCGTACCCAACTCCAGGGTATGTCAATAGGGATGGGTGAAGGATTTAAAGAGTATGCTCAGAAATGGAGAGACCTTGCCGGAAGGGTGCAACAACCTTTAGCTGGTCGCGAACTTGTTGATATGTTTTTGGGGACCCTGTCTGGTCCATTCTTTAACCATTTGATTGGAAGCTCTTCAGCCGAATTCACAGACCTTATCTTGACGGGTGAGAGGATTGAAGCTGGAATTAAGGCTGGAAAAATACAGAAGGGTGCCTCATCGAGCACTGAGAAGAGACCGTTTAAGAAAGAGTCCAATGCGGTCTACAGTTCAAGAAGAAAGAACAGACCTGAACACCGCCAAGCTGTCAATGCGGTTGTCATTTCAAAACCTGCCGCTACTCCTCAGCATCACAACCAACAAAGGGACGAGAGACCTCAAAGGCAATTCACTCGTCTCAGCATGACTTTGTCTCAGATTCTGCCACAATTGCTGAAGACCAATCTGGTGATCCTAAAAGAAGCTCCAAAGAATCCAAATACAATGTCACCAAGGTATAACCCTAATGCCCGCTGCGCTTTTCACTTTGATAGCCCGGGGCATAATACAGACGATTGTTGGGTTCTGAAGAACAAGGTGCAAGACTTAATTGATGCAAAGGAGATTGAGTTCGAGGCGCACGAGAGGCCTAATGTTGTGATTTCTCCCATGCCCAAACATGGAGTAAATGTTGTAGAGGAAGACTTGTTTGTAGTGTCTGTGGATGATATTGTTACCCCTCTGATGAGTGTCAAGAAGAACCTGTTGCTGGCCGGTTTATTTCCGGGCTGTGGTGAAGTTTGCCACATGTGTTCTGTTTTACCTGCTGGTTGCCCATCTTTGAAGTCAGGTATCCAAAACCTGATGGATAGTAAAGAGATTCTGTTTGAAAAGACTGCTGTTCCATCCGTTCATTCTGAAGAAGTTGCCATCATTACCATTTTCGACAATTCTTCCAAGGCTCCCTCGAGGACGCCTGTTAGAATTACATCCATTCCGAAGACCGCACCTGTAATCATCACTATTCCAAGGCTCATCCTCTATACCTCTGACAAAGCTGTCCCTTGGCACTATGGGGCAGATGTTTATGTTCTTGGAGTTAAGCAAGAGTTTGGTGCTGATACCGGCGTCGACAACATTACTGGGCCTGCTAAAGTCACCCGCAGTGGTAGACTTTTCTCACCTGATATTGCTCCGCCAGCCGTCTGAAGACCTGTTGTCATTAAACCTGCAAGTGTACCTACTGCCGTTCCTGATCAAGTTCATATCCTTCCCCCTGTCGCCGATTCATATGACGCTCGGGGCAAAGGGATCGCCACTGATATGCTTGCCCAGACGGAGGCACCAAAGACAATCACTATTGAAGCTTCCAAACAGGAGATGGAAGAGATTCTGAAGATTATTAAGAAGAGTGATTTTAATGTAGTTGAGCAGTTGGGAAAACCCCATCCAAGATTTCTATGTTATCACTGTTGTTGTGTTCAGAGGCCCATGCCAAGGCTCTGATTACCTTCCTGAAGACGGCCCACGTGCCACAAGAGACATCAGCTGATCAATTTACCGATTGTATGGCCAATTTAACTGCTGATAATGGTTTGGGTTTCTCCGACGCTGATCTGACTGCTAAAGGGAAGAACCATAACGATGCCCTGCATGTCTCCATTGAATGCAGGGGCACTACTCTTGCACATGTGTTGGTTGACACTGGTTCCTCGTTGAACGTCTTACCCAAGAAAGCTCTAGACAGGCTGGATTGCGAAGGTTTAGAGCTAAAGCCGAGTAACATTGTTGTCCGGGCCTTTGATGGATCTAGAAGGATGGTGCATGGCGAGGTTGATATTCCCATCAAAGTTGGTTCTCAGGTCTTCAATTCTACATTTTACGTGATGGACATTCGGCCATCCTATTCTTGTTTACTGGGTCGTCCATGGATCCATAAAGCTGGAGCTGTGACCTCAACAATCCATCAGAAGCTGAAGTACCCGGTCAGAGGGAAGATTGTGACAGTACAGGGGGAGGAAGAGTATATGGTTAGCCACCTCAACTCATTCCAATACGTAGAGATGGATGGGGAGTTCATTGAGACCCCATTTCAACACTTTGAAGAGGTTCCTCAGACACTAGCATCAGCTGAGACTGTGGTAGAAGATTCTCCCATGAAGATGGCTTCCTTAAAGGACGCCCGGGCTGTTATTGAGAAGGGTGAGTATGCAAACTGGGGCCGACTTCCTGATTTCACTCAGAAGACTAACAAGTTCGGTTTGGGTTTCACTGCAGAAGCTCAGAGGGCTGTTCGAAGTGCAAGGATTGGAAGACCTCCTGTGTTCATCAACAACTCGGGAGTAAATGCCAACGATGATGACGTGGAAGAATCTGAATTCGACAGCTGGATCTATCCTACGACCAATGGTGGACAAAACAACTGGACAGCAAAGGATTTCATCCCTATTACTTTTGTTACTCAGTAATGAACTCTTTGTTTCGAATTTGTAACAGACAATGCTTTGAAAATTTATGACCTGGTGTCTTACCCGGGGCACTATGGTTTCACTTGTGAGGGCTTTTGTATGCGATTTCCATATATCATTAATAAAAGCATTGGATGTTTTCGCATTTCAAATTTTGCGCTCTTTGTCTTTCTTTATTATATATTGCAAAATAGCTATTTTACACACACACTCACATATACAGGTCCCAATCCACTCTGGATATCACTGGTAACGACTCTGCTACTGCCAGTTGTGACTTCGAAAATCCGATCAACTTAGCCGAAGACGAAGGTGAAGATGATTGCGAAGTGCCTGGTGAGCTTGCAAGACCGCTACTTCAGGAAGAGAGGGCCATTCAGCCACATGAAGAGCCAGTGGAAACGGTGAATCTGGGTACCGAGGCAGACAAGAAGGAAGTCAAGATCGGTGCAAATTTGGAGCTTAGTATGAAATAGCGATTGATTCAAATGCTGCATGACTACGTAGAGATCTTTTCCTGGTCTTACGAAGATATGCCTGGGTTGGATACCGACATTGTAGTTCATCGCCTGCCTACCAAGGAAGAATATCCTACGGTAAAACAGAAGGTTCGCCGTATGCGTCCAGAGATGTCTGAGAAAATCAAGGCCGAAGTTATGAAACAGTTTGACGCCGGTTTTCTAGCCGTAACTTCTTACCCTTAGTGGGTTGCCAATGTGGTTCCGGTACCGAAGAAAGACGGTAAGGTCCGAATGTGTGTTGACTACAGGGATTTGAACAGGGCGAGCCCTAAGGATGACTTCCCTCTACCTCATATTGACGTTCTGGTCGACAACACTGCTCAGCATAAGGTATTCTCCTTCATGGACGGTTTCTCCGGTTACAATCAGATAAAGATGGCTCCCGAAGACATGGAGAAGATTACCTTTGTTACTCAGTGGGGTACCTTTTGCTACAAGGTCATGCCTTTTGGGTTGAAAAATGCTGGGGCAACATATCAGCTTGCCATGGTTGCTTTGTTTCATGACATGATCCATCATGACATTAAAGTATACGTCGACGATATGATCGCGAGGTCCCAAACTAAGGAGGAACACCTTGACCATCTATGAAATCTGTTTGACCGGTTAAAGTTGTACAAGCTGAGATTGAACCCAAACAAATGCACCTTCGGGGTACGGTCCGGTAAACTGTTGGGTTTCGTCGTAAGCGACAAAGGTATTCAAGTGGACCCTGCCAAAGTGAAAGTCATACAAGAGATGCCAGCTCCCAAGACAGAGAAGGAGGTCAGAGGCTTTCTAGGACGACTGAACTATATTTCCCGATTCATCTCGCACCTAACTGCTACTTGTGAGCCAATCTTCAAGTTACTGAAGAAAGATCAAGTGGTACGTTGGAACGATGAATGCCAGGCCGCTTTCGAAAGAATCAAAGAGTACCTCCAGGAGCCACCTATCCTTATGCCACCAGTTGAAGGGAGACCTCTAATCTTATACTTGACAGTACTTGACAATTCAATGGGGTGTGTGCTGGGGCAGCATGACGAGTCTGGCCGAAAAGAGCATGCTATTTATTACCTTAGCAAAAAGTTTACCGACTGTGAGACCCGATACTCACTGCTCGAGAAAACTTGTTGCGCTTTGGCATGAGCTGCTCGCCGGCTGAGATAGTATATGTTGACTCACACTACTCTGTTGATTTCAAAGATGGATCCAATCAAGTATATCTTCAAAAAGCCTGCCTTGTCCGAAAGAATAGCAAGATGGCAGATGATCTTGACTGAATATGACATCCAGTACACGACTCAAAAAGCAATCAAGGGAAGTGTATTGGCGGACCATTTGGCACATCAGGCAGTGGATGATTACCAGTCTATGAATTTTGAATTTCCAGACGAGAATATCATGGTAGTGACTGATTGTGAGACACCTGGACTGGATGAAGGACCTGAAGAAGGATCCCGATGGTCTATGTACTTTGATGGAGCTTCAAACGCTTTGGGTAATGGCATTGGCGCTGTGATCATATCTCCTAAAGGCTCTCATACTCCATTTACCGCCCGACTGTGTTTCAACTGTACCAACAACATGGAGGAGTATGAAGCATGCATCATGGGTCTTCGAGCTGCAATTGACCTAAGGATTAAGTTTCTGAGTGTCTTCGGAGATTTCGCTCTCGTGATCAGTCAGATCAGAGGAGAGTGGGATACGAAACACCCAAACCTGATTCCTTATAAGGAGTATGTATTGACATTGCTTCCCCATTTCAAGGAGATAACCTTTGAACACTTCCCAAGAGAGGAGAATCAGTTGGAGGACGCTCTAGCTACGATGTATTCTATGTTCGAAGTCAAGTGGGACAACGAGGCTCCCCGAATCATTATTTGGAAATTGGATGAACCTGCACATTGCTGTGACCTTGAGACCGAAGAGGTAATAGAAAAATCTTGGTATCATGAAGTGAAGAGGTACCTTGAAGCTCAAGAATACCCCGAGGGTGCATCTGTTAATGACAAGAAGTTTCTGAGAAGGTTCGCGGCAAAGTTCTTCATCAGCAATGGCATTCTTTACAAACGTAACTATGATTCAACCTTACTGCATTGCGTGGATAAAATTGAAGCGGCAAGGATCATGGCAGAGCTGCATGAAGGTACTTTCGGAACTCATTCCAGTGGACATACCATGGCAAAGAAGATCCTTCGGGCTGGATATTACTGGTCCACAATGGAAGCCGACTGTTATCAGCATTCTCGGACATGTCACAAGTGTTAGGTCTATGCTGATAAGGTGCACATACCTCCAGTTCCTCTGAATGTTTTGACAACACCTTGGCCTTTTGCAATGTGGGGCATTGATATGATCGATGAGATCAGACCTACGGCATCCAACGAGCATCGTTTCATCCTGGTAGCGATTGATTACTTTACGAAGTGGGTTGAAGCATCTTCCTTTGCCACCGTAACCTAGAACGTCGTAACACGGTTCATTCGGCACAACCTGATCTGCCGATACTGTGTACCAGAGAGGATCATTACGTATAATGGTACCAATCTTAACAACAAGATGATCACTGAGCTGTGCGAGCAATTCAAGATACAGTATCATAACTCTTCTCCCTACCGGCCAAAGATGAATGGGGCTGTTGAAGCAGCAAATAAGAACATTAAGAAGATTGTGCAGAAAATGACAGTGACATACAAAGACTGGCACGAGATGTTACCATTTGCTCTTCATGGGTACCATACCTCAGCACGGACGTCAACAGGGGCAACACCCTATTCCTTGGTTTATGTCATGGAGGCAGTCTTTCCCATTGAAGTTCAGATACCCTCTCTTCGGATCATGAAGGATGCAGGTTTGAGCGAAGACGACTGGATCCAGACCCGACTTGATCAATTGAATCTAATCAACGAAAAGAGACTTACTGCTATTTGTCATGGCCAGACGTACCAAAAACGGATGATCAAGGCATTTAACAAGAAAGTCAGACGGCAAGAGTATCAAGTTGGGGACCTGGTAATCAAGCGCATTATTCTACCTCAAGGTGACCCCAGGGGCAAATGGACTCCTACTTACGAAGGGCCATTTGTGGTCAAGAACATCTTCTCAGGAGGAACGATGATTCTAACCACCATGGATGGTGACGACCTTCCTCACCCCGTCAATGCAGACATAGTAAAAAGATACTACGCATAACCAAAGACCCGCTAGGTTGACTGGCCTAGGAAAAAATAAGGGCTTCCCGGCGAACCAAAAGGGTTCGGGCAAAAATAAGGGATGAAAATAAAAAATCTGTACACCCGGCAAGTCGAAAACCTGAAAAGGCGGCTTGGGCAAAAATGGGTATCCCGGTGGACTGAAAACCCAAAAGGGCGGTCCAGGCAAAAGTTAGGGATTAAAGCATAACACTATGTATCATTGGATCACCTTGCATCCAGACTTCGGTATCAACTATCAGGCTCAGACGTCACCAGTCAATCAGATTCATCTTCAACTAAGCAGCAAAGTGATGAGATGCTTGAAGATATAAAGGCAATAGCAGAGTTGGAACCCAGTGGGACTATTCACATAGCTGTTCTGTTTTCTTTTTGCAAATTGTATAAATTCTATTTGTTCGGCGGAGTTCTCTTACTAGGACGCCAGCCTCTTGTACAAAACGCCTATTTACAGGCCAAACTTCAAAGTCAATACAAATTCATTTTCAAACAAATTTCAAATTGTTTTTCCTTTATCTGTTTTGTTTTGCAAAGAACGTCCAATGTTCATTTTTGATATATGCATTTGACATTAATTGCTGCTCATAATATTTGCATGCGAAACAAAGGACTAATTACGGGTGATATCAGAAGTAGGGGCAATAAGAATTGTCTGAGCGGTCTAGTTGCTCTGTCCGCCAAGGTACCAAGGTAAGTTCAGCTGAAGAACGTGACTAAGATACCGTCGATCCCTGCGGAGTAAAACAGTAATGATAGCTCTCTCAGCTAAAACTTGAAACTATGAACGAATCAACCATACTCTCCCTCAAGTAGAGTTAGTCTGGTGTCAGCCCCGGAAAGGCTTGGTATTCCCAGTAGATCTTAATATTCCCCAGCGGAGTATAAAGATATCCCCCAGAAAGTATAAGAGCATCTCCGACAGTCTTAATATTCTTCAACAGAGTATAAGAATGTTCCCCGGTGGAATACAAGATACCCCCAGTGGAGCCATTTCCCCAGCGAAGTCTAAAAAAGGCTTCCTCGCCAGAGTTGAATCATCTTACTCAGTAGATTCTGGAAGCTTGTCCCCTGCAGAATACAAATGTGTCTCCCCAGCCAAATTCAGAAGGTTATCCTCACAAGAGTCTAACTGGGTCATCCTCAGCAAGTTGCAACTGAAAGATCATCCCCAGCGAAGTTCTTTCTTTCCCCAAGCAAGACTTCTATCCTCAGCAGATTCAATATCACCAGCAACGGTAATCCATCCCCAGCGGAGTTCATCATTGAAATCCCCAACAAAGCTTATCAATGGAATCCCCAACGGATATCGTTAAAATCATCAGCAGAATATCTCTCCCCCACAGAGTATTTCCCCTCGGAGTAATCTCTTCATCATGTTTACTCCCCAACGGAGTTCTTTTCTCCTACAGGTTTATTCTCACAATCATCTTCGTTCATCATCCCCAGCAGAAACGAAGAACTCAATCTTATTCTCCAGCAGCTCTGGGATTTCTTTTCCCCAGCTAAAACATCACATTCCCATACATCATGATACATGCATATGCGCATCATACAAATACAATATCATTTATTTTGAGAATATCATTGCCTGATCCATATCATGCATTGCATATGACTGACCTTTACCCTTTCAGGAAAAATGCAATTAAGTTCTCAGCTTAGTCGAAGATCTGACCAGTTCTTAAATCTCAATTGAATTGTCATCAGTTGAATTTCAGATAAGGTTCTCAATCTCGACATTCTCCTCCGTCATAGTGTGGACAAGTTCTATAACCTCAACGGTATACTCCATTGAGCACGAGACAATTCCTAGATCTCGATGAAGATGTTTCCCTACGTCATAGTGTGGACGAGTTCTATAACCTCAGCGGTATACTCCATTGAGCACAAGACAGTTCCTAGATCTTGATGTTTTCCTCCGTCATAGTGTGGACAAGTTCTATAACCTCAATGGTATACTCCATTGAGCAAGAGACAGTTCCTAGATCTTGATGTTTTCCTCCGTCATAGTGTGGACAAGTTCTATAACCTCAACGGTATACTCCATTGAGCACAAGATAGTTCCTAGATCTTGATGAAGATGTTTCCCTACGTCATAGTGTGGACGAGTTCTATAACCTCAGCGGTATACTCCATTGAGCACGAGACAATTCCTAGATCTTGATGTTTCCCTATGTCATAGTGTGGACGAGTTCTATAACCTCAACAGTATACTCCATTGAGCACGAGACAATTCCTAGATCTTGATGTTCTCCTCCGTCATAGTGTGGACAAGTTCTATAACCTCAACGGTATACTCCATTGAGCACGAGACAATTCCTAGATCTTGATGTTCTCCTCCCTCATAGTGTGGACAAGTTCTATAACCTCAACGGTATACTCCATTGAGCACGAGACAGTTCCTAGATCTTAATGAAGATGTTTCCCTACGTCATAGTGTGGACGAGTTCTATAACCTCAGCGGTTTACTCCATTGAGCACGAGACAATTCCCAGATCTTGATGTTTTCCTCTGTCATAGTGTGGACGAGTACCATAACCTCAACGGTATAATCCATTGAGCACGAGACAATTCCTAGATCTTGATGTTCTCCTTCGTCAAAGTGTGGACAAGTTCTATAACCTCAACAATATACTCTATTGAGCACGAGACAGTTCCTAGATCTTGATGAAGATGTTTCCCTACGTCATAGTGTGGACGAGTTCTATAACCTCAGCGGTATACTCCATTGAGCACGAGACAATTCCTAGATCTTGATGTTCTCCTCCGTCATAGTGTGGACAAGTTCTATAACCTCAACGGTATACTCCATTGAGCACGAGACAGTTCCTAGATCTTGATGAAGATGTTTCCCTACGTCATAGTGTGGACGAGTTCAATAACCTCAGCGGTATACTCCATTGAGTACGAGACAGTTCCTAAATATTGATGTTTTCCTACGTCATAGTGTGGACGAGTTCTATAACCTCAGCGGTATACTCCATTGAGCACGAGACAGTTCCTAGATCTTGATGTTTTCCTCTGTCATAGTGTGGACGAGTACTATAACCTCAACGGTATACTCCATTGAGCATGAGTCAGTTCCTAGATCTTGATGTTTCCTCCGTCATAGTATGGACAAGTTCTATAACCTCAAAGGTATACTCTATTGAGCACGAGACGGTTCTTAGATCTTGATGAAGATGTTCTCCCCCAATTGAGTTATGGACAGGTTCTTAAAACTCAGCTGAAGCATTCTCTCAGTTGAAGTACATGCAGGTTCTTAAATCTCAACAAAGTTAGACTTCCCCAGTGGAATCTTCTACAACAAAAGGTATGCAAGTTCTCGCTAAGGAATCTCTTATGCGATCGACACTCCTGCAGATGGCATCTATAAGCCCATCCTCCTACCAACAATCTCCAAATGGCATCTGTAAGCCCGTTCCTGACATCACAATGCTGATACTACACCATGCGAGTGCATATTTCTTGGCACTTTAGTGTTCAATCATCTTCCACCTTCGGATCACGAAAGGCACGCAAGCCAATCTACATCCTCAGGTTTAAGAAGATTGAACAGGGGCAACTGTTGTACCCCAAAATTTGCCCTCTCATGTTTTCCAAAGTCTTCCCCCTACATGGTTGACCAGAAACCCTTGCCCAAGGAAAAAGAAAATTTTTGAGTGGTGCTTTAAGTACATTTCGATTGGCATTCTGAAAGTACATTTTGATTGGCATTCTGAAAGTACATTTCGATTGGCATTCTGAAAGACCTTCGATTGGTATTCTGAAGGAGCCTTTTGATTGGCATTATGGACAAGCACTTCGATTGGAATTATGAAAGACCCTTCGATTGGTATTCTGAAGGAGCCTTTCGATTGGCATTATGGACAAGCATTCGATTGGAATTATGTCAAGGCAGCTTCGACCTGCATGTTAACCATGTCCTTCGATTGGCATGAACATCACCTTTCGATTGGCCTGTTAACAGAGCCTTTCGATTGGAATCCTTCGATTGATATTTGGACAAATGCCATTCGAAGAACACCTTCCAGGCCATTTGGAAGAGGCCATCAAGGAGGACTCAGAAAACATGTCCAGGTACATTGAACATGAGAGGATGGTACGTTTCCCTTGCAAATATAGGAATAATTAAATGCTGATTGTGGATTTAATTCCTGAGTTAAAGGCCAGATTCTTGCCTTTTCTGTTTCTAAGGAGCTGCTTCGACCAGAGTGGTTCTGTTCAGAACAAGACCAATTGAAGAGGGGCCTGAAGGCATTCGAAAGGCAAACATGTCCAGGTTCATTCCAGATTTCAAGAGACACGAATATTTCAAAAAAGGAAATAATTTAATGTGTCTGATTCTTGTCTCATGGCGTTAAAGGCCTGTTGTAATGGCTATCCCTTGCCATTTTCGTGCACTCCCACACTCCTATAAATACAAGGGCCAGTAACACATTACAACACACAAAAAATACACAGAAAAATTGCCTCAAAGAGTCACACGCATACACTTCCTCAGTAAACCACCCCAAAGCTATCAAAATCCTCATAAGTGGTCCCAATCGAAGGAGTCTTCAGCAACACTCTTTTCACTCCCTGAAGTCTGCCGGAAGTGTTCCCAAGCACCATCCAAAAATCACGCATCAAGCCCACTAATCCTTGGTAAAATTTTGGGTCACAACCTTTCGATTATTATTTGAATTTTTTTATATGCATCTTTGTGTTCTTATTGATTATTCATACAAATATAAGTGTGGAAGTGTAGGGTGCCATTTTAAAGTGTCAAAACAGCCATGCTTCAAACTAGGTGGTGTAAAGATCTTGTGCCAGTTTTAACCCCATATTTGAGTTTAGGAAGTGATCATGCATAGGTTAGAGTCTTGGGATCTATTTCAATCCAGCATTTGATCAAACTTGGAGGTGTATGTGCAGGAGAAGAACCTAGGTTTAACACCCAGGTTTGTATTTATTTCATTTTTCTAACGCTTGTACTGCAGATCAAGCTTGAGAAGACCAGTGCACACAATAGCGAAGGACCTGGGTTCGACACCCAGGCCCTACATCTTTATTGTTCTAATGCTTGTCTTGTAGATATGGATCGAAAAGAAGTTTGCCCTCCTGGATCGAAGAAGACAACCCCTTCTCTGGATCGAAGGAGACATTTCCTTCTCTGGATCGAAGCCCCCTTTTTTCCCTGGATCGAAAGTCACCTTCTCTGGATCGAAGCTTCCCATTTTATCCCTGGATCGATAGGTGCCCTTTGTATTTGTATTTTTTTTTTGTTTTCGTTATTTCTTTATTGACCTTATCATTTAAATTAACTTTTAATCAACATAAGAAAAAATCACAAAAACATTAGGTTAGTTTCTTTATTCAAATTAATTTTGTAAATAAATTAATTAATTATTCTAACTTCATTTTACCAATTTAAAATAAATTAGACCTAGGATTATTTAATTCAAATACTTTCTTAACCAAAAACAAAAAAAAAAAGATTTTCTTATTTAGAAATTTCTTAGACGTCTCTTTTCCTTGTTTTACGCGTGTTTATTTTATTGTAACTGCCTACCGGGATGTAATAGCTAAGACTTATACTTTACTGTTTTTTTTTATTCCCCCAATTTTTGGACATGTAAATAATCCCCCTCTCCGAAGCCTTGTAATAGCGTAGGATTTACAATTCCCGCACTTTAAATTCCTGTACATATATTAACTATTTAGATGTATGCTAACTAGGCTATGCATGACAAGATTAACTCTTAACTTAAAATCAACAGTAGCTCACCATGACATACAAAGATAATATAACTGAAAATTGACACACTTGCACATGCCACTCCTAGGGTATACCTCACTTGGTTGCCTCGAAACTTGGTCATTGAGTATAGGAAGTCTTAGAGGTCGCCCTCCTGTCTAAAGATGAAAGTTGCCTCGAAATGGTTGCCTCGATAAAAATGATCTAAGACATTAGGGTTACCGCTAAAGCATCCTAACATTGCTTTAGTGACCACATGTCCCTAAAATCGAATTGACCCGAAAACTCCAACGACGGTGCTACCTACTCCTCAATAGTAGGATAGCACTGTATAAAGGACACTTGCACAGTCTAATTCCTTTTTTAGTAGGTAGATGTTCTTAAGTACTTGCTCCTTTTAAAACAAAACAAACTTTTCGCACTTACACTTTCTTCAAAAAAACAAAACTCTTTTCAAAACCCACAAACACAAAGAAAAGAAAACTTTTTGAAAACATGGTGAGCAAGTACCTAAGAGCCTGTGGATAACCACGGAAAGAAAGGGTGCTAACACCTTCCCTTTCTATAATCTACCTCCCGAACCCGAGAAAAATCTCGAAAAGGAATTTTTATGTGCTTTTGTCCTTTCCTTGTTGGATAAAATAAAAGACGGTGGCGACTCTTGCTTACCGCGACACTTTGCGAAAACAAACGCAAATGCGAACCAGCATTAAAAAACAGTCAATTCTTTCCCACCGATCACAATTTCAAATGAACATTATCTTCAAAAGAACATGATAAAGAGATCTCAGAAGAAAAATTCCAAAGCTCTGATGAAAATTCTCATGAAGTTTTTCTTATAGAAATATTTATTTCAGGGAGAGATTCCTATCTATTATTCAAATTTATTTCTATATATGAATATATTTTTGTCATCATCAAAAAGGGGGAGACTGTTAGAACAATATTGGTTCTGATCATATCTCAGAGTTTTGATGATAACAATAAATTATATTTTATATAATTGATACTCTGATGAACGTATTTAACTATTTCAGATAATGTTCTGACAGAAGCATCTTGATGTGCTGAGCTAAAAATAAATGAAGAAGTTCTTTGATGAAATAACTATTTGTTTTAAGCGCAAGTGTTGATGCTGATGTTGTCTCTGATAATGTTCTGACAAAAGCATCTTGATGTGCTGAGCTGAAAATAAATGAAGAAGTTCTTTGATGAAAGAACTATTTGTTTTAAGCGCAAGTGCTGATGCTGATGTTGTCTCTGATAATGTTATGACATAAGCATCTTGATGTGCTGGGCTGAAAATAAATGAAGAAGTTCTTTGATGAAAGAACCATTTGTTTTAACTCAAGTGCTGATGTTGACTCTGGTAAGATAATTATTTTATTACATCTTCTAACGCTTAGCAAGTTTCTGTGTAAGCTATGTTTCAGAAGATATTTGAAATCAAGTGTTGTTCAGAAGATATTTGAAAGCAAGTGCTGTTTCAGAAGATATTTGAAAGCAAGTGTTGTTCAGAATATATTTGAAAGCAAGCACTGATCAGAAGTACTTAGCAAGCAAAGCATTGTTTATAAGATATACAAGCATGTTCTGAATTCAAGACGTGAAGCAAGTTCTGAAGAATGCAAAAGCTATCAAGTCTTGTCAAGCTTCAGGAGACATGTTCTTACATAGTGTCATTTGCTCATTTAATGTAAAGACGGCTACATGCACTCAAGTGTCTACGCTAGTGCATTGGAAAATGGAATAGTGCAAGGAGACATGCAAACATTTAATGCTCTCCATTTGAAGGCAGCAACAGTCATGTTTCTTCATGCTATATATAGAAGAACATATATTGCAATCCAACTAACGAAATATTGCAAAAACACTGAAAGGCTGAACAACTGAAGTTCTGAATAGAACTAAATAGTTTCAAAAGAAGCAAGAACAACGTGAAAGATTCTGGGCTCACAAATTCATTATTCATACACTTTGTGCTATAATATTCTTAGTGAAAAATCACAGTTGTGATATAGCTTTCTTATAAGCAAACTTTGTTTCACTATCTGTAAAGATTTATATCTTGTAATTGTTCCTTGAGAGACCAAGGTTGGTCAGAATTCTCAAGTAGACTAGGACTAGTTTAAGTCTTAGTGGTGTGAGTCACTTGTAAGGTTACTTGTGCATTGTTAGTGTGATACGGTGGGAGAACTGACTTGGGATTTTGCGTTTGTGTTCACAAATATTTCGGTTTAGCAAGATTCGCCACCGACTTTTTATTTTATCCAAACGAAAGTTCAAAAAGAACAGGAAAGACCTTTGAGATGTTTTCTTGGGTTCGGGGGGTAGATTATGAAAAGGGAAGGTGCTAGCACCCTTTTCATCCATGGTTATCCATGGGCTCTTAGTTATCTGTTTAGATCACTTGCTTTTGCTTTTCAATTGTTTGAAATGGTGCTTTGTGTGTGGTTTTGAAAGATGTTTTGAAAAGAGGCCATCGTTGTGGCAACCTTTATAATGATTCTTGTTTGAATATATACAAGGTGTATTGTCTTTTGAAAAGATTTTTCAATGTTTGAAAGTTTGATTTGGGAAATGTTTTAAAATTGTGTTGTGAAGTGTGTTTGAAAATAGCAAGGATGTTTTGCAAGTTTTGATCAAGTAACTAAGAGTTGTCTACCCTATTTTACTCAAAGATCTTTCCTATATGTTTTTAACCCTTTTGACAGTGTTGTTTTACCATTTCATTTGGTGAACAACCTTGTATTAGGATGTTAAACGGGACAGGCGCGAGTTATCGTATTGACCATGATAGCAATGGTGCTAAGTATCTTTAGCAATTTTTGAGGGACTGGATCATTTTTTGTATAGGCAACCAAGATAGCATCATCGAGGGACTATGATTTTTTGTTTTGTTTTTGTTTTGCCCAAAGTACTTAGCATGCATACCATGGCCATTTGTTTAGGCAAGCAAGTGGAGATACCTTAAGGGTGTTTGTGTGCAAGTGTGTTTTATTGCATGCATGATTTTATCTTGAATTAGGATTTTCTATTTCATTGGTTTTATCTTGCCATACATATCCTAATTACTAGCATTTACATTTGAAAGCAATAAAAATGCGGAAATGTAAAATCCTACGCTATTATAATATTTAGGGGGTGGGGGATACACACTTGTACATGGGGGTGGTTCAACGAGCAAAATAGATAAGAAAAGAAAATAACAAGGGGAAGAAAAAGAGAAAGAGAGAGAGGGCTAGCGCGCTGCTGAGAGGAAGCCAGAAGTTGCCTGCTGCAGGATATCAACCTGTTAGTGAAAATGTATGAGTCAAAACTTCTGACTCTGGTGCCCTGCAAAACAGAAACCTGTTAGTGGGAAGGTCAGAAGTTCTTACCCCCATGCGCTGCAAGACAAAAGTTTGTTAGCGGGGATGTCAGAAGTTTTGACTCTGCTGGAAACACAATAATTTTCAGAAGTTTTGATATTATTGATGGCAAAACAGGCCTCAGAAGTGCTGGCCTCAAAGTCAGAGCTTGGTTTCCCCCTGTGCTAGCCAGAACATCTGCAATTTTATTATTTTTCCACAAAACAGAAGGCATGCCTAGGACAATCTCAGCAAGTGTCAAAGTGTTTCAGAAGACAGAACCAAAAAGGTCACAAGCGGGTTCTACACTGATTCACTTCCTACTTAAGCGTTCAGAGGCATGAAAATCCTCAGAATACATACAACAACAACATGATATCTACATTGTGTTTATTGAGCATAAAAAGCTGATGATGCTTAGCAACGTGATGAGAGTCAGCCGGTGCTTACCTTGCTGTTGGAAGAAAATTTGTGAGTTGGAGCTAGCTTTAGCTCTGATGGTGTTCTGGACAGGTTCTTTTTAGAATGGGTGGATGGAGAAGATATATGTATGTATGGTCAGAAACTGTATGGGCGTTCTCTAATCAGGAAGCAAACTGGGTATCAATGAAGTTTGGAGGCAGGAAGTTTAAAGTTTATGAAACACTAGGGATTTTGGAAGATTTTCACAATGTTTTCTTACTAGAGTTTTCTGTTCCTCTTCTAGCAATTTTTCTGGATTTTTCGTCACCCTTTTTAATTGACAATGGTGTCCTATTTATAGGCAAGGCTTTGTGAATTTTTAAACGTTAAATGGTGCTAATACTATGCAGCAGGGGTTAACTTGTTCTTGAAGGAAGTTCATGAAAAGTTGTGATGATGGACAGCTTTTCAGCCTAGGTTGGAACAATAAGCGATGATTAAGGAGAAGTGACATCCATAGGCAAAAAGTGGCGCATAGACCCATGCCTAAGCCTGCACGAGGGTGTTACCAAGCCATACATGGAGAGACCCCTTGGATGAATGCTCAAAAGTGGTTGTGAGCATTAATGAGCATTAAATGGTGATGAGATTGGTCAAAAATCAGAAATCTTGTAATAGGAGATTTTGCATCATTACCTAGAACCTGAGTCAGCGGCTCTGCTTCACCAAAAAACAATGCAAACCAAGCTTTAACCTTGGACTCTTGCTGTCTCAGCAAATTCTGAGAGTTTTCTAGACTTTCCAGCATGCTCCTTTGACCTGCCTCTGAAAACTCTGGACTTAGAGATTCTGCTTCAGTATTTTACCCAATCTGCTGATCCCATTACCTTCTGATCCCAGTACATTCTGAGGGAGTTTCAGGCTTTGTTGCCTTCTTTGCATTTCTCTAGCAAACTCTGGCTGAACTTGCGTAACTGCTGAAAGAGCCATATTCTGTTAAAAGATCACGTACTGAACCACGTTTACAATCCCTGACTGAGTTGGTGTAGCTGCTGAAGAGCCACCTTCTAACTGAATGTTATATGCTGAGCCCAGTTTGCAACTTCTGACCGTTTCTGCCTGGAGGTTGGTTCAGAAGCTCTGAAGTGCCATTTTTTCTTACACACTTTTCTTTTAGAAAAAATTCTAAGTATTTAGAATTTAACTTTTCCAAGGTAAAAATTTTGACTTTTGAGCTTGCAAATGACCATTTTGCTTTTATAAATGGTTTACTTGGAAAGGAATGATAATTAAGGGCTTGGATTTGTTTAAGAGAAACTATGAGAATTCAGGATGAATTCCTGAAGGATGAGAGGGAAAATTTTGGGGTACAACAGCTGCCCCTGTTCAATCTTCTTGAACCTGAAGAGTTAGATTGGCGAGTTTGCCTTTCATGACTCGAAGGTAAAAGAGGATTGGACACTAGAGTGCCCGTAAATTTGCACTCGTCAAAATGTAGCGGAGGGAATGAGCTTAAAGATGCCATTTGAAGATGGTAGAATCTTGCTGGAGATGGGCTTAAAGATGCCATCTAAGATTTGTTTGTTGAAAATGAAGAGAATGAACATCAGATTGGTGTCTGTATTTAGAGCGTATCTGAGTTGTTTCTGGATTTTTTTCTTGAATGAATATCAGTATGACTGTCGTGTCCGGAGTGTATCTGTATTTTATCTGAATTTTGAATGGGCGACAGAAAAACATCCATGTAAGGAGCATCTATGGGCAGGGTATAAATTCCGAATGAGTGACAGAATGGCAGTCGTGCCTAGTGCGTATCTGGACTGTATCTAAAATTGAGATCCGTATGAGTAGCAGAATGACTTCCGTGTCTCGAGTGTATCCGTACTGTAACTGGGATCTGGACAAGTGACATAATGACTTCTGTGTCTGGAGTATATCTGAACCTGAAGTTGATAGTTGAATCAGAATGATAAATAGAATGGCTTCGTGTCTGGAGTGTATCTAGTCTGTATCTGATTGCGGAATTCTGAATGAGTAATAGAATGACCTCTGTGTCTGGGGTATATCCATACTGTATCTGAATAAGAGATCTGAATGAGTAATATAATGACCTCCGTGTCTGGGGTGTATCCATACTGTATCTGAGATCTGGACAAGTGATAGAACGACTTCCGTGTCTGGAGTATATCTTAACCTGAAGTTGATAGTTGAATCTGAATGAGAAATAGAATGGCTTCCGTGTCTGGAGTGTATCTAGTCCCTATCTGATTGCGGAATTCTGAATGAGTAATAGAATGACCTCCGTGTCTGGGGTGTATCCATATTGTATCTGAATAAGATATCTGAATGAGTAGTAGAATGACCTCCGTGTCTGGGGTGTATCCATATTGTATCTGAATAAGAGATCTGAGTGAGTAATAGAATGACCTCCGTGTCTGGGGTGTATCCATAATGTATCTAAATAAGAGATTTGAATGAGTAATAGAATGACCTCCGTGTCTGGGGTGTATCCATAGTGTATCTGAAATATTTGAATATTTTTTAAAGGTAGCTTTTAATCTTATCCTGAAAAGGGTAAAATGTTAGCTAAAACATAAGGTTATGTTGCATGACATGTATGATGCAACATAATGTGTTTTATTAATGTTTATGATATATGAATGTAATATATGCGCATGTAAGCTGATTAGCTGTCTTGCTGAGGAAACTATATCCTTGATAACTGGAGATAAGGAAATCTTCGACTGCTGCCGGGGGAAATAAATCCTTGACCGCTTTCGAAGATAGAAAATCCTTGGTGACTTGTGGGAATTAACAAGAACCTTGACAAACTCTGCAGGGATGTAGGAATCATTAAGTCTGCTTGAGAAACCTGCTTGGGGAATCCAGAGAACTTTGATGACCATAGCTGGGGAGTACACCAATGGGAATCCTTACTCGGATGGGGAATAGGGAAATTCTGAAGACCTCTACTGGGGAATTGAAACCTTGGAGGCTTCCACTGGAGAAATGAGAACAAGAATCTTCGTTCTGCTGGGAAATAACTCTGTGGGGAGAAAATTAATCCATGACTACTGCTGGAGATTCGAGATTTTTGATAACCTCCGTGGGGAGAAGCCAAACTGCTGGGGGAGATCAGGAGTTTGGGTTGTAGGCCAATCTAATGGGGACTTCAAGAATGAGAATCTTTGTTCCGTTAGGGGGTATAAGGGGAAAACTGAATAGTTCCTGGTGGGGATCTCAATGACTTGCTGATTTGATTGTGGAGACTTCACTGGGGAAGAATAACTCTCTGGGGAATTACCTGGTTTTAAAGTGACTCTTCAGGGACAAAGGAGGAAACTGGATGATCTCCACCAGGGTTTAAAGGTTGAAGTTTTGGACTCCGTTGGGGAAGAAAGTTTCATCTTCACTGAGGGTTTGCAGTTCAAACTTTTCTGGCTCGCTAGGGATTGGGAGTTTGGAAATTCAAATCTGATGGGGATTTTGAAACTTAACTCCGCTGGGGGTATGTATTTCAAGGCTTTAGCTCTATCGGGGATCCGGATGATGTATTGCAGCGGATTTCTCCTGGAATAGCCTAAAGACATTTTCCTATACTTTCATCCTAACAGTAATTATTCTTTATCATTCTATTCTATTTGTAAGCAGTGATTATATTCAAATGCATATGCTCATTTAATAGATCATTGGACGTTTTCAAATAAAACACAAGTGTAAAAAAGAAAGAAAAGGCAAATAATTTTTGGCACTTTGAAGTATCTTTGTATTAACTTTGTGTAAGTATTTTGTACAAAGGAGAGAGACATCCTAGTAAGAGAACATTGTCATAAAACTGAGAAAATCTTTATACAAAGCAAGATGGCTATGTGTAACAATTCCATGGGATTCCCATTCTGCTATAGCCTTCGTAACTCTGAGTATCTTGTCCATTCGTTGCTTCGTCTGTAGATGATTGGATTGATCAGAAGCTTGGAGCTTGTCCGTGAAGAGGTTGTACTTAAAGTGATCTGACGAGACATATTCATACGCTTTGATTCCCTAATTTTTGCCTGGATCGCCCTTTCGGGTTTTCGATCCACCAGGAAACCCTTTTTTGCCCAAGTCGCCCTTTCGGGTTTTCAACTTGCCGTGTGTACGGATTTTTTTAATTTATCCCTAATTTTTGCTTGAACCGCCCTTTCGGGTTTCCGATTCACCGGGATGCCCACTTTTGCCCAAGTCGCCCTTTCGGGTTTTCAACTTGTTGGGTCATTTATGCGTAGTATCTTTTGACTATGTCTGCGTTCGCAGGCTGCGACAGGTCATTGCTGTCCATGGTGGTTAAGATCATTGCCCCACCAGAAAAGATGTTTTTGATCACAAATGGTCCTTCGTAAGTAGGAGTCCATTTTCCCCTGGGATCACTTTATGGCAAGACGATTCGCTTGATTACAAGGTCCCCGACTTGATATACTTATCTCTTGACTTTCTTGTTGAAAGCCTTGATCATACGTTTTTGATACGCCTGACCATGACAAACAGCAGTAAGTCTTTTTTCGTCAATCAAGTTAAGTTGATCAAGTCGGGTATGAATCCAATCGTCTTCACTCAAACCATCATCTTTCATGATTCTCAAGGAGGGAATCTGAACCTCGATAGGTAAAACAACTTCCATGCCGTATACCAAAGAATAGGGTGTTGCCCCAGTTGAAGTGTGTGCCGTGGTACGGTACCCATGTAAAGCAAACGGTAACATCTCGTGCCAGTCCTTGTAGGTGACTGTCATCTTTTGAATGATCTTCTTGATATTTTTTTCTGCGGCTTCGACATCACCGTTCATCTTAGGCTGATACGGAGATGAATTGTGATGTTGAATCTTGAACTGCTCACACAGAGCGGTGATCATAGTATTGTTCAAATTTGTACCGTTGTCAGTGATAATCCTGTCGGGGATACCATATCGGCATATGAGGTTCTGCTTGATGAAGCGGGCAACCACATTCTTTGTAACGGATGCGAAGGAAGCTGCTTCAACCCACTTGGTAAAGTAATCAATGGCCGCCAGGATGAAATGGTGTCCATTGGATGTTGTAGGCTTGATCTCTCCAATCATGTCGATTCCCCACATCGCGAATGGCCAAGGAGCTGTTAAGACATTGAGAGGAACTGGAGGAATATGTACCTTGTCATCATAGATTTGGCATTTGTGACAAGTACGGGAATATTGATGAAAATCAACTTCCATGGTAGACCAGTAGTAGCCCGCCCGTAGAATCTTCTTAGCCATCGTATGACCACTTGAGTGGGTGCCAAAGGCGCCATTATGTAGTTCAGCCATGATCTGCTCAGCTTCAACATTGTCCACACAACGGAGCAGGACACAATCAAGATTGCGCTTGTATAGGATACCATTGCTCAGAAAGAACTTGGCCGCAAACCTTCTTAAGAACTTTTTGTCGTTGACTGAAGCTCCCTCGGGGTATTCTTGTGTTTCGAGATACCTTTTGACGTCATGAAACCACGGTCGGTCCACTACTTCTTCGGTATTAATCTCGTGAAAATGTGCAGGTTCGTCCATCCGTTTGATGGTGATTTGAGGTGCCTCATTATCCCAGTTAAGTTTAAACATGGAGGACATTGTATCTAGCGCATCTGGTAGCTGATTCTCTTCTCGCGGGAAGTGCTCGAAGGTAATCTACTCGAAATGTGGTAACAATGTCAGGACATATTCTTTGTAAGGGATGAGGTTTGGATGTTTAATATCCCACTCTCCTTTGATTTGACTGATAACCAAAGCTGAGTCCCCAAATACAATCAAAGATTTGATTCCCAAGTCAATAGCAGCCTTGAGACCAAAGATACAAGCTTTATACTCATCCATGTTGTTGGTGCAGCTGAAGCAGAGTCTAGCAGTGAAAGGTGTATGGCAACCTTCTGGAGAGATAAGTACCGCGCCGATATCATTCCCAAGTGCGTTGGAGGCACCATCAAAGTACAGAGTCAATCGGGATCCTTGTTCAGGTCCGTCATACGGTCTGTTTTCTTCAATGTTGCTCAAAGTCATGATATCCTCGTCAGGAAAGTCGAACCTCATGGATTGGTAATCTTCGACGTCTTGGTGGGCCAGATGATCGGCTAGCACACTCCCTTTTATGGCTTTTTGGGTCGTGTACTGTATATCGTATTCAGTGAGGATCATCTGCCATCTAGCGATTCTTCCGGATAAAGCAGGCTTCTCGAAGACGTACTTGATCGGATCCATTTTAGAAATCAACAAAGTGGTATGTGTCAACATATACTGCCTTAGCCGGCGAGCAGCCCATACCAAAGCGCAACAAGTTTTCTCGAGCAGTGAGTATCGGGTTTCACAGTTGGTAAACTTTTTACTAAGGTAATAAATGGCATGCTCTTTTCAGCCAGACTCGTCATGTTGGCCCAATATGCACCCCATTGAATTATCCAAAACAGTCAGATACATGATTAATGGCCTTCCTTCAACGGGTGGCATCAAGATAGGAGGTTCCAGCAAATATTCCTTGATCTTATTGAAAGCAATTTGACAATCATCATTCCATTTAACCGCCTGATCTTTCTTCAACAGCTTGAAGATTGGTTAACAGGTAGATGTTAGGTGAGAGATGAACCTTGCAATGTAATTTAGGCGTCCCAAGAAACCTCTGACCTCCTTCTCAGTGTGAGGGGAAGGAATTTCTTGTATAGCTTTGACTTTGGCAGGATCAACCTCGATGCCTTTGTTGCTGACAATGAAACCCAAGAGTTTACCGGACCTGACTCTAAAAGTGCACTTGTTAGGGTTCAGTCTGAGGTTGTACTCCTTCAACCTGACAAACAGCTTTTGCAAATGGTCGAGGTGTTCTTCTTCTGTCTGTGAACGGGCTATCATGTCGTCTAAGTAGACTTCAATCTCATGATGTATCATGTCATGAAACAAAGCTACCATGGCTCGTTGATAGGTTGCCCCAACATTCTTCAGTCCGAATGGCATCACTTTATAACAGAAGGTACCCCACTACGTAACAAAAGTAGTCTTCTCCAAGTATTCGAGGGCCATTTTGATCTGATTATACCCTGAGAATCTGTCCATGAAAGAGAATACCTTGTGTTGAACTGTGTTGTCAACCAAGATGTCAATGTGTGGTAGTGGAAAGTCATCTTTAGGGCTAGCCCTGTTTAAATATTTGTAATCCACGCACATTATGACTTTGTCGTCCTTCTTAGGCACGGGCACAATGTTAGCAACCCATTGTGGATAGGAAGTAACAGCAAGAAAGCCAACATTTAACTGCTTCATCACTTCAGCTTTGATCTTTTCGGACATGTCAGGCCTTATTCGGTGGACTTTCTATTTAATCGGTGGACAATCTTCTCTTGTGGGGAGACGGTGAACCACGATATCCGTATCCAATCTCGGCATGTCTTCATTGGACCAAGCGAAGATCTCAACATATTCATTCAACAGCTGAACTAAGCGCTCTTTGACACTTGGCTCCAGGTTGGCACCCACTTTAACCTCTTTTCTGTCTTCCTCTATTCCAAAATCGATAGTCTCTAACAACTCTTCATGGGGCAGAATAGCCCTTTCTTCATGTTGCAAAAGTCTAGCCAACTCTCTAGGCACTTCACAGTCTTCATCACCTTCGTATTTGGCATGATTGACCAGATCTTCAGAGTCACTGAAGGCCATAGCAGAATTGTTACCCATGGAATCCGGAGTGGATGGGTACCTGCATTTTGTGAGTGTGTGTGTGTGTGTGTGTAAGGGATAGCCACCTTTAAACAAAATGAAATGTAAAAAGAAAGAAAATGAACACAAAAGTTTATATATGAAAATGTCCATGATTAATGGCATATGAAAATGAAGAATCAAAACCTTTACAAATGGACCTATATGCCCCGGGTAAGGCATAAGGCAAAAAAAGTGTACGAATTGTTTAATAATTATTACAGACCAAACAGGAAATGTTTAAAAGATAAATTACTGATTGATGAAAGTAATGGGAACGAAGTCCTTCGCCTCTCAGTTGTTCAGTCCTCCTTCAATAGTTGGAAAGATCCAGTCTTCAAAATTGCTTCCTTCTTCATCATCTTCTAAAGCATGAACTCCATGGTGAGTGATTTTCGCGATCCTCCAGCCCGGGAGTGACGCACAACTTTCTGACTAGCAGCAGTGAAACCCAAACCAAACTTATCTGTCTTGTAAGGAAAATCTGGCAGTTGACCCCATACTGTGCTTCCTCCTTCCTTGACTACAGGCTCTGCATCTTTAAGGGATGACATCCGGGACACAGGTTTAGCAATGATGGGCCCATCAGTCATTGTCTTGGCTACCGCAACTTCAGGAGAAACCTCTTCAAAGTGTTGGAAAGGTGTTTCTATGAATTCACCATCTAACTCCATGTAGCGGAAAGAGTTAAGGTGGCTTATCATATACTCCTCCTCACCATGAACTATTATGATCTTACCCTGGACTGGGTATTTGAGCATCTGGTGTAGAGAAGAAGTGACTGCCCCAACGTTGTGGATCCATGGCCTTCCTAACAAGCATGAATATGAAGGACAAATGTCCATCACATAAAATGTAGAGTTGAAAATTTCCGTTCCCACCTTAATTGGGATGGCCACTTCTCCGTGAACCATCCGCTTAGAACCATCAAAGGCTCTTACAATGATATTGCTGGGCTTTAGGGTCAAACCTTCGCAGTCCAATCTGTCCAATGCTTTCTTTGGTAGGACATTTAAAGACGACTCGGTATCAACCAGAACATGAGAAAGAGTGGTCCCTCTGCACTCTACCGAGACATGCAGCACATCATTATGCTTTCTTCCCTTAGATGTTAGATCAGCATCAGAGAAGCCAAGACCATTGTCGGCTGTAAGGCTAGCCACACACTCTTGAAACTGATCCGCAGAAGTTTCTTGAGGCACGTGTGCCGTCTTCAGGAATTTGATCAAGGCTTTGGCATAGGCCTCGGAGTAGAGCAATAAAGCCAGCATATATATTTTTAAGGGGTTTGTCCCATCTGCTCTACGACATCATAGTCACTTTTCTTAATTATCTTTAAAATATCCTCCATTTCCTTTAGGGTGGTCTCATGGATAACCAAAGTCTGAGCCCTCGTCCTGACGGACGCTTCTTGGATCCCCTTACCTTTATCAGCAGTAACAGCAGAGGGTACAACTTCAGGAGTAATAATTTCTTCAATCACTGGACTTCGCACAGATATCTTGATAGGCACAGGAGCATTTGAGGGTCCGAAGACTGACCGTGGATGAGCAATCTCCAGAGAGAAGATTCTTCCTCTACGAGTGATCTTACTTGTCACTGCAATATTGCCTATGTCAGGAGTTTCTTCATCGGAATTTTCTTCAACTGATTCGATCTGTTTCACACCGTGATAGAAGATCTCTCCTCCATAATTCCACGGTATTGTCTTATTGGACTTTTATGGGATAGGCCCCGGCATAGTAATCTTCAGTGGTATAAACTTTGGATCGGGTGTAATCTTAACAGGTCTTTTGGAGACCTTAGAAAGATTGTTGGAAATGGTGATTATAGAAACATCATTGATTGGAGTAACAGGAGTAACATGAGTTTTCTTGAAGAGGATTTCTTGAGTATCCATCAGGCGTTGGATGCCTGAATTCAACAGCGGACAATCGGATTGCAAGGTCGAACAAAGGTAACAATCTTTTTCACAGCCTGGGAAAATCCCGGCTTTCAATAGATTCATCTTGATCATTAGCAATGGAGTCAATAAGTTATCAACAACAGTAACATGAAGATCTTCTACAATGGCATGGACATTATGACCATGTTTTGGCATTGGAGCGGATATCACATTAGGTTTTTCAGGTGCGTCAAACTCCACCTCCTCGGCATCTATTAAATCTTGGATCTTGTTTTTGAGGGGCCAATAGTTATTGGTGTCGTGCCCTATGCCGTCAAAATGGTAAGCACATTTAGCATTGGCATGGTAAAAAGGAGAAGTTGTATTCGGATTTTGTGGCGGATCTCTCAAGGTTGTAAGGTTCAGTTTCAAGAGATGGGGGAGGACCTGGGCAGGCGTCATGTTTATTTTGGTGAACTGCCTAGCAGGCCTTCCTCCTCTTTGTTGGTTGGCTCTTGGTTGGTCATTTCTAGGTTGATCAGCTGCAGCCTTTTGGATCATCACAGCCCCCACCGTTGACCGGCGCTCTACTCCTCCTCGACCTTTTTGAGAATAAACAACTGACACCTCCTTCTTAGCTAGAAAAGGTTTTTTGACAGCGGCAAAAGCGGATGTATCTTTTCGAATCTTACCACTCTTGATGCTAGCTTCAACTTGTTCACCAGTTATAATTAATTTAGTGAACCCTGCCGATGATCTCCCTATCAGGTGATTAAAGAATGGACCAGATAGCATCCCCTAAAACATATCAACCAGCTCTCTTTCAGACAATGGTGGCTGCACCCTTCCAGCCAAGTCCCGCCACTTCTGGGCATACTCCTTAAAGCCTTCATTAGAGACCATACCCATACTCTGTAGTTGAGTACGGGTAGGTGCTAAGTCTGTGTTATACTGATATTGTTGGTAGAAGGCAGCAGCCAGATCCTCCCAATTATGTACGTCATCCCTCTCAAGCTGGTAGAACCAGTCCAATTGCGTACCCGACAAACTATCTTGAAAAAAGTGGACCCACAGATCCTTATCAGAAGAGTGAGGTTGGATCTTTCTGACGTAAGACCACAGATGCATCTTCGGACAAGATAAACCATCGTACTTAGCAAATGTAGGCACTTTGAATTTAGGGGGAATGACAATCCCAGCAACCAACACTAGCTCTTCGAAATCCAGCCCATGTACTCTTTGTACCTCCATGGCTGCCAGCCGATCTTCCAGATTCTTATACTTATCATCCGCGGGAGGGTACTGCTGCTCAGAGTAATCTTCATCCATTTCTTCTTCTTCCTCTTCAGCCTCAGACTCGGAAGGTAGTGAAACACCTTTCCCTTTACCAACCCCTTCATCAGACATCGAGGGGAAATCCAGGACTCTCCCAGCTTGGTTCTCGAATCTTCTTCCCATAGTGGCCACATTAACTCTTTTATTTTTCTTCTTTTCTTTTTCTTTTTCCTTCTGTAACAGTGCTTTAAGGTCCTCTTGACCCTTTTCCAAGGTCATGAGGAGTTGCTGGAATTGCGAATTCTGTGCTTGCAGATCTTTGACCGTCTTCTCTATATCCATCTTGCTGAAATAAACAGCAGAGAGATAAGGAAACCTGGTGTGAAGACCTGTTTATGTATATGATGAATGATATGTATTCATGTAATGCATCCAAGGATTCATAAATTCAATTTTGTTGCAAACAAAAAGAACACACGTCATATTAATAAGAAGAAATTTGTTAGTACATAAATGCCCCATGGGCAAAATATTACAAAATTCTAATGTAAAAAGATGTTACGCATCCTCTTTGGTGCGATGTAAGTGTTGAGATTATGCTCTTCATGGAGTTTACGGGCAAGTTCCAAAACCTTCTTCTCACTGGCGTAGAAGCTGGCTTCAAAAGTGTTCCGTTCTTCCTTGAGCTGTATCCAACTCTTTTGCAAATCTTCCAATGATGTTGGCATGTATGGATGTAAGAGGGTGTATGAAACCTCTCCTTCCATAACAGGCTCTTTGATCATAGGCAGAATGTAGGGTGTAAGGCATCATAAGACTCTGGGCGCGGGTTCGTACCCACTTAAGGTAAGGCTCAAGGGGGATGGAATTCTTGTGTCCCAGTGTCTTACTATCCACTTTGTTGGGCATCCTCCAAGCTCGGATAAACCTTTGTCGAAGTCCTTGAGCGTCGTTGTCGAAGTCAAAAACCAAGTCTGGAATTAGCATGTCATGAGGGCCATCCCTTCGGGCATACCTAAATTGTCTCAGAGCTAAACGGGGGTTGTAGGTAATGCCTCCCCTACTGCCAAGTAGTGGTACATTAGGGAATTCCCCATAACGGTCAATGATGATAACATTTTCTCTGGACCGAGAACACCAATGAACATCAGAATGTGTAAGAGTCATCAATCATTGTGACCACCTCAAGCCTTGATCATTCTTCAATACTGATTGGGGAAGGTGAGAAATAAACCACCTTGCTAGAAGAGGAGTACAGCACATGAGAACACCTCTTTTCCTCATTGTTCGTGTGTAAAATGAGTGTAGGATGTCCCCGAGCAATGTAGGCACGGGATTCCGAGATATGCAAATTTTGACAGCATTCACATCTATAAGCTGACTAGGGTTTGGGAACAAGACCAACCCATAGATGAGAAGTGCTACAATCTCCTCAAAAGCTTGCAGATCTAGAGAATTCCAGCAGTCTTGTGCCTTCTCAAACAGAAACTTTGCCAAGAAACCCTTGACACCACTTCTGGTTTCCAAATGACCTTTGATAACAGATGGTTGCAAGTGTAAGGCTTGAGCAACATCTTCAGGCTTTGGTTCTCTTTCCGTACCGTTGTAGGGTAGTTGATGGAGAATGGGAATCCTCAAGAGTTGAGAAAATTCCTCCAAAGTAGGCACTAGTTGGTAATTAGGAAATGTGAAGCAATGGTGTAGGGGGTCAAAGAACTGGAAGATAACTTTCACCATGTCTTCTTCAATGTTGGAGTTGACCAAGTTGAGAAGTCTACAATGTCTTTCACTGAAGAGAGAATTCTATGGAATCTTGGAAGCAAGCTCCTTGAGTTGAGGAGGAATTCTCACAAGGTTGACCTGGATTGTTTTTCTGTGGAGTGATTCCATAACCTAAAAAACAAGAACAAAGATGAATATCCAAACCCTTGAAATGGTTAGTGGATGCATGTGATGATTTATGATGTTCATGATGTATGCACAAGTATATGTATAAGAAAATCACATAAGATCCTAGTTTCAGGCTTGCATGGTGTTTCATAGGTAAGTACCCTCTTGGAGTTAGTTGGCTCAACCTGTCCTATAAATAGTAACCGGGTTCTAAGGAGCTCAGTATCATTGGATTATTTTCTGTGTTCATTGTTTCAGTTTAGCCACTTAACTGGCGACCGAAATATTCCAAGAAAACAACCCTCAACGAGTGTAGTATCGAGTATCTACCAACTTCGGACTGCACCAAAGTCAGTTATCTCACTACCCCTAATAAGGCCAAGATGGTCAAGTAAAGGTTCTAAAATTCCATTAGTGCTTCATCACATCACTCAGCGGCCCCGTATTCTCTTTGATTGACTGAAAGGCTACCGGTACCCACAAATATGTCGCACTAATATAGCTATTGCTTCAACCATGTCGGTACAGCCCACATAGTTTCCACAACGTATTCCTATTTACCTATGAATGTTTCCCAAATCTGGGTGAAGGATTCAAACCCAAACAATAGAACCAAGTGTAAAGCAATCAAAGAAAACAAGGTAAGCATGTAAAGGTGATCTAAACCCTAAGGTTACCCCACTTTTAAAATAGATCCCCAGCAGAGTCACCAGTTCTGTGATACGGTGGGAAAACTGACTTGGGATTTTGCATTTGTGTTTGCAAATGTTTCGGTTTAGCAAGAGTCGCCACCGACTTTTTATTTTATCCAAAGGAAAGGTCAAAAAGCACAGGAAAGACCTTTGAGATGTTTTCTTGGGTTCGGGGGGTAGATTATGAAAAAGGAAGGTGCTAGCACCCTTTTCATCCATGGTTATCCATGGGCTCTTAATTATTTGTTTAGATCACTTGATTTTGCTTTTCAATTGTTTGAAATGGTGCTTTGTGTGTGGTTTTGAAATATGTTTTGAAAAGAGGCCATCATTGTGGCAACCTTTGTAATGATTCTTGTTTTAATATATACAAAGGTGTATTGTGTTTTGAAAAGATTTTTCAATGTTTGAAAGTTTGATTTGGGAAATGTTTTGAAATTGTGTTGTGAAGTGTGTTTGAAAATAGCAAGGATGTTTTGCAAGTTTTGATCAAGTAACTAAGAGTTGTCTACCCTATTTTACTCAAAGATCTTTCCTATATGTTTTTAACCCTTTTGACAGTGTTGTTTTACCATTGCATTTGGTGAACAACCTTGTATTAGGATGTTAAACGGGACAGGCGCGGGTCATCGTATTGACCATGATAGCAATGGTGCTAAGTATCTTTAGCAATTTTTGAGGGACTAGATCATTTTTTGTATAGGAAACCAAGATAGCATCATCGAGGGACTATGATATTTTATTTTGTTTTTGTTTTTCCCAAAGTACTTAGCATGCATACCATGGCCATTTGTTTAGGCAACCAAGTGGAGATACCTTAAGGGTGTTTGTGTGCAAGTGTGTTTTATTGCATGCATGATTTTATCTTGAATTAGGATTTTCTATTTCATTGATTTTATCTTGCCATACATATCCTAATTACTAGCATTTACATTTGAAAGCAATAAAAATGCGGAAATGTAAAATCCTACGCTATTACAATATTTAGGGGGTGAGGGATACACACTTGTACATGGGGGTGGTTCAACGAGAAAAATAGATAAGAAAAGAAAATAACAAGGGGAAGAAAAAGAGAAAGAGAGAGAGGGCTAGCGCGCTGTTGAGAGGAAGTCAGAAGTTGCCTGCTGTAGGATATCAACCTGTTAGTGAAAATGTATGAGTCAAAACTTCTGACTCTGGTGCCCTACAAAACAGAAACCTATTAGTGGGAAGGTCAGAAGTTCTGACCCCCATGCGCTGCAAGACAGAAGTTTGTTTGTGGGGATGTCAGAAGTTCTGACCCTGCTGGAAACACAATAATTTTCAGAAGTTCTGATATTATTAATGGCAAAACAGGCCTCAGAAGTGTTGGCGTCAAAGTCAGAGCTTGGTTTCCCCCTGTGCTAGCCAGAACATCTGCAATTTTATTATTTTTCCATAAAACAGAAGGCGTGCCTAGGACAATCTCAGCAAGTGTCAAAGTATTTCAGAAGACAGAACCAAAAAGGTCACAAGCGGGTTCTACACTAATTCACTTCCTACTTAAGCGCTCAGAGGCATGAAAATCCTCAGAACACATACAACAGCAACATGATATCTACATTGTGTTTATTGAGCATGCAAAGTTGATGATGCTTAGCAGCGTGATGCGAGTCAGCCAGTGCTTACCTTGTTGTTGGAAGAAAATTTATGAGTTGGAGCTAGCTTTATCTCTGATGGTGTTATGGACAGGTTCTTTTTAGAATGGGTGGATGGAGAAGATATATGTATGTATGGTCAGCAACTGTATGGGTGTTCTCTAATCAGGAAGCAAACTGGGTATCAATGAAGTTTGGAGGCAGGAAGTTCAAAGTTTATGAAACACTAGGGATTTTGGCAAATTTTCACAATGTTTTCTTACTAGAATTTTTCTGGATTTTTCTTCACCCTTTTTAATGGACAATGGTGTCATATTTATAGGCAAGGCTTTGTGAATTTTTAAACGTTAAATGGCGCTAATACTATGCAGTAGGGGTTAACTTGTTCTTGAAGGAAGTTCATGAAAAGTTGTGATGATGGACAGCTTTTCAGCCTAGGTTGGAACAGTAAGCAAGGATTAAGGATAAGTGACACCCATAGGCGAAAAGTGGCGCATAGACCCATGCCTAAGCCTGCACGAGGGTGTTACCAAGCCACACGTGGAGAGACCCCTTGGATGAATGCTCAAAAGTGGTTGTGAGCATTAATGAGCATTAAATGGTGATGAGATTGGTCAAAAATCAGAAATCTTATAATAGGAGATTTTGCATCATTACCTAGAACCTGAGCCAGCAACTCTGCTTCACTAAAAAACAATGCAAACCAAGCTCTGACCTTGGCCTCTTGCTGCCTCAGCAAATTATGAGATTTTTCTATACTTTCCAGCATGCTCTTGTGATCTGCCTCTGAAAACTCTAGACTTAGAGATTCTGCTTCAATATTTTACCCAATCTGCTGATCCCATTACCTTCTGATCCCAGTACATTTTGAGGGAGTTTCAGGCTTTGTTGCCTTCTTTGCATTTCTCTAGCAAACTCTGGCTGAACTTGCGTAATTGCTGAAAGAGCCATGTTCTGTTAAAAGATCACGTGCTGAACCACGTTTACAATCCCTGATTGAGTTGGTGTAGCTGCTGAAGAGCCACCTTCTGACTTAATGTTATGTGCTGAGCCCAGTTTGCAACTTCTGGCTGTTTCTGCCTGGAGGTTGGTTCAGAAGCTCTGAAGTGCCATTTTTTCTTAAACACTTCTCTTTTAGAAAAAATTCTAAGTATTTAGAATTTAACTTTTCCAAGGTAAAAATTTTGACTTTTGAGCTTGCAAATGACCATTTTTCTTTTGTAAATGGTTTACTTGGAAAGGAATGATAATTAAGGGCTTGGATTTGTTTAAGAGAAACTCTGAGAATTCAGGATGAATTCCTGAAGGATGAGAGGGCAAATTTTGGGGTACAACAGTTAGTCACAACAGTTGTTGTATAATTGTAATCAGTTGATTATAGTGGATTAAGTCCTTGTTGAGAAATACGAAATCACCTAGGCGGATGGACTGGAGTAGTTTGAGTTCAAACGAACCAGGATAAAAATAACCTTGTCTTTCATTTATTGTTGTGCCTTTAAGAAAAATAAAAATAAACTTATTCAACCCCCCTTCTAAGTGTTGACTCCACCTATAATTGGCATCGGAGCTTAACTCTGAGTTCAACACTTAACTGTGTCAGGAAAAGATCCAGAAGAAAACATAATGGAAAATGAACAAAACAACAATAGTTACAACAAACCTCCAATGTTTGATGGAGAAGATATTGATTATTGGAAAAATAGACTAGAAAGTTTCTTTCTAGATCATGATAATGATTTATGGGATATAGTCTTGGATGGTTACAAACATCCTACTGACTCAGAAGGAAATATGATTGATAGGAAAAATATGGATTGACAACAAAAAGCTAATTTCAAAAATCATCATAGAGCTAGAAATATTTTTCTAAATGCTATCTCTAAAATGGAATATGAAAAAATCACAAATAGAGATACATCACATGATATGTTTGAGTCACTCAAAATGACTCATGAAGGAAACGCTCAAGTGAATGAGTCTAAAGCTCTGGCTCTCGTCCATAAGTATGAAGCTTTCAAAGATGAAGAAACTGAATCTATAGAAGCAATGTTCTCAAGGTTTCCAACTATGATCGCTGGTCTGAGAGTTTTGAACAAGGGATACACTAAAGATGACCATGTTAAAAAGATCATCAGAAGCTTACCCAGAAGATGGGAACCTATGGTCACTGCTTTCAAAGTTTCAAAAGATCTAAACAATGTGTCTCTTGAAGAACTCATCAGTGCTCTCAGAAGTCGTGAAATAGAACTTGATGAGCACGAACCTCAGAAGAAAGGTAAGTCTCTTGCCCTTAAACCAATTAAGAAATATAATACTAACGCTTTTCAGGATGAAGAGGAAAACTCTGAAGAATCAGCGTCAGAAGAAGACGAACTATCCTTGCTCTCCAGAAGGATCAATCAGCTGTGGAAGCATAGATAGAAGAAGTTCAGAATCTTCAAGAAGTTAGAAGATAAACCAGAATCTTCTGGACACAAAAATACAAACAGAAGAGAGATAATATGTTATGAATGCAAAGAACCTGGACACTACAAGAATGATTTTCCAAAGCTTCAAAGAGAAAAACCAAAGAAAAAGTTTGGTAAAATGAAAGGAATGATGGCAACCTGGGACGATTCAGAATCCTCTGAAGATGAATTTGATTCTGAAGATGAGAATGCCAACCTAGCTCTGATGGCTACCACAACAGATGACTCAGATTGTGAGCCAGAACCAAGAGAGGTATTTTCTGAATTTACTAGAGATGAACTTGCTGATTGTTTATCAGAACTTCTGGAAAACTACAGTCAGCTCAAAATAAAATACAAGAAACTAAAGAAGAGTCTTGCATCTGATCTTGAGAAACATGAAACAAAAAAATCTAAACTCATAGAAAATAATTTTAAACTTAAAGAAGAAATTCAAAATGTTCAAAAAATTTCTAGTTCAGAGTCTGTGTCAAGTTCAAAAAATATTCTGAAAGAATATGACTGTAGCTTTCAAACTTTTCTGGCTAAAAGCATAGATAGAAGCAAAATGGATTCAATGATCTATGGAGTTAGTGGGGAAAACAGAAGAGGAATTGGATATGAACCTCCCAAAGGGAAGGAGACATATGTACCAAAACCTGTTTCTAAGATGACTTTCACTTACAAACCTATGAACAAACAATTCAAGTTGGGACACACACATGACATACAATATACTTCACATTATGGAAACTCTTATGCTAACCCAAAGTTCAAACAAAACTTTAAACACTCTAACCCAATAGGACCCAAAAAGATATGGGTACCTAAGGATAAAATAATATTTTTTGCAGATGTCCTTAACAACTCAATTGAGACACCAGTAATGGTACTTGGACTCTGGGTGCTTACGACACATGACGGGAAAAAAGTCTATGTTCCAAAACCTGGAATTTAAAGCTGGAGGAGACATAAAGTTTGCAGGTAATCAGAAAGGTAAGATTATTGGTTCTGGAACTATTGGAAACGGTAACCTTCCATCTATCTCTAATGTTTTATTAGTAGAAGGATAAGCGCATAACCTGTTGTCCATAAGTCAATTAAGTGACAATGGTTATGATATTATCTTCAATCAAAATTCATGTAGAGTTGTTAGTCAAAAAGATGGATCAATCCTCTTTTCTGGAAAGAGAAAGAACAACATATACAAAATTGATTTATCAGATCTTAAATCTCAATATTAAATGTCTTTTGTCTGTTAGCCGTGAGCAATGGGTATGGCACAGAAGATTGGGTCATGTCAGTTTAAGAAAAATCTCTCAACTAAATAAATTAAATTTAGTCAGAGGACTTCCCAATCTGAAGTATAACTCAAGCTCTGTGCGAAGCATGTCAAAAGGGAAAATTTTCAAAACCTTCCTTTAAATCTAAAAATGTTGTTTCTTACTCTAGGCCATTAGAACTACTTCATATTGATCTGTTTGGGCCAGTTAAAACTGCACCCATCAGAGGCAAGAAGTATGGATTGGTCATTGTTGATGACTTCAGCATATGGACATGGGTCAAGTTTTTAAAACATAAGGATGAGGCACATTCTGTGTTCATTGACTTCTGTAACCAAGTGCAAAACGAAAAAGATTTTAGAATTATAAAATTCAGAAGTGATCATGGTGGTGAATTTGAAAACCATTATTTTGAAAAATATTTTAAAGAAAATGATATGGTTCATAATTTCTCTTGTCCTAGAACTCCCCAACAAAATGGAGTTGTAGAACGAAAGAATAGAACATTACAAGAAATGGCCAGAACCATGATCAATGAAACTAATATAGCAAAGCACTTTTGGGCAGAAGCTGTGAACAAAGCATGTTATATTCATAATAGAATCTCTATAAGACCTATTCTTGAAAAGACTCCCTATGAATTGTGGAAAAACAGAAAACCCAACATTTCTTATTTCCATCCTTTTGGATGTACTTGTTTTATTCTGAACACTAAAGAAAATATGAACAAGTTTGATTCTAAAGCACAAAAGTGTTTTCTGCTTCGATATTCTGAACGCTTAAAAGGCTATAAAGTATACAAAACAGAAACTCTGATTGTTGAAGAATCAATCAAAGTCAGGTTTAATGATAAGCTTGGCCAGCAACAGCCAAAGCAAATTGATATTTCTGTAGGTACAAAAGATCATCCCTCAAACTCTGAAACTTCAGAAGCAAAGGAAGACTCTGAAGCTAAGAAAAAGTCAGAAGCAAAGGAAGACTCAAAAGATCACCCTCTTGACAATGTTCTGGATAATCCCAGAATCTCTGAACAACCCACTCAGAAAAGGTTTCCTGGAATCTCTTTAGCTCACAAAGAAGACGTGATTATTGGGAGAAAAGAAGATCCCATCAGAATAAGATCCTCTCTCAGAATCAATGAAGAATCATTGTTTGGGTTGGTATCTCTGATTGAGCCAACTTCTATTGATGAAGCTCTGGAAGAAAATGATTGGATCTTAGAAATGCAAGAGGAAATCAAACAATTTTCCAGAAATGATGTATGGGATCTAGTTCCAAGACCCAAAGGATTCAACATTATAGGAACCAATAGGTTTTCAGAAACAAACTAAACGAGTAAGGAGAGGTGATCAGAAACAAAGCACAACTGGTTGCACAGGGTTATAGTCAACAAGAAGGAATTGGTTATAATGAAACCTTTGCCCCAGTCGCCAGGTTAGAGTCTATTAGATTATTAATTTCTTTTATTGTTCAAAATAACATTTCATTATATCAAATGGATGTTAAAAGTGCATTTTTAAATGGCTATATAGAAGAAGAAGTTTATGTCCATCAACCTCCTGGTTTTAATGATTCAAAACATCCAGAACATATTTTTAAATTAAAAAAGTCTTTGTACGGTTTAAAACAAGCTCCCAAAGCTTGGTATGATCGTCTGAGTAATTTTATTTTAGAAAAAGATTTTACCAGAGGGAAAGTGGACACAACTCTATTCAGAAAGACATTTAAAAATGATATCTTAATTTGTCAAATTTATGTTGATGATATTATTTTTGGAACCTCTAATATCTCCCTTGGAAAAGAATTTGCTGAGACCATGCAGGCAGAATTTGAGATGAGCATGATGGGAGAATTGAAGTTCTTTCTGGGAATTCAAATCAACCAGACTCTAGAAGGTACTTACATACATCAGACGAAGTATGTCAAAGAACTTTTGAAGAAATTTCAGATGTCAAAAAGCAAAGATGCTAAGACTCCAATGCATCCAACATGCATTCTGGGTAAAGATGAGGTAAGTATGAAGGTAGATCAGAAGCTCTACAGAGGTATGATTGGATCCCTTCTCTATCTGACTACATCTAGACCTGATATATTATTCAGTGTATGTTTATGTGCTAGATTCCAATCAGATCCTAGAGAATCTCACTTAACTGTTATTAAGAGAATTCTGAGGTATCTGAAAGGTACTACTAATCTGGGTCTGTGTTATAGAAGATCAATTGATTTCAGACTAGTAGGCTATTGTGATGATGACTTTGCTGGAGATAGAATTGAAAGAAAGAGCACCTCTGGAAGCTGCCAGTTTCTGGGTGAAAATCTTATCTCGTGGTACAGAAAGAAGCAAGCAACAATTGCACTCTCAACAATAAAAGCTGAGTATATATTTGCTGCTGGATGTAGTTCTCAGATGATTTGGATGAAAAGTCAGCTAAAAGATTTTAATCTTTATGAAAGTAAGATTCCTATCTTCTGTGACAATAATTCTGCTATTTATCTTTCTAAAAATCCTATTTTACATTCATAAGCTAAACAGATTGAAACTAAATACCATTTTATAAGGGACTTAATTCAGAAGGGAATTTTAAATCTAAATTTTGTAAAAACAGACCATCAATGGGCTGATATTTTTACCAAACCTCTTTCAGAAGATAGATTTAAATTCATTATGAAAAACATTTGTATGGAATTGTGTCTTGAATACTATAGTATTTATCTTATGTGCTTGACTTCAGAATATTCTGTTATGAATGCCCTGATTAACAACTCTTCAGAAGTTAGAAGATAAGTTACATTAGAAGTTATATGTAATGTTCTGAAATGTTCTAACGTTTCAATTCAAGTATAGCTCAGAAGTTCATTAGATCAAACAGCTGTCCCATGCAATCTTCAGAAGATGAACACTTGATGTGTTTCTGAAAGGTCACGCGTGCTAAGCTAATGATCCTGTTCTAGGTAACTATTATGATTTGATTAAAATCTCACGCTTTCCCCTCTCTTTTCATTCTCATTAAATGCTAAGTCATTTTATAATTTTTTTTACAAAACCTATTGATGAAAAGTCTTCATATAAATACTTTTGTAAAAACCCTTCTCACTTGTTGTTTAACCTCTTAATCTTTTATTATAACATAACTTTTTTTTACGCTCTTCAACAATTTTTATATCTACTTTTTTATTATGCCAAAAAGGGGGATAAAATGAGTATTTTGATCTAATCTCTGATTAACAGTTATGGGACTAAGTCATACATTCTAACAAAATACAAGATCTATTTCTATGCTTTAAAGAACTTTGTAGGTATCATTTAAACTATGGAAGTTTATTTCAAATGAACATTATCTTCAAAAGAACCTGATAAAGAAATCTCAGAAGAAAAATTCCAAAGCTCCGATGAAAATTCTCAGGAAGTTTTTCTTATAGAAATATTTATTTCAGGGGGAGATTCCTATCTATTATTCAAATTTATTTCTATATATGAATATATTTTTGTCATCATCAAAAAGGGGGAGATTGTTAGAACAAGATTGGTTCTGATCATATCTCAAAGTTTTGATGATAACAATAAATTATATTTTATATAATTGATACTCTGATGAACGTATTTAACTGTTTCAGATAATGTTCTGACAGAAGCATCTTGATGTGTTGAGCTGAAAATAAATAAAGAAGTTCTTTGATGAAAGAACTATTTGTTTTAAGCGCAAGTGTTGATGCTGATGATGTCTCTGATAATGTTCTGACAGAAGAATCTTGATGTGCTGAGCTGAAAATAAATGAAGAAGTTCTTTGATGAAAGAACTATTTGTTTTAAGCGCAAGTGCTGATGCTGATGTTGTCTATGATAATGTTATGACAGAAGCATCTTTATGTGCTGAGCTAAAAATAAATGAAGAATTTCTTTGATGGAAGAACCATTTGTTTTAACTCAAGTGCTGATGCTGACTCTGGTAAGATAATTATTTTATTACATCTTCTAACGCTTAGCAAGTTTCTGTGTAAGCTATGTTTCAGAAGATATTTGAAAGCAAGTGTTGTTCAGAAGATATTTGAAAGTAAGTGTTGTTCAGAAGATATTTGAAAGCAAGTGTTGTTCATAAGATATTTGAAAGCAAGCGCAGATCAAAAGTACTTAGCAAGCAAAGCATTGTTTAGAAGATATGCAATCATGTTCTGAATTCAAGACGTGAAGCAAGTTCTGAGGAATGCAAAATCTATCAAGTCTTATCAAGCTTTAGGAGACATGTTCTTACATAGTGCAGTTTGCTCATTTAATGCAAAGACGACTATATGCACTCAAGTGTCTACGCTAGTGCATTGGAAAATGGAATAGTGCAAGGAAACACACAAACATTTAATGCTCTCCATTTGAAGTCAACAATAGTCATGTTTCTTCATGCTATATATAGAAGAACATTTATTGCAAGCTAACTAACGAAATATTGCAAAAACGCTGAAAGGCTGAACAACTGAAGTTCTGAATAGAATTGAATAATTTCAAAAGAAGCAAGAACAACGTGAAAGATTCTGGGCTCACAAATTCATTATTCATACACTTTGTGCTACAATATTCTTAGTGAAAAATCACAGTTGTGATATAGCTTTCTTAGAAGAAAATTTGTTTCACTATCTGTAAAGATTTATATCTTGTAATTGTTCCTTGACAGACCAAGGTTGGTCAGAATTCTCAAGTAGACTAGGACTAGTTTAAGTCTTAGTTGTGTGAGTCACTTGTAAGGTTACTTGTGCATTGTTTGTCACAACAGTTGTTGTGTAATTGTAATCATTTAATTATAGTGGATTAAGTCCTTGTTGAGAAAGGCGAAATCACCATGGCGGGTGGACTGGAGTAGTTTGAGTTCAAACGAACCAGGATAAAAATAACCTTGTCTTTCCTTTATTGTTGTGCCTTTAAGAAAAATAAAAAGAAACTTATTCACCCACCTCCCCTTCTAAGTGTTTTCTCCACCTTCAATTGGTATCAGAGCTTGACTCTGAGTTTAACACTTAATCGTGTCAGGAAAAGATCCCGAAGAAAACATAATGGAAAATGAACAAAACAACAATAGTTACAACAAACCTCTAGTGTTTGATGGAGAAGATTTTCATTATTGGAAAGATAGACTAGAAAGTTTCTTTCTAGGTCATGATAGTGATTTATGGGATATAGCCTTAGATGGTTACAAACATCCTACAGACTCAGAAGGAAATATGATTGATAGGAAAAATATGGATAGACAACAAAAAACTGATTTCAAAAATCATCATAGAGCTAGAAATATTTTTCTAAATGCTATCTCTAAAATGGAATATGAAAAAATCACAAATAGAGATTTAGCACATGATATGTTTGAGTCACTCAAAATGACTCATGAAGGAAATGCTCAAGTGAAGGAGTCTAAAGCTCTGGCTCTCGTCCAAAAGTATGAAGCTTTCAAAGTTGAAGAAACTGAATCTATAGAAGCAATGTTCTTAAGGTTTCAAACTCTGATCGCTGGTCTGAGAGTTTTGAACAAGGGATACACTAAAGCTGAATATGTTAAAAAGATCATCAAAAGCTTACCCAGAAGATGGGCACCTATGGTCACTGCTTTCAAAGTTTCAAAAGATCTGAACAACGTGTCTCTTGAAGAACTCATCACTGCTCTCAGAAGTCATGAAATAGAACTTGATGAGCACGAACCTCATAAGAAAGGTAAGTCTCTTGCCCTTAAATCAATTAAGAAATATAATACTAACGCTTTTCAGGCTGAAGAGGAAAACTCTGAAGAATCAGCGTCAGAAGAAGACGAACTATCCTTGCTCTCCAGAAGGATCAATCAGTTGTGGAAGCATAGACATAAGAAGTCAGAAGATAAACCAGAATCTTCTGGACACAAAAAGACAAACAAAAGAGAGATAATATGTTATGAATGCAAAGAACCTGGACACTACAAGAATTATTGTCCAAAGCTTCAAAGAGAAAAACCAAAGAAAAAGTTTGGTAAAAAGAAAGGAATGATGACAACTTGGACGATTCAGAATCCTCTGAAGACGAATCTGATTCTGAAGATGAGAATGCCAACCTAGCTCTGATGGCTACCACAGCAGATGACTCAGATTGTGAGTCAGAACCAAGAGAAGTATTTTCTAAATTTACTAGAGATGAACTTGCTGATTGTTTATCGGAACTTCTGGAAAACTACAGTCAACTTAAAATCAAATACAAGAAACTCAAGAAGAGTCTTGCATCTGATCTTGAGAAACATGAAATAGAAAAATCTGAACACATAGAAAATAATTTTAAACTTAAAGAAGAAATTCAAAATGTTCAAAAAATTTCTAGTTCAGAGTCTGTGTCAAGTTCAAAAAATATTCTGAAAGAATATGACTGTAGCTTTCAAACTTTTCTGGATAAAAGCATAGATAGAAGCAAAATGACTTCAATGATCTATTGAGTTAGTGGGAAAAACAGAAGAGGAATTGGATATGAACCTCCCAAAAGGAAGGAGACATATGTACCAAAAACCGTTGCTAAGATGACTTTCACTTACAAACCTCTGAACAAACAATTCAAGTTTGGACACACACATGACATAAAATATACTTCACATTCTGGAAACTCTTATGCTAACCCAAAGTTCAAACAGAACTTTAAACACTCTAACCCAAGAGGACCCAAAAAGATATGGGTACCTAAGGATAAAATAATATTTGTTGCAGATGTCCTTAACAGCTCAATTGAGACACCAGTAATGGTACCTGGACTCTGGGTGCTCACGACACATGACGGGAAAAAAGTCTATGTTCCAAAACCTGGAATTTAAAGCTGGAGGAGACGTAAAGTTTGGAGGTAATCAGAAAGGGAAGATTATTGGTTCTGGAACTATTGGAAACGGTAACCTTCCTTCTATCTCTATTGTTTTATTAGTAGTGGGATTAGCGCATAACCTGCTGTCCATAAGTCAATTAAGTGACAATGGTTATGACATTATCTTCAATCAAAATTCATGTAGAGTTGTTAGTCAAAAAGATGGATTAATCCTCTTTTCTGGAAAGAGAAAGAACAACATATACAAAATTGATTTATCAGATCTTAAATCTCAGAATGTTAAATGCCTTTTGTCTGTTAGCGATGAGCAATGGGTATGGCACAGAAGATTGGGTCATATCAGTTTAAGAAAAATCTCTCAACTAAATAAATTAAATTTAGTCAGAGGACTTCCCAATCTGAAGTATTACTCAGAAGCTCTGTGCGAAGCATGTAAAAAGGGAAAATTTTCAAAACCTTCCTTTAAATCCAAAAATGTTGTTTCTTCCTCTAGGCCATTAGAACTACTTCATATTGATCTGTTTGGGCCAGTTAAAACTGCATCCATCAGAGGCAAGAAGTATGGATTGGTCGTTGTTGTTGACTTCAGAAGATGGACATTGGTCAAGTTTTTAAAACACAAGGATGAGTCACATTTTGTGTTCATTGACTTCTATAACCAAGTGCAAAACGAAAAAGATTTTAGAATTATAAAAGTCAGAAGTGATCATGGTGGTGAATTTGAAAACCATTATTTTGAAAAATATTTTAAATAAAATGGTATTGTTCATAATTTCTCTTGTCCCAGAACTCCCCAACAAAATGGAGTTGTAGAACGAAAGAATAGAACATTACAAGAAATGGCCAGAACCATGATCAATGAAAATAATATAGCAAAGCACTTTTGGGCAGAAGCTGTGAACACAACATGTTATATTCAGAATAGAATCTCTATAAGACCTATTCTTGAAAAGACTCCCTATGAATTGTGGAAAAACAGAAAACCCAACATTTCTTATTTCCATCCTTTTGGATGCACTTGTTTTATTCTGAACACTAAAGAAAATCTGAACAAGTTTGATTCTAAAGCACAAAAGTGTTTTCTGCTTGGATGTTCTAAACCCTTAAAAGGCTATAGAGTATACAACACAGAAACTCTGATTGTTGAAGAATCAATCAAAGTCAGGTTTAATGATAAGCTTGGCCAGTAACAGCCAAAGCAAATTGATATTTCTGTAGGTACAGAAGATCATCCCTCAAACTCTGAAACTTCAGAAGCAAAGGAAGACTCTGAAGCTAAGAAAAAGTCAGAAGCAAAGGAAGACTCAAAAGATCACCCTCTTGATAATGCTCTGGATAATCTCAGAATCTCTGAACAACCCACTCAGAAAAGGTTTCCTAGAATCTCTTTAGCTCACAAAGAAGACTTGATTATTGGGAGAAAAGAAGATCCCATCAGAACAAGATCCTCTCTAAGAATTAATGAAGAATCATTGTTTGTGTTGGTATCTTTGATTGAGCCAACTTCTATTGATGAAGCTCTGGAAGACAATGATTGGATCTTAGAAATGCAAGAGGAACTCAATCAATTTTCCAGAAACAATGTATGGGATCTAGTTCCAAGACCCAAAGGATTCAACAATATAGGAACCAAATGGGTTTTCAGAAACAAACTAAACGAGTAAGGAGAGGTGATCAGAAACAAAGCACGACTGGTTGCACAGGGTTATAGTCAATAAGAAGGAATTAATTAGAATGAGACATTTTCCCTAGTCTCCAGGTTAGAGTATATTAGATTATTAATTTCTTTTGTTGTTCAAAATAACATTTCATTATATCAAATGGATGTTAAAAGTGCATTTTTAAATGGCTATATAGAAGAAGAAGTTTATGTCCATCAACCTCCTGCATTTAATGATTCAAAACATCCAGAACATGTTTTTAAAATAAAAAAGTCTTTGTACGGTTTAAATCAAGCTCCCAGAGCTTGGTATGATCGTCTGAGTAATTTTCTTTTAGAAAAAGATTTTACCAGAGGGAAAGTGGACACAACTCTATTCAGAAAGACATTTAAAAATGATATCTTAATTTGTCAAATTTATGTTGATGATATTATTTTTGGAACCTCTAATATCTCCCTTGGAAAAGAATTTGCTGAGACCATGCATGCAAAATTTGAGATGAGCATGATGAGAGAATTGAAGTTCTTTCTGGGAATTCAGATCAACCAGACTCCAGAAGGTACTTACACACATCATACGAAGAATGTCAAAGAACTTCTGAAGAAATTTCAGATGTCAGAAAGCAAAGATGCTAAGACTCCAATGCATCCAACATGCATTCTGGGAAAAGATGAGGTAAGTATGAAGGTAGATCAGGAGCTCTACAGAGGTATGATTGGATCCCTTCTCTATTTGACTGCATCTAGACCTTATATATTATTCAGCGTATATTTATGTTCTAGATTCCAATCAGATCCTAGAGAATCTCACTTAAATGTTGTTAAGAGAATTCTGAGGTATCTGAAAGGTACTACTAATCTGGGTCTGTGTTACAGAAGATCAAATGATTTCAGACTAGTAGGCTATTGTGATGGTGACTTTGCTGGAAATAGAATTGAAAGATAGAGCACCTCTGGAAGTTGCCAGTTTCTGGGTGAAAATCGTATCCCGTGGTACAACAAGAAGCAAGCAACAATTGCACTCTCAACAACAGAAGTTGAGTATATATCTACTGCTGGATGTAGTTCTCAGATGATTTGGATGAAAAGTCAGCTAGAAGATTTTAATCTTTATGAAAGTAAGATTCCTATCTTCTGTGACAATACTTCTGCTATTTGTCTTTCTAAAAATCCTATTTTACATTCATAAGCTAAACACATTGAAATTAAATACCATTTTATAACGGACTATATTCAGAAGGGAATTTTAAATCTAAATTTTGTAAAAACATACCATCAATGGGCTGATATTTTTACCAAACCTCTTTTAGAAGATAAATTTAAATTCATTTTGAAAAACATTTCTATGGAATTATATCCTGAATAAAACAACATTTATCTTCTGTGCTTGACTTCAGAATATTCTGTTATAAATGCTCTGATTAACAACTCTTCAGAGGTTAGAAGAGAAGTTACATCAGAAGCTATATGTAATGTTCTGAAATGTTCTAACGTTTCAATTCAAGTATAGCTCAGAAGTTCATTAGATCAAACAGCTGTCCCATGCAATCTTCAGAAGATGAACACTTGATGTGTTTCTGAAAGGTCACGTGTGCTAAGCTAATGACGCCGTTCTAGGTAACTGTTATGATTTGATTAAAATCTCACGCTTTCCTCTCCCTTTTCATTCTCATTAAATGCTAAGTCATTTTTAAATTTTTTTTTACAAAACCTATTTCTGAAAAGTCTTCATATAAATAATTTTGTAAAAACCCTTCTCACTTGTTGTTTAACCTCTGAATCTTTTATTATAACATAACTTTATTTTTACGCTGTTCAACAATTTTTATATCCACTTTTTGATTATGCCAAAAAGGGGGAGAAAATGAGTATTTTGATCTAATCTCTGATTAACAATTATGGGATTAAGTCATACATTCTAATAAAATACAAGATCTCTTTCTATGATTTAAAGAACTTTGCAGGTATCATTTAAACTCTGGAAGTTTATTTCAAATGAACATTATCTTCAAAAGAACCTGATAAAGAAATCTCAGAAGAAAAATTCCAAAGCTCTGATGAAAATTCTCAGGAAGTTTTTCTTATAGAAATATTTATTTCAGGGGGAGATTCCTATCTATTATTCAAATTTATTTCTATATATGAATATATTTTTGTCATCATAAAAAAGGGGGAGATTGTTAGAACAAGATTGGTTCTGATCATATCTCAGAGTTTTGATGGTAACAATAAATTATATTTTATATAATTGATACTCTGATGAACGTATTTAACTGTTTCAGATAATGTTCTGACAGAAGCATCTTGATGTGCTAAGCTGAAAATAAATGAAGAAGTTCTTTGATGAAAGAACTATTTGTATTAAGCGCAAGTGCTGATGCTGATGTTGTCTCTAATAATGTTCTGACAGAAGCATCTTGATGTGCTGAGCTGAAAATAAATGAAGAAGTTCTTTGATGAAAGAACTATTTGTTTTAAGCGCAAGTGCTGATGCTGATGTTGTCTCTGATAATGTTATGACATAAGCATCTTGATGTGCTGGGCTGAAAATAAATGAAGAAGTTCTTTGATGAAAGAACTATTTGTTTTAAGCACAAGTGCTGATGTTGATGCTGTCTCTGATAATGTTCTGACAAAAGCATCTTGAGGTGCTGAGCTGAAAATAAATGAAGAAGTTCTTTGATGAAAGAACCATTTGTTTTAACTCAAGTGCTGATGCTGACTCTAGTAAGATAATTATTTTATTATATCTTCTAACGCTTAGCAAGTTTCTGTGTAAGCTATGTTTCAGAAGATATTTGAAAGCAAGTGTTGTTCAGAAGATATATGAAAGCAAGTGTTGTTCAGAAGATATTTGAAAGCAAGTGTTGTTCAGAAGATATTTGAAAGCAAGCGCTGATCAGAAGTACTTAGAAAGCAAAGCATTGTTTAGAAAATATGCAAGCATGTTCTGAATTCAAGACCTGAAGCAAGTTCTGAAGAATGCAAAAGCTATCAGGTCTTGTCAAGCTTCAGGAGACATGTTCTTACATAGTTTCGTTTGCTCATTTAATGCAAAGATGGCTACATGCACTCAAGTGTCTACACTAGTGCATTGGAAAATGGAATAGTGCAAAGAAACACGCAAACATTTAATGCTCTCCATTTGAAGGCAACAACAGTCATGTTTCTTCATGCTATATATAGAAGAACATTTATTGTAAGCCAACTAACGATATATTGCAAAAACGCTGAAAGGATTAACAACTGAAGTTTTGAATAGAACTGTGTTGTACCCAAAAAATTTCCCTCCCATATTTCTCAAAACATTTCAAGAAAGATCCTCAAGTTGCTCAAGGAAGTCCAAGGGTTGACCAGACAAACTCTCTCCTAAGGCAGTCTACCTCAAAATTAAGGTTTCATGTTACATCAAGATATTTTAATCAAATGGGTCCCAAATGCTCACCATTGTCCTAATATGTTTTCAAGATCAACCATGTCAAGTTTCAAGCCTTGCATAGAAAGTTTGCTCAGTCAATTGCTCAAGGGCCTGAAAACGACTATGCTAGGGCAAACGTCAACTGTGGCCCACATACAGTCAAACTTCATGATTTTTTGTCAATATCCTCATTTTAATTTTACTCATCATTTGATCAAGGGTTGATCATGATTCATCAAGGATTGCTCACAATTCATCAAAACTCAAAAGTTGCTAAATTAGGGTTTTGTAGGAAAAGTCAACTCAACTTTGACCAAGCATAACTTTCTCATACTTCATCAAGAATGACCCATACAAATCTCATTTTGAAGAGGATGCAATTCCCTACAATTCATATTCAGCTCCCAAGTTCAAAATATGCACTCACAATAAGTTATGAATTTGGACATTATAGGTCATTTTGAAAAGTCAACAAAATCACCTTTTTTGTCAAAGCTTCATACATGAACATGGAAGACTCAATTGAGATGAGACCAAAAATGTTGCTTAGAGGACATATTGATATTTCTAAAAAGTCCAAGAACACCTTCAAAGAGTCAAAATTGAAGAAGTTATGCATTGGTGAAGTTGACCTTTTTTGCAAAATTGTCAAAAGTCAAAAGTGCCTCAAATTGCAATTTTTGTCAAATGGGCCCAACTTTTTGCACTTGTTTTGAGTTTGTAACATAGTACACGAGCCCTAAATCTTCCCACTTGCCTTTATTTTATTTTTGATATTTATTTTGATTTTTTATTTCAGTTAAATCAATTTAAATCAAAATAAATTATGGAAATATCAAAATCATTTAAGTCTTGAGATTTGGTGCATATATCAGGTCCCTTGTACAGCTAGCAACAAAATCAAATTGTGCAACGCATGTTTGTGCATGAAGATTTATTTTTGGCCTATTTTGGAAAGATCTTCATGAGAATCAAATCATGATCAAAGACCATAATTGACAAAGATTGAAAGCAAATTTGTAAACCTAATTCTATCAGTGATATATATTGGACAAATGCAGACCAAAAGCACAGGTTTTTTAAGGCGTGTAGAGGAAGAACAAAACTTGAAAAAACTCAAGAAAAGTGGTGACTTAATTTCATACTTCCAAGCATTTTCAAGACTCCAAAGCTATCTCATTCGCTTCCTGGGAGTGCAAGGAACCTATACCAATCAAAAGCAAGCGTTTTTGTGCCCAGAAACGCGAGGTAAGTGCGTCACGACCTCCCTCCCTTTTTGAAATCCAATGTCGTTATTTTGGCATTTGTGGCATGAACCATTTACGTATTCTGAATCTTTGAAGCATTTGTAAGCTAATGGTAACCATTAATTGCATTTTCATTAATTGTATAGAAATCCACCATTGTTAGGGTTTCTTGTTGTGTTTTGGGTTTTTCCTGTACAGGTAAAATTGGCTTACAAGAAAGGTGTCATAATGTTCACAAGGCCAAGACGAATTGGTTTACAACATTAGATTTCATTTATCGTGCCTGTGTGAGATTTTGAAATATGTAGGGGTTATAGCGACGGACCTTTGTCCGTAGGTAAAAGTCCATAGCTTTTACCAATGGAGAGGGGAAGAAGAAGGTGGTGTGGCACCACCCCATTAGCCCATTTGAAAGTTCGCGTGCTGCAAGTTAATATATTATGTGTTTTCAATATAATCTTTGTTTTGTCTATTTTATACAACAAACGCGCTTGGTTCAGTTGGTATTGAGACAAATGAAAAGGCCATAGGACCTGGGTTCGAATCCCAGGTCCCCCCATGTATTTCATGTTATTTTTATTTGAATGATCAGGCGTGTACACAAGCGTGAAGACCACCATGTGCCCTCAAGGATCAACCATCCAGATGTCCAACCAACTCAATCCAACGCTTGGCATGGGGAGATTCATGATACGCCCTAGTCAACATGCAGCACTTAGTCAGGGAGGTCAACGTGGATCATATTGTTGGGCTCAAAAGCTTGCTAATGACACCCCCCTCAATTGTTGATTATCAGGCCCATTACTCTTTTCTTTTCTTTTACATTTTCTTTATTTAATTCACTTAATTATTTTACTAACACAAAAATTAATTCTTTTAATAAAAACATCATAAAAATAATTTTTCATCAAATTAGATTTAGGTTTTTTTATTTATCAAAAATTAATTAATTTAATTAGTTTATTTAATTTTAGGATAACTTTAATTTGTTTTTGTAAATAAATTAAAACAAATTAGAAACTAGGGTTTCTTACTTAATCTAATTTCTATTTTCCTTTCTTAAAAATAACCAAAACACAAAAATAGGTCAAATGTAATTAATTTTCTTGATTTAAATTAATTAGTAAATAGGTTTGTACATATTTAAATTTTAAAAAAAAAACCTTATTTTTTCCTTAAAACAATCAAAAACAACAAAGAATTTTTTTTAATTAGGTTAGACGGGGTCAAAACCCTAATTTCGCTCGTCCTCGATTCATCGCGTGTGTTTACCTATTTTTACAATATTGATGTAATTGCTCATAGGATGTAATAGATTAATTAGGACCTTTTTTCGTTTATTTATCGTTTTTTTTGCGGGTTTTTTGGCTATGTAATTAATATCCGAAGCCTTATAATAGTGTAGCTTTATTTTCTCGCACTTTAATTCTCGCAAATATTAACTGTTAAATGTATGATATTAGGATTGCATGACAAGACTGTATGTAATTTTAAAATGGTTAGAAAACCCTAAATGTGCAAAGATAATAACTGAAATTGAATCACTCGCACATGCGCACTCCTAGGGTATACTCTCACTTCGGTTGCCATTGGTAAACGATCATTAAGTATAGGGTATTTTAGTGGTCGCTCTCTTGTCTAAACAAAGATCAAATGTCCCGTTCGGAAATGTTTCCTCGGAAAGGTTGCCTCAGAAATGTTGCCTCGAATATTGATCTTAAGACATTAGGGTTATTACTAAGACGTCCTAACATTGCTTTAGTGATCGTACGTCCCTTTCGAATTGACCCTTACAACTCCAACGACGGTGCTACCTACTCACTAAAAGTGGGATAGCGCTGTCTAAAGGAAACAAGAACATAAACAACTCTTTTTTTCGAGTAGGTAGATGCTAGTAGGTACTTGCTCAAATCAAACTTTTTCACACCAAACACTTTTCAAACAAAGTTTTCAAAATGATTTCGTAACACTCTTGAAGACAGAAGCAAGGGTTAAATCGAAGTAAAACAAAAACTTTTCAAAACACACAAATACGGAAGCGATTTTTTAAAATAATGAGCAAGTACCTAAGAGCCCGTTGAAAACCACGGATAGAAAGCATGCTAATACCTTCCCTTTCTATAATCTACCCCCCGTACTCAAAATCTCGAAAAAGGAATTTTTCTGTGCTTTTTTCCTTTCCAGTTGGATAAAATAAAAGTCGGTTGTGACTCTTGCTTACCGCGACATTTGCGAATACAAAATGCAAACCAGTATTAAACAGTCCAGTTCTGCCACCGTATCATAGAACTGGCGACTCTGCTGGGATTTTATAAGTGGGGTATACCTTAGGATTAGTTCATCATATTTTGCTTTTATTGTGTGATTTGATTGCTTTATCTTTGAGGGCTTTGTATTGGGAGTTACTATAGATCCTAACCCGGATTTGGGGGTCACCTTTTAGGTAAGTAGCAATAAACTGTGAGGGAACTGTACAGCATAGACTGATACGATTGAAGCAGTAGCTACGTTGTTGTGGCACATTGGTTGGTACCGGTATCCCTTGTGGAGAAACAAGGAGAATATGAGGCTGCTATATGGGTCGTTAAGCATCAACTGATCTTAGAACCTATAATTGACCAACTTGGCCATAGGAAGTAGTGAGATAGCCGGTCTCAGTGTAAAGCTGGGAATTGGTTGATACTCGATACTACACTCATTGAGACCATACTCTCGAGATAGTTCTGGCCGCAAGAAAAGATTGCGTGAGCTGAAACCATGACCGATGGAGGATGGTCGGTGATATTGAGAACCTCTAGAACCCGGTTACTATTATTAGGACGGGTTGAAACCAACTGAACTTCAAGAGGGTAATACCTAGACCCCATGCAAGCCTTAAACTTAAGGGTTATTGTATGACTTGTTTGCCTTTACCATGTCTGTTATCTGTTATACCTATTGTGTGTTTTATCATGACATCATGCATCATAGCATAGCATACATACTTCATTATACTAACCATTTCAAAGACCGAGGGGATTTATCTTTGTTCTGTTTTGCAGATTATGGCTTCCATGCGCAAAAACACCATTCGAGTCAACTTTGTGCAAATACCTGCTCAACTCAAAGATTTAGCCTCGAGAGTTTCTGATACTTCTTCATTCATTAGGAGACATGGTCAACTTATTATCTTGGTTACCTCAAGGTTTGATGAGAAAATGATGAGTGTGCTTTTCCAGTTCTTCGATCCAGTGCATCATTGTTTCACCTTCCCAGATTATCAGCTAGTTCCTACTATGGAATAATTTTCTCACTTATTGGGTATATCCATCCTCGAGCAGATGCCCTTCACAGGTTTGGAAGAGACTCCTAGGCCAGAAGACATTGCTTCAGCTTTACACTTGAAAAAGGCTGATGTAGTATCCAACTGGGAGACACGAAGCGGGGTTAAAGGTTTCTTTGCCAACTTTCTAATAGATCAAGCTTAAATGTTCTGGGATAGTTTGGAATTTCAGGCTTTTGAGGATATCTTGGCTCTCCTTATCTACGGTTTGGTTCTCTTCTCGAATCCAGATTCCTTCATAGATGTGAATGCGGTTAAGATCTTCTTGTCTCGCAATCCCGTGCCTACTCTTCTAGGTGATATTCTGCATGCCCTCTATACTCGTATTGTGCGAAGAAGAGGGACCCTCATGTGTTGCATGCCATTGCTGGAGAGGTGGTTTATTTCGCACCTCCCAAAGTTTGTGTTGAAGAATAAGGAAGATTTAGGATGGTCTTACAGGATAATGTCCCTTGCCCATACGGACATTCTTTGGAGTTCTAAGGATATGGAAGGTGTTGCTGTCATTGATCGATGTGGGGAATACCCTAATTTCCCTTTGCTTGGAACTAGAGGGGGAATAACCTACAGTCCTTGTTTGGCTTTACGACAGTTTGGTCGCGCTCGGAGAGACGGTCCTCATGAGCTGCTTCTTACAGATATTGTCTTTGACTATAAGGAGGACGTTGAAGAGCATCGCCGAAGGTTTATACGAGCTTGGGGCATGGTGAACAGGTATGATCCTCAAGAGCTAGAACCAAGGACTTCTCTCCCTATGCAACCTTATCTCCAGTTCGTCTGAGCCCGTGCTCAGAAGCTTGGGATGCCTTATGAAGCTGTGTTTCCAGTGATTATGGAGCATACTAATGAAGAAGGTGTTCCTTATACAGTCCTTTATCCCTACATGCCTAATGATCTGGGGGCATTGAAGAGATCCTGGATTCAACTAAAAGAGGAGAGGGATACTTATCGGGAGAAGTATCATGAGCAGGAGAGGAAGATCTTGAAGCTCACGAGGAAACTTGAGAATGAAAGGACGATCAATGACTACGTCAGCACGAAGGGAAATCGTCCATGAAATTTCTGATTTTTTTTAATTTTTTCTAGTTTAGATTTGTTTTCAGTCTATTTCTTTTGTAACTCCTTAAAGGAATTGTTAGAAATTCTTAGAAGTTTAATCTAATAAAGTTTGTTATTTCTTGGTTTGCAAATTTAAATCTCCCAAAATCTTTGAAATCATTTCATACGCATTCCATTATCATGCACCTCATTACAGGTATCATTATAGGTTTCTCATCTTCTTCGTTGTTTATTTCAGCACAGAATGTCTTCTGAAATACCTACCGATCAAGCCATCAAAGCTCTTCAAGCACAGAATGATCCATTCAAAGAGATGTTCTTGAACTTGGCTAAAGGGAAAGAGGATTTGAAGACTCTCATCCTGAAGGAGAAGAAAAAGAAGAAGAATAAGGTGGTTCTTCTGAATATGGGTCACAGATTTCGGAATAGGTTGCGACAGGAAGATGATCTGTCTCATTCATCTAAAGGAGGAGAGAATAAAGAGGAAGAAAAGGGTCCTAGTCCTGTAGTCTCTGATAAAGACACTGATTTTGATGAAGAATAGTATCCTCCTGCTGAGGATAGGTACAAACAACTTGAAGACCGTCTGAGTGCAATGGAGATTCAGAAGATACCTGGTTTAGACTTCGGAGATATGGGACTAGCATCCGGGGTGGTGATCCCTCACAAATTCAAAGCTCTGGTTTTTGCTAAGTACGATGGAGTATCCTGTCCAAAACTCCATCTCTGCTCGTACATCAGAAAAATCCAACCTTACACTGCTGATAGAAATCTATGGGTGAATTTATTTCAAGATAGTCTGTCAGGGACTCAGCTTGAATGGTTTTATCAATTGGAAGGAGCTAATGTCCACAACTGGGAGGATCTTGTTGCTGCTTTTTACAAGCAATACCAGTATAACGCCGACCTTGCTCCCACGCGTACTCAGCTTCAGGGTATGTCTATGGGTGCAAGTGAAGGCTTTAAGGACTATGCTCAAAAGTGGAGAGATCTGACTGGAAGAGTCCAATCCCCTCTGTCTGATAGGGAGTTAGTGGATATGTTTCTTGGGACTTTGTCTGGTCCATTTTTCAACCGTTTGATCGGTAGTTCGTCATCTGGGTTTACTGAATTGATTTTGACTGGGGAGAGAGTAGAAGCTGGTATAAGAAGTGGTAAGATACAGAAAGGTGCTTCATCAAGTGCATAGAAGAGGCCTTTCACCGGTAAGAAAGAAGCTAGTGCAGTTTATAGCTCGATGAGCCAAAACCGACCTGAACGCCGCCAATCAGTGAATGCGGTAGTAATATCAAGACCCACCGTTGCCCCACAATGCAACAATCAGCAAATAATAAAGAGACCGCAAAGACAGTACACTCGGCTCAGTATGACCTTGTCTCAAATTCTACCACAATTGTTGAAGACTAACCTGGTAACTCTAAGGGAAGCCCCGAAGAATCCCAGCACCACATCTCCATTATATAATCTGAACGGCCACTGCGCCTATCACTCTGATAGCCCAAGGCATGATACCAACAACTAATGGGCCTTGAGGAATAAGGTGCAAGATTTGATTGAAGCTAAAGAAATCGAGTTTGACGCTCCAGAGAAGCCCAACGTCATGACTGCTCCTATGTCCAAACATGGCCATGGAGTAAATGTTGTGGATGATGATTTATTTGTAACCTCTGTGGAAGACATTTCTACTTCGTTGATGACAGTTAAGAAGAATCTATGTTGGCTGGTTTATTTCTGGGTTATGGCGAAGGTTGCCACCTATGTTTAATCCTGCCTGCTGGTTGCCATTTACTAAAATCAGGTGTTCAACGCCTGATAGATAACAAAGAGATCCTGTTTGAGAAAACTTTGATTCCGTTGATTCTTGTTGAATATGTTTCCATCATAACCATTTCCGCCAATCCTTCCAAGGCTTCCTCGAGAAAGCATGTTAGAATTACATCCTCTCTAAGAGTTGCTCCATTAATCATTACTATTCCTGGTCCTATCCCATACACTTCAGATAAGGTTGCCCCGTGGCACTATGGGGCCGATGTGTATTATCATGGGATCAAACAAGATTTGAAGGTTGAAGAAGCTGATACTGATGTCAGCAATATTTTCGGGGCTAGCACGGTCACCCAAAGTGGAAGACTCTTTTCTTCTGTGATTTCCCCTCCGACTGTTCAAAAGCCTGTTGCCATTCCATCTTCCAGTACATTAGCTACTGCCCCAGTTCATATTCCAATTATCACCCCTGTCGCCGAGCCATCTAACATTCGGGGAAAATAAGTCATAGGTGAGCCTGCCCGGACGGAGGCATCTAAGAAGGTCATTGTAGAAACCTCTAGGCAGGAGATAGAGGAAATTCTAAAGATTATCAAGAAGAGCGACTACAACATAGTCGAGCAGCTGGGGCAGACCCCGTAAAAAATCTCCATGTTATCCTTGTTGTTGTGTTTGGAAGCCCATGCAAAGGCTTTAATTGCTTTCCTCAAAACTGTGCATGTGCCGCAGGAAACCTCTACTGATCAATTCAAAGACTACGTAGCTAGTTTGACTGCCGACAACGGGTTGGGTTTCTCAGACGCATATCTGACTGCTAAAGGAAGAAATCACGATGATGCTCTACACGTCTCGATCGAGTGCAGGGGCACTACTCTGGCCCACGTATTGGTGGATACTGGGTCCTCATTGAATGTTTTACCCAAGAAAGCATTAGACCGTCTGGACTGTGAAGGTTTGGTTTTGAAGCCGAGTAATATTGTGGTTAGGGCCTTTGACGGGTCCAAAATGATGGTGCACGGGGAGGTGGATGTCCCTGTTAAAGTTGGCTCTCAGACTTTTGCATCTACTTTCTATGTGATGGATATTCGACCATCTTATTCTTGCTTGTTGGGTCGCCCGTGGATTCATAAGGATGGGGCAGTGACTTCTACGCTCCATCAGATGTTGAAATATCCAGTAAAGGGGAAGATTGTTACGGTGGAAGGTAAGGAAGAGTACATGGTAAGTCATCTTAATTCCTTTCACTATGTAGAGATGGATGGAGAGTTCATTGAAACCCCGTGTCAGAACTTTGAAGAGGTCCCCCAGACTTTGGCATCGACTGAAGTTGCTGCTGATAAATCTCCGATGCAGATGGCTTCCCTCAAGGATGCCAGGGCTGTAATAGAAAAAGGTGGGTGTGCAAATTGGGGTCAACTCCCTGACTTCGCACACAAAACTGACAAGTTTGGTTTGGGTTTTACTGCAGAGGCTCAAAAGTTTGTTCGGCGTGCACGGATTGGAAGACCTCCTCTACACATCAGTAATCAGGGAGTGAATGCGATTGAGGATGATGAAGAAGAGTCAGATATTGACAGCTGGATTTACCCGACTACTGACAGTGGATTGGACAATTGGACGGAGAAGGACTTCGTGCCCGTTTCTTTTATTACACAGTAATAGACTTTTGTTTTAAGATTTGTAACAAACAGTTTGGAACTTTACGGCCCGGTGCCTCGCCCGAGGCACTTTGGCTTTGTTTGTGAGGGCTTATTATGTGTCATTTTTATATATCATCAATAAAGCATTGGACGTTTTCTTGCATTACAAATTTTGCGCTCCTTGTTTTTCTTTTCTATCTTGCACTTTATTAAAGCAACTATTGTCTTACACACACTCACATATCATAATGCAGATCCACATCCACTCTGGATCCCATTGATAAAAACTTTTCTACTTCCAGTTATGACTTCGAAAGTCCGATCAACCAAGCCGAGAACGAAGGTGAGGATGATTGTGAAGTGCCCGGGGAACTTGCCAGATTGTTACTGCAAGAAGAGAGGGCCATACAGCCTCATGAAGAGCCAGTGGAATCAGTGAATTCGGGTACAGAAGAGGACAAGAAAGAGGTCAAGATCAGCGCGAATCTGGAGCCTAGTGTTAAGCAAGGGTTGATACAGATGCTATGCGACTATGTTGAGATATTCACTTGGTCTTATGAAGATATGCCTGGTTTGGATACTGATATTGTGGTACACCGCCTGCCAACCAAAGAAGACTAATCCTCCGGTAAAGCATAAAGTTCGCCGTATGCGCCCAGAGATGTCTGAGAAAATCAAAGCTGAGGTCATGAAACAATTTGATGTCAGTTTTCTAGCAGTTACTTCTTACACGCAGTGGGTCGCCAACGTTGTTCTGGTACCCAAGAAAGATGGTAAGGTGCGGATGTGTGTGGACTATAGGGATCTGAACAGGGCGAGCCCCAAGGATGATTTCCCGCTGCCTCACATTGATGTTCTGGTCGACAACACCATGTAGCATAAGATCTTCTCCTTTATGGATGGTTTTTCCGGTTACAATCAGATTAAGATGGCTCCCAAAGAAATGGAAAAGACAACCTTTGTTACACAGTGGGGTACCTTTTGCTACAAAGTTATGCCGTTCAGATTGAAGAATGTCGGGGCAACATATCAGCGCGCCATGGTCGCTTTGTTCCATGACATGATTCACCATGAGATCGAGGTGTACGTTGATGACATGATTGCAAGGTCCCAGACTGAGGAAGAACACCTTGACCATCTCTAGAAGCTATTTGACAGGTTGAAGATGTAAAAGCTAAGGTTAAACCCGAACAAGTGCACCTTCGGAGTAAGATCTGGTAAGCTGATGGGTTTCGTTGTTAGTGATAAGGGTATTCAAGTGGATCCTGCAAAGGTGAAGGCTATACAGGAAATTCCAGCTCCCCGAATGGAAAAAGAAGTCAGAGGCTTTTTGGGACGTCTAAACTACATTGCCCGATTCATTTCGCACCTGACTGCTACTTGTGAACCAATCTTCAAGTTGTTGAAGAAAGATCAAGTGGTAAGATGGAATGATGAGTGTCAGGCCACTTTCGAAAGGATCAAGGAATATCTCCAAGAGCCCCCTATTCTGATGTCTCCAGTTGAAGGAAGACCTTTGATCTTATACTTGACAGTACTCGACAATTCGATGGGGTGTGTGTTGGGGCAGCATGACGGATCTGGCCGAAAAGAGCATGATATTTACTACCTTAGCAAAAAGTTTACCGACTGTGAGACTCGATACTCACTGCTTGAGAAAACTTGCTGCGATTTGGCATGGACTGCTCACCAGCTGAGACAGTATATGCTGACTCACACTACTCTATTGATATCAAAGATGGACCCAATCAAGTATATCTTCGAAAAGCCTGCCTTGTCCAGAAGAATAACAAGATGGCATATGATCTTAACTGAGTACGACATCCAATACACAACCCAGAAAGAAATCAAGGGAAGTGTGTTGGCAGATCATTTGGCACATCAGGCCGTGGATGATTACCAGTCTATGAATTTCGAGTTTCCAGATGAGAACATCATGTTGGTGACCGACTGTGAAAAACCTGGATCGGATGAAGGACCTGAGGAAGGATACCTATGGTCTATGTATTTTGACGGAGCTTCAAACGCGTTGGGTAATGGAATTGGCGCCGTAATCATATCTCCTGAAGGATGTCATACTCTGTTCACCGCCCGATTATGTTTTAACTGCACCAATAACATGGTGGAGTATGAAGCATGCATCATGGGCCTTCGAGCAGCTATTGACCTAAGGATTAAAGTTCTTGATTGTATTCGGAGATTCCGCTCTAGTGATCAGTCAAATCAAAGGCGAGTGGGATACGAAGCACCCAAATCTTATTCCTTACAAAGAGTATGTATTGACATTGCTCCCACACTTCGAGGAGGTAACCTTTGAACACTTCCCAAGAGAGGAGAATCAGTTAGCGGACGCGCTAGCTACCATGTCTTCTATGTTCAAGGTCAGGTGGGACAATGAAGCTCCCCAGATCACCATTGAGAGGTTGGACAAACCCGCACATTGCTGTGACATCGAGACTAAAGAGGTAGCAGATAAATGCTGGTTCCACGAGGTAAAGAGGTATCTTGAGGCTCAAGACTACCCCGAGGGTGCATCTGTTAATGATAAGAAGTTTCTGAGGAGATTCGCTGTAAATTTCTTCATCAGCAATGGGATTCTCTACAAGCATAACTATGATTCGACCTTACTGCGATGTGTGGATAAAAACGAGGCAGAAAGAATCATTGAAGAGTTACATGAAGGTACCTTCGGAACTCATTCTAGTGGACATACCATGGCGAAGAAGATCCTACGGGTAGGATATTATTGATCTACTATGGAAGCCGACTGTTATGAGCATTCTCGAACCTGTCACAAGTGCCAAGTCTATGCTGAGAAGGTGCATGTACCTCTGGTTCCTCTGAATGTTTTGACAGCTCCTTGGCCTTTTGCAATGTGAGGCATCGACATGATAGGCGAGATCAGACCTACTGCGCCCAACGGGCATCGTTTCATCCTGGTAGCAATTGATTATTTCACGAAGTGGGTCGAGGCAGCTTCCTTTGCTACAATAACCAAGAATGTCGTGGCGCGGTTTATTCGGCAAAATTTGATTTGTCGATATGGTGTCCCAGAGAAAATTATTACTGACAATGGTACAAATCTCAACAATACGATGATCACCGAGCTCTGCAAGCAGTTCAAGATATATCATCACAACTCTTCTCCTTACCGGCCGAAGATGAACGGAGCTGTTGAAGCAGCTAATAAGAACATCAAGAAGATTGTGCAGAAGATGACAGTGACATACAAAGATTGGCACGAGATGTTACCATTCTCTCTTCATGGGTACCACACCTCAGCGCGAACATCAACAGGGGCAACACCCTACTCCCTAGTGTATGGTATGGAGGAGGTCTTACCCATTGAAGTCCAGATACCCTCTCTTCGGATTTTGAGGGATGCAGGTTTGAGCGAGGACGACTGGATCCAGACCTGGCTTGATCAACTTAACTTAATCGACAAAAAGAGACTTATTGTTATTTGTCATGGTCAGACGTATTAAAAGCGAATGATCAAGGCATTTAACAAGAAAGTTAGACGACAAGAGTATCAAGTCGGGGATCTGGTGATCAAACGCATCATATTGCCGCAAGGTGATCCCAGGGGCAAATGGACCCCTACGTACGAAGGGCCATTTGTTGTTAAGAATATTTTCTCGGGAGGAGCTATGATTCTAACCACTATGGATGGTGACGACCTTCCTCACCCCGTCAATGCAGACATAGTGAAAAAATACTACGCATAATCAAAGACCCACTAGGTTGACTGGCCTAGGAAAAAATAAGGGCTTCCCGCGAACCAACAGGGTTCGGGAAAAAACAAGGGATGAAAATGAAAAACTTATACACCCGGCAAGTTGAAAACCTGAAAAGGCGGCTTGGGCAAAAAAGGGTATTCTGGGGGACTGAAAACCCGAAAGGGTGGTCCAGGAAAAAATTAGGGATTGAAGTGTAACACTATGTCTCATTGGATCATCTTGCAACCAGACTTCGGTATTAAATATCAAGCTCGGATGGTGCCAATCAATCTGATCTACCTTTAACCAAGTAGCAAAGTGATGAGACGCTCGAAGATATAAAGGAAATAGCAGAGTTGGAACCCAGTGGGATTGTTCACATAGCTGTTCTTCTTTGTTTTACCCCAAAATTTTCCCTCCCATATTTCTCAAAACATTTCAAGAAAGATCCTCAAGTTGCTCAAGGAAGTCCAAGGGTTGACCAGACAAACTCTCTCCTAAGGCAGTCTACCTCAAAATTAGGGTTTCATGTTGCATCAAGATATTTGAATCAAATGGGTCCAAAATGCTCACCATTGTCCTAATATGTTCTCAAGATCATCCATGTCAAGTTTAAATCCTTGCAGAGAAAGTTTGCTCAATCAATTGCTCAAGGGCCTGAAATCGACTGTGCTAGGGCAAAAGTCAATTGTGGCCCACATACAGTCAAACTTCAATATTTTTGGTTAATATCCTCATTTTGAAATATTACTCATCATTTGATCAATGGTTGATCATGATTCATCAAGGATTGCTCACAATTCATCAAAACTCAAAAGTTGCTAAATTAGGGTTTTGTAGGAAAAGTCAACTAAACTTTGACCAAGCATAACTTTCTCATACTTCATCAAGAATGACCCGTCCAAATCTCATTTTGAAGAGGATTCAATGCCCTACAATTCATCTTCTTCTCCCAAGTTCAATATATGCACTCACAAGAAGTTATGAATTTGGACATTATAGGTCATTTTGAAAAGTCAATAAAAACACCTTTTTTGTCAAAGCTTCATACATGAACATGGAAGAATCAATTGAGATGAGACCAAAAGGGTTACTTATAGTATATCTTAAGCTTTCTAAAAAGTCCCAGAACACCTTCAAAGAGTCAAAATTGAAGAAGTTATGCATTGGTGAAGTTGACCTTTTTTGCAAAATTGCCAAAAGTCAAAAGTGCCTCAAATTGCAATTTTGGTCAAATGGGCCCAACTTTTTGCACTTGTTTTGAGTTTGTAACATGGTCCACGAGCCCTAAATCTTCCCACTTGCCTTTATTTTATTTTTTCCATTTATTTTGATTTTGTATTTCAATTAAATCAATTTAAATCAAAATAAATCATGGAAATATCAAAATCATTTAAGTCTTGAGATTTGGTGCATATTTCAGGTCCCTTGTACAGCTAGCAACAAAATCAAATCGTGCAAGGCATGTTTGTGCATGAAGATTGATTTTTATCCTATTTTGGAAAGATCTTCATGAGAATCAAATCATGATCAAAGACCATAATTGACAAAGATTAAAAGAACATTTGTAAACCTAATTCTATCAGTGATATGTATTGGACAAATGCAGACCAAAAAGCACAGGTTTTTTGAGGCGTGTAGAGGAAGAACAAAACTTGAAAAAACTCAAGAAAAGTGGTGAATTGATTACATACTTCCAAGAATTTTCAAGACTCCCAAGCCATCTCATTCGCTTCCTGGGAGTGCAAGGAACCTATACCAATCAAAAGCAAGCGTTTTTGTGCCCAGAAACGCGAGGTAAGTGCGTCACGACCTCCCTCCCTTTTTGAAATCCAATATCGTTATTTTGGAATTTGTGGCATGAACCATTTACGTATTCTGAATCTTTGAAGCATTTGTAAGCTAATGGTAACCATTAATTGCATTTTCATTAACTGTATAGAAATCCACCATTGTTAGGGTTTCTTGTTGTGTTTTGGGTTTTTCTTGTACAGGTAAAATTGGCCTACAAGAAAGGTGCCATAATGTTCACAAGGCCAAGATGAATTGGTCTACAGCATTAGATTTCATTTATCGTGCCTGTGTGATATTTTGAAATATGAATGGGTTATAGCGATGGACCTTTGTCCGTAGGTAAAAGTCCATAGCTTTTACCAACAGAGAGGGGAAGAAGAAGGTGGCGTGGCACCACCCCATTAGCCCATTTGAAAGTTCGCGCGCTGGGAGTTAATGTATTATGTGTTTTCAATATAATCTTTGTTTTGTCTATTGTATACAACAAAAGCGCTTGGTTCAGTTGGTATAGAGACAGATGAAAAAGTCCATATGACCTGGGTTCGAATCCCAGGTCCCCCCATGTATTTCATGTTATTTTTATTTGAATGATCAGGCATGTACACAGGCGTGAAGACCACCATGTGACCTCAAGGATCAACCATCGAGATGTCCAACCAACTCAATCCAACGCTTGGCATGGGAAGATTCACGATACGCCCTAGTCAACATGCAGCACTGAGTCAGGGAGGTCAACATGGATCAGATTGTTGGGCCAAAAAGCTTGCTAATGACACCCCCTCAATTGCTGACTACCAGGCCCATTACTCTTTTCTTTTCTTTTGCATTTTCTTTATTTAATTCACTTAATTATTTTACTAACACAAAAATTAATTCTTTTAATAAAAAAATCATAAAAATATTTTTTCATCAAATTAGATTTAGGTTTTTTTATTTATCAAAAATTAATTAATTTAATTAGTTTATTTAATTTTAGGATAACTTTAATTTGTTTTTGTAAATAAATTAAAACAATTAGAAACTAGGGTTTCTTACTTAATCTAATTTCTATTTTCCTTTCTTAAAAATAACCAAAACACAAAAATAGGTCAATGTAATTAATTTTCTTGATTTAAATTAATTAATAATTAGGTTTGTACATATTTAAATTTTAAAAAAAAAACCTTATTTTTTCCTTAAAACAATCAAAAACAATAAAGAATTTTTTTTAATTAGGTTAGATGGGGTCAAAACCCTAATTTCGTTCGTCCTCGATTCATCGCGCGTGTTTACCTATTTTTACAATATTGATGTAATTGCTCATGGGATGTAATAGATTAATTAGGACCTTTTTTCGTTTATTTATCATTTTTTGCGGGTGTTTTTGGCTATGTAATTAATACCCGAAGCCTTGTAATAGCGTAGCTTTATTTTCTCGCACTTTAATTCTCGCAAATATTAACTGTTAAATGTATGATATTAGGATTGCATGACAAGATTGTATGTAATTTTAAAACGGTTAGAAAACCCTAAATGTGCAAAGATAATAACTGAAATTGAATCACTCGCACATGCGCACTCCTAGGGTATACTCTCACTTTGGTTGCCTTCTGTAAACGATCATTAAGTATAGGGTATTTTAGTGGTCGCTCTCTTGTCTAAACAAAGATCAAATGTCCCGTTCGGAAATGTTGCCTCAAATATTGATCTTAAGACATTAGTGTTATTACTAAGACGTCCTAACATTGCTTTAGTGATCATACGTCCCTTTCAAATTGACCTTTACAACTCCAACAACGGTGCACCTACTCACTAATAGTTGGATAGCAATGTCTAAAGGAAACAAGAACAGAAACAACTCTTTTTTTCGAGTAGGTAGATGCTAGTAGGTACTTTCTCAAATCAAACTTTTTCACACCAAACACTTTTCAAATAAAATTTTCAAAACGACTTCGTAACACTCTTGAAGACAGAAGCAAGGGTTAAATCGAAGTAAAACAAAAACTTTTCAAAACACACAAACACGGAAGCGATTTTTTAAAATGATGAGCAAGTACCTAAGAGCCCGTGGAAAACCACGGATAGAAAGGGTGCTAATACCTTCCCTTTCTATAATCTACCCCCCGTACTCAAAATCTCAAAAAAGGAATTTTTCTTTGCTTTTTTATTTTCCAGTTGGATAAAATAAAAGTTGGTGGTGACTCTTGCTTACTGCGACATTTGCGAATACAAAACGCAAACCAGTATTAAACAGTCTGGTTCTGCCACCGTATCACAGAACTGAATAATTTCAAAAGAAGCCAGAACAACGTGAAAGATTCTGGGCTCACAAATTCATTATTCATACACTTTGTTTTATAATATTCTTAGGGAAAAATCACAGTTGTGATATAGCTTTCTTAGAAGCAAACTTTGTTTACCTATCTGTAAAGATTTATATCTTGTATTTGTTCCTTGAGAGACCAAGGTTGGTCAGAATTCTCAAGTAGACTAGGACTATTTTAAGTCTTAGTGATGTGAGTTAATTATAAGGTTACTTGTGTATTGTTAGTCACAACAGTTGTTGTGTAATTGTAATCAGTTGATTATAGTGGATTAAGTCCTTGTTGAGAAAGGCGAAATCAACTTGGCGGGTGGACTATAGTAGTTTGAGTTCAAACGAACCAGGATAAAAATAACCTTGTCTTTCCTTTATTGTTGTGCCTTTAAGAAAAAGAAAAAGAAACTTATTCAACCCCCCCCCCCCCCCCCTTCTAAGTGTTTTCTCCACCTTCAAGAACTTTTAATCGCTTACTCACAACTCTTTGATAAAAAATAAACATTTTACACATCACCTTTCCAAAATAAATATTTTCAAACACTTCGTACGCGTTCTTGAGGACTGATACAAGAACAATTACAAAGTTAGTCGTACTTTGGCTTTTCAAAAATATTTTCAAATCACATACACGAAGCAATTTTTAAAGTGAGCCAGCGATTAAAAGCCTGTAGATAACTATGGATAAAAAGGGTACTAACACCTTCCCTTTTCATAAATTACCCCCCGAACTCAAAATCTTAAAATGTCTTTCTTGTTCTTTTCACCCTTTCCTTATTGGATAAAATAAAATTCAGTGGCGACTCTTGCTATCCGCAACATTTGCAAAAAAACACAAAAACAAGTAAGTTCTCCCACTGTATTACAGGATTGGAGTCTTTGTTGTGGACTACTTAAAAAAGAGGGGTTACCTTAAGAATTTAGATCACTTTAATTTTGATTTATTTGCATTTTATGCTTTATCTTTAAGGGTTGCTTGGGTTTCATTATTTGTAAAGATCATACACCCGGATCTAGGGATTCCTTAGGTAACTAGAAATAGATCATGGAAATTGTACGACATAGATCGATATGGTTGAAGTGATGGCTATGTTAGTGTGATACTTTGGTTTGTACTGATGTTCCTTGAGTCAGTAGAGGATAACATTGGGCTGCCGCGTGGTTTCATAAGCACTAACTGAATTTTAGAACCTTAATTGACCCATCTTGGCCATTAGAAGGTAGTGAGACAACCGACTTTGGTGCAGTCTGAAGTTGGTTGATACTCGATGCTATGCTTATTAAGATTCGACTCTCAATTTTTTTTGTAGCAAGTCAGTTATCGTGCTAAACAAAACCTATGAGAAAAATCAGTAATATTGAGATCCTTAGAACTCGGTTACTATTTTAGGACATGTTGAGCCAACTAAACTCTAATAGAAAAGGGTACTTACCTATGGACCTCATGCAAGCCTTTAAACCTAAGGCTACTTGTATGACTTGTTTGTATTCACTATCTAACAACTTGAATTCCTCGCAGGATTTGTTTGTATAAACTCATTTGTTCTCATCACCTTACGCTTTTGCTTAGTGCATGGCATACCATCATGTCATCTCATAACATAGCATCGTTATTAACCATTTCAAGGATCTTAGGGATTTATGGTGCAATATTTTCAGGATTGTTATAAGCCAAATTTCTATCAAGGGGCAAGAGGATTTATTTTCCTCTAACTAGATGTCGTCAAAGATCAAAGTACATTCTTTTGAGTCAGAGGCTAAGAGCCATTTGATATGGTGAGGTTAATTCTTATATAAGGATGTTCAAAAATAAAGACTCAAAGTTCTTCAA